>JAJGOT010000095.1:1070000-1712500 GCA_022457155.1 Cladopsammia gracilis | reverse complement strand
GAAACCAATGAGGTAGGTGAAAGTGTAGCGTTGGAGGCTTGAGTGACTTGAATCCTGCCGCCGAGGAGAGCTAAAATAGCTACCGATGTAAATTAAAAACAAAGAGAAATATATGAGATTTTGCTTAAAACACAGAACTGAACCAAAATTCTGGGGATATTCAATTCTGTTTAGTTTTGGTTGGTTGGGTGTGCCGCTGGGACACTGAAACCCTTACCTTAGGCCAGACCATGCTGTTTAGCTGCATTTAGCAACCCTATTCTAGACTAAACATCAAAAATCCTTACTTATCCCAAACCCGTTATTTTCCAGAAACTCTAGTCAATCTTCTTACCCTTCACAGCGAAACCGTGAAACCCTTACCCTAGGCCAGACCAGACCTATACGAGAGTGCACCCCCCCCCCCCCCCCCCACCTCTCTCCCCGCCGCCCGATCTCAATTACAATTACTGTTTGAAAAGCGAATTTTCGCGTTCTTGTGTTCCTCTACCAAGCTGAAATTTCTTATTCATAATCAGTTTCAGTGCGCATGCGTAAGGTAATGACCATACAGAGGGGGTGTGGTATGCTCGGCGCTTCTTTGCAGTTATAGTTTATGCATATTCTTGCCGTTCTCATAAAAACTGTTTAAGGGGCTATGTCATAAAGATTTTATTGTTATTTTTTTATAATTTTAAATAGTCCACTAGCAACCTGGAATGCTCTTGTGTGGATATCAACTGTCTGTTGGTGTTCCAAAAATCATTTTATTTCTTCTATCCTCTCTTTAAACCCCTTAAAACTACATTCAAATTTAGGTTAAGTCCCGCCTTAACAATTATTGATGCCGGACTGACAGACCTGTGGTCCCCAAATTCTCGAGTCGAATCGGGAATTTAGAAAATGTTAGTTGACTGTAGCGCATTACTTCGAAGTTGGTCGATTTTTTGCAAAACGGCCAAAGTCTCTGATCTTATATTAAGCTCACAATTATGCGCGTGACGACGGGTGAGAGCGTGGCGAGCGCGACACGCGTGCCATTTACACGCGCTATCTACGCGCTCGTCTGACCTTGTGTGACTTATTCTCAGCTGCTAATCACTTGGCTTTTACAAGGCCAGGACGCACTTTAAATAGTCCACCACAGCACCCTTCTCCCTAGCAGTCTCAAAACATCGCATTGACACATACAGAAACTTAACGAATACCAATCAAAACAAAAGTGTGACGTGTTTATTCCGCTACTGTCAAGCACTAGCTACGTTTTTTTTTTCCTGCATATGAAGTTTTAATTAAAATTATGAAAATTTCTAAACAGTGTAATTGTAGCAGTAATTAACAGGTCAAATGACGAATGACGCAACTGTCAAATATGTTAAGCTGTTAATGTCATTAACAACGTGTAAAATAGATTATCTTTGGGTGGATAACGTAAGAGACTAAGAGCAAACGTGTCGATAATCGTTTTCTCTTGTTAGGGGTTTTCAATTTACCAAAGAGTGCATGCCAAAGTATGAATTTCGACAAATTTTCTAAAATTTCCACTTGGTAGATGTGACAAAAAAAAGCACTACTGCACTACTACAATACTGCACTACTACAATTTTAATTTCATTTGAATCAATTTCATTTGAATCGTCCGCACCGTGCTTAGAAGTTAGAACCACATTTTAAAGCATAATAAACAGAGTACGCAAAAGTAAAATTTACTCCAATTCTGTAATTATTAATAATAATACCTCTAATTAGGGCAAAGCCTTCGCAATATTCATTAGGATTTGATAGGAAATATTCTCAAGTACGACCAAAATATTGTATTGTTAGCAGGATGTTGTCAGGAAAAAAGAAATCGGAAGGTTTACTGACTAGATACCAAATCGGAAAGAGAAAAATTAATATTGCTGCTTCTTAGAACTGAAAATTTATACTGAGTTTCAATTGCACGAGCTGCGAGCAAGATTAAAATTCATTTAAGTTATTAAAAATTGGTTGATCTTTGGATGTCTGATTAAAACGTTTTGAAACGGCTATGGAGAAATAAAAAAAATTAAATGTGCTTCTTCTGGCGTAGGTTTACAATGCAGTATTTATCATCTAGGTTTACAAGGTGCGGTTTTTCCCTATTAGTCTGTGGATGAAAGTGACTACTCAGTACTACTGAGTACTAGCTGGTTGTTTCTAGAATTCTCGATGACGGCTATCCAATTTTGGACTTGTTCGTTATTAGAAGTTAAGTCGTCGTAATGCGGTTTATTGTCACAATAGATTTAAAAGTGATAGACGTGTCTTATCGCCTCTTATCTTCGTGGATTTGTAGTGACGCAGCCCATTTCTATTCTGCTTTGAGCTGTTTTTTAGTCAGTTCGTTTCATGTAGACATAAACAAGAAGAATAAGATTGCGATGTAGTCTTCCTGTAAAATGTCCCGATTGAACATCCAGGTTTGTTTTTTCCTTCCGCGTTGCTATGTTTTGGGGTTTATCTGTCATATACTTCCGCGCAACCTTTCGCCATGAAATAACAACACGAAGAAACGGTGAACGTACCACACATCATGTAAAAACGGATACAGTCGAACCATGTCCTTGCGGACACCTCCATAATACGGACACCTCTCTATTATGGACATGTCTCTTTGTTCCGAAGATGCTAAAATTTATACATTCATAATTCGTTCCGATACGGCCGTGCGGACACTTGTCTTTTGGTGTACGTGATTATAAAGGAGGTTGGACTGTAATATTGAACGTTTATTTAATGAGAAACAAGGCACCTTATAGATCTTGTCTAGGATTGATAACTAACAAACTATTAAATTAACTCATCTAGTGCAACAGCTTGCAACTGAACTAAACCTTCTTACCTTGAAGAAGTGTAAACATAAACTCAAAACGAAGAGTGTTGTCATTCCACGACATCATGTTACGCTTGTCTTTGCAATAACTTGATTCAGAGACAAAATTTCCGCAGAATTAACAGCAGTGGCACGACAAACGTCCACAGCGTTTATAATTTGTGAACCTATCAACACTCTGAAAGGTAGTGTTGTTCGTCCAAGTTCGCATCAGCGTGATACGGGAAGCAAATTCTCCGCTATTAAGTAATTAGTGTCTACTCCTATAGAAGCTTTAGACAACAATGAAGTTTACATTAGAGACCACGCAGGGAAAAAGGTGGAATTTACATCGACGATGACGCTCGATTACTGTGAAACTACATCCGTTTAAAGCGAAAATGTGGGTCGATACCAAGTTAGGACATCATCTTTTCGTCAAGTGCCCTTTCTTCCCGTGACCTCGTCTGTCTTTCATTCAAAGATTCTTTCCGGCCTCGGATTTCAATCACAATTTATTGCTGTCACACAAATTAAAGAAATCGTCTTTGTACAAAAGCAGGAGCCCCTGACAAAAGCCAACCTCGACACGGCCTGAAATGGTTGTACTCGTTGATCCTGCTCTTTTTCTTCCGATTTTTTTTGCACCTCTACCTAGGTAAGGGTGAAATGTGTGCCAAAAAAAACACTAAATACGTAAGTGTTCAAGAGGGCAATTATTTCGCCCCAGGGGCCGGGATATATCTTTTTAATGCCGGGGCAGAAGTAAATCGCAATTTAATTAAATGGCAGCCTACATGTATACCACTTCCTCTTCAAAATAAGCTTAAAGTTAATTTTATTACTAACTTTATTGCACACTTTAATTTAAAAATAGTGTAGCTTGGTTCAACAACAACTTCAACAACTACGAACTCTGTTTTGAATCGCTGAATTAACAATCTCACTGCTATCATTTGTTGAACTATTTTTAGAGCACTTTTCTACTTTATCAGTTTCAATGACCATCCTGCACAGACAGTGACGACAGTGAATACGCACGAAGGAACACAGGTCAATGCCCAATAAAAGAAGTTACAAAAGTACGGCATGACGTAATATATGTCACAACTATTTGTGACGTTGTTGGATATTGAAAAAATAAACAATGATATTCCCATGGATATTGAGAAAATAAACAATAATATTCCCATGATTGAGAAATAAATAGTGACATTCCCATGGATATTGAGAAATAAACAGTGATATTCTTATCGGTGATATTCCTATGGATATTGAAAAATAAAAGGTGATATTCCTATGGCCTTTGTATTGAGAAATTAACTTTGATATTCCTTTGGATATTGAGAAATAAAAGGTTATATTCCTATGGATATTGAGAAATAAACAGTGATATTCATATAGATATTGAGAAATAAACGTGACATTCCTATGGATATTGAGATACAAACGGTGATATTCCTATGGATATTGAGAAATAAACAGTGATATTCCTATGGATATTGAGAAATAAACGGTGACATTCCTATGGATTTTGAGAAATAAACAGTGATATTCCTATGGATATTGAGAAATAAACGGTGATATTCCTATGGATTTTGAGAAATAAACAGTGATATTCCTATGGATATTGAGAAATAAACGGTGATATTCTTATCGGTGATATTCCTATGGATATTGAGAAATAAAAGGTGATATTCCTATGGCCTTTGTATTGAGAAATTAACTTTGATATTCCTATGGATATTGAGAAATAAAAGGTTATATTCCTATGGATATTGAGAAATAAACGTGACATTCCTGTGGATATTGAGATACAAACGGTGACATTCCTATGGATATTGAGATACAAACGGTGATATTCCTATGGATATTGAGAAATAAACAGTGATATTCCTATGGATATTGAGAAATAAACGGTGACATTCCTATGGATTTTGAGAAATAAACAGTGATATTCCTATGGATATTGAGAAATAAACGGTGATATTCCTATCGGTGATATTCCTATGGATATTGAGAAATAAAAGGTGATATTCCTATGGCCTTTGTATTGAGAAATTAACTTTGATATTCCTATGGATATTGAGAAATAAAAGGTTATATGACTTATATTCCTATGGATATTGAGAAATAAACAGTGATATTCATATAGATATTAAGAAATAAACGTGACATTCCTATGGATATTGAGATACAAACGGTGATATTCCTATGGATATTGAGAAATAAACAGTGATATTCCTATGGATATTGAGAAATAAACGGTGACATTCCTATGGATTTTGAGAAATAAACAGTGATATTCCTATGGATATTGAGAAATAAACGGTGATATTCCTATCGGTGATATTCCTATGGATATTGAGAAATAAAAGGTGATATTCCTATGGCCTTTGTATTGAGAAATTAACTTTGATATTCCTATGGATATTGAGAAATAAAAGGTTATATTCCTATGGATATTGAGAAATAAACAGTGATATTCCTATGGATATTAAGAAATAAACAGTGATAGTCCGAGTATGGGTATTGAGAAATAAAAGGTGATATTCCTATGGGTATTGAGAAATAAAAGGTGATATTCCTATAGGTATTGAGAAAGAAACAAATATTCTGCTTTAATAGCAGGCGCCATATTATATATAAGGAACAATTTTGAGGACATAAACAAATAACCGGTACAAAAGAAAGGCGGATTTCAATTCACCAAGGCGTAAGTGAGAACTCTCTTCAACGACACAATTACCTAGCTGATTAACTCGATTCAATTTATTTATTCATGTAAAACAATACAAACATGACAAACATTTCACAGTACCTATTCAAGGCTGGCAGTAGTTCAGCAGAACTTGCCTATGTTGCTTTTTTCGTTTTCAAAATTTTACATCGTGATTATCTAGATAATTTTCTTCTCCCTTGTTGGGGAGTGATCGAGGATCGGTGATCGGGTAGTGATCGGGCATCGGGATCGCGATTGGGTAGTGATCGGGGAGTGATCGGGCAGTGATCGAGCAGTGATTAGGCCTGTCTCTATTGTGTTCGGCAACTTTTGGCGTTTAGAGCAACTTTTTACAGTTCTAGTAACCTCGAGCAAATTTCGCCTTTTTGAGCAACTTTTTAGCAAATTATAGGTTTACAGCACATAATCAAGCACTAAAAAGTGAAGACCCCCAGTGAACAATTTGATAGAAATTTTCAATTTATGCGAATTTATTTATGGGACGATTTGATTAGAAAAGCAAGGTACTGTTTCATTTTTACGTTGATTAGATCCTTTACTACAGGATCCGGTGCTTCTATTTTGTTACGGTGGTCCTTGCAAACAGTTACGTTTTTATATTTGTAAAATATCCAATATTTCGAAAGGCACAGCGTTTCAAAGAAGGCTTCTTCAAGGTCTTCTGATTAGATCCTTTACCACAGGATCCGGTGCTTCTATTTCGTCACGGTGGTTCATAGCTTCTTTAATATGTATTCAAACGCCATCAAACTTTGTGACTTTTCCTAAAATTTATCTGGCAACAATTTCATATGACAATTTATTGATCGCGTGACTTGATGTTTCCATGGCAACAAAATTTTGACAGCCATGTTTTTTGAAATTTGCATATTTGTACCTTTGAATGAAGAAAAACAATGTTTACTGGTATAACTTTTATATTTTTACGTCATTTAGCGTTTATTTGTTGGTTTTGATTAATTTTGAGTCAATTTGGACGGTTTTTAAGAGGTTTTAAAAAAAAATCAGAAATCCAAGATGGCGGATCCAAGATGGAGGCCGTGTAACTAATTTCCTAACAACTACGTCATATGACGTCATCGTTCCATTGTGCGGACCGCAAAGGAGACAGTTTTGGACGTACTATGTACTCTCTAGGTTTCATTCCCCTCCCCCCCCCCCCCCCCACCACCCAGGCTCAGGAACTCAAAAAAGCCCAGGCTAAATAGGCTATTGCAACCGAGTGACAGATATTGAACTAGTCATTTCCTTGGAAACTTCAATCTTCCATTAGCAGGCGACCGAAGATCAAATATTTGTTGAGACTGAGTCCTGGGTGCTGTATCACGAGCGCGTTTCGTAAACATCACTCAGTCACCGAGCAAAATCAGCTGGAACAAATGTGGGAAACGCGAACAAACACGTCGAATGAATGACGGGCGTTTTGTCAAATGGTGTGAAGGAAACGGACATCGCTTAAATGAGACCTGCACATGCATAGAGGAGATAACCGGGCAAAAAACAGTATTTTTCCTTCCTGATATTGTTTATTAATTTAAAACGCAAAGTAAAGCTTCACTAATTCAAGAACCGAGTTGGAACGAATTCAGGTACGATATTTTGTTATGCTTACTTTTGTCTTTGTCTGACTGAAAATCGTATCCATTTTTTTGCCGTGAACTTATCTACATTTAAGCTTTTTTATAAAATCGTACATTTTTTGACATTACAAAATGCAAAATCTATGTATCTATAAGGCCAATGTTAATTACTATAGATACTACTTTTAATTATTTTCTAGGAATTCAAAGACGCCTGTTGTTTTATAATGAAAATCGAAATGATATTTTGTTAAAGTCGATACATCGGTGTCTGCAAGGCATTCTTAATACCGTTAGTCGGCTTGAATATAATTATTCCACTATGTGAATACAATTTCCTGATGGCCACGAAAAAACGAGGAAAGGCAAAAGTACGTCAGAACAGAAGTTCAGATCTCATTTGACCAGCAAACTTCACAATTTTCATTTCAAACATGAAGTTGAAGCAACGATAATTTGATTTTCATCCGCTGTGTAAAGGTTGATTATAGATATATTAAAATAGTCGGAACGTCAAACTAGTTTTTCGTTTAATTTTCATGAGCTACATGTCGCAATTTAAACGTTTTTATATTTTCCACTTTCTGAAATTGAATTTGCTGTTTGTGTGGCAATTATCAGATGGACATTATGGTGTAGATGTCAAGCATTTGTCATGTCATCTAGTATCAGGCTGTCTAGTATTAAAAACATAGAAAACATGAAAATGTCAAGATTTGATTTCGCTTATCCGTTTTGATGGCCAAATTCACTTGTTAACAATTTTGGGATAATAAAAGGACGTTGAAACAGTTATAAAGAGCTGATAAATTCTCACAGATAAACCTGAAAAGATCAAGACGATGAGCTTAAGTATATATGTAATTTTAAAAAGCAAGACTTTTATTGCACAGATAGATTAGGCACACTGATTGCAACTCCCCTTTGTTAAACAAATAACAAACTATCATTTTCGGAAGTTGTCTCGATTAACTATTTAGTCAAAATTTCAATAAATGCAGAAAATCCGGTATTGTCATAATAAAATAGAAATGATAAAATTTGCAGCTGCAGCAGTTTGCGAATACAAATTCAGAGTAATCCGTGGTCGACACTGTTCTTGTATTTTTCTATCCATTGTTTATCACCCTCTCTGATTTCAAGGTCTACAAAATTACACAACTGTCTTATTTTATATGGATTTCTCCCTTTTGTGAGTATTTTTTTAAGGATGGGTCGATATGAATAGCAAAAATCGATATCATTGAATGACATTCCAGTATGGTTTAAAATATCGATTATCATACTAGACTGAAATATCGGTACTTTCGATACTGTTGGATACTTTACAAGTGACTACTTGCGTGGCAATTCTTCACAGTGTCTGCGGACCGTGTTTTTGTTCGACGGCATCTCCACCAAAGGAGACTTGTACAGGTTTGCATATTCCGTGCTGTGTGAGAGGTAATTTTTGTTTCGACCCAAGTCTGATGAGCTTTTTTTTTACCTGTTCGTGTTCGGATGCAACCTTAAACATTTTCAATTGAAAAACCAATGGTACCAAGCAAAAGTACTGCCGAAGAGGTTTCATTTGAATGGTCACAAAATAGGATTTCGATCGTCCACAGACTCAAAAGTTAGAACAAGTGGTACGTAGCCATGCAAAAGTACTGCTGAAAAGGTTTCATTTGAATGGTCACACCATAGGATTTGGTCAACAGAAGCAAAGAATCTGACAAAGAATTACACTTATCCATAATTGGAATGAAAGAGAAGGGGGGGAGGGGCTACACCTGGATATGAATGAAATTGTAAGAATTTTAACCCAAGAGTGCCAAAAATCAAAATTCAAGAAAAATCCCAAATTTCATTTTATAAAATATTGAAAAACAAATGGTACCATGCAAAAGTACTGCCAAAGAGGTTTCATTTGAATGGTCACAGGATTTCGTAGTGACAAACTCGAAAGTTAGAACTACACTACATGTCTCCATAATTGACTCTGGGAACGAAAAGAATAGAATAAAGAAAATTTTCCAGTTTTGAAACACCAACAAACAACTGATACCCACGCAAGAACACCCGACTCTCGTGGCGGACCGTTTGATGTCCATCTAGTACTCAATTATTAACTTCATTCTAATTTTAAAACTTCGTTAAATCTTTAATATTTCTTATTTTACAAAATTTCACTCGGATGTATAAGGCTATACGAAAACTGATGATGACATTACTGAGTCGACAACATTCGGGTTTATAGTGTTTTTACTAATATTAATCATATTCCATTTTCTTTGCATGTTTATGTTTCCGCGAAAGGCCAACACTCACAGGTCATGTTGTACTTTAAGGTTGCCACTTATCTACTCCTGGGCTTACACTGTTGGAAAATAACCGCTGGACACAACAGCTGCCAAACAAAAAGCGCAGTATCGGAACATGCGCTAAAAGGTCACGTGTTCTCTATGCTTGAGGGTAAACGTAGGGAATCGTGTGTGACCTCATGTGAACGCGTTCAAAATTGCTTCAGCATTAACTATTACGCGTCATTGAAGAGATGCGAGTTAAACAATAAATCAGCTGAATGGTATCTTAGTGATTTAATCCCGACACCAGGCGCACTGTATCTTACTATGGTGTCACGTGACTACACTCCATGCGTGGATCGTTATCCGCCATGTTCTGGGACTTGTGTGCCTATTCCGGGTTCCTTGGCGACACAGTGCAATTGCGAGGGAAATGTCACGTGCCGTAACGAGTGTAAGTTTGATTTTTAATGAACATTAACATTAACTCTAATACCGGCAATATCAGTCAGAGCTATGAAAAGTAAAGGTGTGTCGATGTTGATGAAAAAGAAATCGATACCACGATAATTGGGAAGTTTTGAAAAGTAATCGATACTCGCGAAGAGTATATCGCTGTTTTAGATAGATACCTTTTGATACTGCACATGTGACCACATGGCAAGAGCCTGCGTCCTTTAGGTCAGCATCAGCAAATACGGCATGGCCAAGATGGGGAAAATGAACGACACGAGCGGTTAATTTAGCATTTTCATTGTAATTACGGTAATTATAATACACTCTCAGCCGGTTTCAGGCTGAATCTTGAGCGATGTTGTCAATTCACGGCATAGTATCCCAAACAGTAGTCCAGTTTCGAATTAACTACGACCGCTGAATCGGAAAAAACTAATGACGCATTTTTACACGGTTAGTCTCGATCTGAAGTAAATTATTCACAAAAACTAGCGAGAAGATTAACTTTTTATATCTTTGTGTATTGTATAACTTTAACCTTCAGCACTTTCCCGCCGGTATTTGTGAATATTTTACTTCAGATTTAATTAGGCTAACTCGTAAAAATACGACACCTGTGTTTGTATTCAGCGGTAATTTTAAACTCGAAAAAGGATTATTCTAACTATGTCTCCGTAAGTATCGTTATCGGAAAACACTTGTTTCCATATCTCAGACTGCTCTTTTAAGCCCACGGTGCAACCCCACCCAAAAACATGTTTTCACCAAGGTACTTTGTGTATCCCTGATCATAATGTATGGTACTTCATGCATCCCTTATTGTAATGTATTTAGATATATTGCAATGTGATTTAGGGTCGGATTACAGTATCTAGGGTTGAAGCACTGATTTTAGTATTTAGGGTTAAGCACTGATTCCAGTATTTCCAGTGTATCGAAAGGGTAAGTTCTTACATATGGCCTGGGCTAGCAGCATACTATCTTATATCCCTTAAAAATTACAGTTTCCTGCAGCTAGTCCTCGGTGGTGTAGTGGATAGTGTGCATGCGGCAGAACGGCCCGGGTTCGATTCCCTATTCTACTGCTGTTTTATCTTTTATTTCTACTGAGATAAAAACTAAGTGTTTAAATACAAAATAATAAGGGATACACCAAGTACATACCTGTTTTCATTGCCAGTGACTGCTGATCGGAAGAATCGAGGAAGAAGGTCCTTTTATAGTATGGAAACAAAGGCACTACCGTCGTTATCGTCTTATATCGAGTAAACTGGTATATATTAAAACTTTAACAGTTTATTGCTGATCATGATCTGCACAAAGATCCAGCTGTATTTTGCTACTATACTGTTTGTTTAAGTGGTCGACTTTGCATGACAGAAGTCATTGGTATATAAAGTGCGTGTTTCACAAGCGAAATGCTACCAAAAAAACACTACAAAAGATCATACGCACCCCTCGTACTTCCTTTGTTTGTCCTAGCTTTGTTTCATTGTTTAACACGTGTAAGTTTATGATTCCGTTTCTCACATGAATCTGTAGTTGCGCCTATACGTTTGGGCGGCGTTTTTGTTACTGGGCACACTGGCACTAACTGTCCCCTGTATGTGACTTTAGTTAAATTGTGTCCACACGTAGTTGCACTTAGCTTATGTTCACACTCACTCGTTCTTGTGTATAGTTTTAGTGTATTTATGGTTTTCTTTACACGTTTAAACCTGCAACACGGAAAATTAATTAGCTTTTGTTGCTTTGACACAGTCAAAGTTCTCTGAGCGGACACTCTCGTAAGCAGACAGCTCTTCTTACGGCCGTCTTGAGAAAACCCCCGTTTGAATTCTTCCCAGGAGTCAGGACCAGCTCCAATTACGGACTATACTTTCTGCTTCCCAAGGGTGTCTGCTTACGGGAGCTTCTACTGTAGTTGTTTGACTGCTTATGTCGTTACATAAAAACAGCCTCGTGTTCTATGCCACTGGGAATGGAAGATGGATCAATTACAGTCAACATGATTACTGTATCATCAACGCACGCAGACCGCAAAAAGGCCTGGGGACGACTTCATTGCTCGGAAGGGAGTTGGTCTCCTCTGACGGATGACAAAAATCAATGGTTCCAAGTGAACTTTGACCCGAAAGTAAAGTACATCACACATATCGCCACGCAAGGAGACGGAAAACAATGGTGGTGGGTTAAGGAATATTACGTCATGTTTAAAAAAGGAGCTTCGGCTACCTTCGAAACGTACATGGAAAACAATCAAAGAATGGTAAGTTTAGTTTATACGTATGAACAGCTTCATCTAGTCTCCTCCGCATCGAAGATCCGCAGGGTCCTGGGGGAAAAGGACAAAAAATGTAAGAGGGGAGGGATGAGGAGCTACTTTCTCTCCCGCCACCCTACTAAGTCGCATTTTTGTCCTCTTTACCAGTCTCTCTCGTCTCTCGTCCAAAACGTCGCCTGCAGAGGAGGCTAAGTTTCATCTTTATTTAGTGTTTGCACCAGAAGAAAATGACTAGCGATTTGTCCAAAGACGGATTGTTCATCAAGATAGTTAGACCCTGCTATCATCTAGTCTTGCTGTTCCGTAACGATACTCTAGAACGAGTATACTAATATCAATTAAACATGTTAACGAAGCAGGGTGTCTGCGCCCATCGAAAATTGAGCGCTTGCCATTTGAGCGAAATGAAGTTTCATACATACAAGCTCTCTGATGAGCGGACGCTCTTGTAAGTGGACAGCTCTACTTAAGGTCACCTTGATAAAACCCCGATGGGCTCTTACACTATACAAGAATCATTCTCTTATAAGCGGCCAGCTCTAGTTACGGACACTTTCTGCTCTCTGAGGGTGTCCGCTTACGCCTGAGAACTTCGACTGCAGTCAAAGCTCTCTGAACAGACACTCTCGTAAACGGAGAGCTCTTCTTACGGCCGCCTTGAAATCCCAAGGATAGTACAAAACAATTGCCCTTTTCGTCCTTCTTTCAGTAATTTAGCAAATTTTATGAAACTAAAAACATTAACCACATTCTTTAATTTTTCTCTTTGTTTAAGAATTTTACAGGCAACACTGATATGAAGAATGTAGTAACGCACAACTTTGTAAATCCTTTTCAAGCAGTCGCAGTGCGTATAATACCAACAGATTTTGATGGAAGAATTGCTCTACGTATTGAACTTTACGGATGTGACAATAAATAGGGTATCAGATGACTCATATCGGTTTCCAGGCGCCACATATTTTGTACTCGCGGAGCGAGATTGCGAGAGCTTTTGAAGGTGCAAGGAAGCATGGGAAGGATCCATGGTCCTTTGCGCTTTCTATCCAGCTTTTCGTCCCAGGTCTTCTCTCGCATCTCCAGACGAAAATCCCACAAACGCCTGGACACTAGCCAGGGGAACTAGACTGCAGCGCAGAAGGTCCTCTGTGTGGTTTAAAATCCGGACTGGACAGCTCATTGAACAGGGTAAATTCTAAGTAAATTGACGTACGAAATGGAGAGCCTTTATTCGCGAAAGTTATTTGTAGTTTTTTCCTTCCTGTGTGGGATTGGTGGCCGTGGAGAACAGCCTATTTATTTCTCTCTTTTTTTTCGTTCATATAGTTTATATGTATCTCCATTATAACCTGGTGTTTCGTCTACAAACAATTGTTTTTTTAATGGACAATGTAATGAATGTGGTATAAAGCTGGAAGAAAACTGTAAAATAACTAATGAATGTAATTAACGTGTGCGTGAGTGAATGTGAGAGGCCGTAGTTGTCTTTAGTGTATGTATTTCATGTTAAGGTTGATGCATGAAATAAACAAAGAAATAAAGAAAGAAAGAAATAAAGAACATGGTGGCTGTGCCGCAACACCTTGACTCAATTCAGATAATTGCGTCACTAGGCGTCACCCGTTGGTTTTTCTGTTAAAAGTTAAATACTAAATAATGAGTTATTTAGGGTTAGATCACTTGTACATAGTGCAATAATAAAAGAAAGTTGAAAGTTGAAAGTTAACCTTATCATACTACTGAGGCTAGTCAGAAAATTACAAGAAGTTACATCACTATTCCGTCATCTAAAAAGCCGTATGTGACAGAAACTCATATAACTATTTAATAAAGATTGTATATAAGGAAAAAATCTACTGGCTAAGTTGTAGTCTCTTCTGTTCACCATCACTTTAGAGCAGTTTTCAATAGAGTGTCGTCAAACCGAAACCAAAGTTTTAAATTTTAAATTTTTACTTTTATTTTTAATTTCAATTTCAGGTATTTTCGTATCGGACGTGGCCGCCATGTTTATTTTGCCAGTGTTTTCTTGTTTTGCGCGCAGGTTCGCGCGAGACTCCCACGCTATGCGCAAGGAATGCTGGTAGTTGTAGTATGTGACGTAATTATGAAAGCGGTCTATTACTCTGACAAATCACAACAGATGCAGACAATCCAATGAACCAATCAGAACTCGTAGCAATTACAATCATGTAGCCGCCGCCAAGTGCGAAAAATGCGTGCATGCGCAAGCAAGTCACGTGGTTTTGGTTTTACTTCTGATTTGTTGAAAAAGTGACGCGAGATTTTTTAGCCAATCACAAAGCGTAGCAAAAAAAACAAAGAAATCGTGAAATTACTTTCGACACTAAATTGAAAATTGCTTCTCGAGTGTAATCGTATTTTGGCAGAAAATATCAGAATTAAACGAATTTCAAGCCTTAGTTATTAAACTGACATCATGATCAACTGTTATGATTGGACGTTGATTATAGTGAATATCAAACTCAGCCTTCATAAGAAAATTTTATCCTGGGGCTGAGTAAATGGAGAAAGAGGTTGTTTACCATTTACCCAAAAAATCAGGAAATTTCGGTTGAAATGTAAATGGAAAGGCTAATTTCGTCTTCCCAAACGGAAAATTTCCAGAGAAAACGGGATTTCTTGAATGGTAGTCCAAAATCCCCAACCGGAATTTCCGAACGGAAATGTGTGTACCATTTGTTTTTATCTACCAGTTCCAGGCCCTGCGCCAGTTTTGATGCGTAAGCGTGGTTGCTCAGCTTGTTTCTGGTGTCAAATGGTAAATGGTTCACGCCAATCTCAAACGGAATTTCCCTTCCTGGAGTTTTGCTTACCATTTACACAAACCGTGGGCCAACCGCTTTTCCCGTGTAAATGGTAAACAACCAGACTGACCTTGGCGCCAATACACGCTGACGTCAGTACTCCCCACTCATTTGAATTTTAAGGTGGCTCGAAGTAGTTTTTTTGGGTCACACTTCCCTTTTTGAATGCGCTTATACGCAATCTTACTTTAGCTCAATAAATCTGAATTTCATACCAGATATTAGGCTTGGATGAAAATTTTGGATGATGCTCTTTTTATGCTAATCAGCGTTTCCATAGCAACGGTAAACAAATATGGCGAAAAACAGTTTTTCCTAAATATCTTTCGATTTTGGGGCTACCCGTGACAAGCGAATAAATGCGCTATAATCCACACATCGTTGCACACAAAATGGGAAAATTTCAAACAAATTAAACTGTTCGATTTTGAGTAAATTGCAAAAACATTTTTTAACATGTGTTTTTCATGTTTGAAATATAAGCGGTCAAAACATTTCATAGGTCTCACAAATTATCATTAAATTGCCACAGAAAGTTTCCTTGGACTTAAAATATTACTCCCTGCAAATAGCTCTGACTAACTCCTCGGCAACAAAGAGATCGAGCTTTTCATTCAAATGCAGTTTTGCTTCACGTTTTAACTCTTTAAAAGTTTTAAGCGCATTTGCATATAAATTCAAAACGAACAAATGAAGATGTTTGATATCTTCCCAGTATGTTTTTAAATATATAGGCAATAATATTTCCAAGCTTCAGTCCAATTGATTCAGAAGAACATCCCGAAAAGAACCGTTGAAGTTCGAGTACGAAAGCAGCGACCGCGGGATGAAAATCCAGTACAACGAGCGTGACATCGCATGTTTATTTCACACGAGCGCTCGGTGACAAATTCCTCTATGCACGCTTGCTCTGATTTGAATGTTTCGATATCGTAATTATTCAAGTAATTTTTTTTTTCAATTTTTCAAGGCCATTGCGCCATGCAGACTTTTTTATATCTTCCGAAAGTAATGGACCTTCATTGCAACTATAACATGTCTTCAGTCCTTCCATTAAAAGTTTTAGATTGATAACATAATTTTCATTCAGAAAATTTGACTTAGCGAAGGATGGGAATATTTCTTCCGTCTTTTTCAGGTGGGTCACTTATAGGGGGCCGTCCAATCCACCGCTTTTCTATTGCTTTTTTCAAAGCATCTCTTCGGTTGAATTTGGAATTTTGTCGACGAGTACGAACCATGATGTATTTGAAAACTAATGCGTATAATGAAAACAATACTTGAATAATTACAATACGAAAAGCAAGCGTGCATAGAGGAATTTCAAACATCTTCATTTGTTCGTTTTGAATTTATATGCAAATGCGCTTGAAACTTTTATAGAGTGAAAACGTTTAGCAAAACTGCATTTGAATGAAAAGCTCGATCTCTTTATGGGTTTCTGCTATGGTTTGGTGCACGCAAGCGTGAAACATGTTTTACTGAGCGCATTGAAGCGTGACTTAAATCCAATTTAGACAATTTAGAACAATGCGACTTTTAGACCAAAGAAATCTCCGATCATGAAGCCAGTGATTTTTGGCGAACGTTTGGAAAAAAGGCGTCGATGACCCCCTACCAATGAAAGAAGAAATAAACCTACATTCTGGCGTAGCCGATGAGTCATGTTTTCAGCGCCGAATTTTCTTTTTGTATGCGTGTGTGTGCGTGTGTGACATAAGTGCATTCAAATTTATGCACACATATATTATAGTTTACCGACGCCTATGTGGCTTTCAGCCATGAAGTACATCCCCGCAAAATCTCTCCATGTGTTGTTGAGACTGGCAGGAGGAAGAATTACAGCGGTACAATTTTTCAACACAATGTAAGCCGTTCATGGATGGATTGGAACGTTTAAACGTATAATGTGAGAGTAATTGTTCCGGCAAGTTTTGTGTTTTACTCAGTAACGTGCAATTTGCTTAGCGATCGACTTTTCAAGTGACGGCAACTGAATAAAGTGAATGTGGTGTAGTCTTACTTTTAAGACATAATTTTAAACTTATGTTTCTGCGCAAAAGCATTTAAAGCACTCGGTAATCAGTACTGCAATGGGTTAAAGACTCCACGAGTTCAAGTGGTGCATGTACAGCTTCTCGTTTATTGAAGAATGGGGGACAACGGCGGTTAGCCTACCAGCCGGGCCTTCTCCATTTTAACAATGGCGCACATATAGAGAGGGACCTGGAACGGGGATAGGAGGCGGAGAGTGTAAATATCTGTAGTAGGCACATTATTTAGTGACAAATACTGACAAAATTTAGATGCGAACAAATTTAAACTGTCATGCACATGACAGTTTAAATATTCACCTTAATTTCAGGCTTTTATAGGTTGACATACGCGGTATATGTAGCTTTTTCTTCGTCTGCGCCCGATTTTAAAACTTGATAAATTGAGTATCCATCAGTGATGCGTGAGTTTAAGCCTAGATCAAGTCCCCCTGAAAATGAATAAAAACGCGCAGCCTTGCTATTCATATAATGTTTGATGTTCTCTCCTTAACTACCGCCCGGCACGTATTGATTTCTTACCGCCGCGAAGGGAACCCACAAAAACCGGTTAATTACTTAAGATATTCAGCATCCACCTGCCATTTTCGGCACAGTAAAACACAGTAAAACACAGTAAAACACAGTAAAACACGCACATAAGAACCTTGCAATTAAGACTGCCCTTCATATGCCAGGCAGTGCCAGCTTTAGTTATCCCTATTTACCTTTCTGCGTCACCGCTCGTTAAATCTGTCAGTCTACCTTTTTTGACATAGCGACATTTAATAAAACTGGCTATCTTCTGTACACAAACATAGAGGAGTTTTAATTATTATTATTATAATTATCCAATATTAAGTAAAGTTGTTCTTGGAAATTTAAGTGATAAAAACACTGCATCAAAGGGCATAGGATCGTGATGCGATCACTGACACAGTTATGAAATGGGAATTGCTTTCGACTTCGGGTGTTTTCGTGGTGGCAATTTTAAGAATTTCAAGAAAATAGATTACTTTCATGAAAGTCCTCGAGTTTGAGATGGTAAGAATGTTAAAATTGTTTGTTAAGGCACCAAAGCTAAATTCAAAGAAAAATTATAATTTTCACGACTCTTCGATTTTACCCAGATAAATAAGTTATCACATTCACAAATTCAATCATTGTTTACCAAAAAACAATACCAGTAGTGTCACTAACTCGGGTTATGGTGTAGATAACAGACAGTGTCAAAAATAGAGATCAATATAATGGTTTTGCCGAATACTGTCCAAAGGTTGTACGAACGTTTCCGATCATATTCCGAAGATTGCCTAAGATGTCCGACGATTTCCGTGGAAGATCCGAAGATTTTTCGATAATAGACCAACACAACTCGTTTTATCTTGTTTAACATTTTATAAGGGTAACTAACATAAAGAAATTTATAACTCCACTCTTCACATGTGTCAAAAGATGATTTTTCTGAGTGGAAGAAATCTTTCTATTTCAAGTTTATAGAGCGCTTTTCAACTGAGTGTCGAAAGTAATTTCGTAATTGCTTTAGTTTTGCATTGCTACGCTTTGTGATTGGCTAAAAAATCTCGCGCCATTTTCTCAACCAATCAGCAGTAAACCCAAAACCAATCGTGATTTGCTCGCACGCGTTTTCCCGCGCTTGGTGCCGGCTGCATGTATTTGCTTTGAGTTCTGATTGGTCCATCGGATTGTCTGCGAGTTCTATGATTGGTCAGAGTAATTACTTTGGTTTTGGTTTTACGACACTCAATTGAAAACCGCTCTAATACAGTAAAATGCTATGCATAAATTTGTCAGAGTATAGAGTGTTTGCACATGACATCATAAAAATTCAAAAATCTAAAGTATACATCCTACAAAGCTGTTTCTAACACGATATGTGGATACCAGTATTTCAATCTTTCACAAAAAGTTTCAGGTTTTAACGATGTTTCGTTTTCGATTTATAAAGGTTGTAAATGTGTTACGTCATTAAGACTTTGAATTTTTGGCCGCCATGTTGGTGTCCCTAAGTGGGACACCAAGATGGCCGCTCCATACATTTCTTACTAAAAATGTCTATACTCATTCGCCTATAACTCTTGAATGAAATGCTCTTGCGCTTCAAAATTTGGCCCAGATGTGTAGTTTTAAACTCTCTACAATTCCATAAACATTTTAGAATCGAAAACCGCTTCTAAATTTTGATATGACGTCAGTGAAAACACTCTATTGGACAACCTTCGTTGTTTCCTTAGAATCCTGGCCTTTGAGTGGAAGTGAGGCTGGAGTTGACTTTGCTTTGATACAAACCTTTTTGCTTTCCACATGCACTATATGTCGATAAAACGAAACCCAGCCTGGTCAACAGGATTACAAATGAAAAGCAGGAACTTTGGCGAATCCTTTGGCGCAGAATTATTGAAGGCCGAATGATCCAACAATGTGCCCAGTTTGAACAAACAAGTTCATTCTTACGTAGCGAAACTGTTTCCATCCGGAATCATTTAAAACATATAAAATGTGAATGTAGCGGACGGTCTTTTACCCTGAAGATGACTCAATTAATAGTCAAAAACGTTCGGTTTTATTTTCTTTTGACTATACACCTTATTCATAAATGGCGACCGATTCATGATTCTTTTATATCTATGTTAATTTGCCTCACTAGCCTCATTTTAGAGTATACGTTCTTTTGAGTTTTTCACATGCTAACGAGGCCAGTGAGGCTAATTAAAATAAATACAAAATAATAATAAATCGGCCTCCATTTATGAATGAGGTTTATTAGGCTTGTAAATAGTATTTTAAATCTTAAGCGAATATTATGGACATCAAAAGCAGGAATGTTTTTGTCAAAAAGAGGTCAACTTCAGCCACACTTAAAAAAGAAACAGGTTCCTAAGCAGGCAAATGTAAATTGGGCTTTCGTGCTGCGGACGCCTAACTTTTTAGGAGATTTAACTAAAAGTGAAGTTCTTTGTGATATAGTGCATAGTGCTCTGTGGGCGGCGAGGAGGGGGGGGGGGGGGGGCTGATTTTTTTGGGGGGAACCCTACTAGTAACTAACTGACTTTCACTACAGCAGACGCCCGTGGTACCAAGTGTGTTTGTTCTACTCTTTCTTCAAATCGCTGAGTTGTGTCGCATTCTTGAGCCTGTTCAAAACCATGTGCTGGTTGGTCACGTGATTAAAACGATTCCAAACACCAGTTTCGAGAAATGTACTTACCGCTGTGAGATCAACACCAAATGTATCAGCGTCAATTATTTCACAAAAACCAGAAAATGTGAATTCAATCACGCCAGTAAAGAAATGTTTCCTGCTAACCTCAAGAAGATGATGGACTCGTTATATGTTAACAACATCAGAAAGGATAAAACAGAGATAAATCCGTGTCAACAGCTGACCTGTATGCACGGCGGCTCATGCCATCCGCTGCCACAACCATGGTGCGCATGCCCAACTGGGTTTAATGGTTCAACATGCCAAAGTAAGTTGTAAGTGGGCTGAGCACCGGGGCACTTATTCTTTCTATTTAAGGTACAAGTTTCATACTTACAGAGGCAGCGTCCCGCCGATACATTGAAATATATTTCGCCTGCAATGCGAAATGTCCATATTGTATTGCCAAATTCCACTAAATAGAGCAGTTTTCATTTGCGTGTCGTAAAACCAAAACCAAAGTAATTACTCTGACCAATCACAGCAGTCGTAAACAATTCAATGAACCAATCAGAGCTCGAAGCAATTACATGTCGTGTGCGAGCAAGTCACGATTGGTTTTGGTTTTACTTCTGATTGGTCGAGAAAGTAGCGCGAGATTTTTTAGCCAATCACAAAGCGTAGCAATGCAAAACCAAAGCAATTGTGTAATTACTCTCGATACTCAATTGAAAACTGCTCTAAACAACTAAATTCAATGGATCAAGAGATTTTACTGAGCAAAACAGAACAAGTAATTTGGGGATAAGGTGCAGGATTACAAGGACTGAGAATAGACCATTTTCGATATATTAAAATTCATACTTGGCTCCGAGGCTTGGGGAATAAAACAAAAGAAATTAATCGATTCAACGCTGAACCTCAATGTGATTTCTTTTGTTTTATTCCCCCTTCCTCGGAGCCAAGTATGAATTTTAATATATCGAAAATGGTCTATTGGATTGCAGTTCATCAAATTTAAATTTGCGACAGGCGGTCAAACAATCAAAATTTGAAATTTTCACACTTTTAACTGTTATTTTGTCCCCCGGGTATTTTGTCTCTTTAGTTCATATTTCTTTCCTTTCATCACTTTTGGCGAAAGCAAGCTCCTGGCCAAACTCATGAAAACACAATCAGCCGGGACACGGTCCCCCGGGAGGGGGTACTCACTATAGTGGGCTATACGGAGATGCTCCGCCCGAAAGGGGTATTTTTTTTTAGGTTGGAGGTATATGAAAGGGTCGGGATTTCACGAGTTAAAGTATATGAAAGGGTAGGGATTTCACTAAGGATAGGAAAAGGTAGCGAAAACACGAGTTGAAGGTAGGCAAAACGGTAGGCAAAACTGCCATTTATAAAAATGGCCTTAAAATATATCTAACAGACGCATGTAAAGGCTATATGAAAGGGGTACCATTTTCAATGAAAGGTATATGAAAGGGGTACCTTTTCTGTCAAAAACGGTATATGAAAGGGTAAGGGTTTGGACCTCGGGGCGGAGCATCCCCGTAAAAAACTTTGTTAAGTAGTCCCCACCCCTCCCCCCGGGCACGGTCCCTTGAAATAAGAAATTTATTCAGTGGTGTAATGTGAAGTGAAACTGTTGTTCATGACATCATAGTCCAAAACGGCGAGTGGTTTTCAGTGATATTTGCACGTGATTGCCTGTGTGTGATTGGTCAGATGCAACACTGCATGTTTTATCACGTGAACACAAGATGACCTTTGAGCGTTGCGTAACAATGGGTGATTTGCCTGGATAGCATATCACACAGTAAACATATTTTCCTGGTTGTTGCATTAACTTAAATTTATAAGGATTATAAATTGGCTTTGTGTATGTTAATGTAGGTAGGGTTGAGACAAACAGTATTACATTGTTTGCAACATTGTGCTAACTTTTGTCTGCATCGCTTGTTTACCTCTAAAATTATTGTAACCCTAATACCGTATTTTCTCGATTAAACGCCGCGCCCCGAATAAACGCCGGGTATAATAGAGGAAGTTGTAAGTAAGCTCCTCAAACGTTTATTTGTGGTATAATAAACGTAAGATTTAAGGGCAAGGTACACGGCTGCCAAGAAAAACGAACAATAACCCTTTCTTTAAAAATGGCGGGCGAGAAAAAACTGCTGATACAAAGAAACGCCGGGTCCACTAGGCCAAGTTTGAAATAAACGCCGGGGGCGTTTAATTGAGAAAAACGGTATATCAACCACGAGTAGGAGATGAGAAAGTAAACGAATCATTGCTTTCTGCAAGCTATACCGAAAGGCCTGGACACAAGGTACAACTTTTCTTGAAACGTTACGCGCAACAGTTGCAGAAGTAGAATCGACTTCTACTTTTGCATCGTGTGACATCCTCAAAAAATTATGTTGTGCGCAACTGTGCAAGAAAAGTTGGCCCGTGTGTCCGGGCCTTAAGAACAATTCTGCCTCATAAGTGGAAACATTCTCACTCCTCACTTTTTTTCTTAAGCCGTTCTATTGAAAGGCTTGGGGATTCAAAACGATAACATCATTGATGATGGAGACCTCACGTCCAGCACAGCATTGAACGGTCATGAGGCCTGGAGAGGAAGGCTGAACGGCTCAGGGAGCTGGAGACCAGAGAAACGTGATCGCGCCCCAGTCTACAAAGTGGCATTTTATTCACCAGTCAACATAACCTACATAGCGACTCAGGGTGCCCCGGATGTAAACTGCTGGGTGACGTCATTCACGCTGCAATACAAGACGGAAGAGGATAACGATTTCAAACATTATCCTCAGGTATGCCATAAATCCATAAACAATACTGGTTAATAAATGGGAATTTGCAGTGGCATACTTCAGGGAGTGGCATTTTATCCACTGTTTTCAGTGGAATTTCAAAATCTAGTGTTGTTTTTTAATGGACGGGGGAAAACCAGAGAGCCAACAACAGACTTTATATGTAGCAAAAAGACACACAGCAGACCTTTTCTCAAACAAAGAGATTGATAAAATATGAGCGACAGAACTGTATGAATATTTGCAACGGTGAGCCGCAGGCAAGCCATTGTAACTGAATATTTTATCTCAGTTATGAAAAAAGAATAATATTCGTTATCCTGTATCAGTGATAAAGTATAGCTGTTCTGTATCAGTGATACAGTACAGCTGTTCTGTATCAGTGATACAGTATAGCTGTTCTGTATCAGTGATAAAGCATAGCTGTTCTGTATCAGTGATACAGTATAGCTGTTCTGTAGCAGTGATAAAGTATAGCTGTTCTGTATCAGTGATACAGTATAGCTGTTCTGTATCAGTGATACAGTATAGCTGTTCTGTATCAATGATAAAGTATAGCTGTTCTGTATCAGTAATAAAAGCTAAAGTATAGCTATTCTGTATCAGTGATACAGTATAGGGGAATCTTTGTTTACCATTTTTGCCTCATAAGCATATGCGCCTACCTACCTACAAAAAAATCAACTCTGAATATTGAAAGAGCATAGCACAATTAGCTTCCTCTGGAAATTTGAGCCCGATATACTAGATACACTTCGTGCAATGCTGTTTTAAAAACTCAAAATTTTACAAAAAATGTATGGCTCATAAGCGCTTTTGCCACCCAACAATTTTGCAGTGTTTAACAGCAGATATTTCCTTAAATATTGCACGAAAATGCTAAAAATTGCATAGATTACTACGTTCAACAAGCTCTTTCAACTTTTGAAGTCTCTGGTACGTAAATTCGTATGCTAATGAAGCAAAATGTAAACAATGACGTCAGCAAAGATCGCCCTGTAGCTGTTCTGTATCAGAAGTTAATTTTAATTTCTTTTGTTTCCTTACGAATTATTCATGAACTTATAAGGTTTAATGAAATTCCGTATGAACGTAAGCATTGGGGAGTGGTGTGAAAGATAGTTCATGTTTTAATAGCTTAACAGCGGAAAGCAAACAATCCCGTTTCGTCTCCGGGATAATCAAGCGTAGCATGATTCTCAGGGTAGAGCCTACCTGCTCAGAAAGAGGTCGGACACTTATTGAGAACTATATGTAATTGTATTTTCAATAAAATTTAAGTGTAAAAAAGAAAATCTAAAATTCTCATTCAGGATTGAACCTGTGACCTCAGCTAGGCTTAGATTTACATAACCTACCATATCACTGTACCACCTAGCTTAACGGGTTGCTTAGTCCTAAATTTAACTATATAAACTGCTACCCCTAACCTCAGCTGAATGCTAACCAGTTACGCCGTTATATAAGTCTCAATAAGGTGTCCGACCTCCTTCTCAGCTATGGAATCTAGATTCTACCGATTCTCAGACGGTCCGAGGTGACTCGCTACCAAGTCCCTCCACAAGCGAGGAGGGGTCAAATAAGCTTTAGCCACGCCCAGATTGGTCTCCTTTTTGGGGTAAATTTCAAATTTCCGACGAGCATCCCCGTTACTTTTATAGGAGTCCCTTCTGATGGTATAAAGCACTTTTATTTATTTTCTTGTTGTTTTCTTTACAGAATTTCTCAGGGAATACGGACAGAGATACGGTGGTTTATCACCCTCTTCGACTGGGTCACCTGTTCCGCGTGAAATATTTACACATCTATCCATCTTCCGACCACGGCTGCATGGCTCTCAGATTGGAGGTCTATAAATAACAGTGTCTCTTTAACATTTCAACGTATTTTGCGGCACATATTGAGATTAGATTGGAGGTCTATAAATATCAATGTCTCTTTAACACTTCAACGTATTTACAGCACAACACTTTAATGTATCAACAACAACACCAAATCTTAGCTTTAAAACCAATAATCAACAATTAAACCCTCAGCTTTTGTCTTTGTGGTGACAAAACTTTTGCATCAGGTTTAAGCGCATTCGCGTTTTGACTCGGGACCAAACAATTTGCAACAAAAATATATGTATACTAAATAACTGTTTCTGGGCCCAATCAGGTAATTCAGGTTCAAGTAATATATCAATGTAACCATTAACTGACGCTATATGATATACTAACTGTTTTCTGCAGTAGGCACGGTTATTCATGTAATATATCATAAACTGATTTACTGTCACTATGTGTACATGTAGTACAATTGTACTAAATGACTGGATACTGGGCCCTGGGTGCAATTGTTCCAAGCTCAATTAAAAATATTTTAATGTGAAGGAGACTACCAGCAAAGAAATTAACAAGACATTATCTTATAACCAATTTAGTTTTAGACTGCATTTATTTTTTTAACCCGTCTAGGACTTGTTCTCTCTACAACAATATTTACAGTACAACTACTTTTGAATCAATTTTTATGTACTGCTTCCCATGTTAGAAGATCAATAAACTCTAACAATAGTGTCCAACACCCTTTCCTTCTGGCTGGCTATCGGTTACGTCGCCATCAGAAACCGTACACCTCTAGTCTCATTGCTATACAGGATGACCAGCTTAGTGGTTGGACGAGTATACAAGTAGTTTGGATTGGAGCTGCTAAAGTGTTTGTAACAACTGAGTTCTTGTCCACATTCGCTTGGTATGTCTGTGAAAACGTCAAGGACAATACCAAAGTGACTCAGTGTGACCACTACTTCAAGATAAAGGTATTGTGTTTCCGGAGTATACTGTACTTCCCCTTTTATCTAATGACACCTAGCTAGCATGTGCAAAATTCAAAGGAATTTTTACTCTAAAATGAGGCCAGTGAGGCTAATTAACGTAAATATAAAATAATAATAGAAAGGAGTATTAAGGAGTATTATTATCGGCGGAAAATGATGAATATCATGAACTGATGATGATGCTGATTTTGATGATGTGTACTATTAGCATTAGCATTACAGCTATCCATTCTCAAATACGCTAGGTATAGCAAACGTCTAGAGTTCATATTCATGATATTTTTACCTTGTGTCCCTTTATAAATACACCATTATTATACCACTGCAAAGTGAAAGTCTTCATCCAGC
Source organism: Cladopsammia gracilis (assembly GCA_022457155.1). Lineage (NCBI taxonomy): Eukaryota > Metazoa > Cnidaria > Anthozoa > Scleractinia > Dendrophylliidae > Cladopsammia > Cladopsammia gracilis. The sequence continues at coordinate 1,686,331 of JAJGOT010000095.1, read as the reverse complement.
ACTCTTTGTTTGGCGCTCCTTGTGTAGCTATGGCAACAACGGTTTTCATGGATGTAAAATATACTTTAATATACTCAGTGTCATTATCCTGTGCAGGTATCCAACAAGAATTTTTATTCAGTCGTGCTCGCCACGCATCAAACCCTGTTTTTATCGTGGAAGCTGTAATGTTGCTATCGGGAATTGCGCCACTTTCCAAACCAAGGGCTTGTAGTTCTGATTAAGGATAAACGAAATCATCTTTTAGAATAAGATGCATATTGTTCTTTATTGAACTGTTTAAAATGTGACAAAATTCTCAATTTGATTTTTTTAAACTGTTTAAAAATTTCCAGTGTAATAACAACAACAATAACCGAACAATTTTATTTCACACCACAGAAATGTATTGTTACTTCATTAGCTATAATTTGAATGGTAACACCTTAGAATTTGCTCCACAGGCTTAAAAGTTCGAACCACCTTCTACATCAGGAAAGTACTACACCTTATTCGATGGTTTAACAGACAATACGCGCGGATGTTTTACGAGTTGCGATATGTAATACGGCAATCTACTGTGAAAAACGCTCGGATATTTTGCCTGTTCTCTTTTCCTTATAAGGCAAAATGACGTCATAGACGAATAATAAAAAGCTATTATTTTAATGGTCACAATTAACCTTATTCAGACAGGGCTTCTTTGGTCTTCTTGGACCGAGGGGCGGCCCATCCGTAACTTTAAGAATATTAAAGCTATGGCTATAAAACGAAAGTGCAAGGTTTATAGTAAGTCCAAAGCTGTCTAAGGGATGGACCATTAGAAAAGTGATGGGGGGGGGGGGGGGGGGGGGAACTTTGGGAGAGGCAAGAAATTTTTTTTTTGTCCACCTAAAGTGGAAATTTTTTTTTTTCACTCGATGGCTGGAATATTTTTTTTTAATAGTTTATTTTGTAATTGCCCTTGGGCAGATTTTTTTTTTTTTGCGATAATGCGTGGGAATTTTTTTTTTTCTTAATAATTTACTGGAGAAATTTTTTTTTTTGCTTTTGCCCCACCCCCCCCCCCCATCACTTTTCTAATGGTCCATCCCTAAGTTAAGGTAGGTCACGTGATATAACAACGTCGTTTGACGCAGAAACTACGTAATCACTCCGAAAGGCCGCCATCTTGGATCCGCTATCTTGGATCCGCCATCTTGGATCCGCCATCTTGGATCCGCTATCAGAAAAGCGCCAAAACTGATTCAAAATTAATCAAAATCAAAAGAAAATGCTAAAATGATCTTAAATTGCAAACTTTACTAAAAAGAACGTAAGAAAAGAGAGCATGTTAATTCTCTCTATATTAAAACAAGCTGTCTTTGAATTACGTATCAAATCCCTTTACATTCTTCGGCAGCATTAGCGTGATATGAAGAGTGATGATAAGAAAGGGAAAGTCTCTTAACTTTCCCCTCATTTACCATTATTATTTTAGTCGTCCATTCATTCCATCTGTCCACCGGATGGTTCTTTCTTTCATTCATTTGGCCCTCCTTCCTTCTTCATTCATTCGCGATTGTTCCTTTATACATTTGCTCTTTCGTCCATTCATTCGTACAAGGTATTATCAACTGATCGTTTGAGTCGTTTTTAACCCGTGAATAGGCGGACGCCTTATGAACGGGTTATCGGAGACGATGGCAAATTCACCCACTCACTCGCTCGCTCGTTCCGCATCACTCAGCTGTAAAAACAACTAAGTGACGTGTTGCTTTATTAAGAATGCGTTTCGTAATAAGAAGAACGTGAATCCAGCGATAACAATAGCTAATTTAAACAATAAGCTTAAAGATGTTTCGCATTTGGAGCAACATTATATCGATCCAAACGGATTTTTCAACAGAGACACGCGGATTGCTGCGTAACTACCTTAGAATAATACACTACAGATTCTTTTACCAATACATAAAGTGGACACACGGAACGCCGTGTTTCATATTTCTTTATACAGCATCATTCAAATTACGTTAATTAGATAAATTTAAAAGAGGAGAGGCAAAATGTTCTTACTTTCACAGCGAGGTCCGCTGAATCCTTTAAGACACTTGCACATCACCCTGGGGCTGGCGACACATGTTCCTTCATTTTCACAGCGTATGCTCATACAAGGATGATACTTCCGAATCACCATGTCGATGTAAATCGCTCCCCTCCTTGCCACGAAATCATCAGGGAAATAATCCTTGGAAACGTTGTTCAGTTGGCACGTTCTGTGCGATGCAATAAAATTGACGCTGAAGCACTGCGACTCCAGTTCACAGGAAAACGTGCAGCTCTCAAAACGCTTGTTTATCAGGGTCCGCATCACGTGACCAACGAGCACGTGATCTTTGTTTGAAAAACTGGCGCGGCAACTACTTCCAGCGATCTTCTTAGAAACGAGGCTGATTAAAAGTAAAATCAATTCCAAATATGGTAACAAGCCTGACATCTTAGTGAAGGGACCAGAATAATTACCTGATAAGAAGTAGAATATCATACGTCATAAATTACTGTTCGAGAGGTTTTCGAGGCATGCAGTCGCTAGTCTCCCACGCAGCCGTTATTTGTCTCGCACGCAACGCTCCTCCCCACTAACTTAGTGGGGAGGAGCGTTGCATGACGAGACAAATAACTGCTACGTGGGAGCCTATGCGGTCGCTAAGTAACCTTTAGGGATGCTGTAAAGCCACAGGCTTACAATCCTCTGTTTGAGTTGTGGGTTGTTAACGTTCTTTTAAATGTCTGTATCAGTCATCAAATACAATTGAAACTTCCCTAAATGTTCGTTGTAAATAGCCATCCTAGTTTCCGGTTGTTACTGCGGGCGCGACGGACTATAGACGTTTGCCTCCGTGTGCTAAAGAAGGGAAACAGAAACAGGTACGAATCTTATTGTGTGGGGCCGAACGGAGATTAATGCATTGCATGAGCGAAATCAATGCTTCTGCATTTTGGTACATTTCTTTGTCGTTCCCTGCAAAACAACAATCGACAACAACGTCAAATGATCAAATTAAAAATTTTGTGGAGAACATGAACACACGACGGATAAGTTTCCTTTCTCTATTTGAACTTGAAAGCCGTCCTTACAAATTAAGCTCCTGGAAAATCCAGTCTCATAGACAAACTAAACAAATTGGGACAACTGCAAAGTGGTTTAAAAATCCTTTTTTCAAGTGACGGTTCCTTGCAGTTGTCACCGTCGTCAGGCTCCATCCCATACCACCTTGCGGTCTTGACTTGAAATGAGAAATTAACAAATTGACGTCAGTTTTTTATGCGTCTGTCCTCTTATTGATGATAAAATTCGTCATAACATTGTCAAAGTGCTGGATCCACGAGCCGCAGGCGAGTGGATGTAAAGCAAACTTTGACAATGTTATGACGAATTTTATCATCAGTAAGAGGACAGACGCATAAAAAACTGACGTCAATTTGTTTTTTTACAATCACAAAAACGCCAAAATCGTGAAAAACCGGATTAAATGAAGAGTGAACGCAAGATAAACATGACAAATTGCTGAGTTTTATTCACGTTGACGCAAACATTGTCAATAAGTAGAGAGTGGGAGAAGGACAAAGGTGAATATATATTAATGAAAACAATTAATTAATTGTTTTTTGATTTCTAAGTTACGTGAATAACTAATATATTTTTAATTAAGACATTTTAATATATTTTGCTATTATTTAAAATGTTGCTTAAATAAAATTGGAAATATTTTCGGTAGTTGCTCAGCCAGATTTTGAACAAAAGTTAAGAAACGACTTGTACGTGATGTATCTGCACAAATGACAAAATATTTAATATTCTTATTCAACAAAACGGAAATTAAACTCGCGTTGTGCGAAGATATCACTACAGAAGACAATACGAAGAAAAGCTGCCAGCAACATCAAACATGTAATGTCAGTTTGCTTAGTGACCATTAAACTTATTAGACTTATAATGTGAGTTCTAGTCAATGGCTTTTATTATCGGACCCCAGTGCCATCAATCAATGGTTGCTTTCCATCTAATGAACAAATTCCGGATTGAATTTTGACATTTTTAGCGGCGAATGGAACAAAAATTAAAACCTGGCGAGGCTAAACATTGTCTGCGAGGATATACCTCAAGAAGGCCGGCAAAAAAATCTAGATACCTTTACGTAGAAAACCGAGGTCCGTGCAATTTGTCTGAAATTTTGCGAGACCTATGTTTGAAGGACTATCCACTGCACATTAAAAACAAGATAACCGGCCTAAAAGGGACACTCAGTCCCGCCTAAATAACGAAATTGTGTTTACTCAATTTCCATGTTATTATCGCCAAATGCCACCAAATATACAACTAAATTGGATAAAAAGATTCTCTAGAGCAAAATAGAAGCAGTAGGTTTTACAATAACCGAAGTTATTCTTGCATGCTGATTATTGGTCAATTTTTATCATCAATAAGAGTACAGACACATAAAATTTTAATTTATGCAAGATGTCATCCTGTCAATTTTTCAGCCAATGAAATTTCTTTATTGTTATCAGTTAGCCAATGAGAAAGCGAGAAAACTTATTGACAACGATTGCGTCAATTTGACTAAAACTCAGCAATTTGTCATGTTTACCTTACGTTCACTCTTCATTTCATCCGGTTTTTTACGATTTTGGCGATAAGTGCAAGTTAATCCCAAATTGAACGAGAAAACCGTATGATTACTTATTAATAATTATACATGAAAAAAATTTGCATCGATTTCTTTGGAAATTTTTTTTTTTTTTTTGCAAAACATTATTGCATCAATTTTTTTTATTTGTAATTTGCACTGGTGTTACACGTTTTGCACCAGTGTTACACTTGAACTGCACTGCTCTTAGCCAATCAGAATTGAGTAATTTTTTCATGGATATTATTATTGTAAAAGACAAATTGACGTCAGTTTTTTATGCATCTGTCCTCTTATTGATGATAAAATTCGTCATAACATTGTCAAAGTTTGCTGTGGATCCACTCGCCTGCGGCTCGTGGATCCAGCACTTTGACAATGTTATGACGAATTTTATCATCAATAAGAGGACAGACGCATAAAAAGCTGACGTCAATTTGTTAATTGGAGAAAACGTGCAGGATTAGGAAGTGCAGAAAGGAAGTAGATTACAGTTCATCAATTTTGATTTCGTCGGGTCATAAAATCAAAATTTGTTTGGTCGTTATTTTGTCTTTTTAGGTCTTTTTAGTTCATATGTCTTTGCGTTCATCACCCTGGTTTAGGGAAATTAAACCTGTCAAAGATCCAAAATGCGGGCGATTTTGGATCTTTGACAGGTTTAATTTCCAAAATGCGGGCGATTTTGAAGCAAGTTCTTTCCTTTTATCAAAACGATATCTTTATCCCTTTTACCTGTCCAGTGCACGTGTTTACTGACTAGCATGATTAAATAATATGTAACTATCGCTTGAAGTTTGAATATTTTACTTAGAGACTATGAAACGTATAGATAGACCTAAATGAACCAAAACGTGAATTTTTAAATTGACATGGTTTGAAGACAGTGAAACATGAAGCTGATTATCAAATCATCACCTGCTTAAAAATGGTTATAATATTAAGAAATGTTGAAAACGTTTTGGCACTTTATCGGGCTCCGTTTCTTTAAAATTGAAGCATTCTTTTTAGTAAAATGTTGCTTGAAGTGGAAATAATTTTCGGTAGTTGCTGTCCGATTTTGGAGCAAAGTTGTAAAGAAACGGCTTCGACGTGTAGCGATCTATATGGTAAGCTTATATGTTAATATGTAATTCAAATAACAGGAATGTTCACTGATTTTCTTGAGCAACTTACATGAAAGGCGGAAAACTAAAAATAATGCTAAAGAGAGACTAACCTTGTGCGAAGATTGTTTCGGGTATCACTGAAAACAACACGAAGAAGAGCTACCTGCAACGTCAAACTTGTTAATGCCAGTTCGATTCCAGCATCATCGAATTGATGTCAGTTTTAGCCAATGGTTTCTCATCGGACGCAGACCCTTTCGATCAATGACCTTTTTAATGCAGCGCGGAGTCTGGGCACTAGAGGTACGCGTCCACCCATCTTGACGCATTTTTGCTCAGTTTTGGGTAAAAATGGTATTAACTAGTCAAGAGTCTTGTAAACAACTCAAAAGAAAGTGCTTAGAGGAATTTATCAAGGAAAAGAAAACAGATACAAGAGCTCAAGTGTTCTTCGTGTAAGATTGTGTTCACGATCGCTTTGTGACATTTCACGATACTGAAGTTGTGTTTTGAAAGGAAAACGTCAAAGTCTGAGAAGCCGCATGAAATGAATCCCAATAACTTTTTAAAAAAGTACCGTCATTTTTACCTTGAAGTGAGCAATTTCGTATAAAGGCTTGTATGGAGTTCGACCGCGCGGTCATCGCTTTAAGCGTTCTAACTCATTTTAACAGGCGCAATGTCGACATCCACACTCGGTTTTTGGAAAGATTGGAATCTAGTAAACATTTCGGTGGGAAATGTGCTTTGGCTCGAGCGAAAAAACCTCCGTCACTTCGCACTTTTCAGCCGAAATGATTTCCGATTAACCCCATACATTAGTTATGCATACCGTTCTTAAAACTAAAACAAAAGCCAAAACAATAGAAATCCAAAAGCAAAACAATAGCGCATTCATACATAATTATGAGCAATAGTTCATTTTGGTAACGCGCACGCCCGAAGCAAATGTCTCGTCTGAGGGATCAATATTTTGGAATAAAGGATGGAATGAACATTTTTCATTTTTATTAACAAGATTTTAAGAGACAAAATGATTCACGTGACCTGTTTGACAAAATAAGTTCCCCTTTAACTGTAAATTATTGTGAACCATTCGGGCAGATTCACACAAAAGAGAACCATACAAATTGATTACGAATGTTTTAATCTATATATATATCCATCCGTATGCCATCTCATCGCCGAAGAAGAAAACAAGAAGAAAACAGGTCACATGATGCAAATATTCGACTGTTATAAGTAAACAATCGTTTAAGATCATCAAGGTTTATTCTGCCGACAGGTTTAAGCCTGTTTTGGTAAATCACTTCAAGAAAATATGATAGATTCTTTTTTATTTGATTTTTGGAATCTACATGGTGTTCTTATAACAAAATCGAAAAGAGTTTTTTCGATATCGATTTTCGACTTTCTTATCAGAACGCCATGTAGATTCCAACAACCGCAAACACCCTCTATTTTTCTAATGACTTTTGCTGTAACTTTTACTTTTTTTGTCTTTTGTTTATAACACACAAAGCACTGTTTTTGCTTTTCCTTTCTTTACTTACTAGTTATTTTTAATATATATCCTAAACTGTAATCTAGTAATGATTATTATGCCAATAAAAAAAAGAAAGTTAAAAAAAAAAAGATTCCAACAACCAAATAAACAAAATCTGTCATATACACTTTCAAAGTTATTATCGTTACCAGATTCTATGCAAATTAGGTTCTGAGCCGATGTCTTAGCATGCTTTACTGGAAAGCTTTGAAATGTTCACTGAAAAAAAAAACACATTTTTGGAGTACAGGAAATAACATCAATTTTTAACCAAAGGGCTCTAAGAACCATCTCGTGAATACGAAACAACGTGTCCACAGATTAAAGGTCAAATGAACCAGAAATTTAAATTTTTTCTTTATCCATTTAAAGCTATTTAAACGTTAAAGAAAACCAAAATAAAGCATACTTACGCAACAATTTGCCTTCCTGAGCCTTTAAGTAAGTCACATAGCTAAAAGTACGAAGATTTCCGAAGACTTCACGAAAACGTTTCTGAAATGGCCGCGCGCTTCAAGTGGTAGGATTGGTAAGCATTAGTTGCTCAGCCAGATTTTGAACAAAAGTTAAGAAACGACTTGTACGTGATGTATCTGCACAAATGACAAAATATTTAATATTCTTATTCAACAAAACGGAAATTAAACTCGCGTTGTGCGAAGATATCACTACAGAAGACAATACGAAGAAAAGCTGCCAGCAACATCAAACATGTAATGTCAGTTTGCTTAGTGACCATTAAACTTATTAGACTTATAATGTGAGTTCTAGTCAATGGCTTTTATTATCGGACCCCAGTGCCATCAATCAATGGTTGCTTTCCATCTAATGAACAAATTCCGGATTGAATTTTGACATTTTTAGCGGCGAATGGAACAAAAATTAAAACCTGGCGAGGCTAAACATTGTCTGCGAGGATATACCTCAAGAAGGCCGGCAAAAAAATCTAGATACCTTTACGTAGAAAACCGAGGTCCGTGCAATTTGTCTGAAATTTTGCGAGACCTATGTTTGAAGGACTATCCACTGCACATTAAAAACAAGATAACCGGCCTAAAAGGGACACTCAGTCCCGCCTAAATAACGAAATTGTGTTTACTCAATTTCCATGTTATTATCGCCAAATGCCACCAAATATACAACTAAATTGGATAAAAAGATTCTCTAGAGCAAAATAGAAGCAGTAGGTTTTACAATAACCGAAGTTATTCTTGCATGCTGATTATTGGTCAATTTTTATCATCAATAAGAGTACAGACACATAAAATTTTAATTTATGCAAGATGTCATCCTGTCAATTTTTCAGCCAATGAAATTTCTTTATTGTTATCAGTTAGCCAATGAGAAAGCGAGAAAACTTATTGACAACGATTGCGTCAATTTGACTAAAACTCAGCAATTTGTCATGTTTACCTTACGTTCACTCTTCATTTCATCCGGTTTTTTACGAGTTATGACAATGTTATGACGAATTTTATCATCAATAAGAGGACAGACGCATAAAAAGCTGACGTCAATTTGTTAATTGGAGAAAACGTGCAGGATTAGGAAGTGCAGAAAGGAAGTAGATTACAGTTCATCAATTTTGATTTCGTCGGGTCATAAAATCAAAATTTGTTTGGTCGTTATTTTGTCTTTTTAGGTCTTTTTAGTTCATATGTCTTTGCGTTCATCACCCTGGTTTAGGGAAATTAAACCTGTCAAAGATCCAAAATGCGGGCGATTTTGGATCTTTGACAGGTTTAATTTCCAAAATGCGGGCGATTTTGAAGCAAGTTCTTTCCTTTTATCAAAACGATATCTTTATCCCTTTTACCTGTCCAGTGCACGTGTTTACTGACTAGCATGATTAAATAATATGTAACTATCGCTTGAAGTTTGAATATTTTACTTAGAGACTATGAAACGTATAGATAGACCTAAATGAACCAAAACGTGAATTTTTAAATTGACATGGTTTGAAGACAGTGAAACATGAAGCTGATTATCAAATCATCACCTGCTTAAAAATGGTTATAATATTAAGAAATGTTGAAAACGTTTTGGCACTTTATCGGGCTCCGTTTCTTTAAAATTGAAGCATTCTTTTTAGTAAAATGTTGCTTGAAGTGGAAATAATTTTCGGTAGTTGCTGTCCGATTTTGGAGCAAAGTTGTAAAGAAACGGCTTCGACGTGTAGCGATCTATATGGTAAGCTTATATGTTAATATGTAATTCAAATAACAGGAATGTTCACTGATTTTCTTGAGCAACTTACATGAAAGGCGGAAAACTAAAAATAATGCTAAAGAGAGACTAACCTTGTGCGAAGATTGTTTCGGGTATCACTGAAAACAACACGAAGAAGAGCTACCTGCAACGTCAAACTTGTTAATGCCAGTTCGATTCCAGCATCATCGAATTGATGTCAGTTTTAGCCAATGGTTTCTCATCGGACGCAGACCCTTTCGATCAATGACCTTTTTAATGCAGCGCGGAGTCTGGGCACTAGAGGTACGCGTCCACCCATCTTGACGCATTTTTGCTCAGTTTTGGGTAAAAATGGTATTAACTAGTCAAGAGTCTTGTAAACAACTCAAAAGAAAGTGCTTAGAGGAATTTATCAAGGAAAAGAAAACAGATACAAGAGCTCAAGTGTTCTTCGTGTAAGATTGTGTTCACGATCGCTTTGTGACATTTCACGATACTGAAGTTGTGTTTTGAAAGGAAAACGTCAAAGTCTGAGAAGCCGCATGAAATGAATCCCAATAACTTTTTAAAAAAGTACCGTCATTTTTACCTTGAAGTGAGCAATTTCGTATAAAGGCTTGTATGGAGTTCGACCGCGCGGTCATCGCTTTAAGCGTTCTAACTCATTTTAACAGGCGCAATGTCGACATCCACACTCGGTTTTTGGAAAGATTGGAATCTAGTAAACATTTCGGTGGGAAATGTGCTTTGGCTCGAGCGAAAAAACCTCCGTCACTTCGCACTTTTCAGCCGAAATGATTTCCGATTAACCCCATACATTAGTTATGCATACCGTTCTTAAAACTAAAACAAAAGCCAAAACAATAGAAATCCAAAAGCAAAACAATAGCGCATTCATACATAATTATGAGCAATAGTTCATTTTGGTAACGCGCACGCCCGAAGCAAATGTCTCGTCTGAGGGATCAATATTTTGGAATAAAGGATGGAATGAACATTTTTCATTTTTATTAACAAGATTTTAAGAGACAAAATGATTCACGTGACCTGTTTGACAAAATAAGTTCCCCTTTAACTGTAAATTATTGTGAACCATTCGGGCAGATTCACACAAAAGAGAACCATACAAATTGATTACGAATGTTTTAATCTATATATATATCCATCCGTATGCCATCTCATCGCCGAAGAAGAAAACAAGAAGAAAACAGGTCACATGATGCAAATATTCGACTGTTATAAGTAAACAATCGTTTAAGATCATCAAGGTTTATTCTGCCGACAGGTTTAAGCCTGTTTTGGTAAATCACTTCAAGAAAATATGATAGATTCTTTTTTATTTGATTTTTGGAATCTACATGGTGTTCTTATAACAAAATCGAAAAGAGTTTTTTCGATATCGATTTTCGACTTTCTTATCAGAACGCCATGTAGATTCCAACAACCGCAAACACCCTCTATTTTTCTAATGACTTTTGCTGTAACTTTTACTTTTTTTGTCTTTTGTTTATAACACACAAAGCACTGTTTTTGCTTTTCCTTTCTTTACTTACTAGTTATTTTTAATATATATCCTAAACTGTAATCTAGTAATGATTATTATGCCAATAAAAAAAAGAAAGTTAAAAAAAAAAAGATTCCAACAACCAAATAAACAAAATCTGTCATATACACTTTCAAAGTTATTATCGTTACCAGATTCTATGCAAATTAGGTTCTGAGCCGATGTCTTAGCATGCTTTACTGGAAAGCTTTGAAATGTTCACTGAAAAAAAAAACACATTTTTGGAGTACAGGAAATAACATCAATTTTTAACCAAAGGGCTCTAAGAACCATCTCGTGAATACGAAACAACGTGTCCACAGATTAAAGGTCAAATGAACCAGAAATTTAAATTTTTTCTTTATCCATTTAAAGCTATTTAAACGTTAAAGAAAACCAAAATAAAGCATACTTACGCAACAATTTGCCTTCCTGAGCCTTTAAGTAAGTCACATAGCTAAAAGTACGAAGATTTCCGAAGACTTCACGAAAACGTTTCTGAAATGGCCGCGCGCTTCAAGTGGTAGGATTGGTAAGCATTAGTTGCTCAGCCAGATTTTGAACAAAAGTTAAGAAACGACTTGTACGTGATGTATCTGCACAAATGACAAAATATTTAATATTCTTATTCAACAAAACGGAAATTAAACTCGCGTTGTGCGAAGATATCACTACAGAAGACAATACGAAGAAAAGCTGCCAGCAACATCAAACATGTAATGTCAGTTTGCTTAGTGACCATTAAACTTATTAGACTTATAATGTGAGTTCTAGTCAATGGCTTTTATTATCGGACCCCAGTGCCATCAATCAATGGTTGCTTTCCATCTAATGAACAAATTCCGGATTGAATTTTGACATTTTTAGCGGCGAATGGAACAAAAATTAAAACCTGGCGAGGCTAAACATTGTCTGCGAGGATATACCTCAAGAAGGCCGGCAAAAAAATCTAGATACCTTTACGTAGAAAACCGAGGTCCGTGCAATTTGTCTGAAATTTTGCGAGACCTATGTTTGAAGGACTATCCACTGCACATTAAAAACAAGATAACCGGCCTAAAAGGGACACTCAGTCCCGCCTAAATAACGAAATTGTGTTTACTCAATTTCCATGTTATTATCGCCAAATGCCACCAAATATACAACTAAATTGGATAAAAAGATTCTCTAGAGCAAAATAGAAGCAGTAGGTTTTACAATAACCGAAGTTATTCTTGCATGCTGATTATTGGTCAATTTTTATCATCAATAAGAGTACAGACACATAAAATTTTAATTTATGCAAGATGTCATCCTGTCAATTTTTCAGCCAATGAAATTTCTTTATTGTTATCAGTTAGCCAATGAGAAAGCGAGAAAACTTATTGACAACGATTGCGTCAATTTGACTAAAACTCAGCAATTTGTCATGTTTACCTTACGTTCACTCTTCATTTCATCCGGTTTTTTACGAGTTATGACAATGTTATGACGAATTTTATCATCAATAAGAGGACAGACGCATAAAAAGCTGACGTCAATTTGTTAATTGGAGAAAACGTGCAGGATTAGGAAGTGCAGAAAGGAAGTAGATTACAGTTCATCAATTTTGATTTCGTCGGGTCATAAAATCAAAATTTGTTTGGTCGTTATTTTGTCTTTTTAGGTCTTTTTAGTTCATATGTCTTTGCGTTCATCACCCTGGTTTAGGGAAATTAAACCTGTCAAAGATCCAAAATGCGGGCGATTTTGGATCTTTGACAGGTTTAATTTCCAAAATGCGGGCGATTTTGAAGCAAGTTCTTTCCTTTTATCAAAACGATATCTTTATCCCTTTTACCTGTCCAGTGCACGTGTTTACTGACTAGCATGATTAAATAATATGTAACTATCGCTTGAAGTTTGAATATTTTACTTAGAGACTATGAAACGTATAGATAGACCTAAATGAACCAAAACGTGAATTTTTAAATTGACATGGTTTGAAGACAGTGAAACATGAAGCTGATTATCAAATCATCACCTGCTTAAAAATGGTTATAATATTAAGAAATGTTGAAAACGTTTTGGCACTTTATCGGGCTCCGTTTCTTTAAAATTGAAGCATTCTTTTTAGTAAAATGTTGCTTGAAGTGGAAATAATTTTCGGTAGTTGCTGTCCGATTTTGGAGCAAAGTTGTAAAGAAACGGCTTCGACGTGTAGCGATCTATATGGTAAGCTTATATGTTAATATGTAATTCAAATAACAGGAATGTTCACTGATTTTCTTGAGCAACTTACATGAAAGGCGGAAAACTAAAAATAATGCTAAAGAGAGACTAACCTTGTGCGAAGATTGTTTCGGGTATCACTGAAAACAACACGAAGAAGAGCTACCTGCAACGTCAAACTTGTTAATGCCAGTTCGATTCCAGCATCATCGAATTGATGTCAGTTTTAGCCAATGGTTTCTCATCGGACGCAGACCCTTTCGATCAATGACCTTTTTAATGCAGCGCGGAGTCTGGGCACTAGAGGTACGCGTCCACCCATCTTGACGCATTTTTGCTCAGTTTTGGGTAAAAATGGTATTAACTAGTCAAGAGTCTTGTAAACAACTCAAAAGAAAGTGCTTAGAGGAATTTATCAAGGAAAAGAAAACAGATACAAGAGCTCAAGTGTTCTTCGTGTAAGATTGTGTTCACGATCGCTTTGTGACATTTCACGATACTGAAGTTGTGTTTTGAAAGGAAAACGTCAAAGTCTGAGAAGCCGCATGAAATGAATCCCAATAACTTTTTAAAAAAGTACCGTCATTTTTACCTTGAAGTGAGCAATTTCGTATAAAGGCTTGTATGGAGTTCGACCGCGCGGTCATCGCTTTAAGCGTTCTAACTCATTTTAACAGGCGCAATGTCGACATCCACACTCGGTTTTTGGAAAGATTGGAATCTAGTAAACATTTCGGTGGGAAATGTGCTTTGGCTCGAGCGAAAAAACCTCCGTCACTTCGCACTTTTCAGCCGAAATGATTTCCGATTAACCCCATACATTAGTTATGCATACCGTTCTTAAAACTAAAACAAAAGCCAAAACAATAGAAATCCAAAAGCAAAACAATAGCGCATTCATACATAATTATGAGCAATAGTTCATTTTGGTAACGCGCACGCCCGAAGCAAATGTCTCGTCTGAGGGATCAATATTTTGGAATAAAGGATGGAATGAACATTTTTCATTTTTATTAACAAGATTTTAAGAGACAAAATGATTCACGTGACCTGTTTGACAAAATAAGTTCCCCTTTAACTGTAAATTATTGTGAACCATTCGGGCAGATTCACACAAAAGAGAACCATACAAATTGATTACGAATGTTTTAATCTATATATATATCCATCCGTATGCCATCTCATCGCCGAAGAAGAAAACAAGAAGAAAACAGGTCACATGATGCAAATATTCGACTGTTATAAGTAAACAATCGTTTAAGATCATCAAGGTTTATTCTGCCGACAGGTTTAAGCCTGTTTTGGTAAATCACTTCAAGAAAATATGATAGATTCTTTTTTATTTGATTTTTGGAATCTACATGGTGTTCTTATAACAAAATCGAAAAGAGTTTTTTCGATATCGATTTTCGACTTTCTTATCAGAACGCCATGTAGATTCCAACAACCGCAAACACCCTCTATTTTTCTAATGACTTTTGCTGTAACTTTTACTTTTTTTGTCTTTTGTTTATAACACACAAAGCACTGTTTTTGCTTTTCCTTTCTTTACTTACTAGTTATTTTTAATATATATCCTAAACTGTAATCTAGTAATGATTATTATGCCAATAAAAAAAAGAAAGTTAAAAAAAAAAAGATTCCAACAACCAAATAAACAAAATCTGTCATATACACTTTCAAAGTTATTATCGTTACCAGATTCTATGCAAATTAGGTTCTGAGCCGATGTCTTAGCATGCTTTACTGGAAAGCTTTGAAATGTTCACTGAAAAAAAAAACACATTTTTGGAGTACAGGAAATAACATCAATTTTTAACCAAAGGGCTCTAAGAACCATCTCGTGAATACGAAACAACGTGTCCACAGATTAAAGGTCAAATGAACCAGAAATTTAAATTTTTTCTTTATCCATTTAAAGCTATTTAAACGTTAAAGAAAACCAAAATAAAGCATACTTACGCAACAATTTGCCTTCCTGAGCCTTTAAGTAAGTCACATAGCTAAAAGTACGAAGATTTCCGAAGACTTCACGAAAACGTTTCTGAAATGGCCGCGCGCTTCAAGTGGTAGGATTGGTAAGCATTAGTTGCTCAGCCAGATTTTGAACAAAAGTTAAGAAACGACTTGTACGTGATGTATCTGCACAAATGACAAAATATTTAATATTCTTATTCAACAAAACGGAAATTAAACTCGCGTTGTGCGAAGATATCACTACAGAAGACAATACGAAGAAAAGCTGCCAGCAACATCAAACATGTAATGTCAGTTTGCTTAGTGACCATTAAACTTATTAGACTTATAATGTGAGTTCTAGTCAATGGCTTTTATTATCGGACCCCAGTGCCATCAATCAATGGTTGCTTTCCATCTAATGAACAAATTCCGGATTGAATTTTGACATTTTTAGCGGCGAATGGAACAAAAATTAAAACCTGGCGAGGCTAAACATTGTCTGCGAGGATATACCTCAAGAAGGCCGGCAAAAAAATCTAGATACCTTTACGTAGAAAACCGAGGTCCGTGCAATTTGTCTGAAATTTTGCGAGACCTATGTTTGAAGGACTATCCACTGCACATTAAAAACAAGATAACCGGCCTAAAAGGGACACTCAGTCCCGCCTAAATAACGAAATTGTGTTTACTCAATTTCCATGTTATTATCGCCAAATGCCACCAAATATACAACTAAATTGGATAAAAAGATTCTCTAGAGCAAAATAGAAGCAGTAGGTTTTACAATAACCGAAGTTATTCTTGCATGCTGATTATTGGTCAATTTTTATCATCAATAAGAGTACAGACACATAAAATTTTAATTTATGCAAGATGTCATCCTGTCAATTTTTCAGCCAATGAAATTTCTTTATTGTTATCAGTTAGCCAATGAGAAAGCGAGAAAACTTATTGACAACGATTGCGTCAATTTGACTAAAACTCAGCAATTTGTCATGTTTACCTTACGTTCACTCTTCATTTCATCCGGTTTTTTACGAGTTATGACAATGTTATGACGAATTTTATCATCAATAAGAGGACAGACGCATAAAAAGCTGACGTCAATTTGTTAATTGGAGAAAACGTGCAGGATTAGGAAGTGCAGAAAGGAAGTAGATTACAGTTCATCAATTTTGATTTCGTCGGGTCATAAAATCAAAATTTGTTTGGTCGTTATTTTGTCTTTTTAGGTCTTTTTAGTTCATATGTCTTTGCGTTCATCACCCTGGTTTAGGGAAATTAAACCTGTCAAAGATCCAAAATGCGGGCGATTTTGGATCTTTGACAGGTTTAATTTCCAAAATGCGGGCGATTTTGAAGCAAGTTCTTTCCTTTTATCAAAACGATATCTTTATCCCTTTTACCTGTCCAGTGCACGTGTTTACTGACTAGCATGATTAAATAATATGTAACTATCGCTTGAAGTTTGAATATTTTACTTAGAGACTATGAAACGTATAGATAGACCTAAATGAACCAAAACGTGAATTTTTAAATTGACATGGTTTGAAGACAGTGAAACATGAAGCTGATTATCAAATCATCACCTGCTTAAAAATGGTTATAATATTAAGAAATGTTGAAAACGTTTTGGCACTTTATCGGGCTCCGTTTCTTTAAAATTGAAGCATTCTTTTTAGTAAAATGTTGCTTGAAGTGGAAATAATTTTCGGTAGTTGCTGTCCGATTTTGGAGCAAAGTTGTAAAGAAACGGCTTCGACGTGTAGCGATCTATATGGTAAGCTTATATGTTAATATGTAATTCAAATAACAGGAATGTTCACTGATTTTCTTGAGCAACTTACATGAAAGGCGGAAAACTAAAAATAATGCTAAAGAGAGACTAACCTTGTGCGAAGATTGTTTCGGGTATCACTGAAAACAACACGAAGAAGAGCTACCTGCAACGTCAAACTTGTTAATGCCAGTTCGATTCCAGCATCATCGAATTGATGTCAGTTTTAGCCAATGGTTTCTCATCGGACGCAGACCCTTTCGATCAATGACCTTTTTAATGCAGCGCGGAGTCTGGGCACTAGAGGTACGCGTCCACCCATCTTGACGCATTTTTGCTCAGTTTTGGGTAAAAATGGTATTAACTAGTCAAGAGTCTTGTAAACAACTCAAAAGAAAGTGCTTAGAGGAATTTATCAAGGAAAAGAAAACAGATACAAGAGCTCAAGTGTTCTTCGTGTAAGATTGTGTTCACGATCGCTTTGTGACATTTCACGATACTGAAGTTGTGTTTTGAAAGGAAAACGTCAAAGTCTGAGAAGCCGCATGAAATGAATCCCAATAACTTTTTAAAAAAGTACCGTCATTTTTACCTTGAAGTGAGCAATTTCGTATAAAGGCTTGTATGGAGTTCGACCGCGCGGTCATCGCTTTAAGCGTTCTAACTCATTTTAACAGGCGCAATGTCGACATCCACACTCGGTTTTTGGAAAGATTGGAATCTAGTAAACATTTCGGTGGGAAATGTGCTTTGGCTCGAGCGAAAAAACCTCCGTCACTTCGCACTTTTCAGCCGAAATGATTTCCGATTAACCCCATACATTAGTTATGCATACCGTTCTTAAAACTAAAACAAAAGCCAAAACAATAGAAATCCAAAAGCAAAACAATAGCGCATTCATACATAATTATGAGCAATAGTTCATTTTGGTAACGCGCACGCCCGAAGCAAATGTCTCGTCTGAGGGATCAATATTTTGGAATAAAGGATGGAATGAACATTTTTCATTTTTATTAACAAGATTTTAAGAGACAAAATGATTCACGTGACCTGTTTGACAAAATAAGTTCCCCTTTAACTGTAAATTATTGTGAACCATTCGGGCAGATTCACACAAAAGAGAACCATACAAATTGATTACGAATGTTTTAATCTATATATATATCCATCCGTATGCCATCTCATCGCCGAAGAAGAAAACAAGAAGAAAACAGGTCACATGATGCAAATATTCGACTGTTATAAGTAAACAATCGTTTAAGATCATCAAGGTTTATTCTGCCGACAGGTTTAAGCCTGTTTTGGTAAATCACTTCAAGAAAATATGATAGATTCTTTTTTATTTGATTTTTGGAATCTACATGGTGTTCTTATAACAAAATCGAAAAGAGTTTTTTCGATATCGATTTTCGACTTTCTTATCAGAACGCCATGTAGATTCCAACAACCGCAAACACCCTCTATTTTTCTAATGACTTTTGCTGTAACTTTTACTTTTTTTGTCTTTTGTTTATAACACACAAAGCACTGTTTTTGCTTTTCCTTTCTTTACTTACTAGTTATTTTTAATATATATCCTAAACTGTAATCTAGTAATGATTATTATGCCAATAAAAAAAAGAAAGTTAAAAAAAAAAAGATTCCAACAACCAAATAAACAAAATCTGTCATATACACTTTCAAAGTTATTATCGTTACCAGATTCTATGCAAATTAGGTTCTGAGCCGATGTCTTAGCATGCTTTACTGGAAAGCTTTGAAATGTTCACTGAAAAAAAAAACACATTTTTGGAGTACAGGAAATAACATCAATTTTTAACCAAAGGGCTCTAAGAACCATCTCGTGAATACGAAACAACGTGTCCACAGATTAAAGGTCAAATGAACCAGAAATTTGAATTTTTTCTTTATCCATTTAAAGCTATTTAAACGTTAAAGAAAACCAAAATAAAGCATACTTACGCAACAATTTGCCTTCCTGAGCCTTTAAGTAAGTCACATAGCTAAAAGTACGAAGATTTCCGAAGACTTCACGAAAACGTTTCTGAAATGGCCGCGCGCTTCAAGTGGTAGGATTGGTAAGCATTATGACGTCACTATTGGCAAGCCAACCGTGTTCCCAGTGTCCTCTCTTCTGACGAATACATGAGTATTCTAACTTGCGTGTGAGATTTTCACTGTTTTCGTATTGAAAATGGACAATTGTTGCTGCAGTTTATCGCAGAACAAAACACCATAATTTTCCGCTCAGTTACCGACTTTCAACTTCCGAATCCTTGACTGTTTTGAGGTGGTCAATAGTGACGTCACTATTGGTTTCCGACAATTTTCCGACAATTTTCCCGATCGCTCTACAATTATGAAGGCCAAAAAGTTTCATTTTTCAACTTCCAATATCTCTGCGATGCCAAGTCCAATTGCTTTTAAACTTCAGAATATGTTTATTTGGTCCTCTTTCAACACATTGCACTAATATTGGACTAAAAGACAAAATGTCAAATTTTTGGTTCAATTGACCTTTAAAACATCTTATCGCGACATAAATATGCATTGTGTGAAACGAGACTGTCTAGACAACTGGATGACGCAATTACCCTGGGGGATTAAAAAAAGGTTACTACAGCAATCATCTTTTAACACGTAATACACTGGGGAATTAAAAAAGTTTACTACAGCAATCATCTTTTAACACGTAATACACTGGGGAATTAAAAATGTTTAAAAATTTACAGATGATGGAACGAGTGAAAATTTGCATATCTGTCCTCGTACACTACAGTAAAAACCCGCAAATAAGAACCTGAAAATTAAGAACCTGTTAGCCTCAAATTTGTCATTTATACCCCCTATAAACAAGAACCTATTTAGCCTAGAAAATGAAAAACAGGTTCTTATTTTCAAAAATCATCATTTAGTGATGCAGAACTAGGTACGAATCCTATTTGGAAAACAGGAGCTTGCCATTGCTGTGCAGATAAATCAATTAATGTAATGGGGTGTTGTTGAGGGGGGAGAGGATGGGGTTGACTGAAATATAGGCTGATTACCATTTAATCTTGTAGCTGGATTTTATTTGTTGTTACACAGAAATAAGAACCTATTTAAGAACCTAGATAGCCTAAAATTGTGTTAACTACCATTTAAACAAGAACCTGTTTAGGCTAACTCTAAAAAATGTAGGTTCTTACTTGCGGGTTTTTACTGTATATCTCGTTTAACGCTTCGCGTATTCTCGAGATAAAAACTGACATAATATATAGGGTATATGCACGGCCGCCATGTTTGTGTTCAGGATTAATAGACAATGTTTGCATCAATATAGAGTTTTATTCCAAAAGGATGGAAATTTCATTGTTCTGAACACCTGTAGGTCAGGAGCTAGGCCACGATGAGTTGCTGATTTAACCCTTAACTTTCAATACAAGAGTACCAAAGATCAAAATTCAAGAAAAATCCCAAATTTCATTTTGTAGAATATTGAAAAACAAATGGTACCATGCAAAAGTACTGCCGAAGAAGTTTCATTTGAATGGTCACACCATAGGATTTTGTCAACAGAGTCACAAGTTAGAACAAATGGTACCATGCAAAAGTACTGCTGAAGAGGTTTCATTTGAATGGTCACACCATAGGATTTCATCAACAGACTCAAAAGTTAGAACAAATGGTACCATGCAAAAGTACTGCTGAAGAGGTTTCATTTGAATGGTCACACCATAGGATTTTGTCAACAGAGTCAAAAGTCAAAACAACACTATAGAGTGTGTTCACTGGACAAAAACAAGTTTTATTTCAAATTAAGTATAAGTTTACAAAGCTTGTGCCAGAAGTAGACAGATACAAACACTCTATATGTCTCTGCATTTGGCTCTGAGAGTGAAAGGGTATTTCGTGGGGCGGATCCGCCCGGAGGTTAAACCCCTCACTCTTTCAATGTACACTACTTTTATCAAAATGATACAATCACATACAAGTAACAAACATTTGTACCTGTTTCTTATACCTTAAAGATAAGAAAAGACAATAGGTTATCGCAATTTTAAATAGGTTTAGATCGCAGTTTTGTTGAACTCTATATATAAAACTTCGTTTTTACAAATCGGCTCTAGTTTTCTTACAACAATGTTCAAAGTATTCATTCACCATTTTAAAAGAAACGTCTTTTATATTGCGTCTCATTTCAGAAGACCACTGACAGTGTTTAGCACTCTTTCCGTTCAGTTGACTGTCGGTTATCTCCCTCAGTAATTAATAACCGTACACCTCTAGTCTCATTGCTATACAGGCAGACCAGGTTTGTGGTTCGATGCGTATGAAAGTAGCTTGGATTGGAGATGCTAACTTGATTGTAGCTACTGAGTTCTTGTCCACATTCGCTTGGTATGTCTGTAAAAAAGTAGAGGACAATGCCAGCTTGACTATATGACTACTGTTACAAACTCAATATTTTATGTACGATTAACAAATATATCATTTTGGGGCTCGATCACGGATTTAACGTTAAATCCGTGAGCCCCAAACAAAAACATTGCACATTTTGTTATGCAAGATTGTAGTCATATCCTGCACTTACATTTTCTGGGTGTTTTTAGCTGTTCACACCCTAACGGGAACGTGATTTTACCATAGTAATTGGGTATAAAGTTAGTTCCTTTAATCTATATTGTTAAACTCCCTGACGAAGTCTGAGTGTGTGATCAGACGGAACCGGTGCTTTGTGCTGCTCACTAGTATTCATTTAAAAAATTAAAAAAAATAGATTTTGCCGTGCATCTGTTTAGTTATAGCGGAGCACTCGCCAGGCCGAAGGCCCGGCTGCGCAGCCCCATACTCATAGAACCTATGCCCGTCATTTTTCATGGTCATGGCTAGCGGAATATTTCGCGGGCGCGCCTCCGTGACATGTCTCGGTCTGAGCGTCCCGCAAGGCTAACTCGCGGGCGCATATGACGTCGCAAAACATGCGCGTATGACGCCATACGCGCGGCTACTCACTCAGCCGTCAGCTCGGTAAACACTTTTTAAAGTTTTAAAAAAGTTGGATCTTTCGCAGTGTATAGCGGAGCAGTAAAGTCGTTACTTCCCTGCATTTTTTCGCGGTTTGCTACTCAAGACAGGGATACTAATTAAGGGATACTCAGAAGCCGCTTTAGTGGAAAAAGAAGAGCTTTCGGCGATAAAATCTTGCTTCGATGAACCCTCATACGTTTTCATCAATGCAGGAGCAATACAGGGAGATGTCTTGTTTTTAATACGGATTTCAGAACCGAAGAAGCGAAGTTTTAACGAATTTCCAAGCAGTCCAGTGACTTAAAGGTAAAATAAATCACATTTTTCGATGGGAATTTACGTTGATATCAATTTTTGATTGACATTTCCTCTGTGTTCTCTTAAGGTTTGGAGACATGTTTATGAAACGTGCTCAAATTAAGTCGTGTTATTATCTTGAATTTCATCGAGGACAGCTCTGCCTTGATGCGCTATAAATGGTACATGTTTTGCTTTTAAACATCAACTAATGGAGATTTGAATAAAATTTTTCGAAAGAAGATTGTGTTGTCCATTTTTATGTGTTTGTTCATCTGAGCGATTTTATATAAACAAAACAAGACTTAGATTTTCTGTCTTCACTCGCGTCGCCTTATGCAAATATGTTTGTGTATTTTTGCAATTTTGATTTCCAAATCAGTTTCTCGGGCAATTTTTGACAAACAAAAACTGTATTTTATTCGGAAAATAGTCGTACCTGTTATTCTAGACGGAGAAAAGTTGTTTTTGTGAACTTTTGTATGGTCTAAATGTACTGTGCAGGAGGGTCGGGTAATACTGTTTTTTGAGAATTGCTAAAATTGAAAAATAGCCCGGGGTCAATCTTAATTCTTGTGCTTCCGACCTTTCATCTTAGTTAAGTTTCACCTTAGTTAAGCTTGTTCAAAGTGCTTCGCTGTTAGGCTCTGCCTATCTATATATATAAGATCACAGATGATGTCAGCGTCGCCGAGTTGTTGGTCACTTGTATTCTTACCACATTCCCACGTCTTCAGTGATCTATCTGATTGAACAGATGCGCTGCAAAATGGAATCTATTTGTTTTATGCAATAACAAGGAAGAAAAATTAGCCTCGTAGCACTCGACTGCAATCATGACAGTTCGAGGATTTTCTTTTCTAATTTTGTAGTTTTCCACGTCAGCAAATCTACTTTTCGCTTCGGTTTCGTCTTTTTCTTAATTTCAATAGCTTCTGCTAAACATTTTTAGATGCCTTCACTTGCCCTTTCCAAAATAATCTCGTCCACATTTTCAAACGTGTCCGCCATGTTGCACGAAACAGAGAAAACCCATTTTCCATGATGTCAGTTGTGCGTCATGATCAGTGTACTCTAATAATAGGGAGCTTAAGCAACCACGACGCCGACGGCAGCGAGAACGGCACAAAACAATAGGTTTAATGAACGAAAACAATGCCGCTGCACTTGCGTTTTTCATTTTGGTACATTTCTTTCCCGTTCCCTGCAAAACAACAACGTCAAATGATCAAATTATAGGTTTTGTGGAGAACGTGAACACACGACGGTTAATTTTTCTTTCTCCATTTGAACTGGAAAGCCGTCCCTTCAAATTCAGCTCCTGGACAATCCAGTCACATTAGACAAACTAAACAAATTGAAGCAACTGCAAGGTAGTTTAGAATAGCGCGAATCTTTTTTTCAAGTGAAGTTTTCCTTGGCGTTGCCGTCGTCGTTGCTAAGCTCCCTAATGACCAATCAAAGTGCGCGTAGAATTCAGTATATTTCATAATATATAATGATGACCGCGATAATGGCGATGATAATAATAATAATAATAATAATAATAATAATAATAATAATAATAATAGTGTTACTGAAGAACGAAATAGATTGGGCGCACTGCTGTTATTTAAAATGAAATCAGTGGTTGTTATTGTAAATTGTATTTACCTTATCGCCTCCCGAAAGATTTTTTCCATTATACCACTGCAAAGTGAAAGTCTTCACCCAGCACTCGTTCTTTGGCGCACCTTGTGTAGCTATAGCAGTAACGGTTGTCATGGATTTAAAAGCTACTTTAATATTCTCTGCATTTATATCCCGTGCAGGCATCCAACAAGAATTTTTATTCAGTCGCGCTTTCCACGCATCAAACCCTTTTTTCGTCGACGAAGCTTCAATCTTTCTGTCGGGGATTGCGCCACTTTCCATACCAAGGGCAACGGCTTGTGGTTCTGATTGAGAGAAAACGAAATCATCTTTTAGTTGTATATCATTCCACTTTTTTTAAACCATTATCTGCAGCCAAGTGTACGAACCCTTGCAATTTGAAAAAAATTCCCAAGTTTCTGTTTTTCAAACTGCCGTAAAACTTCCAGCACCGCAGAAATGTGCTGTTCATTAGTTTTAATTTCAATGGTCACACCTTCGAATTTACTCCACAGGCACTTGTACAGCAGGAAACTACTACTTAAAAACTTTTATTTTAATGTTTATACTTAAGAGTTTAGTCCATGGACTAAAAAGGAAGAACCTCGCCATGGCAGGGAAGAATTAAATCAAATTAAGCGAGTTTTCAATTGAGTGTCGTAAAACTGGAAAAAGTAGACAGGTTATGTAATCACTTCAGTCAATTGCGACAGACGCGTTTTCAGGCTTTCGTTATTTTTTGTTTAATTGTTATGTTCAAATGCTCTTCTATTGTTCAGTCGTCCATTCATGCGTTTGTTCAGATTCGTTCTTTCGTTCAGTCGTCCGTTCATTCCATCTGTCCTGATCACCTTTGATCAACTTTAATTCATTGATTCAAGAACATTCATTCGATCCTTTGTTCATTCGTTCGTCCAGTCGATTATCCGGTGATCATTCGATCATTTTAATATTCTATTAACAAAAAATAAAGTTGACACACAGGAAACTGTGTTTCATATTTCTTTACGCAGCATCGCGGCTTCTCCCTCTAATCGTTATATTCAGATTATTTTAGAAAAAAAGGAAAGACAAAATGTTCTCTTTACTTTCACAGCGAAGTCCGCTGAATCCTTTAACACACTTGCACATCACACTGGGGCTGACAACACATGTTCCTCCATTCTCACAGCGCATGCTCATACATTCAGGCGGATGATACTCCCGAATCACCATGTCGATGTAAATCGCTCCCTTTCTTGCCACAAAATCACCAGGGAAATAATCCTTGGAAACGTTGTTCAGTTGGCACGTTTTGTGCGATGTAATGTAATTGACGCTGAAGCACTGCGACTCCAGTTCACAGGAAAACGTACAGCTCTCAAAACGCTTGTTTTTCAGGGTCCGCATCACGTGACCAACGAGCACGTGATCTTTGTTTGAAAAACTTTCACGGCAATAACTGAAGCCAGCGGTCTTCTTAGAAACGAGGCTGATGGAAAGTAAGATCAATTCCAAATACGGTAACAACCCAGGCATCCTGGTGAAGAGGCAGGAATAACCTAATAACATGAAGATAAGTCATATGTGATTATTTAAAGTGACATTACGGTATCCCGGCTGATAAACCGTGTTTTCATGAATGAATGAATGAATGAATGAATGAATAAACTTTATTTATACACGGTGTTTACATCAGTAACTGATTAACTGCTTTACTGAAAATCCGTGTTCTAAAAAATTTACTATTCCTATTATACAATGATCAGTAACTATATTACACTAAATAGAAGACAGCGAGATTGTTAATCTGTGTTTTAAAAGCGGAGAGAGAATTTGCAGATCTGATGTAATGGAATTCCATATTTTTGCTCCAACAAAAGAAAAACTACCACCTTTTGCAAGTTCAGTATTATATTTAGGTAGGAGTCATGATTATGGCCAGGAGTTTGCTTTAAGCTTGCTTTATTATCTTGAAATACGAAGAGGAAATCACCACTGAAAAGTAATGAAAGCAAGGAAATATTAACTAAGCAGACAAAACAACGGCTGAAAAAGTCAAAATTCCACATGAGTGGTAATTTTAGTTTTCTGACCCCCTGTCATGAAATCAAATTTGATGAGCTGTAATCCACTTCCATCTTTGCAATTCTGCGCTTTCTCTGCAAACTATTACTTTTTGTTTTTCTCTATAGAATTCTTGAATCTTTTTATCCTATTAAGTTGTATATTTGGTGGAATTTGGCAATATAACATTGCAATAAGGTAAGCGAAATTTTGTTATTTCGGTGCGACAGCGCCCCTTTAAACTGTAGTGAAAGTGAGTTAGAAAACCAACCTCGTCCCCAGGACCTTCTCCGCTTTAAAAATGGTGGGGTGGGCGTTGAAACCCCGGATGGACAAGGCTGCGAAAGAACTAAAAAAATCCTGGTCTTAAGGTGGCTCCATATTGTTCAGCCCTCTCGTCTTTTGCATTCCATTACAGCAAGCCCGATGGTGTGGCTAAAAATCTTTTAGTTGGGATGAGTAAATCTTTTATCAGTCAACAACGTGGTATCCAAATGACGTCATCATTTGTTGCCATGGCAACGCGAAAAGAGGTCAAAAAGACGCTATTTTGGACCATTTGAGGCTAATAACTTACAAACTACACGGTGAAAGTTTTTGTTTTCGATATATTTTTGTTAAAATTGGCAAGAGCAACATTTTAACAATTTTTTTAAAAATAGAGTTCAGAGCTACCTTAAATTTATGTAAAAATGATATATTTCTGAATCCTATGTACCGATTTTTTTCAAAATTGACGCAAATGTTTGTTATGTTTATAAGACGAAAATGTATAAAAATCAAAAAATTTCACCGAGCAGTTTTGAAGTTATTAGCCTCAAAAGGTTGAAAATGGGGTCTTTTTGGCCTCTTTTGACGTTGCCATGGTAACAAATTTTGATGTCGTAGCAACCTAAATTTGTTCATTGGTTAAGTTTTTACAAACCTGTACTAAACGTTTTCTCTTAACTTTACTGGTGTAGCTGTGATTGAATATCATAGATGTATCATGATGGGAATGTTTAATTTTGTCGTGTTAAACATGATGGAATGTTTTCATTTCGTTTCAAAAACGAATTCAGATTCGGATTGCCTTAAAACAAACACGGCTGCCAATCATTGAAAATAACCTTTCAAAACACCATTTCATTAGAGCAGTTTTCAATTGAGTGTGAAAAGTAGTTACACAATTGCTTTTGGTTTTTCATTGCTACGCTTTGTGATTGGCTAAACAATCTCGCGCCACTTTCTCGACCAATCAGAAGTAAAACCAAAGCCAATCGTGACTTGCTCGCACGCGTTTTCCCGCGCTTGGCGCCGCCGACATGTAATTGCTTCGAGCTTTGATTGGTTCATTGGATTGTTTACGACTGCTGTGATTGGTCAGAGTAATTACTTTGGTTTTGGTTTTACCACACTCAATTAAAAACTCCTCTAATATTAATTAATTAATTAATTAATATTTTATTTCTATAGCGCAAAATCATTACTTGTCCTAAGCGCTTTACAATTTATAAAATATTAAAAAAAAATTACAATTACTTTACATAATTATCGAAACAATCCTGGACTAGCTAAGTTACATTTCAATTTTAGAAAAGTCGTAGGTATTATAATTGAAAAACAAAGAAACTTCAAGTTATGTTTGAAAAGCAAATAAAAAGAAAATAAATAAAAGGTACTATAAATTATATGCAAGCCTAAAAAGATTAGTTTTTAATGCCTGTTTAAAACTATGAACAGTATCAGAACATCTCAACTCTAGAGGAAGCTCGTTCCTTAGCTTCGGACCCGCCACAGAAAAAGCCCGATCACCATACGTTTTGGTGTTAGTCCTACCTACTTGCAGGTAATTCATAGAGGCTGACCTTAAAGGCCGGGAATGGATGGTTTTCACTCACGTGACCTTCAGTCATGATCATATGGGGCTCAAATGACAAAGGCCATGGCGGCCATGTTGGTGTACATTGTACACCAATATGGCCGCCGTGACGTAACGTGTGTATCACGTGACAAAATACTCCACGATTATTGGGAGTATTTTGGCAACCTTGTCCGTTTCTATTTGGGGGAAATGAAAGCGCAGAAGGCCCTGGAAACGAATGGCTTACGATCCACGCATGCGTAATGGCCTGCAATAGCTATAATTTTATGTTGCTATGGCTAAAAAAAAAAATGACTTTTCACTATATCCATGATGTTACTGATCAGAACGATAGAGCGCTCGCAGTGAGCGTGAATAAAAACCGAGGGTTAAAATGAGCCATTTTTGATATATAATTCATTTACTTCATTGCTAAAATTAATTTTAAAACCTTAGCTTGGATTTACTAAACATCGGTAATTTAACATCTCAAGTGGGTCTTATTAAATAACAAATGTATGAATCGAGTTTTATTTGTGTTCCTTGAGAATTGAAAGAAACATTATGGATATGATGGTTTGGGGTGTTTTGTATGTTTGCAGCAGTCATCAAACGGAAGCTCGCTTCAAAAACAGTGCGTTACTGGCTAATTGTCTTGAATGATACACATTTACATATGATCGACTAAATAATCGCTTCAACGACAAGAAAAAACAATCTTTTTAGCTACTAAAAATTACGTCGAAGAGGTTTTCTGACTGAAACATTAATTAACTTGAGAAATACTTCTCTTTCGCGAAATAAAAGATTTAATAACCTTAATAATACAATAATAACTAAAATACGCGCGCTTAAAGCAGTGTAGGTAATTCTTTGGTCATACAAGTATTGACTGTGGTTTAAAAGAAACTCAAATAAAGGAATATGAAAAGTTAAATGAGTCGATTTGCGTTTCTGCTTTTGATTTCAGTTTTACTCGTCTAAAGATCAGGCGAAACTCCTGGAGACATCCGGTTTCTCCAATTAACAATGGCAACCACAGCTCAGATGTTAATTTGTTATTTTTTTGATACAAGAACACTGATAACCGGTCTCTGAATAGAATATTTAAACTGACATTGTAAACTACAAATTGGACACATTCAACTGTTGACACATGAAACCAAACGTTACCTTTCTCGAATAATGTTTCACCGAATTCCCTGGTGTCACCCTCAGCCTGGGGAAAAATATTGGCATAAAATTTTGCTTTTCACGACAAATTATTTTGTTACTGCTTTAGAGTTTACACAGTTTGACGGAACCAAATAAAACTTGATTCGTTGAAAGGACTGCTTTAAGTGGCCTTCCGTTTAAAAGAAAACAAACTAAATAACTCGTCACTAATGTTATTAAATTTTCCGCACCTTCATATCAACAAACATTGCCAAAAAAACTTTACTCAGCTGCAAATCGGGGACCTTCCTCAATCCGGCACCAGTCGACTCACATGAATGCCCTAATACGGTTCTCAGTTTTATCAATTAGACGTAAAAAAGGATTTCTAAGTGTGATTTTTACTAGAGTTGGGGTTATAACCTATGACGTAAATATCTAAGTAGAAAAAATATTAAATTTACTTACAAGTGCCAACGGCTGTCGAATCTTGAATCTTAACGTCGATATTATGATCGAATGTTTGATCAAGGCTAATCGTACGTATTTTCCCTGTTCAGTCGTGGGCGCGTGTTTTTATACCTGAGCCATGGCAGCTAAGTTTTGTGATACCTTCATAATTTTTAAATTGCTAAATCAAATGAAATTGAGGGTCTTCTTGCTACCGATCATCTCATATGGTCTACGACCACCCTCACGAAACTCCGTTTAATTTATTCACTGAAATTCTCAATAAAACGCTATAAATGAAAGCTCTCTCTACCATATGCGCAGGTAAACGCCCAATGCAAAACCCTTCAAATCACTAAAATTTGCCGTTTTCAGCTGCAAGGACGACAATACACAACATTTAAGGAAAAATATGTTTGTTTTGAACTTATATGTAAATGTTCATCGCAGTATTTTACAATAATTAAATAGGAACCTAGCTTTCGATATTCCCATACATTTCCTCTAAAATACGCGAACGGTGCCGTCGCACAGTTTGTGTAGGTACCCTGTGGCCTGTGTACAGCTAGTTGGACGAGAGCAGTTGACTGTAGCTACTTAATGCTACCATAAAAATTGCTGAAATTATGTCTCTAATCGTAGCAAGCGTTTCAAAGAATGAAAGCCAAAACAAAAAATTTACAAGTCAGTAAACCCACAAATAATGGTCCAGTTTTGTTTCAAATAATTCTACTAGTGCTCTAAGAGTAAAAATAAGTGTTTTGGGCTGCAGATGGCCAGGATGGAAATGGATTGCAACTCGAAAAAAGCTCTTAAAATTCAGTGTGCCACGCCAGATATAAAAAAATCACTAAAAGCCACCCTTTAGCTTTAAATGTGGCCAAAAGTATGTGAAAACTCTATTCCTCATCTAGTGCCGTTTGCAGTGGACCTCGAAGAAAAAGTACTAATTAAAAATTTGATTTTATTTCTTGAAACATTTTATAACATTGCATTACCCAACGTATTCAAAATAGAAACCTGAACCAAAAAAGGTAACGTTAAAGAAGCCAAACCATGAATAGTCCCGAGATGTCCCATGACGACACGCGAGCCTCTATATCCTGCCGTCAGAATATTAATTTCTGACTAATTCGTCACTCAGTCGTCAGATAATACATTTTCTAAGGGTCTGTAACCATGGCAACGTCATCACATGCCAGGTGATTTGATGTCTGTTATTCGATTATTTTTCTCTTTAGATTTGGCATATTGAGAGCGCAAACAGTACGTGCCTATGACTTATCATATTTTTACATAAAATAACATTTCCAGAAATTCTGCGTAGAAACCCATTCAAGTTATTCATGGTCCGCCCAAACATTCACGGACGATTCTGAAATCAAAAAAACTGTGCCTTGTCCAATTTGTCAACGAAATGTATTTTTCCGGAGAGGAAACCTTGAAAAAAAGAACTGATAAAACTTAGCCGTCTTAAGGACAAGTTAATAGCAGTTTCCCATATTGTAAAATTATGCAATAATTTTACAATATGATTAGAGAGTGGGCATTGTTATTATGGAATAATATACAGTGCACGTAAGTTGTTTGTCATATGTGTTTTGTTTGTATCTGTTGGCCAAGTTTTGGCGCTTATTAGTTCTGAGGCGAAGCCAACGACGAAACAATTTTGATTCAAGGACCCGGTATGTTCTACACTACTATAAATATATGCCCAGTTTGTTGTGATAATTAATTAAAAAGGTTATTCATCGATTTAGGAAAAATAACCGGTCGTATGATAAATTATTCGGGGCAAGTTTTCAATTTGTCATACGTCTTTAGTTTGTATTTTAAGAGTCAGTCATTCATTTTTCGAATCTTAAGAAAAGTAAACGCTGTTAAATTTAAATGGTTAGCCGTACTACACAAATGTTTGGTGAATAATTGTACCTAGTGACTGTCATTTTTCCCTAAATCTAGGTCTTTTCCAGTTCTTAACGCACAGACAGAAGAGGTTACCAGTGTAATAACATCCATTATTTGTCGGCTCGTTTAATTTTGGCACGTATTCACACTATTCATTGATGTTATGCCGTATAATAATGATTCACATTTCGCTTTTTAAACTTTAATGATCCAAAGCGCATCTGTCTGTGACACATTTCTTTGTGTTACGTTATCTCTACACTAGTTTAACATTTTTTTTGTTGTCGTTACTTTTAAAAGACTTTTTGGAACGGCCTTTTCACGGTAGAGAAAGAAGGAAGCATTTGAATTTATTTTATCTCTCTAAATATTTCATCGCTACAATTTTACCTGTTGAGAAAAGGTATACGGATTATAAGCGCGCCACAAAGTCATGACAGGGCGGGAAAAGTTAGTGTAATTAGATTGGCATAATTAACGCGAGATTTGTTTGTTCTTTTCCTGTCCAAATGCCATTATCATAAATTAATAATACAACTTTGTTCACAGTTAAAAATAATGGAACAAACAAAATCTCCGAAAAAACACATCTTTAGTGTGCAATGAAAGCGCAAATTAATAGGAAGCTCAAAGTTAACTGCTGGTTAGTTACGGATAAAACTGATTCAGAACTCAAAATTATACCAGAGCCCAGTTAATATTCAGTGAGTGCGTTGGCGTTCAGTTTGAATGATTATGTTCAATCTGTGATCCTCAGCGCGAGCCATGCATATTTGCTGATATCAGTTGACGAGGAATTGGATGACGTATACATGTAGTGCTAAGGTAAGTATAGTAGCTACCGTTTTAATACAGGAAAAAAACATGTTATCAGATTATCCTGTTATCAGGAACAGCTCTACGGACTACTTACATTGTAGTCGCTAAGTCTTGTACGCAAAACAAAACATTGTTTTCAACCAAGCCGAAGTTTCTGTTTCCACACCACTAAACTGACTTCTTCCTCAATTGTTGAATTTTTGCGGTAACGCATAATCACTCAATGTACCACAAACGAGTATTTATATCAGTATTTATATGTTCTCGACAGTAATTGTTTATGTACTTAACCAAAATAAGTTTCTCTTAAAGCAATTGGCGTTTCTGATGGCATGGTAATTTCATTTTCAGCATTGAAATTGTTGATAGTTATAAGCAAATGAGGAATGACTCGATCGAAATTCCTGCACGAAAACATCAGTAAAAGGCAAATAATTTATGCCTAATCGAATGACGTTTATAATGACCATTCAGTGTACACATCACATAGTATTGCTGAATATACCAAGGTTCAGGCTCTGTAAGAAAATATTAGATTATTTCTTAAGTTAATACAATGACGTTGAACAAAATAATTTCGCAACTGAAGTCAACTTTTTGCAACGAGATACTAATTGACGTCACTGTTTTTGTGTGCAATCTAACTGCGTTCCTTGGTAGAGACTAAATAAAATGAATTAACCAACACAGTTATCAGGTCATGGCTAAAACGCATTTGAAAATTGAAATGCACGCTGATTAACACTTTTCATTTGCACTGTAAATTAGTATGGCTTTATTAAGTTATAAACGTCACCTAAGCCTGTCCACACAATTTATCATCTTCGCTGACTAGACCGCAAATTGTTTCCATTTTTAGTACTAAAGACGCATAATTCGTCTGAGATGAAGTTGACAAGCAATATTTAGTGCTTTTGAATAAGTGCTTTTTAATTCCACTGTATAAATTTAACAACCATAACTGGACGAATAATGCACCGATTCGTTATCGCGATGAAGACCCTTCTGTTGCAGACTATAATTTACTATTGGATATCTCGACTCTCCATCTCGCTTTCTCAAGCGAGTAAGTCTCTTTTTTTTCCTTGGGCTTTCGTCAATAGAGTCTACAGTCTTGCGTCCATCTTTATACAGGTAAACAAAGTCGAACACACCAGGTGCCAGGGTTCCCGAAAGTTCGTGCCGATACTCATGAACTCGAGTTTATCACAACTGCTCTATTTCAAATCAAGCAGACATTTATTCCATAACTGCTTAGTGATCCTTAGTGATTATCCGGGTAAACTTGCTTTTCTTGTATTAAGCCTTTCGTGGTTTGGTTAATTAAATTGTTGACCGACCCATTCGTATGCTCCATTAATACACATCACCTTCGTTGAAAAAAACTCCTCGCATTTAGAGAGTAGCTTAAAGAGCTAATATCTCCGAGAGAAAAAGTATTACACTAACGTACTAAAATGCGAGAAAAAGGAAAGCTGTTAGCAGTAATTTCCTGGGTTACTAGCTATTAAGCTTAAACAGTCATGGCTCGCGCCATTGATAACAGTATCTTTTGATACTGAAGGGATTTACTATGACTTCTAAATTAAATAAAATCATCTATTTATCTATTTATCCTGTACAACGAGGTTCCAACCCTTGAATCCGTATTAATGAAATCCTAAAGTGTGACCATTCAATTCATTCAAAGCTACTGAGCAGTACTTTCCTGTGGTGCTGTTTATTATGCTATACAAGGTGGTCCTAACTTTTGACTCTGTGGATGAAATCCTAAAGTGTGACATTCAAATGAACGCTACTAAGTAGTACTTTACTGTGGTACTGTTTATTATGCTGTACAAGGTGGTTCTAACTTTTGGGTCTGTGGATGGAATCCTAAAGTGTGACCATCAATTCATTCAAAGCTACTGAGAAGCCTTGTACTTTCCTGTTATTGAATGTTTATTATGCGTGTACAAGGTGGTTCTAACTTTTAAGTCTGTTGATGAAATCCCCGTGTGACTATTCAAATAAAAGCTGTTGTAAAGCAATACTCTCCTGTGGTACTGTTTATTATGCTGTACAAGGTGGTTCTAACTCTTCAGTCTGTGAATGAAATCCCCAAGAGCGACCATTCAATTAAAACTGAGCTACTGAGCAGTACTAGTTATTACTATAAAAGGAGGTTGTAACCGGTTTGACTCCGTATTGATAAAATCCTAAGTGTGACCATTCAAATGAATGATTGAGCAGTACGTTCCTGTGGTACTGTTTATGGCTGTACAAGGTGGTTCTAACTATTGAACGTGTCGAAGAAATCTTTAAAAAGTGTAACTATTCAAATGAAAGCTACTAAAAGGCAGTACTTTCCTGTGGTGCTGTTTATTATGCTGTACAAGGTGGTTCTAACTTTTGAGTCTGTAGATTAAATCCTTAAGTGTGACCATTCAAATAAGGCTACTGAGCAGTACTTTCCTGTGATGCTTTATATATTTATTATACTGTACAACTGAGGAGGTTTAAGACTGTTGATGACATCCCGGCGCTAAAGGTACAAGAGAGCAATTCATTCTTCACTGTATGTGGTGCTCGGTTCATTTTCCTGTCCACTGAAGTGGTTCTCTCTTTTGTGGATGAAATCTTACAGAATGGTCATTCAAATGAAAGCTACTTGACAGTACTTTCCTTTGATACTGTCTTTTATATTATACAAGGTTGTTCTAGATTTTGGGTATGCGGATGAAATCCCAAACATTTAAATGAATGCTATCGAGTAGTACTTCCTGTGGTACTGTTTATTATGCTATGCGAGGTGATTCTAACTTTTGACTCTGTCAGTGGAAATCCTAAACTGTACTGAACCATTTAAATGAAAGTTACTCAGCAGTACTTTCCTGTGGTGCTGTTTCTTATGCTTTATAAAGTGAATTTGTAAAGTGAATCTGTGGATGAAATCCAAAAGTATAAATTAATGAAAGCATTCGAGCAGTACTTTCTCGGTGGTGTCTTTTTTTTTTGTTTGTTTGTTAGTTTTCAATTACATTTCCGCCAATATTTTGTCTGTTGAGGACCCTTGCCGTGACCAGTGACCATTTCAAACCTCTTTGTAACCATTTACAAAAAATAATTTAATAAGGGACGGACCATTATTTCAGTTTTGACCGGGGGGGGGGGGGGTGGGTTGGAAAATATTGAAATAAGTAGTTTGCAGAGGCTATTAATACTGAAATAAATTCATATAGAAAAAATCCCCCCCCCCCCCCCGACAAAAAAATAATGGTCCCACCCTAAAAAGAATTAAGATTCGAACAAATGCCTTTGGTCAACTCCGATAGAAAGCCTGCGAACACGTTCCGCCCCAGTTCTCCTATAGTCCGCGCCATTTTTTTCGCGCCCAGACGGCAGGTTTAATTATGATACGTCTATATACCTGAAAACAATTACCGTATTTACTGCCAGCTGAGTTCAAAGAACAGTCACGACAACATATGCTTCGCGCACGAACTCGTGAAATGAGTTTCTACATCTAGTATTTTCCGTGGAATATCGAAACTGATTACTAATACTTTGCGACAAAAACGTGAACGTGAGTTTTGCAAACAGCGGTTCACTGATCAGTTTGCACTTAGAAAGTGGACAAGTTAAAATGATCTTGATTATTTATGCTGCTGGGAGTGCGCACAAGATGGCTTTTACAACAGGCCGCCAAATTTTGTATCGCTTGGGTAAGGATTCATCTGTTTACTATATATTAGACTGTGCTCTGTGTTACTCGTGTATAACTATTTTATCAGTTATACTCGGCCTAGTGAAACCTAGGTTCGATATTCTAGGCATTTTGGAGGAGGATCTGAATACCGGAATATCGCTTTTGGTCTGCGCACTCTGCGGTACAAGGTGGTTTAGCTTTTGAGTCTGTTAATGTAATCCGGTAACGGTTTGGCTATTGAGCAGTCCTTTCATATGGCGCTGTTTATTATTCTGTAAAAGGTGGTTGGATAACGTTTGAGTCTGTACTGAAAAGAAGCTAAAAGAAATCCTAAAGTGTGGCTAGCTATTTAAATGATAGCCGATCGAGACTTTCCTGTTGCACTGTTTATTATGGTGAACTGACCAGATGGTTCTAACGTTTGAGTCGGTAATGAAATCCTAAAGTGTGACCATTTAAATGAAAGCTCAGTTGAGCAGTTCTTTCCTTTATTTAATTCTGACTGTTGAGGCTGGTTGAGTCTGTGAATGAAATCCCAAGTTAACGTGTGACCATTGAAAGGAAGGCTATTGAGCAATACTTTCCTGTGATTCTGTCTAAAATATCGGGGTATTATATATTAAATTATACCCTGGCAGGTACAAGGTCTGCAAGGTGTTGTTAACCTTTGCTCGGTGGATAAAATCCACAAGAGTAGCGTTTAACATAGACAACAAACGTAAGTGGTCAAAAACTTCGATTTTTTTGGCACTATATTTTATTCATCGATACGCCAGTTTTGTCGGGATCAGTAACTGAGAATCACTGAAAAATCAGTAAACTTAGACAAGCATTGTGTCACTGAGGTCTATCTGTGTTGTGCTTCCCTTTGTTTATTAACTAGATTTTTTTATATTATTTCAAGTATGTGAAACAACACCAATTGAACATATCATTTTTGGTTCCAAGTATTACAGTTTAGGGATAAACTTGGGAACTTAGGAAGTTAGTCACAAAAGATACCGGCTCTAAACCATTGTTCGTTTTCAAAACACCGTGAAAAAAGTAAATGTATCCATGAGTAAATAAATAGAAATAAGGATGCTGAAAGGATAGGCCTTTAAAGACCGCCTTTCAAATTGTGACTCAAAAGCCGAGTTTGAAATCCAAAAAAACGGATTTCCAAAATTTTCGCGATCAACTTTACAATGTTTATCGGTTTTCAAGCGGCAAGAGGCTTAAAAGCGTTTGACTAGGAAAATGGCTGTTGAATTGGAGCCGTTGGCGTTAAACGGCCAACCGAATTCGTCTCCATCCATTATAGATCCCAAGAAATAAAGCAAACAACTCTTGGATTATTTATACTACGATTTTAAAGCTTTCCCGCCATAATTTTCCCGCGCAGCGGTTAATAAATTACGAACCGTGAAATCACACTTCCGTTTTAGTCCATATTTGGTGCACAGTGATTTTAAATTACCATATTTGTCAGTTTGAGAGAGGCGGAAGTAAAATTACACAAGCGAAGGCGCGAAATGTTTTTGTCGCGAGTCTTGGTGTGAAATGGCGCTCTTTTAGTTTGGCTTGTAAACCTCGGTTAAAACGAAGAGAATGTCCTACAGTATGACGTTCAAGCTCCCTGGATGTCTCTTTCTTCAAGATAAAAGGTAAAACAGTCTGCATGTTTGTTGTTCGGCTCAACAAACAAGCTGAAACAGCTGAGGGCTCGCTGGAAACGGTCGTTTATGCTTCGTATGCAAGACAAGCTTATCAGCGTTTATTCGCTTAGAGCGGAATGGTTCTCGAGAAATAATTGAATTTCTTTTGTAAACAAACAATTGTATTGTCCAGATGTGTTTAGTTTACAACATTTTGGCGGGCAAAACAATTTTCCACCGGTTCTGAAATTCAATGCTAAATATTCTTGGTTCAGCTGATTTCCTTTGTGAGTCAGCGAACCTTGTAAATACCCTTTTCCGACCGCTCTTCCAAATAATTGTAAGCAAGCTTAACTCATCAAGTGTACAGAAGCAAACGAAAGCTGTCATAATCGATGCTTGCTGCTAAATGGCTTATTTTTTGGTAGTTGTGTTGATTTCATGGCTGAAAGGTACTGTTATATTTAACATATAAATCAACTTACAATTTAGATCGTTCTCCGATGCGTTTGTGCGTGACTTCTACAATTTTTAATGATATTCAGGTTTGATGACTGTCAAGTTTGATATGAGTCAATTTTTAAGCTGTCGTTTGCCAGTTCTAAAATGCGATTGCGATGAAAGGACGTTATATGTTCAAAAATAACGATTTCCTATTTATTTTTTCCTGAAAATGAACAAGTAATTTTTTAGCTTAGCTTAAGCTTATAAATCTTCAATGAATACACAATAATTAGCTCGAGGCTATTTTTGACGCAGCTTAGATTATTTGCTTATTAAATTCACGCGAATTTATTTGTTTGTTTAACTTCCAAATTTTACAGTCAAATCCCACAAACATGAGCACTGCAATTATTTGTGGAATGTTCACAATATTGGCAGTTGTTATGTTGCAGGTAAAATCCGTTCTCAGGTTTAATCAGTATTCAATCTACATGTAGGTTAAAATTAATGTGTACCCAGTATTCTATCTAGGTACATGTAAGCTAACCCTAACTAACCCTAGTTTAACTCTAACACAAGGCTAACCATCACACTATTGGCTATATGTATCTTTGTGCTAGTGGTGATGGTTAGCCTTGTGTTAGAGTTAACTAGGGTTAGTTAGGGTTAGCTTACCGAGATAGAATACTGGGTACACATTTAACCTACAATCGTTTGCAAAATACCTTCGACCACCCTATATTTAATTGACTTTTTAACAATTTTCAGTCTACATTGCTGATGTTCGCTTCCCCCGGGCCCCCTATATCAATGTTGGATCTAAACTTTGGAACCCAAATCCATCTTCATGCGGTTGGCAAGCCCCCGGTATCTCCAATCACCACCCAACATTGATATAGGGGGTGGGAAGGGGGGAGGGGGTTAATGCACTACAAAATTAAGCCAAATTTAGTCAAGTGGTCGAAGGTTTTTGATAACGATTGTAGATTGAATACTGATTCAACCTGTTAACGGATTTTACCTGCAAAAGTTACACTACGTTTGGTTGTCAAGCCGTTTTCGGTGGAACTGGGTCACCTTAATGTTGTCAATCTTTATCCAATTAGCACTGACCAATCAGAATTCTGGACTGAAAAAATGCTTTTTGGTGCAGCTTACAGCCATGCTCCATCACACGTGACCAGTAATCCACAAGACTGAAATGAACATTTGAATATTTCTTTGTAACGTCCGAGATTTGAATGAAACCTTGAAGATCTCTGTGGAAAACACTTTGAAAGTCACGAATTAACAGAAAATAACTTTGCTACACGCATAAAAAACCTAATATTGTTTGGATATGTAACATTTCAAATAAAATGATATTTTGTTGCTCTTTGTTTCCGAAAATGCGGTTAAATGCTCACGGGAATTCCGAATCTCGGAATGAATTTTCAAAACCGAAGCCGAAGCGTAATCTTGAAAACTCCATTCAAATTTTCAAAAATACTGGTCACGCGTGACGGAGCATGGCTGTAAAATTACTATAACATACCAGGGTGTGTCAATAACTCAACATACACACACCTGTGCATATAAAAAGTTTTAAAAATTGTTATCATAAAAATGATGTGTGTAAATGTTTATATGCCACTGAGCATAATTTTTTTTGCTCACCCCATAATTTTAACTTTTTAAATGGAGAACGACATCAAAAATATCCGGATGGAAGTAAAAGTCTGTACAAATGAAACCTCAACTTTTATTGTTGTATTGCTGACTGCACTCACTGCTTTTAGCTGTCCATCTATCCGTGCACTCATAAAGCTAGACTCTTCTATGCTTCCCTAGTGCTCTCCAAACTTCCCACATGTATCCATAACTCGATAGATGAACGCTAATCATGAACCAATTCTTAACTTTTGGAAGCAAATGTACATGGGAAAGCTTGGGGAATGTGGGCGATGTATTGCAAAGATCCGAAACTCTTTGAAAATTCCAGTTTAACTTTAAACTTTCCTTTCAAGGCCCCCCTCCCCCTAAGAATTTCCAATTACCTTCCATGAGGGAAGTACGGTTATTTCTAAAACCATGCATTAGGTAACAGCCATGTTGTCACACAGGGTCAATTGCCCTGCTCCAGTGGAGTTTGAGCTACCTGGAATAAGAAGTATTACTTTGTGAGTGATCATTGAACACCCTTGTGTCTGACTTGATTGGCTGTAGTTGAATTAAGAAAAGTGGGGCAATGCAAACACTTGTAAATTTGATGACATCATTTATAGTTATTTGTTGTAGATGATGCATCGCTAAGTCTGAGATACAAAGCCTTCCAAATGGACACCAAGGAGTCATTTGATGAATTTATCCAACAAGTTGGACTGGAGGAAGAATATAGAGAGAATTCCTGGAATCTTTGGGAATCTGTTTCTACAAAAATAGCAGAATCTAGAAAGGTACAATAGCACAAATAATTGCTTACTAGTTACTTTTGTTATGCTTTGAGAACCTTGAATTTGTTATTAAAAAGCCTGGCAATTTTAGAAGTTATGTGAAAGATTCAACTATATTCTCAGACCATGTGCTCTATGCTCTTACAGTAATGATGTGATCTCTTTCCGATTATATAAGATGTAAATATCATACATATCAGGTTACTACAGTTGTAAAGGATTCCCACATGAGGGTGCTTGTCATTATGTAGTACGTCCAGTGTGAATCCCCAGGGGGCAGGGGTACTTTGTACATTTTTGGGTGATGGTGTGCTGCTGGGACTCTGAAGCCCGTACACTGTACAGACTGTACCTGCAACCCTGTTCTAGACTAGACATAAAAAATCCCGACCCTTTCCCAGACTTGCTATTTTCCAGAAACTCTGTTTTCATATCACTGATCAGTTTCTCGGTTAATGATACCCTATTCTAGACCAAAACTCTCAGATTTCTTTATCCTATCCCAGACTAAACTGTGGAAAAACCATATCATATCCTTCACAGGGGCACACAGGGGTGTTAAGCTAAGAAAAAACACTTAGCAAGCTCATTAACAATTCCAGCCAGTTTTTCTGGCTTGTGCATCTTCAAAATCACCCCAAGTCTACATGTATGTTTTTTGGGAATTTCAGCCAGTGATACAGCTGCACATGTACATGTAAGTTCTCTTTCAGCTGGTGAAATTAGCCTTTAGCTGGCACTTAGCTACATTCCTGGGCATATACTGATGTGTACATTGTAGCTTATAATGAGAGTACATTTTCATATACATGTACATGTACCTCTCCCGGCCTGTAAAGTACATGTAGGCATCAAAACATGATTGAATGCAGCAAAATCAATGTGAAGTGGGCACATCTGTCATTGGTCATAATTCAGATTACTGTAATCATTGTGTCCTGTCTTTGTTGCAGGATGCCTTGATTCCTTGGTTTGTTTGTGCTACTTATGTAACAATTTGCAATAAAAGGCAAGTCCCCCAAAAATAGTTCAGTTTACATGTACAAATACATGTATTACACAAGCAGTATTACATTAAAAGTGCTGACTGTTTTCAGTTTTATCTCAGTAGGGTTGAAAATTAATTTTGACAGCACTTGCCATTTGGGCGAGTGACTTTCAGAACTGCAACAAAAAATGTACAACTCGCCCAAAAAAATTTGACACTCGCTTGGACAAGTGGGGGAGTGCTAATTTCCATCCCTACCTCCAGTATGCAGGACCAGTCAAAGAAAAATTTCTGTCCCCAACATAACCATAATTTTTTGTTTTGTTTTGTAGTATCTATAAAAAATAAGTTGTCCGTAGTGTTTTCTGTTGTTTATTACTTTTTTTGTCGTTCCTTCAGGTATACTGCTCCCCAGGCCGGTTCAAGTATAATGTCTCATTCCTTGAGCAAGCTCTTGAAGGCAGCGAGAATGAGGTAACAATGATTTAATTAAATAATGTATAAGGAAGCTAGTTTTACAGCAGATTGTAAAATGCAGTTAATGGAGCATAATGCTCCATACCCATTAGGTGTTTGCAATCACAACATGACTTGTTTACTTTTACATAACTCAAAATAACATTGTCACTGACAGTACTTTTAATGCATGTAACATTCTCTAGAACTGTTTCTTTTGGCTATTATGGTTGGCCAAGGTCCTTCAATCGTTCCACTTATTGATGTAACTTTACTGTGTGATGAGTAGTTTAATAATGGTTCAGTATTTGTAATTAGTTTATGCATGTAGTTTCTGTCTGGCTATTATAAAATCTCAAGAACACTGCACAGTACAATTTGCATGTAGTGTGGTGGGGGAAGACAAGTGAGGCTTTAATGGTCCTGCTATTACTTAACCTGCCAATACTCTTTTTCGATTCGGCGTGTAGGGCTGGAGAGATAAATGAGGCTTTAAAATGGTCACTCAATGAAGTCGCTAATGTCACGTGTCAATCACAGGGGATTTGTCCCTCGTTACACCAAACAATATGTTTGTGTTTTGTTATTGTCTAATTACAGCTGTACAATATTATTATCAATCATAACCAACAAATAATTAAAATTAATGTGAACAGTGACATTAAATACATGTATAATTATCATCGTCGTCATAATTATTCTAAGTAAGTTGTGTTAGAGCTGTAATATAAAAATTTAAAGGGTATTTTTTTTCTATTCCAGGATGGTTGATTTTTTTCAAAAGATGAAAGAGTTTGCAGAGATCTGTGAAGTTGGAAATCCTGCAACTGAGAACCTAACTGACCTGAAGAAAACATTTTGTATATCTTCTGCCATGTTTTACAAATTTAAGAGGTACATCAATAAGTGTTTGTCAAACAAAATTAACAAATGGGTACTATATGTAGTACAATGTAGCAGCAGTAGAACATGTAGTAGTAGCAGTAGAACATGTAGTATTAATACTTATTTCAACTCTGATGAGGTGGTGCCCACAAGGGGCATGTTGTAACACAATAAAAATGCATGTATAATAATTCTGTTGTGTTTTTGTCTTTGCTTTTGTGCTGCCTTGGCAGAGTTGTGCCAGTTGTATTTAAAGATGATCAAGCATGCAATGAAAGGTGAGCAAAGAAACCCAACTTAATGCACTTGTAACCGCTCATTAATTTAGGCAGACCTACAGTATAATTTTATAGAGAGTTGAACTTTGAGAATAACTTGTAGCAAATCCAGTAGTGACCAGAGAGGCATACTTATACATAGGGCCCTTTATACCACTCGACCATGCTGCTTCTTTGTCTTTAATTGTCAGAAAAAGAAAATCTTGTAATATAGTTGCCCTTCTCACTTAAAGTACATGTACACTGGACTCAGTTCGTTCAGTTTTAGCATTGTTGGTGTACATGTCGAGTATTAAAAAGGACAAGGACTACTAATTAATGTAGATCAATGTAATATTTATTGCTTTGATGTTTGTCATACATGTATACATATTAAGTGAGTTAATGTCAGATCACGACAGTTGTGCCTGATTATGTTTCTTACAGTGAAAATGCAAAGGACTCATTCTGCAAGACTTGCTGGCTTTTGTTTCTTGTTTGCAAAGGTAATTAATTCAATGTTTACATGTAGTTATAGCAGTTTTCTCTTGAGTGTCATGAAACCAAATCCAAAGTAATTACTCTGGCCAATAAAAATAGAGGCAAGCAATCCAATGAACCAATCAGAGCTTTCATATAATTATTTGATCATTACAAAAGGTCATTCATTTCCTTTAACAGTAGTTGTGCAAATTATTTTGTTTGTATCAGGGCTGGAAATAATTTTGGGACGTCCACCGGTCAAGATGACCGGCCAAATAAATTTTAGCTCGGTCATACTTCATTTCTGGCCGGTCAAGTATAACGAATTTTATTTTCCACACTACACAATACGACCCCCACCCCACCCCACCATAACGGCTTGGTAGCTTTGCGATAACTATACGGTAGCTTTTCATAACTATAACGTTACAGTAACCGTAACCGTTTACGATAACTTTACAGTAGCTTTCATAACTATACGGTAGTTTTACGGGGACGTTACGGTAAATCTAACGTTACGGTAGCCGCTTTGCGATAATTTTACGGTAGCTTTCGTAACTATAGGGTAGTTTTACGGGAACTTTACGATAACGTTACGGTACCTTTGCTATAACTTTACGGTAGTTTCACGGGGACATTACGGTAGTTTTAACGTTACGGTAGGCGTAACTATACAGTAGTTTTACGGGAACTTTACGATAATGTTACAGTAACCGTAACCGTTTACGATAACTTTGCAGTAGCTTTCATAACTATACGGTAGTTTTACG
The DNA here is from genome assembly GCA_022457155.1 of Cladopsammia gracilis. Classification (NCBI taxonomy): domain Eukaryota; kingdom Metazoa; phylum Cnidaria; class Anthozoa; order Scleractinia; family Dendrophylliidae; genus Cladopsammia; species Cladopsammia gracilis. Next base: position 1,642,168 of record JAJGOT010000095.1, on the reverse strand, counting down.
GGAACTTTACAATAACGTTACGGTACCTTTGCTATAACTTTACGGTAGTTTCACGGGGACGTTACGGTTAATCTAACGTCACGGTAGCCGCTTTGCGATAATTTTAAGGTAGCTTTACGGGTAACTTCAAGATAACTCTAGTATAACTTTGCGATATTTATTAAAGTCCTAGTGCATAGTAAACAACAGCTATTTTATTGTATTTCTAAAGTTTTGAAAGGATCACTATGGATGTGACCGGTCAACATGACCGGCAAGACGAACGTTTGACCGGTCAAAGCCCCAATTAGGCCGGACATTGTCCGTTGACCGGCCGTTATTTCCAGCCCTGTGTATATCAAGGTTAAAAGTGATATTTTTTACCTACATTGTAAGCAGGCTGGCACACACACCAGATTGGAGATTTGATGACAGCATTTTACCTTTTGTTGTGCTGTGTGGAGTATGTGCACAGAAGATTTTTACCTTTAACACAGCAACCCACAGGTGAGGATTTTACCATTTACAGCCGTAGACTGAGACTAAGCTATCACTGTATAAAATGATTGTTTTATGATATGGGCAGACAAGGGTTGGAACTGGTAGAGGAACGGGGGGAGTAGGAACCATTAGAAAATGGTATTGTGAGATGATGGGAAGTAGGAAAAACAAGGAATTAAATATGTTTTAACTCCCAAGAGTGCCAAAAACCAAAATGCAAGAAAAATCCCAAATTTTGTTTTGTAAAATATTGAAAAACACATGGTACCATGCAAAAGTACTGCCGAAGAGATTTCATTTGAATGGTCACACCATAGGATTCATGCACAGACTCAAAAGTGACGACTGCATTACATATTATTTTTATTTTTATGTTGATCAAAATCTGAGACAAAGGAAAATATAAATAATAAATTTTAAACTAATTTCCAACCAAAGAAAAATTGAACAACAACATAACACTGTACATGTATTGTTATAATTGACTCTGGGCATGAATGGATTAATATTGGATAACATTTTGTCATAGCAAAATAATGGCTGTTGAGGTGAGAGCTACAAATGAAGTGGGGAGAGGGGGGGGGGGGGGGGGAGGTGACTGGAATGAATTGTATGGAAACCAGGAAGTACAAACCCCCTTGTCTTCCCCCACCCCTCTCCCCCACTTTATGGATGGTCAATTCAATAATAATTTCTAAGAAGTCACTGTTTTATACTTACAGCTCTTCCAGAGACTAATATCAGTTTGGTAAGTGTCGTAATTTCCTTTAAAGGCAATCAATTCAATCCTGCTTTTATTCCATCTAATAAAGCTTGTTTTGAAATTACATGTATTTATTCAGCATGTTCTTTTTAAATCTTCCAGGGACAAGGTATTCTCCATGATCTGTGTCAGGAGTCTAGTGTACCTTACTCCATGGTAAGTCATACAGTCAAACTCTGTTTTAAGTCTTCCCTAAACCTATTTTGCAGATACCATACTCTTCGGAAACTCTAATTTCATTAGACCTGGGTATCACCGGATGTTTTTTGGTTTTCAGGGCTAGGGTCCATATTGTTCTGGGCCCGGTTGTTCAAAAGGTGGATAGCACTACCCACTGGATAAATCGCTATCCAGCGTATAAAGGGGTGCAAAACCAATTGATTTATCCGGTGGATAACGTTATCCACCTTTTGAACAACCGGGGCCTGTTGTTTGTTCTACTGATTTTCTCAGCCAATCCTGTAAGGCGTTCTGAGACATACATGCCGCCTCCCGTTTTGTTATTGGCGGACACCCATACATGTACATGTACCTTTTTCTCCTTTTCCCCTCTAGACTGGAACCATCTTATATAAAGTTAATCTTATTTATAAGGACAATAATTATTTTGGCTTTAAGCCAGCAACTGAAAATGCTTGCTTTGCAAAAGTTAAATGCTTTTGCCCATTGGCAAACATTTTTTGGGGGGGTTCAAGAGTTGATCAAATGAAGCACACTATAGATGCAGCACACCATTGAGATGCAGTGACAAATTACATGTACATAGTTACAGTATGTTTATTCAGGGGTTTTGTTAAGGTTTGCAAAAGCGGGGACTAAAATTTAATTGTAAATAACAGGGACCACAAAATGGCAGCTTAGCCACCATTTACTGTATTAGCATGCAGTGCCCATTTGGTGTGGGAGTGGGGATGCCTTCTTCCGACAGGAGGGTCTGGCATGCCTCCCCCAGAAAACTTTTGAAATTATTATTTTGGGGGACCAAAGTGTGCATTTTAGGCCATTTCTGAGTAATAACATCAAAGCCCATCAACTTTAGCAGTTATTATTTTATTCAAATGTCCTTTAGCACATTTTCCTAAAAAAAATAGTCGGGACAAGAATTGTCCCAGTGTCCCCGTTCTAACAAAAACCTGTTTATAAGTTAACCCACTTTATACAAATGTCCCATTAACAGGGACAGTTTCTATGGTCCCTACAGTGATTGTATATTAAATAAAAAATAAAGACAAAAAAATATAAATTATATTAGGGTTAAGTAAAATAATAAAGTGCCAATCACATCCTGTTTTATTGATACCATGCATAGTATTTTAAATTGATGATAAATCAAGGTGAACACTGTCTCATTGAGATTTTTTCTTTTTGTAAGACAGACATTGAATTAAGGATTTGCCCCTTTAATTAATTAAAAGTCAATCCATTATTCTTAGGTGAACACAATCCATGCACAGTACTTTCAACCATTTCTTGACAGCGAGGTAAGAAAAACTAAATGCTTATTTAAAAGCAATAAAAATATTAATATATGGAATGGTGTCATTCATACCTATTTTATAAACTTGTGTAAAGACGGCTGTAAAGACAGGTGTGGTGGAGCAAAGTTTCTTGTCTAAGAAAACAACACAATGGCAGCGAAGAGCTCAAACCAGTCACTGACCCAGGTTGCATTGAAAGAGTGATGCACTAACCACTAGACCCCTGCATCTACACACAGCATATCATGAAAAACACTTCACTAAATACAAATGTAGCACTACAATGTACCTACATGTACTGATAACTGATTTGTATATTTTTGTTTTACAGAGTACTTGTAATACAAGAGACTTGCTGGATGTAAGTAATTCAAATTTGAGATACCATGCACATAATTTACTGCACGGCTGTTTCATTCAAGTCTGAGCCAAGTCCCAAATTCTGTTCTGGTGTGTGGAATTTTGAAAAATTAACAAGTAGTTACACCATTATATTTATTATTTGCCATTACCACTGGCATAAGAAAATGTATTTATTGTCTCAATCCCCAGTGCAGTGACAATCGGTTATAATCAAACTCTGCTCAAACACATTCAACTGATTATAATTGTTTCCTGTCTGTAGATGGATAATTTAAATTCTATGTATGAAGAAATTTATGACAAGTGTGGTGATGTTGATGAGAGAGACTTCTTTGACAATGATGGCTACTTATGGATTCCCTTCAGTGAAACTGACAGGTGATATAATAACATTAATGCATTTAAATATTAACTTGTATAAAATGTTTAAAGAAGTGCATACATGTACACTGTGATTGGTCAGATCAAGTTCATTATGCCACTATAATGCATTTGTCCTTTGTCGTGCACATTCTTTATTAAGTTAGTGTATAAAGCATGCAGCTGCTACTGACATCAACACTATGAGCACACACAAATCATGGGACATGTTGGAAAAAAAAAACTTTTCAAAGGTTATTTCCAGGCCCGAGCTTTGAAGTTACATTGTAGCCTAGCCTAAGTTACGTTGTAGCCTAGCCTATCTGTGCACATGTATAATATATTACCCAAGGAGATGATGCACCTTGGTTATTCTGTGGCATGAAAGAAACTTATAACACATTTTTTTGTTGCAATCAGTAGAGCTCATTGAGATTACATGTATATCTGCTAGGCCTTTATAATGCAGACACCTTAAATTCATCTTGTTCCTTTTCGTTATCCATATCACAGGCAACCCAAGCTCATGTCATGAGAAAGTGAAGGATAAAATCACTAGCGGTGTGTGTGACGGGATGTGACCCTTCGATGAAAGCGGCATTGGGTTACACGGCGGCCATTTTAAAGTTTGAGCACTTTATAAGACTTTGTATGGGAAAAAAACCTGTAGATTTCGAACGCTTAATAAAGCGAAATTTAGGCATTTATTCGATAAAGTGACTATTGAACTCACCTCAGGTGTATTCTTTTGTCCTTTGGGGTATTTCAAGCCGTTTTGGGTTGTTTTGTCACCACTGTTATTCCCCTTCATATTTTTCCCCATTTAAAGTATTTTAATGCTCTCAAATTTTTAAAACGGCCGCCGTGTAACAGTTCTGTTTTCATTGAAGGATCACGTCTCCTCTCACACACCGCTAATAATTAATCCTTCGCTTTCTTGTGACGTGAGCTTGGGCTGCCTGTGTCCATATTAGAGAGGTTCAATGCATGGTATGGTGTGTACTGTGTTACTTCGCATGTATTCCCTTATAAACAAACCTTTTTTATTTCCCCGTTTTGTTTGTCTTCATCACATTTAGCAATGGTACCTTAAATGGAGGTTCTGCCGATACTTCTTTGCACAAGCCCCATGTGATGACGACAAGCACAGCAGTTTTGGAGTCAAGGTACAGAAACTGTTTAACCCTTATATATAGTAACTTTCAGGTGATTCCTAATAGCATTGCACTGTGCATCACTACTGCATTTAATTGTTTCAGCCTCTTTGCCCCATATAGGAATGAATTTAAGAGGGAAATAAATTGCTACATGTAATTGATACATGTAATTTCTAATAGAGCAGTTTTCAATTGAGTGTCAAAAGTAATTACACAATAATTATTGCTTTGGTTTTTCGTTGCTACGCTTTGTGATTGGCTAAAAAATCTCGCACCACTTTCTTGACCAATCAGAAGTGAAACCAAAACCAATTGTGACTTGCTTGCATGCGTTTTCCCGCGCTTGGTGCCGCCGACATTTTTTTTCTTTCGAGCTCTGATTGGTTCATTGGACTGTTTATGACTGCTGTGATTGGTCAGAGTATTACTTTGGTTTTGGTTTTACCACACTCAATTGAAAACTGCTCTATCTACATGCACTACATGTATTATCTTCTATATTCACCAGTTCCTGATAATTATATGTACTGTTAAATAGTTAATATGTATTTTTATTTCATTAATGTTAATGTCAGAGGACCTTATCCATCATCAGTCACTGATCTGAGAACTGTGCTTGAGGAGACAAGGTACATGTACTGAATGGTTTATTATTGTTGTGAAAATCTACTTGCACAAAAAGTACAGTCTCCTGTACAGTTACAATTTCCTGGGAAACTATACAGGGAAATATTGGAAGAGCTACATACCATACCATGACATACCATGACAGCATACAATTGTTATAGATGTAATGTAGTACAATGTATATGTTGCAGATAAAATCTGTTGTCAGGTTGAACCAGTACAGTGTACATGTATTCAATATAGGTTAAGGTAACCCTAACCCTCAGAGGTTTCATTAGAAGCAAGCAACCAGTGAATTCTGCCAGCTACTTCCTAAATTTATTATTGCCGCCTACTTTTCAATTAATTTCACCGAAGTTGATGCCCAGAATACTGGAAATGCCATTTCTGAGGTCGTAGATTTCAAAATTATCTTGGGTGGACCAAGAGGAAAGGCGCCTCATGACCCCTTTGTTGCCACTGCTGTCTATTTTACAAATATTGCCACTTACTCTCAATTTTATTGAAACCCCTGAACCCTAACCCTAGCACAAAGCTAACCATCGTGCCTTGCACAATGCTTTGTGTTCGAGTTAGCTAAGGTTAGCTTTGTGCTGGGGTAAGAAAAAAAAAAGATTGTTGTTTTTGTTGTTAGGGTAAACTTACCTATATTAAATACTGGGTACACATTTAATCTATAGATTGAATACTGATCTAACCTGAGACCAGATTTTATATGCAATAATACATGTACAGCTGTACATGTTGTTTATGATTTCAAGTAAATACAGAGAAAAAATTGCCAAAATCTATGCTAGTTAAGATCAGGTTATTGATACACTGTCATGGTTGTATTTTCTTTGTTCAAACTGTCTTGATGAGTTACATGTATGTTACATTTGAGAACTCATTGTGAAATTGGGTTAAGATATACTTACATGTCCATGTTGTTATCTTTTTTGCTAGTAGTGATACACCAAGTCAAGAGCTATTAAGATTTTGGAATGTAAGTATCTTTAATGATGTAGAACATAATCAATGCCATTGCTGTTAATATTAATATTGTTTTGTCTTTTTAGTGTTGCAAAAGAAATCCTCAGAGTTTAATACAATCCGAATTAACAGGTGAAAAAAACTTTTTGTCAATTTTTTTCTAATACCGTAATTGGGGGGGGGGGGGGGGGGGGGTTAATATTACAATTTGCAAAACACAAGAAGTTCACCACCCATTGATTACCGTAATAATGATCAGTTTTAGTACAACTACCGGTTATATTTTCCCCAAAGCTCGTGAGTACTGTGTATATGAATTTGTGCCCAGATTGAAATGGTACAAATGCACCGGTTATATACAGTCAGCCGTTATATTTTTGGTTGTCTGGGTTGTGAAGAAAAAAAAGGGGCGGGGCTTAATGAATTTCTTGCTCCAAAAAAGGGGGCTTATTTAAAAGGGAGGGCTTAATAGAGGATTTACGGTAGTTATTGTACAGTCAGTTTACTCTAATTTTATTTTGATTTTTCAGCTGTCCAAGAGGATTATATAAAAGGTTTTACTGAAGCTGTTGGTGAAGAAAACAGTAATATTTCAAATCAAGTATGAATTCAAAATAATTAACACTGCTTCCTGTATAAGAAATCACTTAATGACTGGTCCCAATGGGAACAGTGAGTTTTGTTTCCTCAAATCCCTTGATGAAACATTGAGATTCAAGGGGAAACAAAATTCTCTGTTTCCCAAGGGATTATAGCAACACAAAAAACACAACACAATACAGTTTGGAAAATGCACCAAGCTCTTAAGGAAAAATCAATCGCATCATAATCATGCCACCTTTTGACACAGTCTGATCATGTGCGCTAGCAGGCAACAGTGCACTGTTACCCTCTGACATAAAAAATTGTTGCCTGCTCATAAACATTTGATGGGGAAAAAGTTTGTTTGTTAGATGTTAGATGTCATGTGACCATGAATCAACCAATGAACTTCGACGTTGTATTGTTATCTTATTTCAGGAATAAGAACTTTAGTTCATTTAAATAAGTACACTGTAATAAGCAGTTTATAACAACTGTATCGCTATAGGCATTTTTAGTAAATACCATGATGCATCATTTCCACTAATGACATCAAACATATTCTTTTGAATTCTCTTTACAATTCAAAATGATACATTTGACGTCAATAACGGAAAATGATGCATTCTGGCATTTATTAAAAGGGTCAAAGATATGGAGGTTGGGTCCCGAGGGAGTCCAGAGGCTTTCACTGGTGGCTAGTCAGCCCCTAGACCAATTGTCGAGAGTATCGCTCCCATGGCTGGCAATTCCCACAACCCAACTATGAGCTCCCACGCTAATAAACAGTGGATAGAAAAGAAAAAAAGGGGGGAAGGGAGGGGTGGGTGAAAAATGACTTGAGGAGCCCCAAAGGTGGCCAATGAAGACTGCAAACATGCTACAATGTGACTGCTACGGCATGTGCCTAGACTTGAGCCGCTGACCACCAAACAGCGCAGTACATATGTGTAACTCACTCTTTGTATTCATTGTTAAAATTGCAGATATTTGTCCAAGGAAAGAAGCTATATTATAGAGTTATGGAGGCAATGCTCTTGGCAGTGAGTTATTTTTTTGTACTTATTAGTATATTTTTATTGCTCTGTAATGTTATCATATTTTGAGCATACCAAGTTGTAGTTGTATGCATCAAAATGGTCTTGAAAACAGAATAGATCTTTCAAGTTACCGGTACTTTGTTTTAATTCCGCAGGAGGAAAAAAGATTGTCCTGCAGTGATTTTAGGTAATGTACCAATTTTAAACTGTAATGGTAGGTGAATGCTTGTTCTTTTGTCTCAGGATGGATGCCTGCATGAAGACTAGCAGTAATTGCAGTTGAAATGTCGCGATCGACATCTCAAATTGACTCCATCATGAGACAAACAAACAAGCATTCACCTACCTGTATCATACACACCACGATGAACAGAATCCACATTTTTTATAACATTAAACTGTAATTTTGGACTATCCACATTTTTAATAACATCAAACTGTAATGTTGGACTATAATATTATATACATGAATGTAGGTGACTTCCTGGGTTGGGTGTAAGTCCACTAAAAATTTTGCCTCCATAATTGTGAGGCCTTGTTAGGGGGGGGGGGGGGGGTGTACATGTGTACATTTCCCTAGTCTGAATTTCCAGCATTGTAGTGTCGCAATTTTGTGAGGTTCTAGCCTTGTGTCGCTGTCTGAATTTTTCGGCACTGCCATACACCACAAGTTCACCGTTTCACAGAATCTTCTTGTTGTTCGTTATCATTTCACTTCGCTGATGCTGCTGGTGCTGGTGACCATGCATATGTACCAATACTTTTCTCCTTTTTGTTAGACCTACAGCTGTAATGAACGTTAGTTGACCAGTTTAAAAACAGCGATGTAAAACAGTGTTTGTCTTGTTATTTTCAGTGCCTTGTTGAATAGTGCTGCATTTCATGTTTCACTTATGGCATGCTCACTTGAGGTGGTTATGGTTGACAAAGGATGTCCATGTATGTCATTTGCATTTTATTTCATCCATTGTCGAAACAGATATACTGTCCAACCCCAGTCGTCTTCTAATTTTCGCTATTTTTTGCTATTTTTGCTATTTGTGTGCAGTGTGTGTGTTTATGTGTTTGTAATAGATGTCTACATGTGAATTGATACTATACAAGACAAGTGTCTAACTAGAAAACTGTATGGTTAACTTAGGGCGCTTACCATTTGTCAGGACTGGCTGGCCGGACCGGTCACTTTGTCATAAGAATGCGGCATTCTGAAGACTTGTTACTACAAGTCCATCAAAAGGGTGCATGCTATTTCCTAATCGATCAGTCTGACCGACCAGTTCTGACAAATAATGGCACAATATTTACGAATTGAGAGGTCTGGCCGGCCAGTTCTGACAAATGGAAAGCGCCCTTAGACGCTAGGCATTTCCTCAAATGTTATTTATATTTAGTTATTCGTCCTATTGTTTTAGTAATTTTAGTTTAGCTAGATATATATTTTCTTGTAACAAAAATGTCATGAAAATGTGAAAATAAAGTATTGTTGTCCTATCCAAAATACATTAAAATTACTAATCCTAACTATTTACAACTACTGTATATACATCAATAACAATAGCACTAATCCTAATTGCATACATTCTTAAGATCCTTAATTAAAGTTTAAAAAACAATTAAAGGAGCGGGATTCTAGCACAATTTAGAAAGCAGGGGAAGCTGGAAAATTAAAAAAAATTCACCAGTAAGAAGCAAACAAACAATCAGTTTACTAAAGGTTGTGCAGTTACAAATGAAAGGATTTAATTCACAGTACCATAATGTGCAGTGTTGGTAACCTTGCTGTATTGACAACTACCTCATTTTCAATCCATTTGCTTGTAGGGCCAGCTGTAACATTTCCTTGGATTCTCAATGTCTTGAAACTGAAGGTACAGTAATGTGATCTGGAGGAGTATATATACATGTATATTTTATAATGACTAGCTGAAAACAAAAACTTTCTAGTTAATTTTCTTAAGCTTCCTCCATTATTTTTGTCCCATCCAGTTTGAATCCACAGCTGTCATAAGTCATTCAGTTGTCTACCTTAGGTAGATAATAGTGCTTGTTTGTGTTGTGTCTTGTCCATTTTGTTTGTGTGTCTTCTGACCCTATAGTATTGTAATTTAGTTCATGTAGTTTGTCTTCCTAGTCTCTTTAACTCTCTGGTTATTTTAGGAAGCCAATACCCTTTTTGCTATTTAATTTCATTTCATGTAAATTTCTTTGATTGTATGGGTAAAAATAAAGTTGTTGTTGTTGTTGTTGTTGTTGTTATTGCCAGCAACTACAGTGAAGATGACTGGCGAGTTAAAGTTTAAAAATGACTAAACAACAACAACCATAAGAGGCCATCTTGAGTTTATTAATCACTCGTGACCTATTTTCCTTGTGAAGCCAGCAACCTCACAGTTCAATGACAGCCCTGAGAATCCAATCATTATCTTGAATTGCTTTGTTTGTTGTGAGGTGACTGGAGTAGTACATGTAGCTACAGCTATTTTGGTCTCTCTTATTATCATCATAATTCAAAGCCCTAACCAGTCAGCGACTGACTAAAGTTCATAATTATTTTCTGTTATAATAAAATAGTTTTCCTTTTTTTTTTTTTTCAGGCATTTGATTTTTTTAAAGTCACGGAAAGTTTTATTCTTCATGAGCCACTTCTTGGCAGCAATTTAAAAAAGGTGAGTTAAAGCTGTGTATTGTCTGAAGCCCCATTCACTTCCAAAAATGTTGTTGTACTTACAAATACATCTGAGATGTATTTGTTAACGTTTTGCAAGAGGCAAAACAAACGTTAAGTAAAGTGACATCTGTACACCGATATTAAGTGGACATCAACTTGGATCCCTAAATTGTTTTCCAAATCCCGTTAATCGGACACTACAATACAATACAATACAATACTTTATTTTCACATTTCTATGACATTTTTTGTTACAAGAAAATATATATCTAGCTAAGCTAAAATTACTAAAACAATAGGACGAATAACTAAATAAAAATACCGTTTGAGGAAATGCCTAGCGTCTAAGTAAGCCATACAGTTTTCTAGTTAGACACTAGTCTTGTGTAGTAACAATTCACATGTAGACATATATTACAAACACAAAAACACACACACTGCACACAAAATAATAGCAAAAAAATACGGAAAATAAGAAGACGACTGGGGTTGGACAGTATATCTGTGTCGACAATAAATAGTGTTTTTGGAAGGCATTTTTTAGATTATGGGATTATTTACTATCTACCGTATTTTCTCAATTAAACGCCCCCGGCGTTTATTTCAAACTTGGCCTTGTGGACCCGGCGTTTCTTTGAATCAGCAGTTTTTTGTCGACCGCCATTTTTTAAGAAAGGGTTATTATTCGTTTTTTTTGGCAGCCGTGTACCTTGCCCTTAAATCTTAAGTTTATTATACCACAAATAAACGTTTGAGGGGCTTACTTACAACTTCCTCTATTATACCCGGCGTTTATTCGGGGCCCGGCGTTTAATCGAGAAAATACGGTACTTCTAAAAGCGTGTTTTCCAATTCCCACGGTACTTAAGTAATTCATCCCGATATGGCCAGGTGCATAATATATTTCTGCATAATTATTCTCTCAACACCAGTTATTTCTAGTTGTTATATCTACAATATTGTGCAAATGTTATTTTTTCAGCATTTAAATCGGATTGAGGAGCAGGTGTTAGAGAGTTTGGCGTGGAAAGCGGTAAGGGCTATGAAGATTAGAATAGTTTGAAATGATATATATGAAATAAATCCGATATATGAACTGCGGAAATGAAATCAAATGAAGAATGATCCTCGCAGTTGTGAACGCAATTTAAGCAATTGCGAAAAGAAGCCTGAAAAAAATTCAGGACTTCAACGGGGTTCGAACCCGTGACCACGAGGTCCGCGAGGTCACGGGTTCGAACCCCGTTGAAGTCCTGAATTTTTTTTCAGGCTTCTTTTCGCAATTGCTTAAATTGCGTTCACAACTGCGAGGATCATTCTTCATAAGATTAGAATAGTGAAATGCTGTATTTTGTCTCTCTTCTTTCATCTCTTACGAGAGTTTCTACTAACAGTAGAATTTGACTTCATACAGTTACTAAATCAGGATCCCAAAGTTGGCATGATAAAAAGAATTTCCATTGCTTTGTTCTTTGTAAAATGTGTTTAGAATGTTTTCTGTGATATCATTATTTCAGGATTCACCACTTTTGACAGCGATGATAGCTGCTGACCCACATGCTGACCCTGTATCAATGTAAGTACATGGAACAGGAGGGCTAGACACTATTGCTCAACCTTAATTAAGCGGACTGTGGCTTCTCAAAGGCTCTTTCAGACAGAATATCATCATATACATTGGCGTCAGAGATAAATGCAGAACATGATACATGTAGTATACCTGACACAATTTTTTTTTAGTTGAAAGCGTAGAATTGTTCGAAAAAATCGATGGTGGCATTGACTGAAATCAAATGCAAGGGAAACTAGTTTTGGTTTGAGTTATCGGGAAGTTAAACAATATCGAGGGTTCAAAAAAATCAGGATTACACTGTAGTCATTAACATTACGAAAAAATCGCAGTACCGTGGCAACGTAGGCCTGCTTTATTAGGGCATAAACTCTTAATAGCGTAGCATAGATAAGATCATTTTAATGGGCCGTAGTGCCGTAATATGGTAAACCTTTATTAGTGTTCTATAATAATCTACGCTGATAGAAATATACGCAGATGCTGCGACACTACGTTCACGTACAGTTATACACTTCCTAGCCTAGCGTGTAGTTCACGTACCAACGGATCATAGTGCCGTAGCAACGCATTCTTTTATTAGCGTAGAGTACAGTTAACGTTGGAACAGACAGTAATATACTTTAACTCCATGCTATGTAATAAAGGCCTACGATGATACGGCACTACATGTAAGAAATTGTGCCACGTTTTTTTTTTTTTAACTTTTCTGCTTTATCATGTTTAGAAACTCAGGTCAACAGCAGAAAAAATCCCAGCCACTGGATCTTTTCTTAAGAAAAGGTTGGTCCCTTATTGATAGCCTGCGCACAGACGTCTTTTATTTGGCCCATTTCCTTTGCTTCACGAGTGTAGCAAAGGAAGTAGGAAACAATAAGAGGCTACCCGTAGCCTATACTCGTACCGGTAATGTACGTTACTCGCGGGGAACACTTACGTAACACAACAACAGGCAAATAAAACCAAAATTAGTTTCGCTTGTGCTTGCATGCGTGCGTATTCCCGTACCCAGATCTAATGCGATGCACAAACTAGAGAGGAAACAGAAAAAGAAAAATGGAGGGCAAACTTTACCTCGTTGCCGCATCCGTCACGACTAAACAGCAACAAACAATAAAACCCAAATTTGTTTGGCTTTTGCTTGCAAAACGACGCCGATTACAACGAATCCCAAGTACCGTGGGCTCAAAATTTCTCGCAATGCATGCGTGCGTATTCTCGTACCCAGATCTAACGCAATGCACAAAAGTAGATACGAAAACACGGAGGAAAACAAGGAGAAAAACGGAGGCCAATCCTTAACTCGTTGCCGTACCGGCACGAGTAATAAGTAATAATTTTATTTAAGGTAATAATTAATAATTTTATTTTATTTATTTAAGGTCGATGACGTAGAGAGTGGTCACCCAATCTCCCGAGCCAGAGGCTCATGTAAAAAAAAAAAAACGCTCGACAAAAATACAATTAAGTTAAAATACAATTTAAGTTATAAAACAAAACAAAAAACCATCTAACTAGTACTTCAATATGCTATACAAAAACGAAGACAAATGTTTAAAAAATACACCTATAGCTATATTAAAAAGTTGTAAAAAAGTGAATGTTGAATAGCAGGCAGGTAGCAGGCTACCTTATTGATTGTTAGACTACTTCAATCTTTAAATCTAGTAAAATGCCTCAGCACTCCACAAGTCCTCATTCTGGCTCAATGGATTGAGCATCTGTCTGGTAATCAGAACGAAGCTATGGGTTCAATTCCCGTCTTGGATATTTTTTTTTCTTTGTCCCCGCGTTCGTGACATATCATCACTTCCATCTTATATTCTTTATACTTATCTTTGTTATCCTAATTAATACAACATAACAGACATCGTTTGGTTAATGTGATTTTTTTCCTAACCCTGGTGTTCACTTATGAATCAAGCTAAAGAAAATAGAGAAGGAAACAAACTTTGCTTTTAGCTGCATTTTGCATTTGTCTTGATTAAAATACAGGGAAGTTTCGGTGTGATGCAACTCAAGGTCATTTTCGTAACGATGTTAAGACATGGATATTGATTAATTTTTATGTTTGTCATACCTGACAATTCATTTTGTTGGTTTGATACTGATTTTTCTTATTTTTGCAGTAAACCAGTTGTCTTACAATCGTTTAATATCACTGTGCAGTAAACTTGATGTAGATGACACATTAGTAAGTATAGAGCAAAACTTTTATGATAATTGTCGTTTTGGATAACATTAGAGATGTAGTGGTTGGTTAACCGCGGTCAAACGGGAGAAATTTGCAAAAGTTAAGCAAAGTACTTTAAAGTTAAGGTTGTCATTTTCACTGTTTCAAGTTTAATATATTGCCAATACACTGTCAATTTACCAAACGTTTTGAAAGTTTACTAAAAAGTTCCAAGCATTTAAAAACTATGAACTGCAGAATTGTCGGCGCCATTTGCCAACATAATTTTGATCAGGCGCACAGGAGTTTTGGTCAGTTTTCAACGGAAAAAGCTCATAATTTTGAGAAAAATTAAACGATAGTAACGTCAACTAATTTTTTTTATACATCCTTGCCTATATTTCCATTTAATAGTTAAATAAAATCACACTAAATAAAACGAAAAACGCCTCGGACGTTTGACCGCGGTGGAAGTGTTTGGTGCGTTAGACTTCAGGTCTGAAGGTCAGTGGTTCAAGGCTTTGTCTCTGCCGTCGTGTTGTTTCCTCAGACAAGAAACTTCACTCCACCCAGGTGTATAAATGGGTATCGGCGACAAAATGCTGGGTGTAACCCTGCGATGGACTAGCATTCCATCCAGGGGAAGTAGCAGTACTCCAACTTGCTTCATGCTACTGCTCGCCGTATGGGCTACCTGTAGCTCATGTGGGTACCCTGTGGCTCGTGTGCAACTTTACCGTTTACCTTGTGATAGAGCAGTTTTCAATTGAGAGTCGTAAAACCAAAACTAAAGTAATTACTCTGACCAATCACAACAGTCGTAAACAATCCAATGAACCAATCAGAGCTCGAAGCAATTACATGTCGGCGGCGCCAAGCGCGGGAAAACGCGTGCGAGCAAGTCACGATTGGTTTTGGTTTTACTTCTGATTGGTCGAGAAAGTGGCGCTAGATTTTTTAGCCAATCACAAAGCATAGCAATGCAAAACCAAAGCAATTGTGTAATTACTTTCGACACTCAATTGAAAACTGCTCTTATGACAGATATGGTATTACCTGTAACACTAAAATTAATTATTCTCTATGCTCAGATAATTTTTAAAGCTTTTTTACAGTGCGAATAAGTTTACCTAACATTGGCAATAGTAGTGTTCTTTATCTTGTTAATTTATGATGTCTTTTTTTAGCGTGGTCACATGTGGACGTGCTTGGAACAGTCATTAAGGGTTCATTGGCAGTTGATGGAAGATCGGCATTTAGACCAGGTAATATTACTCATGCCGTGTTCACATAAGCACCGAAACATGTTTAGAGTAAACATGTTTAAACGAAACACGTTTCCCATAAACATATTTGCAATTTTATTGTTCACATTAGTTGTTAACTTCAAAACACGTTTCACGCTTGCAGCATTAGATCGACCTCCTGAGGTATATCAATCATGCTCAGAATAAACATGTTACGATCATAGTTCGCGCAATGTGCCGCCTGATGTGAACAAATTTCCTAATGAAACATGTTTCATTCATGCTCAGAATGATCCTCGTATTGATGTACGCAGTTAAAGGTATTGAAAACAATTTCCGAGACCAGTGCAATGCTCTAACCAATTGAGCTACCGAGGTGCGATTTAGCTTGGTATCTTATGTTGTGTTCACACCAGGGCGAAACGTGTTTAGTCTGGTCACAAATGAAACCTGTTTCATTATGATAAGTATTCCCATAAGGTGGCGCCGGCATTGCGCGAATCGCGATCGAAACATGTTTATTCTGAGCATGATTGAAACAACTTCACGAGGTAGTTTAGATCTAATGCTGTGTTCACATCAGCAGCGAAACATGTTTAGAGTAAACATGTTTAGAGTAAACATGTTTAGAGTAAACATGTGTAGAGTAAACATGTTTAGAGTAAACATGTTAAGAGTAAACATGTTTACTCTAAACATGTTTAGAGTAAACAAGTTTAGAGTAAACATGTTTAGAGTAAACATGTTTCAGTCAAACACGTTTCCCGTAAACATGTTTGCAATTTCATTGTTCACATCAGTTGTTAATTTCAAAACACGTTTCGTGCCAGATTCTATAGTTTATGCTGTTTTACGGAGCAGGCATAGCTTGCATAAAATCTTTATAATTGCACATGAAACGAAGTAAAATAAAGCTCGAACTTGCTGTCGCATGATTTTGTGGTTTAATCTCATTTCTTTAGTGCTTCGGAAACAAAGGGCAATGCAGTGTTCAAGGAGACGACTTTTGCGCTAATGTGTTTCGTCTGGCTAAGATCAAAACTACCTCGTGAAGTAGTTTCAGTCATGCTCAGAATAAACATGTTCGATCATGATTTGTGCAATGCGCGGACTGATGTGAACACCTTTCAAAGTGAGACATGTTTCATTCGTGAACAGACTAAACATGTTTCACCTTAGTATAAACACAGCATAAGACAGACGAAACACGTTAGCGCAAATGTCGTGTTCGGCCTTGAGTTTTTGTGTCTTGTGTGCGACCCTGTTGTTTACCTTGGTTAATCTAATTTCGTTGTAGATGCTTCTATGTGCAGTCTATGCGATCTCAAAGGTAGTTGGTAAAGAGATCCAGTTCAAACAGATTGTTAACTCGTACAAAGGGCTTCCTTTTGCATCTGAACATGTAAGTTGCTTTAATATAACTGCAATAGTAGTGAATCTTTGTAAGATATCAGCCGATCATTATTTTGTAGTCAGTTTAGAACGATTTTCAATTGAGTGTTGAAAGTAATTTCGCGACTGCTTTGGTTTCGCAATGCGACGCTTTGTGATTGGCTAAAAAATCTCGCGCCACTTTATCAACCAATCAGAAGTAAAACCAAAACCAATCGTGACTTACTCGCACGCGTTTTCCCGCGCTTGGCGCCGCCTACACGTATTTGCTTCGCTTTCTGATTGGCTCATTAGATTGTCTGCGTGTGTTGTGATTGGCCAGAGAAATTTCTTTTGGTTTTGGTTTTGGTTTTACGAGACTCAAATGAAAACCACTTTATACTATAGCCTTTAGGTGCCTGCGCCATCACCAGACAGTTTTCCTGATGTGTTGTTTATATTTACCAAGGTTTACAGAGGCGACCCTGACAAGGAGCACGATTCCATTATCACATTCTACAATAAAGTCTACATGGTGGCCATGAAGTCCATTATTCTACAATTTGCTCCAAACAAGGTCAGATGGCTTTTTCACATTCCTCCTCTTATAGTTACAGTCAAACGTTTTACGTACATACATGTTTATTCATTAAAGATACCATAAATTATATAAAATACAGAATATCTTGAAAAGGAAAACACGAGGTTTTGCCTATAACGCTTCCCCCAAAAATGTAAAACATTAAAAATACAATCAAAATTTGAAAATTATTCACTAATTTACTACGTACATGGCTAAAAAACTATTTTACACGTTAAGAAAGTTCTTTAGTCTTGACTTCAATATAGGTAGACTATTTAATTCGCACTCGAAACGATATTTAACAACTATTCATCGAAGCGCAGGTGGCTAATTGTTGATAGTTACCGAGCCGCGAATATCCACCACTGGCTACCGACACTGAGGTGAATAGTTGTTCAAGTATATACTAGAACAATGAAATAATATAGCACGGAAAGGATAATTTTAAACTCGATTACAATTTTCGCGCGCAAATGACCGAAATTTGCTTGCAAGTGAATAGCAATTGCTATCCCGAGTTTCAGTAGCCAATCAGAGCGCTAACAACGCCATCTGCTGTTTTAGGTATATAGTATACTAATATGTGTTACAGACAGGTTACTTTAAAATTGGTCATTGGAAGAGTGGCTTTTTTCAGAATGCTACGAGCTAGTCACAGCCGTTCCTGAGCTTGCCGTTTTAGAGGCATTCCTTGTTATTTTGTACGGATAATTCTTGTATTGTTTGCTTGATGGACGTTGATGTTTCATGAATCGAAATGCCAGGGGCTTAAAAAGGATGCTTATTTCGCTATTTTTTTTTTAGGTTCCCCCAGTTTCTCCTGCTCCTAAGAGTTCAATGAGGTATGCAGGTTAAAAAAAAACAATTGAAATTTCACTGGTCGCCATAGATTGTTGTATTTTTCTGGCTAACATAGTGTTTTTGGCTTTCGTTTGTTTGTTTAATTGTTTGCCTGCATTTATTTATCACTGTTTATCCGTTTTTTCTTCCGTTCTTTCTCATTTGATTCCGTACAATTACTGCATAACTATGTGACTCTAGTTTTATCAAACTTTTCTCGTATTTTTTCTTGACCTTTGTTAAGTGACGCTTTCTTATTTCACTTTTCTTCACCGTTAAAGGATCCCTGGGAAGAAGAACTTTTATTTGTCCCCTTTGAGAAACTCTCCAAGCCGAACGCTGACGCCAAGATCAAGGTGAGAAGCAGTTGGCCTTCTTTCTCTATTTTGTTTCCTTCATTGTTTAGCCTACATTTATCATCTTTAAAATCTGGTACCAACTGAGTTAATAAAGAAAATTGGCCACCATAACTTAAAAGATTCAAAATTGCAACGTTGCAAGCATAGCCTTTCGTCAGTTTTTACTTTCCTACACTTCCCAACTCTTTAAAACTACCCCACCCCACTCTACCCCACGCGGTTAGCGCATCGGGTATCCCACTTGCTCGAGAGCTTGCTCGCAGGGTAGAAGGCTGCCATCATATATTTTGATTTGGACAATAACGTTTTCCACGTTGCCTCTCTTCACTGGTGATTCACAATGATCTCCTAACGAGGGACCGGTAGAGAAACCTATTGAAATGATGGGATAACCGTCATCCGGCAACATCCAGGGGGAGTAGTAACACTTCCGGTTTTCAATTGACTGTCGAAAGTAATTTCGCAATTGCTTTGGTTTTGCATTGCTACGCTATGTGATTGGCTAAAAAAAATTCGCGCCATAATATCAACCAATCAGAAGTAAAACCAAAACCAATCGTGACTTGCTTGCACGCGTTTTCCCGCGCTTGGCGCCGGCTGCCCGTATTTGCTACGAGTTCTGATTGGTTCATTGGATTGTCTGTGTCTGTTGTGATTGGCCAGAGTGATAACTTATGGTTTTGGTTTTACGACACTCAATTGAAAATTGCTCTAACGAAATTAGACCTAAGTACTAATGCCGGTGAGCCTCACCTTGCTCTTTGAATCCGTTGGTTTGGACATAGATACTACCCTTTTATACCCATCGTACCCTAATTTCTTCTTTTTTGTTCTAATTTAGGTCATTGTACAGCTTTGGCGATTCCCCAGGGGTAAGTTGTTGGATTAGAAGCTTATCATAATTGTTACACACCCAGCTGTTACCATTATCATCGATAGAGAAGTGACGAGGGAGTGATTTACGAGTACACTAACTAACAAGTCTTAAACCACTCATAACGTTTTGTTTTTTCTAGTCTGGTGACCGGGAAAGTCTGTCGAGAATCAATGCATCCATGCGTGCGGCGGTGCACAGTCAACCCAAGGTGCCACAGAAGAGGCTGCGATTCGACGACTGCGACGTCAGTGAACCCGCTCCAGTCCTTACTAACGGCCACTCCACGGTGGAGCCTGGGCCACATGTTAATGGGAGAAATGGTGCACATGAACCTGGCGATGCGGATGAAAGTTGACACATGACGGTGTCCTAAAAGTTACTATCAGAAGATTTAACAAAATATTGTACCTACTGTTACCAACATAGATTTCAACGTATTTATTCCATCATCTTCAACCCGGAAAACTCTCCAAGTACAACTTGGAAAGTTTTAACTTCCACTTGCAAAAAAAAGTGATAAATGCACAGCCCCACACGAAACGACTGCCTTAGTAGCTTTTGTTTGAATGGCGACACTTTCATTCACTGGCTCATGTTGTTCGACGAAACCTTTAACTTCTGGGGAGGAGTCGTAACCTTGGTTCCACAAATGTTTAGCCTTCTGGGCCCGGTTGTTCGAAAGCAAGTTAACGCTAACCCAGGATTAAAACTTAACCGAGGATGTAATTTCTCTTGTTAGAAGTGTTTTCAAAAGCTAATTATAAGTTACGTGCGAAGACAACACGACACCAAAGGGCAAAAATACTTTGGAAAAATCTCCATTGATTAGTTATTTAACTGTAATCAAAAGTGATGCTAGCCCTGGGTTAACTTAACCCGCGCTTTGAACAACCCGGCCTGGTGTTAAAGATTGTGTGAGACCTCTATTGAAATCAAGCCGATTTATTTTTTTTTACGCAGGGCAATGCTATGTACAGTGTATGTTGTAGTGCAAGGTTTTCCACCGAGATGTAGTAATTTATCGCAAAGGTTTTACAGAAGCACTCGTGAAACCAAATTATTTTAAAATGATTAAGTTATGTCAAGTTTATTGCTTTGTTCGTTCGCATCTTTCTGTGTAAAATATGACAAAATAATTATTTCCTATCTCTGTAGGGGGACAAGTCTCGACCAAAGCGACTGTTTAGCTACCCTGCGTCGATTCTTACTTCTTAAACGAGATGGAATTCATGCGTTTTTTTGAAACATAAAATTTTAACACGTTCCTCCAAAAGAAGAAATTCTTTTCAATTCAAAGATGAGTTAAATTGTGACTACTAAGTGTATTTCTAACTTAATTGATGTAGCCATCAAAAACTCGAATTAAAACAGCGAAGTATTTATTAACAGATGTTATAGTTGTTTGCGTTATGTAACTGGGTCAGTATACCATCTATGGCCCCATCTAATGTCCAGAATATACTGATATTTTCAATTTACCTTTTTAACACCCAAAGGAAACTTGCTCATGATTATACAGTCGAACCTCTCCTTACGGACACCTTTAACACGGACACCTCTCACGGACAGTTTCCCATGTCCCGACAAAATTCTCACATATTTTCTTTAAAAAAGACCTCTATAATACGGACCCTCTCTAATACGGACAACGAACACTAAATCTCGGCCCCAGAGAGCAAATCCATATAAGCTTAACCTCTTTATTACGGACACTCCGGTGATCATAGTTTGAGTAAGTAATACAATTTCCTGTTTGTGGTTACTAACATTTTTCGAAAGACGTTTTCAGAATTGTACTTTATATTACTTTTTCACATGCAGCATTGCGTTGTATTTCGTTTCGTTTTAAAACAGTGATTCCTATACCTTATGTAGCTGAGAATTTTACAATGTAGTATACTACTGATAGACAGTGTCTCAATGCTGTATATTAAACAATTTAGATGCAGTTAAAAGACGAGTGTGGGCCTATTTTTAGTTACTGAACAAAAACTGTCAGTGGAGTCTTAAAAGTGACGTCATCGTGGTGACCTCTATAATACGGACACTTTGCTCTGTCCCTTCGGTGTCCGTATTAGAGAGGTTCAACTGTACTTATCACCCACTGCGATCTCTCGTCTGTATGTACATTGCAAAATATTCAAAATCAGGTGTCCTTTAGGAATGGTTCAATTTATTATTTTAGGTTAAGGGGGGGGGGGGGGGAGGGGAAGGCGGGGGGCAAGTGAAAACGTGCACAACGAACCAAGGGAGAAAAAATAAAATACATAGAGAAACAGTGGAGAGTTTCCCTTGGCTCGATTTACAGCCAATCAGTGAGTCCGGTTTATAATCCGGAGGAACACTTGATGACGGGCTGTCATTGAGCTTTGAGATTGCCAGCTACACAGGGAAACGCCTAAGTCCTCAAAAGGGAATATTGCCGGCCCAGACCAATCGATGAAATCGATATCAATCGATTATTTTTAAAGTAAAACGCGTAGGAACGCGAACGTTGTTTCGTATTCACTAGTTGGTTCGTAGAGTCCTTTGATTGAAACAGTAACGAATAAATATTACTGCAATTTTCAATAAGTGTTTTTTATTTTATTTTCCAAAGTAGCTTATCATCTATTGTGCTTCTATTATTGATTCAGAGTTTATTCACTAATACTCTATCTTAAATTAAAATAGCACGCCAACTGTTTGAAGAAACGTTAATAGGAAAACGTGAAAAGAATAAAGGCCATGTTACAGTTGAAATTAAACGTGTAACTTGTATGCAACTACGGAACAACTCGAGGAGCGTTGATGTTTTTTCGTTTTTGTTTTTCTTTTGGTGAGCGGCAAATCCGTGGTGCCAACCAAAAGGATCGCGACTTTGAGGACGAGAGAATCCTCGAAGTCCAAATTTTTACTTTACATGTACTTGTAGGTTTTGATTTGTGTCACCTAAAGGGACACTGACCCGCCGAAATAACAAGTTATATCGCCAAATGCCACCAAATATACAACTGAATTGGATAAAAAGATTCTATAGAGCAAAACAGAAGCAGTAGTTTGGAGATAAAGTGCAGGATTGCAAGGATTGAAGTGGATTACAAGTGATTTCGTGACAGGCGGTCAAGAAATAAAAATTGCTATTTGTGTGCAATTTTGACGTTTTTAGTCGTTATTTTCTCTTTATTTAAGGGCTCACTGACGTATATTTTCAGACCCGTTGCTAGGGACAATAATGGTTATTTTTATTAATTTTAATCGCTTACATACGGTCAAATCTTCAACTTTGTCCAAACCCAAAAATGACGTCATCGAGCCACGCCCATGATCACGTGACCAATAACGAAAAAGTCTAAAAAATTTTGTGTCGCATTTTATCGTAAAATCGTTGACGGTGTTATGGTATTCATTCATTTTCCCATCATCGTAAGTATGGATTTCGTTTTAATTTGAAAAATAGGACTTTTTTAGAGAGATTTAAAATATTGATTTGTCCATAGACGCATACTTAGTTATATTCCATATCCAGGTTAGATAAATGTAACATTGAAAAATAATGAATCAAGTTAGAGACCGCCAAGAATTTAGTATTTTTCTGCAAACCGGAAGTAATCTGAAACGAGGGTACTGGGAACGAGGTTGAACCGGAAGTCATTTTATCAACGCATGCGCTATTCGTCTGACCAGAGATCTGTGCTTTAGAGGGTTCTCGCGGGTTTTTTCTGATTGGCTGCCGAAATGCCTGCGTCATTCACCGTTCCTAAGCAACGCGCGAGAAATCCGTCCGTGAGCCCTTAATATTCCTTTTGTCGAGTTTTTCTTCCTTTTTCCAGATAATAAATTAAGTTTAAAGTAATAATAATCATGAAAACACGATATTTCAGCCGGGACAGTGTCCCTTTAATGTACTGCATAATAACCATGCACTTAAATAAAATAGCTTCTGCATCTGGTCTGACCAGCCGACCTTAATAAATACAAGTAAATCTACATAACCACATATGCATACTATTACAAATAGTCTACATTGATATGGTTTATTTTTAACATTGCAGATAACGCTTTAGAAAAAAAAACGACGTAAAAAAATATAGTAAAATCTAAAAGCCTGGAAAGATATATACAATTATCATTCGATACTTTTTCCCTTCATTTTCATTGGCTGAGAGCCCACCACGTGACCTGCGAATAAATACCTACGAATAATTCTGCTCATGCGCACAACGGTGCAAAGTTGTTTTGCTGCGGATAATTGTTCCGCTCCCATCCTCTACAATGGCAGCCCGATTTCTGTTCTGTTTTAGCAGTTATGAATAAATATTAAACTGAAAAACAAACTCGGTGATTGAAACAATTATTCAACTCGTCTATCGCAAAATATCGCGATTTGCCAGTGTCAGGGTCTCGCAGATCGCAAATAATTGATCCGCTCGCCACTGACAAATCACGATATTTTGCTCAACCTCATCCAATAACTGATAATTGTATTTATTTTTCAACATTTAACAATTAGATTATGAGCTCAACTATCACGCGATAGAAATCAAGAGCGAATAATCTAATTGTTTTAGTATAAATCTACTAGACGTTCAAAACTTAACAACAAATACTCTTCACAGACACTTCGAAAACGCGAAGAAGTGGCCGCCATTGGGCTACTCGCTCTACTCACTTTCTACAACAGAATACATAGTGACTAGCTTAGCCAATAACAGAACAGCATTCGTGATAGAACGCTAGTAGATTTATTCTAATAAAGAATAGACTGTAACGTGTAAAGCATCGGCTATCAATGTTCCTACTATAAACAATGTTGCACTTATCACTGTAGCGACTAACAAACTGATAAGGCACGGTACAATAACAAATGGTGATTTACTGCTATAGTAACGGCCACAGTTATTTTTCTGGAGTTTGATCATAGGACCAGCCAATTATGGCTCTACAAGTAGGTTACAACAAGAAACACCACACACACACAATAACCACTTAAAAAATATGATGCCACATTTTAGCCTATACTAACCAATGTTTACTTAAAACGCTTAGAAAATATTGGTAATTATTGCCTGGTGAGTCAAATATCATAAAATATTGTAATATTTACCGTTTTAGAGTTTCCCTTACTTTAAAATAATGCCCACTTTGAACTGAAATACAAACTTATTTAACCAATCTAACTACCCTTCTTAAATTCCGAAGGTCTGATTCCTCTTCAACACTTTGTCTCGAAGCAAAATAATGTATATTGTTATCTCATTGTTTTATGTCTTTTTTATGAAATGATCTAAGCTAATTTGTTAGGAAACAAAACAAAAAAGTAATTTAAAAGAATACTTAATTACAGTGTTAAAAAAGAAAAAGAAAAAATAAATACCTGGGAATTAAAAATTAACATGCCAAAACGCCAAGATTAAATAGCAAAAATCATTATTTTACACGCTGAAATGATAACGACCTCATTGTGTTCATATGGGGCGGTTTGCAATTGAGTGTCGTAAAACCAAAACCAAAGTAATTACTCAGGCCAATCACGACAGAGAAAGTCCTCCAAAATGAACCAATCAGAACTCGAAACAAATACATGTAACCGACGCCAAGCGCGGGAAAACGCGTGCGAGCATCTCGCTATTCGTTTTGCTTTTGATTTCTTGAGAGCGCGACGCGAGACTTTTTAGCCAATGACAAAACAAAGCAATGCAAAATCAAAGTCATCGCGAAATTACTTTCGACACTCAATTGAGAACCACCCTTTGCCTTATGAAAATATAAAGATGATTTTTTTAAGTAAGGTATATAACGAATGCCACACGTGGGGCATAAAGTGCATTTGTTATACTGTTAGAAAGTTGTGTTTGGAAGGTGGGAATAGCCCGTATGGCAAAAACTAGAAGGGGAGGGAGAGGAGACATCTGAATGTGTGCAATTTTTAATGCAGAATTGTGTATATTTATGCAAATTCGTGAAATTTGCGCACCCTGTTGTTTTATGGACCTAGCTGAGTAGAACAGTGAAGCTGCGATGAAAGATTTTTAAATAATTATTCACTTTCAGTTTACTTCAGAATTAAATACCCATATTACTATTTTTATTTTTCCATCCCATGAACAAGAAAAGGACTGGCACAAGTCTATAATTTTGACTTATTTGACAATTACTTACAATGGAGCAGTTTTTCAGTTGAGTATCGTAAAACCAAAACCAAAGTAATTACTCTGACCAATCACATCAGACGCAGACAATTTAATGAACCAATCAGCGCTCGAAGAAAATACATGTAACTGGCCGCTTAACGCGTGCGAGCAAGTCACAATAGGCCGTTTCAGAGTCTTGCCTTTAGCCTCTCTATCAAAGCGAGGCTACGTGCGAAACCTTTCATATGAAAATGAGTTTTCATTCACATGCAAATAAGTTGTGAATGAAAATTCATTTTCATATGAAAGGTTTCGCACCTAGCCTCGCTTTGATAGAGAGGCTAAAGGCAACTCGGAAATGGCCTATTGGTTTTAATTTTACCTTATTAGTTGAGAAACTGGCGCAATATTTAGCCAATCGCAAAGCGTAGCAATGCAAAACCAAGGCAATCGCGAAATTACTTTCCAAACTCAAATGAAAACCGTTCTAATCCAAATAAACTGCTGGGAATATTTTTGTTTTCAATTGAAACTACTTTTATGTTAACAATCTACAATTGGATTTTTTTTTGTAAGGCAAACCTGGGGAAGGGTTGTAAGGTGGATTCCCACATTTTTCATAAACGTTCCATTGATAATTTTATACAAAAAGTCAGTTCCAAAGGCTAAGATGCAAATTTAACAACAATAAACGTCGTATTATTCCTCGGGTTACCATAACCCCATTTTATATTCGTTACGCCTTACATGGCCAAGGCTCAACCCAATCACTAGCAACTCTCTAGTCAGTTATGGAGACATGTAGTGTAGTTCTAACTTTTGAGTCTGTCGACGAAATCTTATGGTGTGACCATTCAAATGAAACCTCTTTGGCAGTACTTTTGCAAGGTACCATTTGTTTTCCAATATATTACAATATGAAATTTAGGATTTCTCTTGAATTTTGATTTGTGTCACTCTTGGGAGTTTTAAAAACGTCAAACAAGTCAATATTGCAGTCTCTTACAGAATGGGCCACAAAACAATAACCTCAAACTTTAAAACTATCTAACCCAGAAACTATTCTTCTTTGAAAAAAATAACATTACTTTACATTATAAACAAAACTTACACCTTTAGATACTACATTATATACATACAAAGGAGACTGAGATAACCTCGCTACTAAAGGCTCAAATGACGTCTAAATGGATCTGGAGATTCTTGGGTGGGTCCCCATGGACATTTCCTGCAAAACAAATAATGAACTGTTATAATCAATAGAGTTACAACTCTACTTAGGGACACTTCTCATAAGACTATAACTTGCCTTTGGGCATGGTCATTAGACGGGGGATGCCCTAAGTCACGGTTAAGCCTAAAGAATACCGTTCAGAAGGACGTCGGACACCTTATTGAAACTTATATAACGGAGTAACTGGTTAGCTTTCAGTTGATGTTATGGGTAGCAGTTTACATAGTTAAATTTAGGCCTGAACAACCCGAGAAGCTAGGTGGTACAGTGGTACAGTGGTACGGAAGGCTATCTAAGCCTAAGCCTAGCTGAGATCACAGGTACAATCCTGAGTGGGGGATTTTAGATTTTCTTTTTTACACTTAAAAATTTATTGAAAATAAAATTCTAAGTGTCGACATTACGTTATATAAGTCTTAATAAGGTGTCCGACGTCCCTCTAAATGGTATTCTTTAGGCACAACCCTAAGTCACTCTCTAACAATCAAAGGGTTCTCAGAGCCATCTCGTGAATATGAAACAAAGTAAGGTTAAGTCCACTGATCGGTTTAAATTTTCCATACTGAGTTTGAAGTCAAAGAACTGAAGAGAAAAACAGATTTAAAACGAACAAAACAGCTTAGCGTGACATAAATATGCACTGTGTGGCAAGAAAACAGAATGGCCAATATGGTGGAGAATTAAAATACAGCAATCATCTTTTAACACGTAATACACTGGGGAATTAAAAAAGTTTACAAATGATGGAACGAGCGAACATTTGCATTAATCTGTCCCCGTATACTATGTCTTGTTCCGACGCTTTGCAAGAGATAAAAAGGACAACCCAAATTTCAATACAGGAACTCTAGGAATGCTAGTTGTTTTAACCCTTTAAGCCCTAATATCAAAATTTAAATTCTCATTTCTTGTCCCTATACATTTCCTATAGAAGAAGTGGGGAGAAGTTGTTGAAATATCAAGAGAATTCGTCTTGTGTGATCATGGCCTTAATTCTCATGACCTTTTTGATTGATAAGGCATGGATATTACAAGGAGAAATTTGATGCTGATCACACTTAGGGCTTAAAGGGTTAAAGAATTTGCACTCACTTGCTGCCGTGTCTTGTAAGTCGATGCGTAATTTTACGGTGCTGTTTATGCTCTTGCTCTAAGCTGATGATATGGGAGCGGATATCGTTGATTGTCATTAACTTTTGCTGCCACATCTCCTGGTTTGTTCCTTCTGCTGTGCAGTTTTCACACTGACTTTCACATTCAGCTTAAAGGTGTTAAAACAAAAATGTTAACTGCTTATTCACGGTAGCTTTGTTTATCGTTTGTCTCGCAAGGTACACATTTAAATGTGGATTTCACTTTTTAAACCTTAGGGGTATTTTGCAGTACACTGAACAGAGAATCCATACAAGTCTTATAATTATCAATAGTCTGCCATAACAATAATAATTTGAAAGCTAACCATCTGGTTCAAGGCCTGGTCTCCGTGGTCGTGTTGTTTCCTTAGACAAGAAACTTTACTCCACATTGTCCCTCTCCACCAAGGTGTGTAAATGGATACCAGCAACAAAATTCTTTACACATATATAAATTACTAGTCTTTGTTAGGTGCAATATGAGGTCAACAGGTTGCATATCACTCTGTCTTGGTGATTGGTGGATTTTGATCCTCAATATGCCAGTTGGTAATCATTAATCAAACACAAAATAGTTATGCACAACCAGTCAACCCCATCATCAGTCTCAATTATCATGCCTTTGTATGCTGTATCGTGCATTTACAATGCACTTACATGATTGTATAACTTGAGAACTCAGATTTTGATGCCGATAACTATAGCTAGTAGGGCTCAAGAGTTTAAATAAGAACTTACTTTGTAATTCATCCATCTTGTCCAAATTTATTAAGAACAATGAGTGTATTCTTTCAATTTCTCGATCACAATCTATTGCTACATTCACACATTTGGGCTGAGGAACTCTAAACAAAAAACAAAAGAAAACAAGTTTAACATCGAATGAGTCACCATGCTCACCAACTTTCTATCAAACAAGGAAACATCTCTATATCTATCACAACCGACATATGTTTTATGGACGATCAGTATGTCCTTACTCAGTGATGGGTGTGCAGCCAACTGCTTTTTCTGACCGTTCTTTGCAGCTGAAAAACAAAACACATTCCTCTTTTATCAAGTGAACAGTACAAAAATGGAGGGAGGGGAGGAAAGCAGGCACAGGAGGGAGAAAGGGAGGGAGGGAGGGAGGGAGGGATGGATGGATGGATGGATGGATGGAGGGAGGGAGGGAGGGAGGGAGGGAGGGAGGGAGGGACGGACGGACGGACGGACGGATGGATGGCTGGACTAGAGGGAGGGAGGAAGTGAAGAACGGGGGGGGGGGGACATTAGAAGGGATGGAAAGAGATATGTTTTATGTCAAAGAAAATCGTGCAATGAACAAAAATATAATTTTAGTAATATTAATGTAGCGAATTTATTCAGTGTTAACATTATGTATTATTCTTCTTACCATAGCCATTTCCCAGAAATGAATGCTTCTCGGTGATATTTCTGTACTCTGTGTGGATTGCTCTGGCACACTTTACGCAGAGCACGTATCCTATAAAACAAATCAAAATTTCAATGCCTCTAACCCAAACTTTTTGCCTACTCCTTGGAGCAATGAAGTGCATACACCTGGTTTGGTGTTTTGGCATATATTGATGTTGATTTCACATTACTTTACTGCATGCTGTTTTGAAGTTCGTTGGAAAATTGGGTACTAGACTACAAACTAGCCAATTACGTTGCGAAGTACGTAACATAATTTGAAACTTGGAAACTGATGATGATGGAAACGTTGACTGCACAGGGAATGTCTTTGATAATGCAAATAGAGGTACTATCTAATTTGCCATCAAAATTCTGTATGAAACTCTCGACCTCTGACATCGTGGAAATATGTACTTCGGTGGGAATTAAGTTGCCGACTTCGTTTCCAAGTTGCCAATTACGTTCTGTACTTCGCAACGTAATTGGCTAGTTCGTAGCCTAGTACCCAATTTCCCAACGAACTTCACAACACCACGCGGTAAAGTTATGTGAAATAAACTGTAAACAGACGCGGATATTATCAAGTTGCGTAGTAGTTGCAGGTATTATCGTTTGAAACGCAGAATACGGGAGTTATTATTCCACTGCACATATTTTTTTTCCTGTTGAACAAACATCTTTCATACTCAGTTAGAGTATTGCAACTTTTTCAGTCTACGTAATAATGGCGCGGATTTACAGCCTCGTATATTTTGCGTGTTCTCTTTGCCATTATACAGTAAAATGATGCAGCAGTGAAATAATATTAAGTAATCAGGCAGAAACCCACTTCTCTTGGATACTCCTGTATAGTAATTTCTCTTTACCGCCACCTGGTTAAGATAGAGCGCCAGTCTGCAGAGCGGGAGGTCGCGGGTTCGAATCCCGGCCGGACCAACACTCAGGGTCTTAAAATAACTGAGGACGAAGGTGCTGCCTTTGCTATGACATCTGCAAATGGCTAGACCTTCACGTGGCTCGGATGACCACGTAGAAGGTGGTCCCGTCTCCGTTGGGGACGTAAAAGAACTACAGAGGACGTAACAAAACCCTGGCTGTGACCCCCCTCAAAGCCAAACATTGTTCATGGGTGGTGTGGGGGAGATGAGATCAACAATGGACCGATAGCGGCTGCCTAATTTCTACTAGCTGGATGTCTCTCCAACAGAAAACCACTTCCCTTGGATTCTCAATGTTGTGCATCTCAAACAATTTGTAATGTTTCTTTTCACTGTTTGAGATCCCTGGCACCAGTTCATGTATAAGTCGTGGTTCAAGTTTTTCTTTGGTTTTAAAATGTTAAAACCAGTTTAATTTTGTTTTCATTTGTCTCACTTTATAGCGACGAATCTGAGACAAAGGAATGAATGTTTTCGAACCAAGGAAAAGTTTAAACCACAACATATATCCACTTTCTTACCATTCTTTTTCCTCCACAGTGTTGCTTGCCTGAATATATAACACTCTGTCAGGCTGGATTATCTGCACCATCTAAATGTGAAACATAAAGTAATACACCTCTAAGGGCCGGTTTACACTGTCAAAATTATGTGATGAAAGTGTGTTCACAATACACCAATATCACGATAGCATGGCATGAAAATGTATTTAATTTAATGGCAAAAGAGTCCAGTATCAAAATCAGCACATTAATATTAGTAAAACTGTAAAGTTTCGTAAAGATTGCTAGTATACTGACGGAGATATGAGCTTTTGAAACTTAGTACTCTGGCCTAATTTTTACAAAGAAATGTATGGGAAAAGCACGAAAACTAGTCTGGACGGGCAATCTATGCCCGTCCACCATACATTTCTTTGTAAAAATGCTCAGTTTCAAAATTTCATATCTTCGTCAGTTTTCTAGCAATCTTTACAAAACTTTGTAGTTTTACTAATATCGATATGCTAAATTTGATGCTGGGCTCTTTTCCCCAATAAACCAAATATATTTTTGTGCCATGCTAGCGTGATATCGGTCTATAGGGCGAAACATGTTTAGTCTGATCACAAATGAAACATGTTTAACTGTGAAAAGTGTTCACATCAGGCAGCGCATTATGTGAATCATGATCGAAACATGTTTATTCTGAGCATGATTGAAACTATCTCACGAGGTAGTTACGATCTACGAAACACGTTTGCGCAAATGTCGTCTCCTGATCTCTCCTTGTTAAACACTGCATCACCCTTCTTTTCCGAGGAGCTTGACAAGTGACAAGTTTGAGCTCTATATTTTCTTCGGTTCATGTATAATTATAAAGACTTTATGCGAGCTTCTGTCTGTTTCGCAAAACAAGATAAATTACGAAAGCACCAGGCGTGAAACGTGTTTTGAAATTAACTGATGTGAACAATGAAATTGCAAACATGTTTACGTGAAACACGTTTACTCTAAAGATGTTTCGGTGCCGATGTGAACACAGCATACGTCTCAGTTTCCAATCTTCAAGTCAGGGTTAATTTTTTTTCCTTTTACTTCTAAGAGAAAATCATTCCTTATTCGTTGTAACTCATGTATAATTATATTAAGAACATGTACGATGTAGTGGTTCTGGCCCTATCGTGTTTGTTTCGTTGTTACGGTCTAATAAGGAATAATTTGTTCTGTAGGGTTTTAACCCTACTTAAAGTAATAGATTAACCAAATTTTGATTCAAATCTTCACATCAGATGAAGTAAATAAACGCCGCAATCAAACAAAAACCTAACAAAGATGTTTGTTTGCATGTGCGCTAGATTCCCACTAGCAACGTAATCGGAAGCGAAGTCAGAGTCGAAAGCGTAAAGAGACTTGTGTTCTAGTGTAAATCAAAAAACAGAGTCGCAATCGGAATCGGAAGCTCGACGGAAGCGGAATTAGAGTCAGAGTCGAAAGCGTAAGGAGCCTTATGTTCTAGTGTAAATCAAAAAACGGAGACGCAATCGGAATCGGAAGCTCGACGGAAGCGGAATCGGAGTCAGAGTCGGAAGCGTAAGGAGACTTGCGTTCTAGTGTAAATTAAAGGCCCAGTTGTTTTTGTTTTCAAATGACGAGCTCGCTCGTGATTGGCTCTTTCGGGAATTTTCGACTGCGTTAAATTCCATCGTCGAGGCATTGGGCACGCAATGCATTTTGGGTGATACTGGGCCTTTAAAAAAACCCGAGTTGCAATCAGAATCGAATCGGAAGAATCAGTCCGTCCTTAGTGGGAACCAGCCCTTACGCTTCCGACAACTCCGCTTCAGATTACGTCGCTATAGGTGGAACTAGCCCTAAAAGTTCTTAAATCAAAGATCAAAGAAAATACATGTTCCATTCTTGTAGTATTAATTAGGACAAGCTCTGCGGGCACAAAAAGAGCTATCATTTTGAATTCTAAACTAAGTGAATGTTCGTAATTTCAACAGCTCAGCTTACCAGTTTTAAATGAAAGGAGTCTTCACCGAGTCTCTCCGCACCTAAAATGTCGCACACGGGGATGTTACCAAGAGAAGCCTTAGCCTTGTCTTTGGAATATGAGAGGCCTTTGTTGGTCAAAACAAAAAACCTCTTTTTGAAATTTTTGAAGCCCAGCCTACTTCTTCCTTGGGCTCTCTTTATCAACATCCTACGGAAAAAAAAGAGATGGTTGCCGCGGATAGTTAGGCACAGTAATAATGAGTTATAAAAACAGTTAGATACATGTTGCACAGTAATATGAGTAATAAAATGAAAATACCAAATTCTAACAAACCTAGCAATTAAATAAAATTGAACATAATAAATGGGTGCCCGGAGATATGAGATTTATCTTCAAGTGTTTACCTCAATATCTCACAAGTGAGCGCAGTAAACGAGTGAGATATCAAGTTGAACACGAGGTCTAACTGGTAACATCCACTCTGATTGGCGGAAATATTCAATGGTTAGATGATGGCAAAAACAAGCCCTCAAACAAACTACATCAGACGGGGAGAGGAGGGAGTATGAGGACCCTCGGATGATCAGGCTACTTACAAGCTGCCAAAGAGCTCAAAATTTCAACGAGTGAGATTTCAAGTTGAACACGGGGTCTAACATCCACTCTGATTAGCGGAAATATTCGATGGTTAGATGACGACAAAAACAAGCCCTCAAACAAACTTCATCAGACAGGGAGAGGAGGGAGTATGAGGACCGTCGGAGGATCAGGCTACTTACAAGCTGCCAAAGAGCTCAAAATTTCAACGAGTGAGATTTCAAGTTGAACACGGGGTATAACATCCACTCTGATTAGCGGAAATATTCGATGGTTAGATGACGGCAAGAACAAGCCCTCAAACAAACTACATCAGACGGGGAGAGGAGGGAGTATGAGGACCATCGGAGAATCAGGCTACTTACAAGCTGCCAAAGAGCTCAAAATTTCAACATCTCCCCGTTCTATCAAAATAAAAGATACTCACCCCTCCTTGAGAACAATAGTTGAGTCTACAGGGAGTCCCTGTGCTCTACTGGGTGACGAGATTATCTCCAAGAACTGAAACAACAAAATAGCAACATTCATTTAAATTTATTTGAAATTAATTTGCTACAGTATTAGTAGCAATAGACGGTTATTTGAATATTTGTGGGCTAAATGTGGTATTTACTATGTTTTGTCATTGGCTAAAAACTAATAGTGCCACTTTCTCAACCAATCTGAAGCAGAACTAAAACCAATAATTTGTAACTTGCTTGCAGACATTTCCCGCGCTTGGCGTCGGTTACATGTATTACTTTGAGTTCGTATGGGTGTTTTTCGCGTAACGTCACGGCGGCCATGTTGGTGCACACCTACAAAAGAATTTTAATGAACTTCGTTTGTTATGTGCACCAACATGGCCGCCATGGCCTTTGTCATTTAAGTCCCACAGGACTGAAGGTCACGTGAGTGAAAACCATCTACATGTATTGGTTCATTGCATTGTCTGTGTCTGTTGCGATTGGTCAGAGTAATAACTTTGGTTTTGGTTTTACGACACTCAATTGAAACCCACTCTATATGACTGAACTTTTGTTTTGGCTCTGGAAAAGTGGCTGTGATGTGGCCATATTAACTAGGAAGCTGTAAAGCAGGATTCCACTGCATTTACTACAGCAAGTCACTTGCCCGTTTAACGGCAGTTATGTGCTCCTGATCAAGAATCACTGACTTCAGTGTCTCCATGTATGGCTCCTTCACCTGTCCACACTATAGGAAAAAATGTTATGAGTGTTTAAATCCCTTATTCAAGGTGTCTTTATTATTGCTTTACCTGTTTACCAGGCTACCTGTCACCCATTCACTCCACACACCCTTGTTTCTCCCCTCTGCCTCGCACCCTCTTCCACATGACCCCACCCACTTGTCTAAGTCCCAGTTTTCATTTTCATTGTCAAAGGTAGTTTGTGTCCATTTGAAGGTAAGGAGTTTAGATAAAATAAATACTGTCACTTACCAGTACAGAGCAAACAACATTTCCTAAACTTTGTATTGCTTTTGATATCAGAGTAAGAGTTCTTGCTGTCTGTGCATCCTAATAAATTAAAAGAGAAGAAAATGATTCTGTTTTTATTCCTTTATAAGCAGATACAATTATATTATGTAAATGTAAAGGCCTTGGCATTACAAGGGCCTCAGTGACATTTTTCTTGATATTATGCATTTGCTTGGCTTGGAATCGCATCCCTTTACTACAGTATAGACTAGCATAACCTACCATGTACTAGATTTCTCATCAAAACCTCAAAATTTCTGAGAACTTCCTCATAGCCCTTTTTTTGCTCAATTAGGCATAAAAAAACATGCTTTGCTCAAGTTGCTAACTGAAAAAAGTAGTTAAGAGCGTTGAAGCCACGAAAACAAATATGCCGCACTGTAAGGTAACTGAAAACAAGTCTGTGAGCAACAAATAATGTAATTCCCAGCAAAATTAACAATCAACAAAGAAACACTTACAGGTATGAGAGCCTTCTTTATATGTTAAACAAATTTTGCAAATTAGCTTATAAAGTGTCTTACCGGGTGTTCATTTCTCATCTGAAATAATTTGGGATTTAAAATAGCTGGAGCAAAGAATCTCAGGAACACAAAACCACTCACAGATGTGTAACAAACATCATCATCATCTGAAACAGAGCAATAATAAACATAAACTGACACTAATAACATTGCAAGTTAATCTTGAAAAATTATCTACATGTAGTACGTCTCTGTTAACACTTTCACTCCCAGAGTCAATTATGGAGACATGTAGCATTGTCCAAACTTTTGAGTCTGTCAACAAAATCCTATGGTGTGACCATTCAAATGAAACCTCCTCGGCAGTACTTTAGCATGGTACCATTTGTTCTAACTTTTGAGTCTGTTGATGAAATCCTATGGTGTGACCATTCAAATGAAACCTCTTCAGCAGTACTTTTGCATGGTACCATTTGTTTTTTTCAAAATTTGGGATTTTTCTTGAATTTTGATTTTTGGCATTGATCTTGGTAGTTAAAAGGTTAACACGACAGAGATTACATATTTACATGCTGTGTAAGTTACTCACACCTGTAACTGGAAGGGTGGGTGGTAAAACTACATATTAAGTATATGATTTATTGTCAGGGGCACCCAATAACGTTTTTTTTTTTTCCAAATTCCTTAAAGCACCGTTTTAGGTTGTTATAGCGGAGCTCTGGCCCGCTCGCGGAGCTCCATACTCATAGAACCTATGCCCGTCATTTTTCATGGTCATGGCTAGCGGAATGTTTCGCGGGCACGTCCGTGCGTGTCCCTCTGAGCGTTGCGCAGGGCTAGCTTGCGGTCGCGTATGAGAATGCAAAACATGCGCATATGACGTCACGCAACATCCGGGATCTTAGCAATTTTGAAACCAAAGCGAGGCTTTGTTAATCGCGCGGCTACACGGCCAATGTCACGTCAGCTGTGGTAAACACTCTAGGTTGTCGAGTTTAGCCGAGAAAACCGTTTGAAAAGTTGTCTTCACGGCATTTTTTCGCAGTTTGCTACTCAAGACAGGGATACTAATTAAGGGATACGAGCTTTTGTACGGTTGCTTACTACTGTTTTTGAGAATTGATAAATTGAAAAATAGTCTGGTCGTCATAATTCTTGTGCTTCCAACCTTCATTTTAGTTAAGCTTATCGTCAGCTTTCTGTTCAGAAAGCTCCGCTGTTAGGCAAAGCCTATCTATATAAAATTATATTAAGCCACCCTAGGAAATTATCTGTTCAGTCGTTCTAAAAGGGGAACTTTGTTCTTCACGAATTTTTTAGGGATGTTTTACCCATTGCCCGAAAACCTCAGGTCGTTTTTGGAGATTCTCGAAAAGGTTAGGTCACCCAATGATGCCTTTTTTTTTTTTGATAGCCGAAAATTTTAGGGAACCTTTTTATTGGATGATGGATGTCAGAAGATTATTCGAAAACCCTAGTGATATCAATTTCATATAGAATCTTCTAGGGTGACAGAGAACTCTTGAGAAAATTCTAGCCGGCGTGACATAACCTCCTGAAAAGTAAAAAATCCGACAATCTCAGATGAATGGAACTGCCATCTCGAAATTCGTAGGATCCTTCGTGGTATCGAAATTTCTAGTAGTGAGCCTATAATACTTCTCCGAACAGACATTAAACAGACAACGGTCGTTGGGTGCCCCTGTTATTGTTTTTTTTTTTTCAGTTTGCTTACATGGGAATTTCCATCTGGCAGCTTCTCTGATGTTGTAAAATACCTGGCACATAACAGTGGGGCATGCCATGGCAGAACAGGTGATGGCTGCAAATATTCTGTTTACATAGCCTCGCAAATTAACCTGCAGTTATTAAACCCAAATCAAAATTTAAGTCAAAGATAAGGGAATGCCTTACGTCAAGGGACACTTCCTAGAAGAGCAACTGCTGAAGGAGCTGTGTAACAAGTGCATGACTTAGTGTAGTACAATAAAACATTAAGATAAAGGTAATGTCTATGCACTGAAAAAGTGATGAAAATCTCAGACCTTTTGAGACTACTGTCTCTTTATCAGTGCGAACACCATTAATCAATAGTATGTGCTTACAAATTTTAAATGGTCAAAATGCATCATAGGATAGATGTTGCCAGAGGCACGGTTAATCGTCCATCACACATGTCCGAAGGAGACGAACATTGACTTAGCATTCATGTAATATTTTCAGTGGATCTGAAAATCAATATTTCAGATACTGTACTTTAAAACAGACAGCAATTATTTTGTGTTGTGTTACTGTTGGATCAGTCTCATGTTTATTTTTAAACCTTCTACAAGAGGACATCTCTTTTAAAGGGACACATATTTTAACCCAATGACTCCTGTGCAGTTTTTCAGTTCTTAACCAAATCAACAAACAGAAGTAAACAGGGTATTGTAGAGTAGATTTTGAACAACAACCTCAGGAAACAAACTCACCAAATTAGCATCTAACGATTCTCCTTCTCTTAGTTTTGCTGGGTCAATTTCACAGCGTTTATGGTCATCAAATATCTGTAGGGGATTACCCAAAAATTAGTTTTCATTAACAATTTTCACAATAAAATTACAGAAATTTGTCCAAAATAAAATTACTATAAAATATCATTCTATGTTATCATACATGTAGGTTAGTTAAACTCATTGTCAATAGATGAGCTTGGGGAAGGTGCCTTTCAGTATAGCAGAGCCACATGTGACACGAGCATGGCATGCAGGTATCCATGGCAACCCTGACAGCAGCAACCACCAGGAACTGTCACACTGATAGAATCAGTCATTTTACAACCCAAATACTAACCTAAACCAACAGCTGGGGAGGGAGGGATGGGAACAGCAAAGCGCACGAGCATGATCAAAAGCTAAACGCAAACTGCGCATCCACATACAGGGGGAACACAAAACACATAACACCCCTGCAAAAACCCTGAATGCAATCCAAAGCATGCCATGACCACTGCAAACAGCCACTGACCAGCATTGGCTTGAGTCTAATTTAGCCTAACTTTCACTTAGCCACATTTAAAAGATTATTAAAAGATTTTGTTAGCTCTCACCTCATCAACTAGACATTTAATGGTATCATGAAGATAGTACATGCCAGCATGTTTCATGAACTCGTCGACAGATTTGGTTGCTACTGAATTGCCTCTAAAAAGTGTATTGGAATCTCTGAAAGAAAAAGAAGAGG
Source organism: Cladopsammia gracilis (assembly GCA_022457155.1). Classification (NCBI taxonomy): domain Eukaryota; kingdom Metazoa; phylum Cnidaria; class Anthozoa; order Scleractinia; family Dendrophylliidae; genus Cladopsammia; species Cladopsammia gracilis. Next base: position 1,603,574 of record JAJGOT010000095.1, on the reverse strand, counting down.
TACGAGTGAGATCCTTCAATAAAACACTCCAAACATATCAATAATAAAATATATCAATGAATGATCAGTACACCACTAGCTAGAACAACCACCACATTATTGCCAGATTCAAAGTGGCATTGCAGGCATAGAAACCCCTGGACAAAATAGTCAAAGAATCATGGAGTATTTTGTCACATGACCAGGGATGTAGCTAAGAACCGGCAGCCGGCTAATTTTACCAGCTGAAAGAGAACTTATCATCGGCTGAAATTTCATTAGAAAACAAAGACTTGGGGTGAATGATTTTGAAGGTGCACAAGCCAGAAAACCCGGCTGAGCTTGTCAATGAGCCTGCTGAGTTTTTTCTTAGCTACACCACTGCATGACATGAGATGAAGGGGCACTTTCATTGGTTATTTCCAGTGACATGCAGTGGTGTTTGTTTTCTTGTAACCTGAATCTGTTGTTCAAACAAAACCAAGACATATTTCATCATGTTTTCTGCAAAAAAATCCTCCAGTATTTTTGGGGTATGTTGGCAGACTTGTCCAGGTCACACTGATGAAGGGCTATGCCCAAAACGTTTGTTGAACTCAATCACTATAACACTTTATTTTTACTATTTTTTTTTTCACGTTTTTAACACATTTTATTTTAAACAAGTGTCACGCAACATCTGGAGAACATTCACGGTTACTCCAATTTCAATTTGTTCAGGGTTTCTCCCCCTTCCATTTTGAACACGGAGAAGAGACTGGGGATGAGGTTGCTAGAACAACGCTGACACTGTCTGGATTAGATAGTCAAATGTGCTTTTGTGTCAGTATACTCACTTTGTATTTTGCACTTCATGATCTACAACCAACTTAATGAAATCTACAACCTGAAATCAACACATGGTTTATATTTATTCTGTACATGTATATACAGGAATTTGTAAAAAAAATATCTAAAATAATTCATACTGTTAGTATATTAGTTACATCAACTTGGCTCATGAAGGTAAGCTGCATTACTAAATAAAAATGAAATATAATAATTATAATACATAGAACTTTGGAGAATAACAGTGCATACATGTCTAAAGCTGTGTTCACACTAGGCCGAAACATGATTAGTCTGATCACGAATGAAACATGTTTCATCATAAAAAGTGTTCACATCAGGCAGTGCATTGCGCGAATCATGATTGAAACATGATTAGTCTGATCATGATTGAAACTACCTCAAGAGGTAGTTTCAGTCATGATTAGACTGAACACATTCAAAATGGCGGATGGATGCGGAGAAGACACGAGTGTGCAAAAGAACCAAAATTGGAGCTTTTATGAGGCCAAATGTCTAGTCGAAGAATGGGCAGACGAGGAAATACAACGACAATTAGCGGCATTGGGAAGGAAACAAAACATATGGGAGAACATTGCCGCAAAACTGAATGAGAATGGTTTTAAGCGTACCGCATCGCATGCAGAAATTTATGCGAGTATCACAAAACAGCATAAATGATTCAATCATGCATGAAACGTGTTTGAAACCGACATCTGATGTGAACAATGCAAGAACAAACACGTTTACGCGAAACATGTTTCGTTGAAACATGTTTACTCTAAACATGTTCCGGCTTTAATGTGAACGCAGCTTAATGTTGGGTAAATATCATGAAAGTTAATGAACTATTTTTGAAAATGGTGTGTATAGTTCATAAGTAACGCAGGTAACAGATAATAGGCAAAATTTGGGTGGCAGGGAAGCACGGCTATAACTAGGGATTCGGAGGACCAGGAGGGGAGTGCCCTCCTGGGAAGAGTACAAGTCAGGTGGTACCAGGGGTAGTCACCCTGGACTGAATGGTCCAGACCTGTCTCCAGCGAGTGAGGCCCATCCCTGGAATGGATATTTTTCCGGACCTGTCTCCAATGACTAAGCCTTCTGTGGGGTAAAGTGCAGCCAAGGGGTGCACTTCCTTGCCACCAATGCGAATAAAGTAACTGATAAATTAATACATAACTTAACTCATAAATTAGTAAATAATAAATTAATTATATTAAGTTACCTGATTATGGTGAGAAAAAACTCTGACAACTGATCTTGCTACAGCTGCCTTGTCTTTGACTAACTCACCCAAAATATGGGCAGCTGTTGTCTGAACATCCTAATGATAAATCAACAACTTATTACTAGTAACAGTTACCCCTTTCAGTTCTACGAAAGCCCCAAATCAATTGTTTTTGTCAACTACTCCAAAACAAACAGCACCCAAGGAAAGTACTGTATGTGCAATTAAAATCTCATTTGAATGAGGTGCAGGATTGCAGATGTTGGTTGTAATTAATTCAGTGCTTAATTTCATGCAGTGCTTAATAGAATGAGGCAGGAGACAATAGGCCCTATAGTTATTCAACGACATGCAAATGAGTATGCATGTCCTTCTAAGCAAGAAAAATTATTTCAAGCACTGCAACGGTACCATGCAAAAGTACCACCAGAAAGGTTTCAAGTGAATGATCACACCATAGGATTTCATTCACAGAGTCTGACTCAAAAGTTAGAACTGCATTACATGTCTTCATAATTGACCCTGGGAGTTAAAGGGTTAATGACATACTAATTACGGACAGATAATAATATTATTTTTATACCTGGCAATCTTCGATGCCTAAAATTGTTTCCCTCAAAGGATCATAGAAACTTGAAGGGAATACATAATCCTGGGTGTCACAGACTCTGAGCCTTAACGACCCTAAATCTTGCTTGCTAGGGGGATCACTTTTATCCTCACGAGGACCAAGCCAATACCTTTCAAAAACAAAAGCAACACATACAATTAACTGGTTGGATCAGTTGGCAGGGTGACGGTCAGGCTGTAGTCAAGAGCAAATGGCCATGGATATGAAATTAACCAGAAATAGGTGTCTCACAGAACCTCGTGAAGCTCGGGGCAGGGTGCACCGCAAAATTTTAGCGATGGTGGAGGGCGGAGAAATAGAATTTCTCGTTTAACTGGAGGTTGGGTTGCATGGCCTCAATGGCCCCGACATTCTTGTTTCCAGTCGTTCGTCACACTGGATGATGTCAATTGGAGCTTTATTGCAGTTTTGTTGCTAGGCAACTGCAGGACACCAACCTGATATTACATTAAAGCCAACCCAAGATTCTACCACCCTAAAGCGATCCATGCACGACAAATTAATTTTTATAAACCTCGCTTCACAAAGAAAAATCCTGGCCAGATTATAACAATGCTGACTGTGTTTATAACATCTTGTCTCAGTTAAGATGATCGCATCACTGGCTGGTGACATCACTAGGCCTTGATTACATGAAACAGGTACAAATTCAGACAAGTACAACTGAGTCACTCCGGTACACGTAAGTCTACATGAGACCAGACAAAGAGTACAAACTTTATTGTCATGTGTGCAGATTGATCAGCTTCACTTTGGATTTTATTGTGGTTCACAATAATTTATTATTATTCAATCAAACAGTACTAAAGTACTGTAAGTACAAGATTTAATTATAACTTACCATCCTTCGTGGCAAGAAGACAAGTCACATTTACTCAAGGGAACTCTGACCTACAGGGAAAGACAGTGTCATCATTAATCTGGCACATTCTTAAAGTTTCGACAACATTACTTGAAATACCTGTAAAACAAGTAGTAATCACAGATTAAAAGAGTCCATTTGACATGTTTGTTAACAGCTGAAAGAAGTAGTATTGACGTTGATTTACTGACGCCCTGTTAAATGTTTTTGTTCACCCTTAGCCGCCACTTGAGAGTGCAATCAACTCACATTTACAGTTTGCTTTAGTGAATTGTTGTGATAATCGGAAGAAACAGCATGACAGCAGCGTTACTTTTTGATAGAGATGTATTCCGGTTTGCATTTACTCACTCAGCTACATGCAAATATATGTGGAAAATATGACTAAAGTCATAAGCGAATAACATTGAATATTTGACATACAGGACAAGCAGCAGCACAGATGATGTGATTCAAACATAAGCTTACTCGATCTTCGATAAATCTGAACAAAATCATAAACAAATCAAATTTTATTATGATGTGATTCAAACATTAGCTTACTCAATCTTCAATAAATCTGGACAAAATCATAAACAAATCAAATTTTATTTAGTAAAAATTAAAAACACATAAACTTAAACAGTCATGAGATCCTAGCAGTGATAAAGCAAACAAAGGGTTGTCTATATTTTAATGGCTGAAAACAGCAACATTCTTATTATTGCTTATTATTGGTCCCAGACTCCCCTCAACCAACATTTAATTTATGCAAGAATAAAGCTAGTTTTGTAAGAATGCCCATTTTTATTTGTTGTGTTATTCTCTCACTGTAATTCCTTTTATTGGACCCTATTAACAATGTCCAACACCTTAACACAAAGTTTACCCTAACCCTAATTTAAAGCTAACCCTAACACAAAGCTAACCCTAACACAAAGCTAACCCTAACACAAAGCTAACCCTAACACAAAGCTAACCCTAACTCAAAGCTAACCCTAACACAAAGCTAACCCTAACACAAAGCTAACCCTAACTCAAAGCTAACCCTAACACAAAGCTAACCCTAACCCTAAGCTAACCATAACCCTAACACAAAGCTAACCATCACAGATAACCTAGGTTTTATGTCAAATAAAGAAACAGGTAAACTACAGTTTGTAGGTAAAAAAATAAGTAAACCTAGTTAAAAAACTTTTTCACTAGAACTTCCAAATTAGAAAAAAATTACCTAGTGAAAAAAAATTAACCTAGAGAAAAATTAAATTTACCTGAAAAAAAAAATTACCGGTACCTGTGGCAACATATACAATGTATGTACTTAGTTGGTAACAGTTTCAACAAGGCAGTGATTTCACCTTCAGTATGTATTCAAGTCATATTAATTTAGTACTGTACAAGATCACTTACTTCTCCTAAGAAGATATCTTCCCCAATAAGACTGGCACTCCATGCTGCACACCTTACAACACAACAAGAGTACTACTTCTTCAAAATGCTTCAGTTATCATTTATATTATTAACTTCAGTCAAGAACAATGAAGTCGAAAATGTAATTTGTTTGTAAATCAAAACAAGAAAAGATATTTATTACTAATAATTTATTACAAACTTCAGTGAAATACAAGTATTTCTTCCAAGGCAGAAAAATCATATCATTCGACTTTCGTTACAAGATGTTTTAGTTGGAATGATAACACAAAACTCCCCTTCTGCAAAGTTTTTAAACTATCTAATTTTAATCGGGAAATTGTACTTGTGGGATTGTAGAAGAGGTCAAGTTTTGCCAAATATACATGGATTTAAAAAGAAAATTGCTGTAAAATATGAAACAGAAAGATATATAAGTTTGTATGGTGAAAAGAAAGTAAAGGATTTCTTTAAAGCAAAATGGATAGTGTCACCTCTTGTAAACGCTTGATTAATATGTTATTTATTTATTTATTTTATCTTATTATTATTTTTTTTTTGTTACGTGTTAGTTCAGTAGTTGTATTATATTATTAGTAATATTAGTAGTAATTATATATTTATGTAGGTATGTTAATATTATAAGTAGTTCTTGCTGTGTAAGAAGTATATATTGTAAGTAATTTTAAAATAGTTTTGAACTTCAGTATTGTAATTGTGTAAAATAATAAAAGAAAATAATAGTAAAAAAAAAAAAGAAATGGGAAAAAAAAAAGAAAAATCATATCATGTATGACACATAATAAAGAAAAATAATAACAATAATAATGATTTATTTATCAATTTCTAGATATCAATTTTATCTTCACTGTGAAGAAGTGAAGAAGTGAAGTGAAGGTTTGTACAACCTTCAGACAGTATTTTGAGAATTTTCGAAAACCTTTGGAAACCTTTGAAAAATCATCGGAAAATTGATCAAAACTTTGTAAATATTAGTATTATACTAGCAGTAATCAGAGATTATGGAGACGCGTTCGAAGGAATTCCCGGCGGAAATGAGCCCCTGAAAAAAGCAATAGGGGCAGCCATTTGGAAGACCGGACACCAAAAAATCTCAAATTTTTCTGAATGAAAGGCACAGGGAAACCAACACGAAATTAGGATTACATTCTTCGAATGCAATTAATATATTTTAAACAAGCAGTTTCAAATCTCAGTCATTCGACGAGTTATTTGCGACACGAGCAAGATTCAAAATATGATAGCTTTCCATTGACGTTTTCATACTACCCAAATTTCTTGCTTGTTGGCGGCCACTTTTTCAAACCTGGATATTTCTTTGTTTTCACAACATACAATGCCCCACAAAGCAAACTTATGGCAATGAATAACAAAAGCATAGACAGATGCATCACTGAGGTGCACATATTGAGACGTGTCAGAGAGAACGCGTATATGCATAAAACGTGTGTTGTGTCTGCGATGTTCGCTTAATTCTGACCTGCACTGTAATATTAGTATAATAAACAAAATAATACTGTACGTAGCTGCTTGGAGATATAACCGTTACGTTAATCTCTTCTTGTGTTAAACTTGATACTCATTTGCTGCAGTCACTCAGGGATGTAGATAATAGCCGGGAACCAGGGAAATTACCCGGCTGTGAACGTCATTTTTCCCGCTGTAGAAGCCAAGTGCAGCTTTAAAAGGACTACATTTTTCTCTTTTTTACCAATCTGTAAGTTCTATATTCCCGCTTGTTAAAAACTGAATCTACATCCCTGGTCACTCGACTTGTGAGATATCAAGTTGAACACTGGAAGAGATATTCCATATCTCTGCGCACCAATTGTGTATTATCTTCTATTGATAAATTGAAGTATCGCACTACACACCTCAATACTAAACTCTCAACATCATCAGGAGGTATCTAAAACAGATAAAAACATGTATTAAGCATTTAAGAATATGGAAATGTATTCTTTACAATGATGTATTTTCAATTTCGTACCTCAAAAAGAAATGATTCGTCAAATAATGGATTTATAGTTCTTTTCTTGACTTTTGTCTTTTTGGGCTCTGACCTGTAGGATAAAACAGAACACTACGCTTAGAACAAGTAAAGATTGCCTGGTAACAGTATTACACAAAATTAATAAATAATCTTGCAACATTTTTTAGAGGGAAGCCGCAATACCTGCAGATGATTTTCATACAGATTTTATACAAAATACAATTTCAGATCAAAATCATTCTGGGTGGTTTTACGGAGGGAGGAAAACCGAAGAACCTGATGAAATTTCTCTGCAAGCAATGTTCACCAATTTGCCAACCCAGCCCCCAAATAAAATTAAAAATTATATAATACATACCTGGAGAGTGGCCCTTGAATAGTGACACTAACATAAGGATCAGAGAATGTCCCACTACCATTACAACCATGCAAATCAGTGCATTGTACAATCCTACAACAAAAGAACAAAGTTGTTTAACTGTTACAGGGTCAGCTCAGTCAGTAAAGCACTGGTCTGCTGAGTAGGTCACAGGTTCAATTCCCACAGGACCAACACTCAGGATCAGGATCAAGCAGATTGGTGAGGAGAATAAACGAAATCATCAACTAAGGGATATTGTCTTGATGTACCACTAAATTAAAGTGATCAAGATCGAATTTCTCCTTACAATAGCAGAGAAGTAATTAATGAGAAATTATACAGAAAATCAGACTAAGGGATATGCCTTGATGTACTGTACATGTACCACCAACTTCTACTGATTAACAACTAATTTCTCTCTACACAATCAATCACTTGCCATACAAGCACAAACATGTCAAGAGTTGCCAAGAATAACAGGGTCCAAAGATAATGTAAAGAATTTGCCCAAGGCCTTTGCACACAATCAATGCTATAAATATGTACAATCATGTACAACATGTAGGTAAGGATATCTCCAAACTTCCTTGTTCTAGTCTCCGGCAAGAACAATGCAATTATTCAGACTCCAAAAAATTGTACAGATTTTACCCACCTTACACTAATTTTGGGTGTATTGGAAAATTCATCCTCATCATTATCTGGTATGAATTCATATTGTTTGATTTCTAAGTGTATCCTTCCTTGAACCTCCGTATCAGGTTCAACATGAACTAGAGGAAACCATGTATCGGTATGATACTTATGGACACAGCCTCTCTTGATAGCAACCTAAGACATAGGGAATGAATTGATCATCAATGGAACAGACGTTAAAGTGCACCTAACCCCAATTTTTTTTTTCGCTTAATCAACTCTATGTACGTTAAGAAGTCGAATAGTGAAATATTTCTTGTTTTTAATGTAGCGTTAGTGAGTTATAGAGATTTGAAGTTACAAAATGCTAATTTGATGACGTCATTTTAGGATTTTGCGATTATTTCTACGTCAATTTACAATACGCAGTATACGGTTAAGGAAAATCAATTTGAGAAATACTAAATATAAACAGTGGACAGTCCATTGATTCGTAAAAAATATTCCTTGGAGGTAAAAACAAGCAGTTGTATAATAAATGATTCCTAAAATGACATCATCAAATTAGCATTTTGTAAATTCAAATCTCTATTAACTCACTAACACGACATTAAAAACAAGAAATATTTAACTATTCAACTTTTCAACATGCATAGAGTTGATTAAGCAAAAAACAATTTTAGGGTTAGGTGCACTTTAAAGAACCCACTCTGTTCAAAAAGAGTAGAGGGGGTGTAGTCTCCAGTGAGTGGAACTATTTCCTTGGAGGGGGAGGGGGGTTGAAGAGGGGGGGGGGGACTGTTGTGGTATCATTGCCAAGTCTGGCGAAGCTGAATAAAGTTTTTTAAAGTTAAAGAAACTCAGTGGAAAAGGCAATAGGTGAAGCATTTAAAAAATATTATTACTAATAACTCTCACTTCACTCTACCAGCTACATGTAAATAAGTACATACCATTTTAAGTATGCCCAATATTGAAGTTTTTGCCCACACTAGTGTAGCTGTTGTGGTTCAAATTTTTCTTTGATTTGAAAATGTTCAAACCAGTTCAATTTTTATTTTCCTTTGTCTGAGAATCATTATCATAATCTGAGAGAAGGGAAACAAATCAAACTGCTTTAAAAATTTAAAACCAAAGAGAAATTTGAACTACAACATAGCCAAGGGAATATCTTAGTCTGAAATCAGTTTGTAATTATATAGCATCAATCCAGCCTCACTTTCACACCAGTCTGACTCAATTACGCCAGTTTGGCTTCTGGAACAAGTAAGACAGGCTCTGAGATAATTTTTCTGATTAACTTCTTGTAAACAGAAGCAAGGTAATTGTGGAGACCACCCTGAAGTCATAATAGTCTACTTTTACACTGGTCTCAAGTAATACCATAAATGCTCCATTTGGCACCCAGTTTCAAATAAGCACCACCCCCCCCCCCTCTCCTCCTCCAAATTAGTGCCCCCAACCTATGGCTAAAAAAATAAAATAAGTGCCCCCTTTTAATAAGTACGTCCCCCACCCTTCCCCACATCTCCCCCCCCCCCCCCCCCCCCCACACACACACACACACAGATTTCTGCTTCTATGGAAAGATAAGTTTCAGTTTTGCTATTTAATGTTACAGTTTGTGTTCACTTGAAATAAGGACAATGTCATATTAAGGCTAAAATTTGAATAATGAAATAAGCGCCCCCCCCCCCCCTCCCTTTACATAAGTGCCCACCCTCTTGACTCAGAAAATTAAATAAGTGAAATGGGTGAGTAAGTCAAGTATTTATGGTAACCCCCTAAAACAGTTATTTAGACAACTGTGTGTCCGATAATCGCACATATAGGTTAAAATTATTTTAGGTTAAAATTGTTTCAAACTAGGTTAATTTTTATTTTCCTTTGTCTGAGATTATGTTAATGAATCTAGGGCAAAGCAAAATAAAAATTAACCTAGTTTGAAATAATTTTAACCTAAAATTATTTTAACCTACAACATATACATATACCAGATACTTACCTTTCCAAGCACTGTGTCCTTTCCTATAAGATCAGTGTCAAAAAGATAAAAACATAACGTTCTGAAGTCTCTTGGAACTTCAAAATGCAAATCTTCACCAAAGAATGGGCTGTTAAAAGAATTGAAACAAGTAAAAATGTATTAAAAGATTTTATCCATCTACATTAACTATTAATATTTAAGTACCATTTAATAAACGCCCTTAGGATTTTATACCTGATAAAACACGTGCTGCGAGTTTATTAAATGACTTAAAACACGTTTATTGAATGGGTTTATTGAATGACTTAAAAAAATCGTTAATAATTCATGACCATTTTGTCCAATATCGATAAAACTATGTGGAGTGATATGAGAAAACAAAAGAAGGTTGTTTGCATTTGGGAATTGAACAACAATAATGAAGGAGAAATGCACGGGAGATGCAACAATTATATGTCTTGTAATAATCACGATACGTCATGTGCAGTTACCAAGCTGAACGACTAAACGATCCGCCATACTGAAAAACATGTTAAACAAAGAAGACCAGTAAAACTGGTTGAAACGTCAATTTTAAGAGATATTTTAACCTAGCAATAATCCCGGAAACAATTCATTTTAATTTTTACAAGAATGAGAGGTGAAAGTTTCAGAAATACGAAAATTATAGAAGACCACAAAACTGTGAGACCAATAATATAGTAACATTGTTTTGTGTGTCTATAAAAGTAGCTGGGGCTCAGAAGTGTAGTTGTGGGAAATATCCAGCCTCCAGTTCTTAACGACAACCCTGCCAATGAAATTTGACCAAAATTCAGCAAGACCTACATTTTTTGAAAGACAATTTGCCACCCATCAAAACACATCTCTGGTGTGAAAAAAAAAAACTTGTGAAAATTGGCTTTTAATTTTGTGCAAAAGGTTTATCATCAGTATAAAATGGACTACAGTAATCTAATCAGCAACATTTTCTGTATTTAATTGAACTAGAATTCTTATAAGTAATTACTCATATTTATGAACAGGTCTTAAAACACGGTCATTAACCAAAAGAAACATGTCTTTATTAACCACTCATTAATAAATCAACAGGAAAGAAATTGTGCATATAAAGTGTATGAATTGTTTGGTAATTTTTTTTCTGCAAATATGCAACATAATCAATGAATATGATTCAACGTTACCATGCAATATATAAATACTGAAAAAAAAAATTCAAAAACTATTGCGTAAGCTTAAACCAATTAGTTCAAAATATCAAAATTACAGCCGGAAAACCTCAAGTTAAAATTTAATTAACAAAAAATCCAAAATAACACAATTCATCACTCGAATCTGAAGAGCAAACACCAATAGATTAAGCTATTGTAGGTTAAAAGAACGTTTGCTTTCGTCACAACAACTCAACTTAATTCTTTATTTCGAGAAAACAGGAAAAAAGTTTAATTTAGAAATGGCAGTTTTTTATGTGCATAATTGCATGCAATGTAAGAAAACGCCACTTCCATCACACATTTGATCAAACACATTTTAAACGGATGCTTTTCAATTCTTGTCACGTTTTGCCACGCTTTTAAGGTATCTGCTAATGTAGTCTTAATCAAATAGCACAAAGCCGCATACGATATTTACTTTATTTTGTGTTCAACTTCTTTGCACAGACCATGCAGGAACAAACTGCTACGACGAATTTGTGTTGCGTGCTATAACAACTGAAGATAAAAATCTCTAACGTCGTTTCCGAGACCCAAATATTAAATTAAACTAACTTTTTTCAAGCTAACAAGAACGAGACGCTCACAGTTTTAAAATCAGGAGTTTGGCAGCTAGAGGATTTACAAAACTGTAAGCTTTATCTTTCTCATATCGTATCGAAGAAAGACGAAACAAAATTATAATGCTGTAATAAAAACATACATAAACCCCAGAATTAAAATATTGCATCTTCATTCCTTGCCTCAGTGAAAATAATTAAAATGGAAGAAAGAACACGTGGAAAATTAATAAGGGGAACTTACCACAAACTTTTTTCCACGGTTGCGGTCCTAAATACTTCTTCTTGATCGAGTGTGACAATGCAGTAACAGTTACGTGAATATCTTGGCTCTTTCCTCGGTTGTAGATTTTTTGCCTCCCCTGAAAAATTGCTGAGTTAATTTCAAGGAAGTCTTAACTAAATTCCTACTCTTTTTTTAGACCTACCTATTCGTATTTTGAGAGTTTCTTCTATCCTAACATCACACAAGTTTACACCGGCCGCCATGTCGAAGCCATCCTTGTCACATGACTACAAAATGCAAATTTTGATTGGGTAGTCGCTTCCGGTAGTAAACTTATTAAATTTCCAGTACGAAATAATTTTCCCGCGCTTTTCTGTTTCCTGCTCGATATTTACATATATTTTATATCTGTTTCACTTTTACTCCTTTTACTCAAAACTTTCAAATTCGACAAATTCGCAAAGCCGAAAAATTCATACAACCATAGTTGTGATTAATAGTAAACTTAACATCAAATCTTTGTGGCTTCAAAGAACACACAATAGGAACACAGAAACGATAATAAAGAAAGAACTTTTATATGCTGCCTCATGCTGCGATTTTATTACCCCTGTAGAAATTAAAACAAAATATGATCGATTTTTTTATATTTTTTTAAATAGAACAAAGGATACTCCATGAATAGAATAAGATTGTGCTTTACGAGAAATAAAATAGATTGCGCAAGTTACGTTGGCGTTTTCCTTGGACCGTGACTAAGTGAGTAAGTTTTACCGAGTTTTAGGTCCGTTTTATATCGATATTCCATACAATATTAAAGACGTGAGATTTTAATAATGCAATATCGACTATCTGAAAATCTCAAATTTTTATGCGAGATTTAAAATCACTCGCCGAAAATAACATAAATGAGCTGCTTTACAACAGATAATTTGTCTTACAGATTTATGGCTTTTGACATACTGGGGCCGAATATACCTATATAACTTATAAATAAGAACCCCCACCCACAAAGGGTAATGAAAGCAGCCCACTCAATGATCAAAACGCGGTTCCGAACTCATGCAAAAATCTATTGCTTTATCCTAAGATATACGACGCATCGGTCACGCATAAGACAGCGTTCGACCGCAAATTATTCATTACGTGTGACATGGTTTTACTCGGTTAGTCAGGTTTCTCGTTTACATTTTTTTTAAAGTAATCTTTAATTAAAAGCACCGCTGTGATGAGACCGAAAATTTCGGGGTTTTACACACACTATTATTAAATTATATTTTTATTATATTACTTGCAGTATCCATTAAATTTAGAATCAACGGCCCACATGGTGTGAGAGAATATCAGTTGCAGTAAATCATGGAGTCTTATTTAACCCTGTGATAAAATAAAAATAGCTTCGGACTTTAGATAATGCAATTTGACTCTGCCAAATCGTACACGGCGGAGCGACCGCGAATCTAGCCTGCGGCCTCGCTCGCGCTCTGCTATTAAAATTTTAGTTATCGCGCTCGTGTCGTATCCATGGTATACCGGCGAGTATCCAAGTCACATAGTTACCAAACGGTGAGCCAAGTGAATAGGCGAGGGGAATGGCCTTTTGCCTCGTTTGTTACTCGAGACACGCCGCTCGCATACTCCTCGCGCGAATCCTAAATGAGGGCCAACCTCGGCCCCGGAGCCTTCTCCGCTTAAAAAACCCTCGGACAAGGTAGACTGTGAACAGTTCCCTATTTCCCAGTGTTTTCTTTGATATCCAGCATTGAAAGGCACGATGTGCTAAAATTGGTTGGCGAGAGTACAAAAACTACCCAGGGGACGGGAGCCGAAGCGGGGAAGAGAGAAGACCCCCACCCCACACAGTTTTTGCATTCTCGCCAATTTTTTATCGCATCATGGTATTTAACGTGGCAGCTAAACTAAGTCCACAAATTCGTGTGCGGCAACATTTTCTTTTCTTTTGAATCTTTAGATTCGCAATGGTTAGAACGCGATGGCAAAAACATTTTCCGCAGAACATGGTTTCAGTTAAAAGCGTTGCGAAATAGCGAACGTGATGCGCGGGTCACTCGCTTGTTCGTTACGTTTTTTTACTCGCGCTCTTTACAGAACTTTAATATGGCGGACGACTAAAGAAGCTCGAAGACCGAAATTTTTTATCAAACTACCGCGTTTTAACAGTGTTTAGATCGTTTTAAAGTTATTTTAAGTGCGTCGAATGTCTATAAAAGACTTGATGTCTTATTCCTCTCGCGCTTTACAGAGCGTTTTGTCAACAAATTTGTGTGCGGCAAGATTTTCATTTTGACTCGTTAGATTCGCAATGGTCAGAGAACGATGGCAAAAACATTTTCCGCAGAACATGGTTTTCAGTTAAAAGCGTTGCCAAATAGCGAGCGTGAATCACGGGTCACTCGCTTGTACGTTGCGCTTTGTTTCTCGTGCTCTTTACAAAGCGTTTTACAGTCCAGATCTAGACGCGCTCTTTTACTCGATCGGTTAACGTGGTTCAGACCTAGAGTACATTAAATGAGGTTTTAAAAAATAATATAGGTCTTTCAATTTGCCGGACAATGAGAAATGTGAAATAAATGATGGCTTCTCTTTGAAATCCTAACTTGAACAAGCAAAAAGCAAGCGTCCGCCTCTCACGACTGACGGAACATTGTTTGTGTTGAGATAATTATTCAAATTTGAATCCGTTTGCCGGTGCCGGTCTCGTGGGAGTTCATAGGATGACATTTTGGAGCGCCATTTTTAGTTTACGGAACACCTACTAGAAAATGGCGCTTTGATACTATTTCCACGCATCGTATTAAATCCAAACTTCGCCAATCTTTTGTTTAGACATGAGGCTAACATTTCCAGGGTGAACCTTAGTTAGCAAGCCCTTTCTTGAAGAGAAAGACCATCCTGAATATCAATACGGTATATTTTCCGTACTGAAATCAGCGAAAAAAACGAATTTTAGAACGCGATTCGATAGTAGTTGTCCAAATCTGAGGGAAATAAACAGGGTCTTAAGCAATTCCTTAACACCTTTTTTGAAAAAGCCAGGGTGAACCTAACCGCCAAAGTACTTAGTTTTTCTGTTATGGAGTAAAACATACACCTTGTTTCGCCATTTTCCTCCATTTTCTTTGTAATTTGGCTCTTTTGTCAGACGGAAGCTTTTCAAGTTTAGCGCTTTGGACCGTAAGAAGGACCCTGATATATCGAGGCATTCTCGGCGATAACACTTTGTGATGCCAGTCCTGGAGTAGCATGCACCCCCAGGACACTTTGTGATGTCAGTCATGGAGTAGCGTGCACCACGCAGAACACTTTGTGATGACAGTCATGGAGTACCATACACCCCCAGGACACTTTGTGATGCCAATCGTGGAGTAGCGTACCACCACCCCCCCCCCCAGGACACTTTGTGATGCCAGTCATGGAGTAGCGTGCACCCTCAAGGACACATTGTGATGCCAGTCATGTAGTAGCGTGCACCCGCCCAGGACACTTTGTGATGCCTGTCATGAAGTAGCGTGCCACCCCCAGGACACTTTGTGATGCCAGTCATGGAGTAGTATGCCACCCCCCAGGACACTTTGTGATGACAGTCATGGAGTACCGTGCACCCCCTGGGACACTTTGTGATGCCAGTCATGGAGGAGCCTAGCACCCCCAGGACACTTTGTGATGCCAGTCATGGAGTAGCATGGTTCGCAGCATAATTATTTGCATATACAGAATCAGTCGCTTGTAATTGGTCAACAGATTAAGGTTTGGGAATACTCTAGTCTCTTGGCAGATTTAACTGCTGTCAATTACACGGTTTGATGCGTGATGTAAATCCCAAGGTGTGATAAAGTTAACAATCGTGCTGTAATTAAAAGCGGGCCGCGCTCTTTTCAAAGCATTTTGTCAACAAATTCGTGTGCGGCAACATTTTCTTTTCTTTTGAATCTTTAGATCCGCAATGGTTAGAACGCGATGGCAAAAACATTTTCCGCAGAACATGGTTTTCAGTTAAAAGCGTTGCGAAATTGCGAGCGTGATGCGCGGGTCACTCGCTTGTTCGTTACGCTTTTTTACTCGCGCTCTTTACAGAACTTTAATATTTCGGACGACTAAAGAAGCTCGAAGACCGAAATTTTTTATCAAACTACCGCGTTTTAACAGTGTTTAGATCGTTTTAAAGTTATTTTAAGTGCGTCGAATGTCTATAAAAGACGTGATGTCTTATTCCTCTCGCGCTTTACAGAGCGTTTTGTCAACAAATTTGTGTGTGGCAAGATTTTCATTTTGACTCGTTAGATTCGCAATGGTCAGAGAACGATGGCAAAAACATTTTCCGCAGAACATGGTTTTCAGTTAGGCCCAGTTCAAACGTCGAACTTCACATGTGCCGAACCTAATGCAAATGAGCAAAATCTATTGTTCTTGCTCATTTGCATTGTGATGCCAGTCATGGTGTAGCGAACACCCCTCCAGACGGAAGCTTTTCAAATTTAGCGCTCTGGACCGTAAGAAGGTCCCAGATATGTCGCGGCATTCTCGGCGATGAGCAAACAACTTGTGCATCAACTAAGTTAAAAAATGATTCCTTTCATTTCCTTTTATTGCGCCAAGTAATTAAAAACCACCTTTTTCATTTTGAAAACCCTTGAAGAGGTAAAGTATAGAAAACGGTAGTCCGAAACTGTCATTTAGGTATTTAAAATGACCTTCTCAAGATGTCTCGAAGAAACCACCAAACGTTGCCTTGATTTACTCATTCTAACGCCAGTACACAAGAGGGTTGATTAAGTTCGTTCCAAAAGTACACTGCAGGATCACAGTGTTTCTGCTGTAGGTATGCCTGAATGGCGTGCCATTTGGTTATAGAAGATACATCAAAGGAGTACCTTTTCCCCCAAAAATATCATTGAAGGGTAACGGTTCGTACCTCGGGGCGGATCCTACAGGTAATCACCCCGTCTATTCCCTTATCTCCCAGACAAAGTAGATCGGACACGCAAAAAGTCATGCAATATGCCCTCGTACCCCTTCTCCAACCATTTCTCCTTTCCAGGCCAAAACAGGGATAACTTGTAGTCTAAAATGTACAACCTTTCCCTTGATAAGGGGGAAGGGGGGATATTTTCTATGTAGCACCCAACTTACTCCTCTAACGAAAAAAATTAGTTAAGCTAAGTTAATCATAATGCTGAGTGTGCCTAATTGGACAGAAAAGTCGAAACTTAAAAGCAATAATCGATCCGGCACCTTTCAGGACGCCTGCTCCTGGCCTTTCAAGACAAATAGGGAACTTTAGCAACCACGACGGCAACGGCAGCGAGAACGGAACAAAAAAAAGGTTAAATGTGCAAAAATAATGCCTCTGCACGTGCGTTTTATATTTAATTCATTTCGTTGCCGTTCTCTGAAAAAAAAAAACAAAGTCAAATGATCAAATTATAGGTTTTGTGGAGAACGTGAACACCTGACGGTTAATTTTCCTTTCTCTGTTTGACTGACTTGAAAGCCTTCCCTACGAATTGAGCTCCTGCACAATTCAGTCGGATTAGAGAAATTTAACAAATCGGAACAATTGCAAAGTCAGTTTTAAAGAGCGCGAATTGTTTTCTTCAATGAAGTTTTTCTTGGCGTTGCTGTTGTGGTTGCTTTAAGTTCTCTATTACGCATACTGCCAAGCAGACGGAGCTCTCCTGAATATATAAACTTTAGTTCCGTTGTTGGAATTCAATGTTTTAATCCTCAACTGAATCGCAGCCATAAAGCTCGAGCCGTAAAGCCGATCGTACATATTTAGTGACTGGAAGAATGCGAACGAATGACGCCTTGATTGGCGGATAAATTTTGTTTTTCACAACGCTATTGCCATCTGAATTTCCCAGGAACACCTGCAAAAGAGAAATAAACACTGTGCTTAGTGATTGTCATAGAAACCGTTAGACTCGATTTCTGGTCGTTCGGTGAGTCTGGTTTTCACCTCGTACACGGGGTCCAACCTTGTCCCCAGGGTCTTCTCGGTTTTCAATATGGCGGCAACCGCCATTTGAAAACCGAGAAGACCCTGGGAACGAGGTTGAAAGCGGAGAAGGCTCTTGGGAGAGGATGGAGAAGACTCTGGCAAGCAGCAGATCACGTGACAATAAAATTTCCCAATAGCGAGCCTCAGCGACTTTGAAATAGTAAAAATCTTCAAGATTACTGGAGATTTTAACAGTCACGTGAGTGGGTTTTCTCTCGCAGCCATTTTGAATACCTAGAAGTGCCCTGGGACGAGGCTGGTCTTCATCCTCCTCTTTTCTTTAATTCCTCTTTGGACATCGAGTCCAAGTGACATGAATCATGTGATGATCACAGTCTCGGAAGCACAGGATCTTTTCGAGTGTAAGTCTCTGCAACCAGGACACCCGGGTTGCAGGGATTCAGAAGAAAAAAGCCTTTTTGCCTGAGTATTGTTTTTCATTTGCAATCAGTAACGGACACAATCTAGGGAAATGACTGCAATATTAAGTTTCACATAGGATCTGTGTAAAGACGTGTTATGTCAAAGACCAGGGTTCGATTCCTCGCCAGTGAACCATATTTTCACAAAGTGTGTTACATCGTGCGCTCATACGTTAATTATTTACTATCTTGTGAGACTGTTATCAAGTGCACGATGACGGCATATTTGGGCAGTGTATCAATGTGTTGAATGATATTAATCTATATTGCTCAGTCAACTCCCGGGGGCCAACTATACTAAATCACTAGCAACAGTGGTTTATCTGAGGAAGGGGACAAGAGACTCCAGACTACTCGTCCCTCTCCATCCCCTCCCTCTTTTCGTTCTAAAACGTTTACATGAATAATTGAAAACATCAATTCTTTACAACTCAACCCTTCAAACTCCCAATCCCCCCAATCAATAAAATATTACGGAAGGTTAGAAGGTATTTTTCTAAACCCGATTTAAACTAAACAACATTAAACATGTTTAATCGTTGGTGTAAACGGGGTATTAGAGAGGTGCCCGCCTTACAAAGAATTTATCCCAGACGAACAAGTGAAATTTGGCCAGAACCAGCGCTAGCCAATAATTGATGTCAGTCTTAGAGAGACCACCAGAATGTTCGTATGAAGATGATGTCCTCCCATTTTAAAATTTGTACCTCAATAAATCCTTCTCGTTCATAATCGTGCCATGTTTTACCCGTCATGCCGTACTTCAGGGTGTAACTCGAAGTGAACCAACCATGTGATGGATTTCCCTGAGTTGAAATCCCGGTGATGAGTTTAACTTCAGGCGCAAAACTGATTTGTATCCACGGGTTGGAATCCAGAATACTAGCGACCCAGGAAGTTGACTTGAGCCATAAGCGCGCATCCCTTGCCTTGAAACTACTAAAGTCTAACCACCACCCTTCGGAAGAAGCTGTCACTTGGTGGTTTAGAATCCGCCGATTCTGCATTCCCAGGGGAGGAGAACTGCAAACTAAGCAGAAGAGTAAGTTAGACTACGAACCACCAACAACATTCCCGCACGTATAGCACCATATGCACAACTAACTTCGAAAGTTAACAGGAAACGCTCTCAGAATAGTAAAAACTAGCAGAATAAGTTATATTCCTTGTCTGGTTTCCTGCATTTTTGGTCAAACAGTATCAAGAGTAATTATTAATGGCAAACATTATAGCTGCGGTCACACTAGAGCCCTTCCCCAAAGCTCCCCATGGGAAAATGGCTTGGGTTGGGCTCGCTCTAGGTTTTGATCGATTTCATGTTTGCGGACACACGCAGAAAAATTGCCCAAGGGGAAGAAACACGTGCATCCGAACACCGATTAATAATCATGAATGTAAACATGGATTACACGAATCGTGAAATGGTTTCGGCAATATTGCCGCTTGTCTTACAACCTCCACCTCAAATAGGTTTAGTAATTCAGCACTTTATTTTAAGAAGCGAACGTCGACGCCGACAACAAATGCGCTTTTTCCAGAGCATGCAGTTTTTCTTTTTATATTTAAGAACACGTGGACGCATCGTTCGCCATCTTTTAGACGAGCTTGAAAACCAAGCATGTTGCAGCACGAATGCACGGACTGCACGTGTTTTCTAATGTTTGGCACATATCACTTTTTCGTGATTGGTTGAGCCGCTTTGGGTTCTTGTTAACCCATTGGCCTTACCTCTGGAACTGTCATGGGAAATTCTTTTGTTCTTTTTTACGTATCCATGGAAATTTCCCGAGGGCAATTTCACTCTGGGGAAATCGGTCACACACAGAAAGTTGCTTCCCCGTGGGCAAGAGGCTCTTGCCCAACGGTAAAATGGCTAGTGTGACCGCAGCTATTATTCTGACATTTAGGAGTCATTCATTAGCTGAGCGTTAAGTTTCGTTAGGATGATCACGTGTTAATTCGGTTTGCACGTCAATGAAACGTCCAGCTTTCACTGGATAACGCTCATGCTTATCAAAATCAATCTGAACAGCCAGTCTATCAATTTCTTGGGCGTTTGTTGGCGCTTTTTTACTTTTATTCTTTGGCCTATTATTTGTTTCTTAACGACCTTTACGTTCGGCAATAATACTCCATGATATTAAAGATTATAAGCGACCTCACGGCTACGTGAATGTCGAATTACCGGACGACACAGATTGATTACCGGCAGTCGATTGTTTCCTAATTTGCGTGATCTGACACCATCGCCATACAGACGTTAAAAAAGAAGCCTGTTGTAACCACCCTGTCGCCTAACCACCCTAACCACCCATCGCCTCCCTGTTGTAACACGAAGAAACGTGTCATGAAAGAGAATAACTGACTTCCGATCATCTGTTCGTTACGTCCGGAATATCAACTTTCTCGTTGCTGGAGCACTGAGCTCGTTATAACCTGAAGTTACACAAAATACGCCTTGCGTACCAATTTTTTTGGTGCCGCGAAAAGAATTGATTTCTGCAAGAGCCCATTTGGGCTCCTGATTTCTGGTATTTAAGGTGTTATGTACGGAGCAATGAATCCGCTTTTGTTTTACTTCACTGGTGACAACACCAATAATGTTTTTCAAAAAAACCTTGCACAAGTCACAATTCGCTCCTCCAGAAACTTTGGGGATACTTAACACCCGGCTTTTGGCACTGATATTTCGTTTGGGTAACCTATATGAGCTATGATAGGTTAACTGTTGCCTTTGGAAATCATCAACCTATCTTGACAAACGCTGGTTACCCAAACGACCCCAGAAATCCTATCGAAAAAAGCTGGTGTGCATTTTCTCTGAATTTTCTGGAGTGTCATGTAACACGTCGCGCTTCGCTGTCATTCAATTTCTTGATGCAATATTGCTTACCTTTGCACGTGTCTCCTATGTAGTCTTTGTAACACTCGCACTTAAATCCGGGAGCTTTCGCCACGTTTACACACTTCCCTTTGTTTCTACAAGGCCAGTCACCCGAGCACGACCCCGAGGGACGGGACGTGTGGTCAAAATATACAGCGTCTGGTAAAAACACAAAATCTTGAGGATCTGCGTGTCGAGACGAATTACTTAACTCGCACATTTTGTCGAAAAATTTGTAATTTAAGCTGTAACAGTTTGCATCATGGTCACATGATATAATACACGTCATAAGAGATTTCCCGGATGATGTTTTGTAGATATGACCAATCAACGAGTAGTCTTTGATGGAGGATACAGTGATGCAGTTATCCAAGCCAAAGGCGATTGAAACAAATATTAACTGGAGTAGTAGACTTGATTGCGCAGGCATCATTTGTCCTGGAGAAAAATGAGAAAACTGAGAAACTTAGGACTTGAACGAGCTCAATTTTAACATTAAACCAATGTTTTGGCTCCTTGTAAGTAAACATTTGGAAGGCCGGTTGACTTTTTAGGTTAAATTATACAATAGACTGCCAGCTGTCCCTTGGTTGTGCCAAAATCATACCGTCCAGAAGGACGTCGGACACCTTATTGAGACTTATATAACGTAATGCTGACACTTAAAATTTTATTTTCAATAAATTTTTAAGTGTAAAAAAGAAAATCTGAAATCCCCACTCAGGATTGAACCTGTGACCTCAGCTAGGCTTTGGCTTACATAACCTACTGTATCACTGTACCACCTAGCTTCTCGTGTTGTTTAGTCCTAAATTTAACTAATATAAAATGTCATCCAATTTTTTGTCATGTGCACTTCGCGACGTTTATCTTTCAGATCAGGCATTCCGTGTAATTATCAAAACGTTTTTACAGGAGTTTATTATGAAAAAATTGAAATTAAAATCTGGAATGAGGTGCAACATTCTCATGAAAACGTATATATGCCCGCAATATCTGATCTCATCAAGTACGTTTTTTCATGTGACATGTTTTGCACAATAAAACGAACAGAACTCTGGCCTGGCTTGCTTTGAGTAGGATAATTACACTACCTTACTCTTTCTTGCCTTGCCATAAATCCGCCGAACGTATAATTCAGCCATTCGTTTAAGTCTTTCACTGTCCAAGGTGTTATGAAGGTAAGCT
This sequence comes from Cladopsammia gracilis, assembly GCA_022457155.1. Lineage (NCBI taxonomy): Eukaryota > Metazoa > Cnidaria > Anthozoa > Scleractinia > Dendrophylliidae > Cladopsammia > Cladopsammia gracilis. Next base: position 1,581,140 of record JAJGOT010000095.1, on the reverse strand, counting down.
CCTGTAATAGGCTCCTGTTATGAAGGTGTCCAAGGTGTTTGTTTCGAAAAGAAATAGAAAAACAATAGAATTATATAATTTTCTAAGTAATTTTACTGACCTGTATTTCTCGCGTTATTTTCACGTTATTTGACAAACTGAAGAGTCTTGAAGATAAGGCATTTTCATGCCCGATGCAGTGTGCGAACTAAAACCAAAGGCTTAAGGACTAATTGCACAATATAAAATTTCCTTTATTTCCCAAAAATAATGGATAACCATGGAAAATATAATTCGTTTACTTAGCTGTCCAGGTGTTGTCTTTAAGCAAGAAAATAAACTGATTAAAGACAAAGATAGCTAAACAACTTCAATTTTGGTAATCAAATTGTACTATTCTTTTATTTGTATTAAAACAAAATAAAAAACTGCACAATGGCGATCGCACTCAGTTTTTACTGAGGTCGCTCTTTCATTGTACATTTGCAAAGTAAACAATACAGCCAGACAGTAACCAATATTCAGTACAGCTTAACTTTGTTTACTTGCAGTTTTACATGTTTGAAAAAAAAAACTTTTCATTTTTCCGACACTATGTAAACTTAAAAGCCTCCAAAGTAAATGTTAGACGTTATTTGTTGTAGATATTTACCTCGCAACTCCTTTGACTTCGCTCGTCCCATTACTAGCGCGGCGGGACAGCGGTGAGCAATGATATGACGTCATATCCGTATATTTTGCGAGGGATAACAACCATATTGTTCACACCCTGTAGTTCAATCTCTGGCAAAGTCGACAGCATTAAATGTAAACGTGAAACCATTTCAGTCAAGAATCTCTAGGGTGGGTGTTTTCCCATCCTTTTTAAGCTGTTGCTTATGATTATTTTGTCCTCTTGTATTTCGACGCTGGCTCGTTTGAGCGTCGGGGTTTGTTTTCTTCCAATTACCCTCCTTCCCTTAATTCGGTGACATCGGCTACCTCCACAAACTCACTCCCACTCTGTGGTTTATGCAAGAGAAGATGAATATGAATAAATTATATTAGTATCGGGAGAAAAATAAACAATAACTTACAAAAGAACATCATTAGGGGTGGCGAATGGTAAATCCGAGACTCGCCGAGACGCCGAGACCCTTGTTTCAAAATCCGAAACCGAGACCGCAGCTACGTTACAAAATCCGAGCCCGAGACCCAATGCGGGAAAAAACCGAGCCCGAGACTTAGTGCCAATAATATCCGATTCACATATCAAACAACAAACAAGGATGAAGAATGAGAATGCTTGACAAAAGTATCCGAGACTCCGAGATCTCGAGGAAAAAAATCCGAGACTCCGAGACAGAAAAAGCACCAGCCAAACGAGACTTTGAGACTTAAAACAAAAACTGCCGAGATTTCGAGACCGGACCAAAATTTTCCGAGACCCACGATTTTGAAGGTACCATTCGCCACCCCTATCATTACAACCAGACTATTCGGAGTGTATGTTCTAGTATTCCAGAAGAGTTTTCGCAAAAGACCGCTCCGATTCCTTGGTCTATATTTTGTTATCTCGGAAAGAGTAAAGATAAGAAAAGAATATATGGACCAAAAATTTATGAATTCGTAACAGCTTCCTCATGAGGACATATACCAGACTATTATTGTTTCAATTAAGACAGGAAAACAACTTACGCTGATATACTAGAACGTCTTATAAATTTACACTGTAACCGACGCAAAAAAAAGAAAGAAAAAATATAAAGAGAATTAGTCTAAACTGCAGCGAGGAATATACTAGTCAAAATGAGCGGGAAAAACAAAACGTTTCTGCAATAGGCCCCGGGTGGATAATTTCAGCTTCTTTTTTGTTTGTTTTTAACCAGGAGCCTGTAATAAGCTCCTGTTTTCATTTTGTTGCCAGCCGTATGTCGTTGAAAGCACTGGCAAGCGCACGCTGCCTTCGAAATATAACCACAAAGGACTAAAAAACATCGTCCAACCAGCAAGTGGTGTAACAATACAAAATAGGTTTGCTGGCGTGTTTTCAAAAAACACAAAACAATATATATCCATCCTGCATCGATTTTTTTTATATAACTTGCGATTTTTTTTCCTCGCTCGTTGGCTTACTTTAACCATCTATAAGAAGACTAAATAATGGGGCAGATGAACAAAAAATATCCCTTATTCGATGGTTTGACGCCTGACAATAAGGGCGAAATGTTTCACGTATTTTGAGCTCAACTTGTGCAACATCGGCGCCCGGTATTATAAAAAATATTGAATACTGAGGGTAAAGCGGCTTGTCACGAGGTTTTGCCTTGTTTTTGTCACCAAGTCACGACTTGGAAAACGAAAAATTTCTCTTGCAGTACCGAGACGAAAACATGAAGAAGAAACCACAATCAGCTTTTAGCGATTTTTCCAAGACACGTGGAAAGAATTTGAAAAAATAAATGGCCAATTCTTTCAAGTTGTGTACTAGTTTCTGTGCACAAGTAATGAGTTGAGTAATAAAAATCGTTAACAGATTGAACTGGACCATTATTTTCTCGTTTCCATTGATACAAATGTTTGTGATACTTAAAATAGGCCTGAATGACATTTCCAATTTACATAGCAAGGCCTAGAATTTGAATAGGAGACTACTATGGTATAAATCTATTTCGTGGTCATAAATAAACTTATAATAATAAACTTATAATAAACTTATAATAAACTTATAATCATAAACTTATGATCGACCTGGGCATATACAACAAAATTCCCAGAGACAAAAGGCTTTGTCCATGTTATTATTTTCCTATTATGTCATTATGTTGTGTTGTTCACACTGGTGACATAAAACATCGATATACATCGTGTTTTGAATTTGCGTGACCTCGCCGTTATGTTGTTTTATTATACATTGGTGTCACTATCGATTTTGATTGGCTATGAGCACGCAGCTAATCATTGCTTGCTGTTTCTGTTACGTCATACCTACAGACAATAGTTTTATGCATGCAGAAGTGACGTAAGTTGTTTACTTACAAGTTGACTGCTGTGCATTGATCACTTTTTTGTGCGCGCTCTTGTCTTTACAAGTGCAGCTCAGGAATATGCATAATAAAACAATTATTGGATTCGATTTTCGCATGATAGCGATAATTATCAAGGCCTCAGTTTGTGTTATCCGCCTCAGCCTTCGGCTTCGGCAGATAACACAAACTTTGGCCTTGATAATTATCGCTATCATGCTCAACCTCATCCAATAATTGTTAAATGTCGCTAGTGTGAACCAGGCTTTACATGCCTATGGACAGGAGCGTTTTTTTAGCTTGCTCCGATTATCTTGAAAAAGGAAGAAAAAAATCGCCAGAAGTGATGAAAGCAAAGAGTATATTAAGGGCTCACGGACGGATTTCTCGCGCGTTGCTAAGGAAGTGAAAAATCATTTCCGGTGAATGACGCAGGCATTTCGGCAGCCAATCAGAAAAACCCCGCGAGAACCAACTAAACCACAGATCTCTGGTCAGACGAATAGCGCATGCGTTGATAAAATGACTTCCGGTTCAACCTCGTTCCCAGTACCCTCGTTTCAGATTGCTACCGGTTTGCAGAAAAATCCTAAATTCTTTTCGGTCCCTAACTTGATTCATTATTTTTCAATGTTACATTTATCTAACCTGGATATGGAATATAACTAAGTATGCGTCTATTGAAATCATTTTCAATACAATTTTTATGAGGAAATCAATATTTTAAATCTCTCTAAAAAATCTATTTTTCAAACTAAAACAAAATCCATACTTAAGATGATAGGAAAATGAATAAATACCATGACACCGTCAACAATTTTCTGATAAAATAATGCGACACATCAAAAATTTTAGACTTTTTCGTTATATGTCACGTGATCATGGGCGTGGCTCGATGACGTCATTTTTGGGTTTAGGACTGAGTTGAAGATTTGACCGTATGTAGACGACTAAAATTACTAAAAATAAATAGCCATTACTGTCCCTAGCAACGGGTCCGAAAATATACGTCAGTGAGCCCTCAAAAATAAAGAGACAAAATAACGACTACAAAATCAGAATTCCACAAGAATGCCAATTTTGATTTCTTGACTGCCTGTCACGAAATCAAATTTGATGAACTGTAATCCACTTCAATCCTTGAAATCCCGCACTTTATCTCCAAGATACTGCTTCTGTTTTAACAACAATAATAAGTAATAGTAATTGGACTGAGTGGAGTACAATTCAGGGAGTAATCGGGCGAGTAATTTCAAATCGGCCGTGCGCGTAGCGCGAGGACGATTTGAAGTTACGAGCACGATTACCCCTGAATTGTACGACACGAAGTTCAATTACTAATTAATCGAATCAATAACAAAATTCGAGATTAAAAAGTCTATGTGGAGTTTTTTTGTACTCAAAACTTCAAGGTTATTTTCTATCAGTTTGAAAGCAGGAAGAAACAGCAAGAGATAAAACCCATTAAAGTGCACTTGATTGACGCGCGCGCAACGTAGTGTCCACTTACAGCTATCCAATAGGCCATTTGCACGATGACGTCATATGACTACAACTACCAGAAGTTTTTTGTTTTGTAGTGCAAATTAGGGCTATTGTTATTTAAACCGCTCTGGGATTACAAAATTTAAATAAGAAAGGAAAAATGAAATGAAATCTGGTAGTTGCAGTCAAATGACGCCATCGTGCAAATGGCCTATTACAAAAAGTTGTAATTGGATAGCTGTAATTGGATACCCACGTGACCGCGCGCCAATTACGAAAGAAATAGGCGCGTAGATGACCAATCACAATCGAGAATTTTGTTATTGACGGTAATATATTTATTTATATATTTATTTATATAGCGCTTACTCACACTAATTTGCTTTACAGAATCTTGTCATCCAATTTATTTGTATGACCCTTGGTGCCATTTCGCAATATAACATGCAAAATAAAGTAAGGGAAATTTTGTTATTACGGCGAGACAGTGTCCCTTTAACAGTCCAGGGCTTACAATGGGAAAACATATCCCCAAAATACGGAGGGATGAGTTGTGTGTTTGGGGGGGGGGGGGGGGGGAGAATATGAAGTATGAATAACAGATGAAAATGATCAAAGGAAATCACTTTATTTGAAGAGGCAATATTACTAGGAATTAGTGTCATTTCAACAACCAAATATGTTTTTGAATTAACAGAAACCGAAACCTAATGGTCCAGTTTTCTGATTAATTACCACAAAAAAGTACCAAAATTGTCGATGAATGTCTCGTTATAGATGGACTGAGTCTGTGAGTTCTCAATTCAATCTCACACATTTTGAGGATACTTCTAAATAAGAGAAAGCAACATAACAAACTAATCATAAGCATTCTAAAATTCCCATCTGGGGAGACGGCTGACCACTTACCTATTTACATAGCGAGGCCTAGAGTTTGAATAGGAGACTATTATGGTATAAATATATCTCGTGGTCAGAGAGGAGGACTTCGCTCGGGACCTCCGCGATGCACATTCAGTGCCCTTTAACCACAAGGCCTCGCCCCTTCCTCCCCACCGACCCCGATTATCCCTGAGTATTTTCTATGGAGAGCTGTAATAATACCAGCATTGTGTAAATGATGATGCAATTTCATGATGCTGCCAAATATTTATGGTATATTTTAACGAAACACAATGCATTAAGCTTGCTTTAGGCGGTAGCTCTTACGTGCATATCTACTTCAAAAGCGCAAACTGCTGATCATCAAAGTTGTATACGTTTTACCTCACAGTAGAGATCTCACAGCTCAGTACATTGTTTCATTCGAAATTGTGCTCTATTTGTGTGATATTTCAAAGAAAACATTTTTTTGAGATGTGTCATTTGCGTCAATGATCATAACGAATTAACAATTAATATTGGACCCAAAATCAAATCACGTGTAACCTCTAAACTACCCGCTTTAATTTTTTGAAACAGTTTCACGACGACATCTACCAAACAGTATCAAAAGATTTTAAGAAAAAAAAAAGAAAGAAAACAACCACTGGAAACAAAAAACTGGATGTATTTTTCAATAAGGAGTTAAAAATCGAACAACTCTCATTATATACAAAGGTACTTGAGATTACTTGAAATGTCCAGTTTGTTACGTAACTGACAGCCTCGTAAGACAGGCATAACTCAAGCATTTCGACAGCGTTCATACGCGCATATTTGAAGTATAAATGATATTTTTTAAGAGGTAAAAAACGTCTGAGTCATTTTAAACAAATTTCATTATTTACGAAGGTACTCGTGAACATTTTCTCAAGTATGTCGAGGGCGTTGATACACGCATATTTTAATATAAATGATATTTGTTGAGAGGTAAAAACACGTAAGTAACTTTAAACAAATTTCACTATTTACGAAGGTACTCAATTATTTTCTCAAGTATGTTGTCGTGGGCGTTGATGCATGCATATTTGAGGTATATATGATATTGTTTATTTGTTGAGAGGTATAAAACACGTTCATAAAAACGTGGATACACTCCAATTAGGCTACAACTAAAGACCAAGAGCTTCAACAGAAAAGGTAACTGTTAGCGTGTAACTTTTATTACCTCAAATGTTTTTAATACAATTTTGATTTGTTATTGATAAAAAGGTAAAAAATTTCAAGAAGCATTCCACACGTAAAACCTGATCCAACAAATAGAAAAACTTAGGATTAGTTTCTTTGTCATACTTGTTGATTCAAAGGCACACAAAATATGTAGAATATAGACAAAAAGAAAGACCTTAAATAAACCAGCTGTCAACGCTTCAATGGGACGGCAATGAAACTGTTGAAAACGAATGCAAAAGTCCACTATACCTTTATTTTTATTTAGCGTGCTAAAAATGTCTCAAATCGCTTGAAATTTCAGAGATCAGAAAGCGTACTAGATGTTATACTTCAGATCAAAAGTTAAGATTTATAACCAGTTTTTAATAAAAGCTTCTGTAACAAAGACGTTACTTTTCTGAGTAATACATTGCTTTTGATCATATCCAGTTCGCTTTCCTAGATTTCAGTTGATGAAACCTTCAACGAAAGCAGATTTATGCCAAAGGTATAATATATGATGAAAATATCGTTTCTATCTGTCAGGAAAACACTTGTATGAACGAATAAATTTTTGCTGGAAAATATTTTTTTCCAAAACACTCTTGTAAAGTTCTTTTCAGATTTGAGGTCTTAAAGATCTACGTCTAAATTATAAGAGACATTAGATCTTTTTAGGAGTTAACGTCCAAATGTCGAGAAAAGTGCTGATATGCAAAACCCGTGACGTCATCGGATCGTTGTTATGACAACACAGATGTCAATCAAATCTACTCTTTTTGATAGTTTTACGTATTCTAACAACGCTGACCTGCAAATTTCCAAGTTAATTAATAGCTCATCTTTCAAAGAAAAGTTAAACTATTGAGACACCTGACTAAGTAAACCCCACTCAAAAAGAATAATAGAAACACCTTTGTAAACTTAGAAATATTACTATAGGTGGTTTTCAATCAATCTCTAGAGACATAGATAACAATAGTGAAACGAACAAATGCTGGTGGACGAACAAAAGGAGCTAATGAGAGAACTATTGTTTATGTCCACCAGCATGGCGGCGATGACGTAACATGAAAACCACCTATACGCTTCATTGTAAATTGATTTACGTCATTACAAAAGACAGTGGCTGCATAATTAATTAATTATTGAGACACTGTTCCTCTCGAGCACAACAAAATCTTTTCTTTCTGAATAAAAAATGATTAATTGTATATACGTTTAGATAAAATTAGCTTTTGGAAAAGTATTCCTTGCTTATACTCCTAATTTTCCAGTCGTATAAACATTATTTGATTTTGTTGGTTTAATTTTATGAAATCCACACAACGTGACAGGAAATAATTCAGATACCACGCAGCTCTTTACAACCTCTAATTTCATTGGACCTGAAAATCACGCAGCTCTATTGTTTTCAGGGCTAGGGTCCATTGTTGTGTTGTTTGTTCTATTGTTTTCTCAGCAAATCAGAGAAGACCTTGTAAGAGCTGCGTGCTGCCCCAAATAATTTGTGCCACTACATGTGAAAATATTTAGAGTAAAGAACGAAAAGCGTTAACATATTTTGCAACAGTTAAATTTGTGAATTGATTTCTTACTAGTGAGTCTGCCATGCCAGAAATTTCAGAGCTGGAAATAAAACTTCGACCTTCTCTTTGTCCAATTTAAAAGGCTTAAAAATAGCCTCCCATATTTAAGTCAAACACTCAAGTCCCAAATGGTAGCCCCGAGCAGTTGACTCTAGATAATTCATTAAATTTGTGATCAATAATTTTATAAGATTCCGGGTGGAAAAGAAATAACGAATAATAAATACACGACAGGTCTAAATGGAAAATGAATAAGGAATGTTTAATAATAATAATAATAATAATAATAATAATAATAATAATAATAATAATAATAAAAGAACATGTTTATCCATGTTTAGGCTTTCAAGTCCAGAACAATGAATAATAGGACGTCTTTTTGGTAAAAAATGTTATGAAAAGCATGACTGTTTGTAATCTACTGAGAGGAAATAGATTTTTTATCCTATTTATAAATAAAACCACCTGCATATCGCTTAAAGAAGTTTTTCGTTAGGTGTAGCTCATGATGCTGATTTCTTCGAGCACAATAAAAAAGCAAGAAAAACGTGAGTAAATTTAATATATATGAATTATTTGATGTCTTCATTGCAATATTGAAGTGAAAATGGTAATTAAACTATTTTGGAATTATACCCTTAGATATTTTGTAGGAAATTGCACAACTGAATCAACTTCACCACTTCCAAGAGGTCACTCATTAATTACGCCTAGGTCAAAACCGGAGACAATTCAAGTGATATATACAATCAAAATAGAGGAATCCGAATTCAAAGGCGGCCTAGAGTATTTTAATTTCTTTCGTATGATGATACTTCGACGGTAGTTATACATTCCAATTCTTAAGATCTGATCTACTTGATCTAGACTTTTCTAGTACAGAATAAAGGAGGATTAAATCGGAAGGCTTTAGTACTTTTTTTCATACATTCATTCGACCATTCATTCTAGCTATGTACTTATTAGGGCCATTTATACGGGAGAAAATAAGACGCGTCTTATCTAAGACGCGACTTAAATAAGATGCGAAGTGTACCATTTATACGTTTGCGTCCAACATAAGACGCTAAGATCACGTATAAATGGTTCGCGTCTTATTTTTGATACGGCGCACTTGTTGTTTACGTCTTATTTAGGACGCGAAAGCATTTATACGAGAAAGTTCACGTCTTATTTAAGACGCGGACAAAATAAGAACAGCTGAAAACCCTGTTCTAAGATAAGACGCGTCTTATTTAAGTCGCGTCTAAAATAAGACACGAATGCTTATTTTGTACTGTTTATACGATCGGTTCGCGTCTTATTTTCTGTCATATAAATGGCCCTATTGACCAAGTAGGAGGCCCGGATGGGAAAATATTTGGCTCCAGGTCATGGCATGGCATACAGATCGAGCGCAACGAGGTCCGTGCGCCATGACCGAGAGAGAAAAATTGGAGACAAAATTGCTTGAAATTTTAACACGCGAGGCCGTAGACTTTTGTAGTAGGGTCGTACGCCTTTTTCCAGCCCTGCTTGCGCAAATGCATACGGCCCTCATACGGGACTTTCATCAATGGTTTTGCAAATTAAAAGCTTTTTAAAGGCTCGTAGGGCCGCACGGGTCATATGGTAAATTCATTTACTCAATCACTCGCTTACTCGCCCACCTTCCGTCCTTGTTGTCTTTGCAAATTGAGTTATTGAGATTTGAATTTACAAAATGCTAATTAGATGACGTCAACCCGGTAATCATTTATTATACAACTACTTGTTTTCACCTCCAAGTAATATTTTTTACGAATCAATTGACTATCCACAGTTTATTTTTATTATTTATCAAATTAATTATCCTCAAGCTGTAAACTACGCATTGTAAATTGGCGTAGAAATAATGGCAAAGTCCCGGGTTGACGTCATCTAATTAGCATTTTGTAAATTCACATCTCTATTACTCAATAACGCGACGTTCAAAACAAGACATATTTCACCATTTAACTATTCAATGTGCGTAGAGTTGATTCTGAAAATATGTATTTAAGGGTTATAGGCACTTTGAAGGGGCTATGTCACCAAATTGTCGTATCACTTTGAAAACTCAAAAGACATATTTCTATCAAAAGAAAGCTAAAAACAACGTCTAGTTTTGTTAACAATTAGAGCAGTTTTCAATTGAGTGTGAAAAGTAATTACACAATTGCTTTGGTTTTTCATTGCTACGCTTTGTGATAAAAAAGATCTCGCGCCACTTTCTCGACCAATCAGAAGTAAAACCAAAACCAATCGTGACTTGCTCGTACGCGTTTTCCCGCGCTTGGTGCCGCCGACATGTAATTGCTTCGAGCTCTGATTGGTTCATTGGATTGTTTACGGCTGCTGTGATTGGTCAGAGTAATTACTTTGGTTTTGGTTTTACGACACTCAATTGAAAACTGCTCTATTGGTGCACTAAAACTATTGATGTAATATATCAAACACTCGAAAGAGTGTTTCATGAGGATATCCAAACACCAAGAAGTGAATTGAAAAACAAGGGAGGGGGGAGGGGAGAGTAATATATCAAACACTCGAAAGAGTGTTTCATCAGGATATCCAAACACCAAGAAGTGAGTTAAAAAACAAGGGGGGAGGGGAGGGGAGTAATATATCAAACACAAGGAAGAGTGTTTCATCAGATATCCAAACACCAAGAAGTGAGTTGAAAAAACGAGGCGCGGCCAAGTTTTTTTAACCCACTTCAAGGTGTTTGTATACCTGATGAAACACTCTTTCGAGTGTTTGATATAGCTTCTCAAACTGATCAGACTGATCATTAAATGCAGAGAAAGCAAAGGAATAAAATCGCCAAAATCTATTCAAATTAAGACCGGGTATCCAAACCTCCTTCACAGTAGTGATTTCCTTTGTGTTCTCGTCATGAATTTTTTTTTTTATATCCTCCTTTTCAAGTTCAAAGAAAATTATGGGCACGATTGAAGGTGCTTGTCATTAACTTAGCAGAGTTTTGACCTAAACAAGACACAAATCTAAGTGACAAATCTTGATCACTCTAGTCAACTGGTCACCTACGCAGTCTGCATTGGATAGAGGTTATAGTTAATGCAATACAACGCAACACAGTTTTTAACCCTGAATCGTTTGTTGACAGATGAATGAAGAGAAACAGAGCGGAATTAAGGGCCAGAAAGACACTAGTTCCTTACGTCAGACAGCGTTAGGCTCCACTAGCGACATAGGTGTAAATGCAGAACCCCATTCTGACAACGAGGCTGAATATGGCAACGATATCCATCAAATCCGTCCTAGTGTCCAGGCTCCCAATGTGGATGAACCTCATCCTGGAACCCAGGCTCTAGTCGAAGATCCTCATCGCATACCAGAGGCCAACTCGTTTAAGACTACCGGGCCTTATCATGATGCGGAGACGGGTCTTGAGAAAAAACCTCATCTCGATACCGAGGCTCATTATGACAGAGGATGGGCGTGGGTGGTCTGTGGTACAACGTTTTTGATGGAGTTTTTCGTGGGGGGACTGATAACAAGTTCCGGGGTGGTTTACGCTGCTTTGGTCGACGAATTTAACAAGTCAAGAGCAGAAACAGGTGAGAAGGAAAAATTATATTAATCTTCGGTGCGCACGTTCTCCACATAACCTAAATATAATTTGATCATCTCACGTTGTTGTTTTGCAAGGAACAGAAAAGGAATGTACCAAAATGAAAACGCACGTGCAGAGGCATTGTTTTCACTCATTAACCTTTGCTCTCCCAGAGTCAATTATGGAGACATGTAGTGCAGTTCTAACTTTTCAGTCTGTGGACAAAATCCTATGGTGTGCACGTGACCATTCAAGTGAAACCTCTTCAGCAGTACTTTGACATTCTGCTATTTGTTTTTCAGTATTTTACAAAATGCTCTCTTGGGAGAAGGGTTAAACCTTTTGTTTTGTGCTGTTCTCATGTTCTCACTGCCGTCTCCGTCGTGGTTTCTTAAGGCGGGGATACACGTGAATTTGAATGAAATTTTAAGAGGTTTAAAGAAAGGACGGAAGAAAGAAAATGATTTTTGGAACACCAACAGACAGTTGATACCAACGCAAGAGCACCCCAGGTTGCTAGTGGACTAACTTGGTATCCGTCTATTAATTATTAACTACAAATTCTAATTTTAAAACTTCACTTTCTTATTTCTCTTAATTTTACAAATCCTTTGAGAAAAACTATTTTCTCCCAAACATACCCAAAACTTTACAAAACACCCCATAACATAGACTCATGAGATGAGCACAGAGTTTTTGGATTGCTTGAAACGTGAACGAGATATTTCCCCCGCCTTGAGCTCCCTACTATAGGCGAACCGAATTCGTCGCAGAGCGTAAAGTGTCCCTAGTAAAAAACAGTAAATGTTTGTTTTCCTTTTTAGCCTGGGTGAGTTCTTTGGCTGTATCAACGTATTACCTATTCTTCCCACTCGGTGCTGTACTCAGCGAAAGCTACGGATGCTGGGTAGTTGCCTTGCTAGGTACCCTGGCCTGTTCTGTTGGCTTACTGAGCTCTTCTTTCGTCACCAGTCTCCCAATGTTGTACTTGACCTACAGCTTGGTGTGGGGCCTGGGCGCATCTTTCGTGTACTTCGCTGATTTGTTGATTCTGACGAAGTACTTCAAAGAGAGAGTAGCGTTTGCCAATGGGATAATGGCGCTCGGTGGCGCTATTGGCGGAAGTGTCTTAAATCCAACCATGCAGCAGCTGTTTATTCATCTTGGACTGGCAAACATGTTCCGCGTTCTCTCGGGGGCTTTTCTTCTCTTGTCCGGATTTTCACTGGTTTATCGGCCAAGGCCCAGCGTTTACCCGCATGACAGTGACGTTATAAAAGCACAAGGAGATAAAAAGCGCATGTTTGATTGGGAGATTTTAAAAAATAAAGCATTCACCATGTGGATTACTGTGATTTTCATTTTCATGCTGGGGTACATGGTCCCTTTCGTTCATTTGGTAAGTTGTTATGAAGAAGAGCCTGTTAATAAATCAGATAACAGTCATCCCAGGGCAGATAAGAGTCATCCCAGGGCGTACTCCGTTTTCAAATGGCGGGACAATGCTGCCAAAATACTCTGGACAAAATAGTTGAACAAAAATGTTCAAAAAACTGCGTGGCACTTGTGACACAGTAAATAATGGAAAATGTTTATGTTGAAAGTGCCAAAACTTAAAAATGTTTCAGACGTTTGGGGCTTAGCCCTTCTTCAGTGAAAGGTCTCCTTGTAATATCAATGTTAAATCAATCAGATAGGTCATAAGAATTAAAGACATGATCGCTTACTACGAATTCTCTTGATATTTCAACAACTTCTACCCACTAATGTTTTGATAAATATTGGCGACATGAAAGGAGAATTTGCATTTTGTTCTTGAGGATTTAACTGTTAAAGTACGTTAATAAACCAGAGGGTCAGTAAATTAATCAGCTAACAAACAATCCGCGCAAACAATAAATTATTTAACACTTTTTTTTTGTCGATTTTAGGTTCGCTTGGCAGAGGACATTGGAATCGACAAGACTCGTGCGTCCCTTCTCCTAATGTTCGTAACAATCGGTTCGGCATTCGGTCGGATCATCTTCGGCCGCATCTCGGACATCCGACGCCTTAATCGCGTGTACATCGCTCAAGCCGCTTTCCTGGTTGTAGGATTGAGCAACTTTGTTGTGCCTCTGACCGAATCGTTCGCTGTTCTGGCGGTGGACGCGTTTATTTTTGGATTCTTCGGAGCGTGTTACCTGGTTCTAAACCCAGTCATCGTGTGTGATATTCTTGGACCACAGAAAGTGTGCTATGGTTTGGGTATCACTTTCTTTGTTATTGCTATTCCACGAACTTTAGGACCGCTCATAGCTGGTTGGATATATGACGCGTTCCAAAGCTACGCCATCGCTTTCTTTACATTGGGCGCCACGACTTGTCTCTCCGCCATCTTGACAACTGTTGTTCCAATATTGATTCAACGAAAGGGTGAATATAATATGGATGGTATTCCCGTTCAGAAAACGAAAATTGAACAAGTGGTGTTCAGTGACAACAAAACAACAACAACAATAACAACAACAACAACAAAAGAAACTTTAGTGGATTAAATTAAACACAAGACAGTTGAGTTAATATTTCTTTCCTTACCTATTTTAAAATAATAGAGCAGTTTTCAATTGAGTGTCGTAAAACCAAAACTAAAGTAATTACTCTGACCAATCACAGCAGTCGTAAACAATCCAATGAACCAATCAGAGCTCGAAGCAATTACATGTCGGCGGCGCCAAGCGCGGGAAAACGCGTGCGAGCAAGTCACGATTGGTTTTGGTTTTACTTCTGATTGGTCGAAAAAGTGGCACAAGATTTTTTAGCCAATCACAAAGCGTAGCAATGAAAAAGCAAAGCAATTGCGCAATTACTTTTGACACTCAAATGAAAACTGCTCTAAAGCAAACTTTTTTAAAAGAAGCTATCTCATAGAGATTGTGACGTTTTTGGGGTGGTCAAAACTACTCCAAATTGATTAAGTACCTTTGTCATGCAAGAAATGGTTTGGAACAATAAAAGAAAGAAATCAAATGACATTTTTGAAGAGAGAATAAATCATAATCAGATTTTTGTCAAGTTATCCAAGAAACAAGGTGGTTCAGGTTTTTCATGTTGCAATCCATTTCCATCCTAACCATCCGCGGCCCATGACATTTATTTTACTCTTAGATCAATGGTAAAATACTTGTAAACAAAACTGAACCATTATGTTTGAGTTTTCACTCATATAAAGATGTGTTTTGGTTTTTCAAAGTAACACCAAATATGGTGACATAGCTTCCTTAAAGCAAGATGTCGTCTAGGACTCTGGTTGCCGTTTTGACTGGTCAGTGAAGCCATGATGCTATTGACTGTACAAACATAGTAACAATCTGGTGGTTTCAGTTGAGTTTTGAACATTTTATGACGTCATTTCTATGATCAGTAAGAGTGCTGACAATGGAAAAATGAGGTCAATTTGTTAAATCGACAATGGACCGTTTGCATCATGACGTCATACGCGCAAAGACTTCTGGTAGTTGTAGTATACCCGCGAAAACGGGTAAAAAAATCACGTAAACCTTGACTACCGATCAGCAAAATGATGAGCTTGGTAAACTAACACGTAGCTCACTAAAGAAGACGTCCTTCGTTTAAAAAGCAAAATCCAAACAATTTCAAACAATATTCATAATGCAAACGGTCTGTTGGCCTCCCTTATGTGGACAAGCTCAATCGAGTGTTAATAGGCGAATATTGGCTGACGTCATTGTTTACATTTTGCTTCATTAACATACGAATCTGCATAGAGAGGGCATCATGCTAAATACGAATTGACTTCAAAAGTTGAAAGAGCTTGTTAAACTTAGTAATCTAAGCAATTTTCAGCTCTTTTCATGCAATATTTCAGGAAATATCTGCTATCAAAAACTGCAAAACTGTTGGGTGGCAAAACCGCTAATCAGCCCATACATTCTTTGTAAAATTTTGAGTTTTAAATACAACATTGCATGAAGTGTATCTAGTATATCGGGCTCAAATTTTCAGAGAAAGCTAATTGTGCTATGCCCTTTCAATATTCAGAGTTGATTTTTTTGTAGGTAGGTTAGAGAACGAGGCGCATTTGCTAATGAGGCAAAAATGGTAAACAAAGAGAGATTCCCCTATAGTTGGCGACTCTTTTTAATTGTCGAGTACATAAACTAGTCGATGACAATTCCCCTAGTTCGACGGGACTCTTATAAGTTACTATTACTAGTCTGTAAGAGACAATAATTTTATCGTTGAAAATATGGAAAGTCGACCCGTAAAATTAAAGTGCAACTAACCCCCAATAATGTTTTTCGCCAAACGAAACTCCTAATTGTCCTGATTACATGTGCGAATTTTTTTTTACTGTAGCATTTTTCCTTGCTTTTTTTAGTTTTTTAAAGTTTCAAATTTTTGCGGTTTTTTCGGCCAGTACCAAGCAATGTGAAGAATGGGTCCGAGTTTTGCTTTGACGTCTTGTGAAGTCATCGAAGAAGATTGATTTTCATGATGACGAAGAGCAAAGGAACTGGGTCGCGGCTAAAAGGGATGACTCAAAAGGACCTCATTAAATATTCAACACTAACATCAAACGATGTTTTCCCTGGTCCGAAGACTGTAGTGTAAAGAATATTTATTGAGGTCCTTTTAAGTCATCCCATTTATGGTTCACCAAGGAACTGTGGGCAAACACAAAAAAGGCATCGGAGTGCACAAAATCCCTTTTTTGGCTTTTGAGTACCATTCGCGTTAAAATGCCTTCTCCTTTGTTGCTTCGCGATGATATGCTTATGAGAATGCGGCAAATGGTCTCCTTCGATGACGTCACAGCAAGTTCGTACCCAGCTCCCACAAATACTCGGTAATGGGGCAGAAGCACCTAACTTCAAACAGCTGTAGAAACGCGGGGATGTTATCAATTACGATAATTTTTTTTTTGCACTAGTAATCAGGACAAACAGGAGATTTAATTTATCTAAAGAAAAAATTGGGGTGAGTTGCACTTTAAAAAAAATCCCTCCACCTTAAAAAAAGTATTAGCACATAAATGCAAAAATGCTTCAAATAAAAGAACTGAATAAATGGTCAAATCGCATACGAGAATCGTGCTGTTTGTACGCTGGGTCCTTGAAAATCTGCTTCAGTCAAAAAATTTAAGTTAAATGACAATAAAGTTATAACCTGGGAGAGATGCTAGTTCTTCGCAGGGTTACCCCCTGCATTTTGTCGCCGGTACATATTGATAAACCTGGGTGGAGTGAGACAATGGAGAGTAAAGTTTCTTATTAAGGAAATATCACCATGGCAGAAACCATTCCTTGTACCACCGACTTTCAGATCTCTCCAGTCCAACATCACCACGCCTTCACACGACACATGTTCGTTGTAAAACGATCGGGTTTTATCTTTTGAAAGAGCAAATGATTCACCAGGCTCACTAGGATTGTATTGCCCCAAAGTCCTTGTGACGAGGTTGGAGTAATTTCTCACCTCCAGCCTTGGTGCAAGCTTATAAAACCTCAAAGGTCTGCAAAGGTGTAAACTACAAAGTAAATTGACAGAAATAACACGTACGCCATAGGAAACAACTTTCTGCAGTGTTTATCAATGGCGCATGGCTGCCGCTGACCAGTCGAGGTTCGTGAGGCTGGTTTTGAACCTGGCTTCATCGTAAACCAAGATGGCAAACAGCTCGTAGAAAGATGACTTTCGTTATGATCTTTTTCCTACAAAACCAAGAAGTATAAACAGAGTATAATTTCAGAGCGGTTTTCATGAGTGTCGTAAAACCAAAACCAAAGTAATTACTCTGACCAATCACAGCAGTCGTAAACAATCCAATGAACCAATCAGAGCTCGAAGCAATTACATGTCGGCGGCGCCAAGCGCGGGAAAACGCGTGCGAGCAAGTCACGATTGGTTTTGGTTTTACGTCTGATTGGTCGAAAAAGTAGCAGGAGATTTTTTTAGCCAATCACAACGCGTAGCAATGCAAAACCAAAGCAATTGTGTAATTACTTTCGACACTCAATTGAAAACTGCTCTATTGAGTTAGTGCGAACATACATGCATCATAAAATACAAAATAAAAATCAGTGTTCTACGTAACGTGAACTAGTTTCACTACTCCAGTTAAACTATTTCTTATGCATTATTTAAGCCGTGGTACAGTAATTCGTGGTTCAATATTTCGAAACTATTTTACATTTAAAAGATAGCCTGTGATATGCTCTGCAAGATAAGGTAAATATTATGGGTTATGGCGCTGCTGGTTATATGTGACGTCATCAAAAATGGGGCCCAAGATGGCCGCCATCTTAGATTTTAGTTAAAATACAACTTTTCCGGAAAAATGCTAGAGTAAAATATGATACAATTAAACATTTTGCTGCTTTTGCAGTGTTTTATAATACGTTGTACTGCTGTTGTACTGTTATATAAATTCGTTCTACTGCCGCTCTACTACTCTACGGGTAGCGTTTTCTATGTTTTTATCCGAAAAAAGGTGAAAAACACGCATTTTCATTCAAAAATGACTTGACCTCGTACTGCATGTGATGTCATATCTCGTCTCCATAGCAACCGTATTTCAAGGACAAACGAACAGCTACGAAAGTCTGTATGTGCTAACAATAAATTGTCTTGAAAACTTGAAAACATCCGAGAAAACCCCCAACCCAACCTTGTACGTGCGAGGGTTAAATATGAGTTATAGTAAAAGTTTAAACAAATGTACCTGAAGCTCCTCTTGTTTGGTCTCAAATACTCGATGTAACACACCGTTCAGTTCTTTGCTACGTATTTCGCTGTTATTGCACTCATCAAGTGTTACAGACGGGCTTACTCTTGATTGAGAGTGTTTTTGTCTCCACGCTTTGTCTTCATTTGAGGAAAACACGTTTGAAATTGTGCAGATGATGGCATATTCAAGCAGGGTGGCAAATACAAAGAAAAAGTTGCCAAGTAAAAACACGTCAATTGCTTTCACGTAACCAACTCTCGGTAGGGAGCCCTCGATTCCAAACATAAGTGTAGTTAAGGCGAGGACTGTCGTGATTCCGAGTGACACCCGCGCGGGTACCGATCGTTCATCGATCCAGAAACTAACCCAGCTGAGTATTACGATCAGAATGACTGGAATAAATTGTTGAAGAAGATAAAAAGCAAATCGTCTTTTGAAATGGAAAACTGCTTTCAAAGAAGTATAATTACCTGTGATGAGAACAAATAAAAGTAGATTGTTACTTCTATCCAATTTAAGGCTATGCCTTATTTTGTAGATGTGGGCGCTTTCAACGATCAAATACAAACATAAAATACGGTAAAAGAAGAAGTTCCATTTTCTATATTGGTGGTTTAAAAGATTTGTCATTTGAGCAATATTTCTGAGGAATTATTTAAAGTTGAAAGAGAATATTAGAAATCAATAATGAAAGTGCAAACTACGAAGCTAAGTCGTACCTAGTCGTCTCGTTTTTACTCGTGTCTCTTTGAAGCCCGCGTCACCATCATAGCAAAAGACCACACATTTCCATGGTTAATAATATAGATGCAAACATTTCTGCATTCTGATTGGCTGAAATATTGTAAGTTAATTCTAAACAATGCAGAAAGTTGAAACTGAGTGTTTATTGCACTGATAGAGTGATTTTACTTCATCTGTGAAATAGTTAGTAGAATAGTACGCACTTTTAGACTATAATTCCTTTGTTTTCTTTTGTTTAATTTTGACTATCACACACTAATTGTTAGATAGTGTTTCACAGATGAAGTAAAATCACTCTAAACCATGGAAATGTGTTGTCCACTGCTTTTATATAATGAATATAATCATTTTCCATGTGGTTTACCAGTATCATAGTCAATAGAGCGCGCGCATTTGTATAATGAAGATGCTCTTACTCAACGGCTTAAAATCGAACCTAGTGGAAAAGATGTAAAAAAAATCCGCATGTATCAAGTCACAATACAATTACCTGTGATATATTCCTGATGATCCGTGTCTTGTTCCCAGGCCAGAAGAGTGTATTGAGGGATCTGCAGTTTTTCATCTATTTGGAGAGAGTCTGGGCTCAACCAGGAGTAGATAATATCTTCATCAGCGTAAGAATCTAAAACAAGTACCACACCAAGGTATGGTTGTTAAGTTAATCAAGAGACATCAAGGCAAGAGATTCCATCTCCCATATACACGACGGCCAATTACATTCTATCATATGATAAAAAAATTAAAGGCTCCCGCGAGGCAAACTCGTGAATACGAAATTCTAACGGTTACGCAATATTGCGGGTTTTTTTGGAAATTAAATGTAATGATTTTTGACAAACGCAAAAAAAAAAACAGTAATTTTCATTTCGAAAAATCTAAGTCCCGTCCTTCGGCTCCCTCCGGCTCTATTGTCCCCTCATTTATCCACTACACTACCTTGGATCGATTTGGCTAACTACCTTTTCAACGTAGATATGTGGAAAAAGGTTACATCTGACTGAGGGGTGAGTGAGTGAATTAGCCACCGTTACCGATAACCCGTTCATAAGGCTTGCGCGCATTCACGGGTTAAAAATGAGCTTTATTTCAAAGGGTAAGACCTTGGTTATTGTTTTCATCCGGGTCATTACTTTGCAGGCTCTTAAGCCATGTGAGGAGAGCTATCCGCTTGTTCTTCTCGTTTTTCCAAGCAATTCAATATAATTTCCCCTCCCTCCCTCTCTCATTTTTTTATCTCAAGCTTTCTATGAATGTTTTAAACAAACGGCCACACCAGTGGCCAAAATTATCCCAAAAGGATCTCAAATAGTCAAAGGCTTTAATCAGGAAAAACAGATTATTCGTGATAACTTTAACAAAGGGAATGGAACTGAATCGAAATTTGGCACATGGAAAGGTCTTGTCGTCCTTAACATTTTAAAGTATAATAAGCTTTACCATAACTACTTGAGATGTGTCACTATTTTCCATCCCAGCAAACAGAACTTACCCAAAGCAGTATCACTGGTATTGTTTGGCCTAAATGTTTTCATTTCGGCCACTGAAATCGAGCTTGCAAACTTAAGTTTGCCTTCCGAAGGCTGTCTTGACCCTTTCATTCCTAAAGTCAGTTATGGAGACATGTAGTGTAGTTCTAACCTTTGAGTCTGTAGATGAAATCCTATGGTGTGACCATTCAAATAAAACCTCTTTGGCAGTACTTTTGCATGGTACCATAATTTGTTCTAACTTTTCAGTCTGTTGATGAAATCCTACGGTGTGACCATTCAAATGAAACCTCTTCGGTAGTACTTTTGCATGGCACAATTTGTTTTTCAATATTTTACAAAATAAAATGTAGGATTTTACTTGAATTTCGATGTTTGACAGTCTTGGGAGTTGATTAAGGGTTAATCGATTATAAAAAGTACTCACAGCTCTCAAATTCCATTTTACAAACTTGTTCGTCCATTGGAAACTTTCGCAAATTCATAGGACAGTACAATTCGAGCTTTCTCCTAAAACATGAATAAAAAAGAAATAAATCAAAAATGGCAAAAGATTAATTAAAGGAGGTATCTCATGCATAAGGATTTTGTTTTGTTTTTATCAAAACTTCCCCAAATTAAAAGTAAGTACCTCTAGTGTTAAACATAAAATGCATAAAAACACCAAGACAAGGAAAGATATCAAGAGAATAAACGGTAAGCAGAGTGTTAGCAAGTTTTCCAAACCACACAAAACAATAAACTTGAAAATAGTGGCCCAATTTTCCTTGCGTAACCTTACCACATACAAGAGATTCTAAAGATATAACTTTTCACACCTTCACAACCAAAAGCTCATGCATTTCATATTCCAAAGGCTTTGTTTCCACAGCAGGTGAAAAACATGTATAAGGCCTTAACCTTGCGATCACAAAGGTTAAGATATTTTCCAGGAGGAGAAAAAGCTACTTTACTAAAAAATGCGCCGTAACACTATTAAAGTATCCTTAGAAATGGTGATAGCCTCTTTTACATATTACATTAACTCCGTACGTCCCTCGTTTCAAACTAATAACACTTCAGCTTTATCAAGCGCCACTCAAAGATAATCAGTCGACGAAAACATAGAAACCCCGAGGGTTTTTTTTACAACACAAGAAATGCAGGGGATTAGAAGAAATTTTACGGTAAACCGGAAACAGCCAAGGACAGGTGTTTCGCGGGATAGAGATCACAAATGCAGTTAAAATAATCCTTTGGGTAATAAGGTATAAAACACGTGCAGAATTTCCGTTTAACATAACATAATATCATGATAACTGTTTTTGAGGGCACACTGTCTCGGCTGAAGGTATCGTGTTTTCATGATTATGAGCAGAAGCTTGCTTTAAGCTCACTTGCTCCATTGTTCATACGCGTGATCTGATTGGTTGCACGCATTCAAGCGTGAATTTCGTGTTACACGAAATTCAGCACAGAAAGTGATCACGGCGCGCACAGCATTTGGGTGAAGGTGGGCCTTTAATTATCTTGAAATTGGAAGAAATCATCTAGAAAAGTGATAGAAGCAAAGAAATATTAACTCAGGAACAGACAAAGAAACTGCTAAAAATAGGAAAAATTTCACAAGAATGACAATTTTCTTTTCTTGACCGCCTGTCAATAAATCAATTTCATGAACTGAAATCCACTTCAATCCTTGCAATCGTGCACTTTATCTCCAAACTACTGCTTTTGTTTTTCTCTAGCTAATAATCTTTTTATCCAACTAAGTTGTATATTTGTAGGGAATTGGCGATATAACGTGAAGCTGAGCGAATTTTTGCTATTTCGGCACCGGTGACAGTGTCCTTTTAAGAGGGTCTTTTAACGCGTATGCAAAGTGCCTTGAAGAGCATAAGGCGGGTGCGACGTATGCATGTAACTTATTCTCCCAAAAATAACATGAAAAAAATCCTGTTCAAAATGAAGATTATTGTCATTATTCACCCACAACAATTATTCAATTGTTGTTAATATTTAAATAATTCATTGCAAAAATACTGAAGATAAACCAAGAATTCTTTTAGACCCTCTTTTAAAAATAAATAAAAACGTTTTAAAATCGATGGAGTACCTGTGACTATACGTAATATATCCTTCCTCGGTCAGTTCGAAGAAATAATCATCACTCTGCTTTTTATCGCTTAAATCATTATCAAAAAAAGTGTCTGGTAACCAAACTTGATGGGCAATGTTTCCAAGAAGCCTCATCTTAGGAATTCCCAGCAAAGGACCGTATGCTAGGCGAGGATCAGTCCAATGTTGACGGAAGAAGACAACAGTTGTCACCTCCTGTGTTTAAGCAAATTAAAAAACTGAGCTAAAGAGCTAGAGCAGTTTACAATTGAGTTTAAAACAAAACCAAATAATCACTCTGGACAATCACAACAGACGCAGGCAATCTAATAAACCAAGTCAAGCGAGCAAGTCACTTTTTAGGCAATCACAAAGCGTAGGACATAGGCTATGGACAAAACTACCCAAGAGTATTAGGGACGTCACAACCCTAATGTCGTTCAAAGGCAAGATACGCCAATTCAATATAATAAGTGAACTTTTAGATGATGGCTGCGCAGGATGTAGCCTCTGTTCCTCTTGATTTTTATATATTTTTTATTACAAATCTTGCAATTAGATAACTGTAGATTTTTTCTATATTACTGTATATAGTTTTTAGTTTGTAAACTTTTCCCTAATTGGTGTCCCTAAATTAGTAAGGGATTTTTTCCCTAGCTAGATGGCTTTTGACACTTTAATAAAGTTTCTATCTATCTATCTATCTATCTATCTATCTATCTATCTATCTATCTATCTATCTATCTATCTATCTATCTAAAACCAAAGCAATTGGAAAATTTGTTTTGTCCCGAGACTCACTGCAAACCGAAACAGACAAGCGCGGGAAACATGCAACCGGTGCCAAGCGCGGGAAACATGCAACCGGTACCAAGCGCGGGAAACATGTAACAAAAACCGGTGCCACAGGCGGGAAAGCAAGGGTTATTAAAGTGATGATTGCCGCTTATTACATAGAGTTGGTAATTTACACTGAATCTGATTTAAAAATCATGCATTATTACGCTCTGAGCAGGAAAATAACAAATAAGTTGTTTAGTCATATGATGTGCCTACCATTTCAATCTCTTTAATGGGAACCATTGATAACACGTGTATGGAAATTTGGATTTTACACGGAGGTCCTGTAAAACAACGAAAAACGTCCAGTGGTCTTAGCCGGGAACCAAAAACTTAGGTCGTGTTCTATTAGGATCAACCATTTTCGGTTGGTTGGGTTGGTTGGATTTTTTTCGTGTTCTATTCGGAAAAAACCGTTTTCGGTTGGTTTGGTTGATCAACCATTTCAACCAGCTCTGAACTTGGTTGAAATGGTTGAAATGGTTGAAACCGAAAATGGTTGAAAAGTGTTCTATTGGGACATCTCAATCAAAACCGGTTTAGGTTGAAACGGTTGTTCCCAATAGAACACGACCTTAATTAAGCTGCTACTGATAATCTTGTCAAATAGCCCTTTTCACGGTTAATATCTCTCATTTGCATCACAATAAAATTCAACCTGGATGCGAGGCAATTTCGGACAATTTTGTCGTTTCTGCCTGAAATTGCCTCGCATCTACGTTGAATTTTAATGTAATGCAAATGAGAAATGTCAAGCGTGAAAAGGGCTGTCGTTTTAGTTTCTCAGCTAATCCGCTATGGTTTGTTCAAATCAACTTGCTTATAAACTCAACATAAAAAAGTAACAAATAAACCAACATCGTTGATTTAAAAGCTGTTTACCTCCAAAGTTAGGTCTCAGTCTGTTGTCATAGCCATCAAACAACTTTTCTAACATCAGTGTGGTGCGAGCGGAGGCTGACGAAAGAGTCTTGTTTGTCACACCACTGAAAAATACAGTTTCGTCATTTTGAAGGGACGATCTAATTCTATGTACTTATTGACTAAGTGGGAGGGCCGGATGGGAAAATATTTGGCTCGAGGTAATGGCGTACAGACCGAGCGCAGCGAGGTCCGTGTGCCATGACCGAGAGCCAAATATTTTCCCATCCGGCCCGACCTAACTTAGTCAATAAGTATTTTATCATATAACCAATTTGGAGACAAAATTAGTTGAAATCTTAACGCGCAAGGCCGTTCGCTTTTGTAGTAGGGCCGTACGGCTTTTTCCGGCCCCGCTCGCGCAAATGGTACTGCCCTCATACGCGACTTTCATCAATGGTTCTGCAAAGAACAGGTTCGCAGGGCCGTGCGGGTCATATGATAATTGCCTTTATTATTCGACATAGCATTCTAGAGTGCGAACACGCGTCATAACGAAGGCGAATATAATTTGTTAACACTCCACTTTTCTGACCGCGTACTAGGAAAAATACTTTCAATAAAGACTTAGCGCCTTAGACTTAGACTTGTGGCCGCGCCACAAGCGTCAGCTTTAATTTTTATCGTGTATAAATAAAAGATATTGTATTGTATCTGGCAAACTCTAAAATTAGAACGTCGTTTACTGTAAACAGTGTCCAGAGGCATACAGCACAGACTGCGGAAAATATAACAAATTTATCTACTGAAATGACCCACTTATAAACAGAAATGGAAGTCCATTAATTGTCCTATATCGCGGTCTATGTTAAACTTAAAATACCGGCGCTTAGTTCTTGGAGAAGATGACTGTCGCGGTATAATAAACAATTTATTCGCGAAAAAGTGGTGTAATACGGCTGGGAATTTTTACTGGTCAGTTTTTATTTTTTTGAGTTTAGGCTCGAAAAAATATCAACTGACCAAAACAGACTCGGGTTTTTTTTGGTAAAGAAAAATAAGCAGCGTATTGGTGGGTTATGTCTTTATGGATTCAATCACAAAAAAATACTGTACATGTATTCAAGGATGTCTTTATCAAGTATACAGCCTCGCACTTGAGGTACGCAATATAACAACAAGAAATAACGTACGTAAAGCACGTTAAAAAATATATTTTGTGATTCCCTAAGCCTGGAGTTAGAATTCCTACTGTCAGTATTGAAACATGAAGGTGTTACGTACCTCGTTGAGTTCACCATTGCTGCTAAAATGACCTGTTTACTAAAACTCAGCCACAAAAGCAAACTAAACACAATCATTTCGCTCCCAATTGCCCCCATTATCGTCCCCCAAGATGACAATTTAATTTCAGAGCGGTCAGGCAGCGTACGACGAATGGCAAAGCCGCGAGTCAGAGAAATACCACCTCGCAGCAGATACAGATTCCGCAGACAGCCCAAAGAAACTGTGCGCATTGAGGCGGTTTTTAATTAACAAAACAAAAGTAATGACTGTGGCCAATCAAAACAGACGCCGATAATCCAATGGCCGAACAAATTAGAACGCGAAGCAAATACCTAGCCAGCCGGTGCCAAGCGCGAGGGAAAAACGAGTGACAGCAAGTCACAATTTGATTTTGGTTTTAATTCGGATTGACTTGAGAAGTGGCACAATGTTTTTAAGCCAGTTACAAAGTGTAGCAATGCAAAACCAAAGCAAACGACTCAAATGCGATATTACTTTTGACTCTCAATTGAAAACGGGTGTCCGTATTGTCTGTATGAGATAATTTATGCACTCTGTTGTTTTTGCCAGATTTAATATATATCCCGCAAGACAATAAAAAAATATAACTCTTGGACAAAATATGTCATTTTCGTTCAACCAAAGTGATAAATGTGTGTAGCTATCGATCCGAAATAGAACATTTGACAATGTCTTCACGCTTAGAGGTCCAGAAGTAGCACGATTCTCTAAACGAGAATCCTTTTGTTTGAGACTTCCGTTGTCCGTATTGTTAGACAATAAAAATGCAGACATTGAACAGACTTGCACAATTATTTATTTTATGTTATGGTAAAAAGGAAACCGTTGGTTTTTGCTTGGAATTGAAGGTTATGTATTAAAATATTAAGTAATAATTTTAAAGGGATAAATATCGCATATTCATGGGATAAAAAGCATTCGAAGGTTTACTCGTTATTTTTATTTATCTGTTTCACTGAGCAACAGCTTACCAGTAAGAATATTTGATTGGCATACACTGATTCATCTATTGGCCTTATGCTCGGAGAGGTGTCGAATTAAGATAATGAAATAAAACTCAGGTCAAGTTTTTCTAAGCGCTCTTCCTGGAAATCTGAGTATTTTTAGTTAGAGTAACTTAATCTCTTTCAACTATCCTATTTTTCAGTTAAACTATATCGATTAAGGTAACTTTTTCGGGCATTACGTTGAAGCTATTTAATTTCTTTTGGATTATTTTGCCACCTTCAAACAAATGAGGTAAAATATGATTTTAATAATAAAGGAACTATTGTCAATAAAGATCGCTCAAAGGTCACTCAGTGTAATACAGGTTTACTAGTAACACGTAATTAATAATATGGAAAAGAAGGCTGGACTTAACCTACCCAATCAGGTGTGATGAAGAAGCTCGTCACCATCAGTTTTTCTACGTTGTGTAACAAATTTCAAATGTAATTTTCACTTCTACCTTCTCCACAAATATGTAAACCTAACGATAAATATTTACCTTATAATTTTTATATTTCTCTAGTAGTTTTGTTTTGGCTGAACGGTTCCGAAATGTTAGTGAAAATTTCAAGAGAAGTCAGCTTCGACACTAACAGACACATCGAAGGAATATATGTAAATGATTTGTCCTAACCAATCATGGTGAGGCTTAAGTTGGCCTACATTACCTTTTGATCTGTTTTTGACATTGACTGATAGCTAATTCTCAGCCAAGATAAAACTTTTCTGACTTGTTTTCGGGATTTTTCGAGGTTAAAATATTTAAAAATCGACGTTTCGGCCAGTTTCACTGGCCTTCTTCAGGTCCTTTTAAAAATGTATCAATATGGCGGAACGTTGTTTAGCTTGGTAACTGCATGTAACTTTGTGACTATTACATGACGTGTAAACGATGTCAAAATGCGCGGGAAAAAGCTGTCGAAGGCCTGTGATGTACTTTTGCTTTTGCGATAATTCACTGTCTGCTACAGTCTTTTTTTTTTTTTGAAACTGGCCGAAACGTCGATTTTTAAATATTTTAACCTCGGAAAATCCCGAAAACAAGTCAGAAATTTTAATTTGTACAAAGATGAGAGGTGAAAGTTTCAGGAATACGGGAAGATAAAACTTGTGAGAAACATTCTAAGCAGAACATTGTGAAGTAAATGAACTGTAAAGAACTGTGGAAGTCTAATCAAGAGTTAAAGCCAGAGCCAACTACTGAAGTCTGCTTTACTGAGTCCCGAAATATTGAGTGTAGAATAAGTTGCTAGTCCCCCAAGAACGCTTATTCTACAGTACTGTATTAAAAATGTGATTTTGTATTGCTTTGTCCCTTTTATTTTATCATAAAATTGAACGCTAAAAGGCTTTTAAAAAACATTTTAAAACTTTAAAAACCGACGATGTTTTGACGCCACTTCACATCATTATCAAGTCATAAAAGGTCTGCCCTTTCCCGAATGAAATTTGTCTTCAAGGTCAGGTTTGTCTATGCGGTTAACGTTTTTCTTCATCAACCGTACCATTGAATGTAAATCGGTTGTAAAACTCCCTGTAAAATACAGGATGACATGCACAACGAGGAAAGTTTAGTAGGAAAACGCTTGGAATGACGTTCTACTGTATTTCCACATCATTTTAGTGCCTTTAAAGGAAACTGTGTGAAAGCCAAGTAAAGACTCCACAAGAACAAGACATTTGTGTTTGGCGTTTTGCCTGTGTTGTCTTTCATAAACACAGCACACGCTAAACGCTAAACTTGAATCAGGGATACCCAATGAGGAATGCACAAGGAACCCAATGAGGAATCAGTTGTTTAGAAAACCGCTTGGAATGACGTTGTACTGTTTTTCCGTATCATTTTAGTGCCATTAAAGGAAACTATGTGAAAGCTAATACAGTTTCAGCTTTTCGGTTTTAGCTGAATATTTCAGCGGCAGAAAATTTCAGGGAAAAGAATATTATCCCCTGAATTTACTACCTGCTTTCTCCTTCCCATAAAGTCTAACTGATCTTATTTCGTACCCAAAACGACATTTTTTTGTCCCTCTGAAATAAAATTAAATAAAAGGCGTTAAATCATGTTTGACCAACAAAAAAATGATAGTTCAACATTTCCCAACATTAGGTGCTAAACCGTCCAACATTGATAGTGATGGTCTAACAATTAAATGTTGACCGACAATGTAATAGAAATAATTCGTGGTTTGGGAAGTATTACACTAGTGTGGGTTTCATCGGGAATCAATAAATAAAATATTCAAAGCGAGTACAGAAAAATTGGTAGCTTTAATCAACATGTCTTGAGTGATGGTGAAATGTGTGTCACGCAAAATTCGTTGAGGGGGGAGGGGTACGTGACCCGTTCAAAATAAACCATAAAACTTTCTTATGCAAGCGCATGAGCATAGGCTACTGGTAGCCTCTTGTTGACCAACAAAAAATGATAGTTCAACATTTGCCAACATTTGGTGCTAAACCGTCCAACATTGATAGTGATGGTCCAACAAATGTTGACCGACAATGTTGGAACGCCTTAGCCCGGGTTTTATAATGCTGTTTGTTTCTCGGGATTTTACGAAATGACTTGCACTTGGATTTGTTTTTCTTCTTATAAGTTTTGATAGAAAAGGGTTTAATATATAGCGTCACAAATGTGTTTCATGGTGCGTACCATGTAAACAAGAAGTGAACTCAGGATCTTAAAGAATTTTTTCATTTAATATCAATAATGTATTAGCAAATATCACAAGACACCAGTACGAACAATGTATAAATAAAGAAATAGATAAATACAAATACAATTTGTGTTGTCCGTGACTGTGCTCACATCGTGGGTGGCTCCTCCTAAAATGTTCTGCAATTGGTATAGGATTAAATGGAGCCGAAACCAATTGTGGAATTGCACGCATTTTGGGCATCCTACTGATGAACAGTTACGACACAGAGATATATATGTTTTTAGCAACTACTGTGATTTGCAGTCTGTCCATTTGAATTGGCAAGGTCACCATGCACTACTTTAGGACCCTTTAGAAGCTGGGTGTTTTATTAGTGAATGGTCTTCTAAGTACGTTGTAAAAGCTGACCTCGGAAAGGGCGAATGATTTTTAGCCCGGTTTGGTCGGAAAATGGATATAGATTTTTGTCATTTTGGCTTGAAAGGGAGGAAAGGGCAGCTTGAAGGTCAGGTCTAAAAATAGAAAGGAAAATCTTAGGATCTCAAGAAGCAGGCAACAATACCATGAAATTTTTTTAGTAGTACCCCCTCCCCTGGGTGGGAAACATGTTAGGAGGGCGATCCGATCCACAATTGTTGGGAAATATGTCATGTTGTACTCTTTGAAACGTGAAGTGGAAGTGAAGTGGCGTCGGCTTTTTGTGTTGACTTTACTGCAGTAATAAATTCACATTCGTTTAAAAGACACTCTACGAGGCTTACGCTGATAAAGACGTGGGAGGAAAAGTTTGCATAAGCCATAGAGTGGGGGGAAAATTGTAAAGATAGCCGATGTCGCCGAGGGGGGAGAAGGGTGGGGAAAAAAACAACACGATGCTCAAATGAGCCAGAGTCGAAATAAAGGAGGACAAATTTACGGGATACAACCGCTTTAAAAGCACGCAAAAAAAAAACATCCAAGGGATTCAGTAATAGGGCGTGAAGCACGTTTAATATTGAGTTCTAGCACTAAATCATTTTCGTGCTTGAAAGTCGAGCAACTCAACCGGACTAGATTGAAGATTTTCTGTCCCCAATTCTTGATTTGCCCAGGGGAGTAAAACTCAAAAGTCTGCAAAGTAATAAACTACAAAGTAGATTAACAGGAATAAGGCGTACGCCATAGGAAACATCTTCCTGCAGTGTTTATCAATTGCGTGGGGCTGCCGCTGACCAGATGAGGCTCGTGAAGCTTGTTTTCGAAACGCTGTGGTGTCGGCACTAGTGCTTTGATAGCATGATGATGATGGCAGAAAGCTTGAAAAAGGATTATAATTTTCATTATAATCTCTTCCCTGCATGAAAAAGGAGTATAAACAAAATTAGAAAATGTAACCAGAAACCAGTTTTTTTACGATATTAATCAGATAACATAATCCTTGATAACATATGGTTGTGTCAAGAACAAAAATATGCCGCATGAAAACGTTCCTAGATAAATAAAGTCAGCGCGGGCACATTTCGACTCCCCTTCCCCAAACCCTCCCTCCCTCCCTCCTCCCCTCCCTCCCCCACCCCCCCCTCCCTCACCCCCCTCTCCGTTCTGAATAGGGTTAAAGAAAACTCACACATCTCCTACTTCAAGAGGCTAAAATAAGGATGATGCACCTGAATTTCTTCTTGCTTTCTTTCAAAGCCACGATACACCGAGCCGTTTTCTTTGTCATTTGTTCCCCAGTTGTTGCACTTCTCCAGGATCGTACACGGACTCACTCTTTGCTTGGAAGTTTTCTCTGACCTTGATGTAAATGTGTTTGGGATTGAGCAGATGATGGCATATTCGACCAGGGCGGCAAATGCAAAGAAAAAACTGCCAAACAAAAACACGTCAATCGCTTTCACGTGACCAACTCTCGGCAAGGAGGCCTGGATTCCAAAAGTAAGTGTCGTTAAGGCGAGGACTGTCGTGATTCCGAGCGACACCCGAGCGGGTACCGATCGCTGATCGATCCAAAAGCCAACCCAGCTTAGAACTATAATCAGCATGGTGGGAACAAAATATTGAAGAAGGTAAAAACCGATCTTTCTCTTGAGATGAAAAATTGCTGCCAGAGAAGTAAAGTTACCTGAGAAGAAAAAAATATATTATTCGTTACAACTACAATAGGCCATTTCCGAGTTACGTTACGCCTCGTTGTCAAAGCGAGGCTAGGTGCACAACCTTTCATATGAAAATGAGTTTTCATTCACATGCAAATGAAAACTCATTTTCATATGAAAGGTTTCGCACCTAGCCTCGCTTTGATAGAGAGGCTAAAGGCAACTCGGAAATGGCCTATTTATATTATGGCCACTTGCGTGGCTGTTAATTTATTCTTAAAAACTTCATATTAACTTCCAGGTAACCTGAAAATAATAATCTATTTCCAGCAAAGGTGAGGGCAAACCAGCATTACCTTATCGATTTCTAAGCTCCATTTAGATGATGGGGGGGGGGGGGGAATCAGGGCGGAAAAAAATGTTTACCCGCACCAAAGCTAGAGACAAAGAGGCCGATAACCAGACCTACACTCACTAAGTTGTGGATGTAAAATGATCCCCGGACAATGTCCAACCGACGCAGCATGATCCATAAAACCATTTAGTGAATAAATTTCATTTATGGGTGCAACACAGGTTTCTGAGGAAATTAGTGGATTTTTCAGTTTCGCGGAATAGAGAGTCACCAAAAAATATAAGCAAATAATAAATAGAAGATACATGGATGCACGAAGATGTGAAATTTGAATACGAGAAGAGAAATTTCATATAGCAGTCATGCATTATTTTTTTTTTAAAACGACACTAATTACGAAGTTTTAAACAATTTTCCGAAGACTTACGAAGATTTTCGAAATTCTCCGAATGCTGCTCGAAGGTTGTACGAACATAGTATCATTTTCCGAAGATTGAAGAAGAAAATTTCCGAGAAAGTGATAGATACATGGTAGCTAACATGAACGGATATTGGTATCACTCTTCGCAGTAAAGATAAAATTAATATATGATTTTTTTCACAGTGCGAGAAATCTTGCAGTCAACACCTCTATAAGACGAACACCTGGTGTTGGTCTCTGCCTTTTTTCAGTCATTTTACTGTAACTAAAAACTCTATGAGATGGACATTTCTCTAAGCCGGACAACGGACACTTTGAAACCGTCAAAGGACACTTGAGAAGTGCTTTTTGTAAGTGAAAAATACTTCAAAACGGAAATGTAGGTGCTAAATATGAACAAACGAGTTCACTTTTCTAATATTATTATAGCTCCAGTTTGAAGGTCAGTTTTGCTTAATTAAGTAATAAACGACTTTAAACAGACTTAAAACAGACGTGTATTCATTGTGCATAGGTTCAGCTTTATTATCTCAGAATTACTGGTGTCACGTTACCTCGACTCTCTATAAGACGGTGAGAGAATTGAGAGAAGTTTATGATAAACATCGAAGTTTATATAAACTTACTAAATTACCTGTACTATACTCATGAAGGCGATAGTCTTGGTCCCAAGCCACCAGAGTGTATTGAGGGATTTGCAAGTACGGGTCTATTTGTAGAGCGTCTGAGTTCAGCCAGGTGTAGGTAACGTCTGCATCATTGTAGGAATCTAAAATAACCCGCATATGTACATCAAGGTATATTTCCTGAATTAGAGTTGTCACTGTTTAGTTTAACCCTTTTTAAAACTTCCAAGAGTGCCAAAAATCAAAATTTAAGAAAAAATCCCAAATTTCATTTTGTAAAATATTGAAAAACAAACGGTACCATGCAAAAGTACTGCCGAAGAGGTTTCATTTGAATGGTCACACCATAGGATTTTGTCAACAGACTTAAAAGCTAGAACAAATGGTACCATGCAAAAGTACTGCTGAAGAGGTTTTATTTGAATGGTCACACCATAGGATTTCGTCCACAGACTCAAAACTTAGAACAAATGGTACCATGCAAAAGTACTGCCGAAGAGGTTTTATTTGAATGGTCACACCATAGGATTTCGTTGACAGACTTAAAAGCTAGAACTACACTTCATGTCTTCATTATTGTCTCTGAGACTAAACGGGTTAGAATTTTATGGTACGCTCTTAAAATTGTTTTTAAATAAATGAACTTGTCCAGCCAATCCAAAATAAAACCCAGACTAATCGTGACTTGTTTTGTGTTTGTTGTTGATATTGCCTGATAGATATCAATTTGTCTTATTCAATTTTATAAAAGGTCTATTGAATACTATATTTTTCAGTCAGCTGCTCAATCCCTCAGGCAAAGCCAAATCAATCGTGACGTGGCTTTGGCAAGATTTCCCGCGCTTAGCGGCATTGTGGTTATATATATATTTTTTTGCGCTTGGTACTGGGTGCATGTTACTTCCATCTCAGATTCAGTGGTTCATTGCCCGGTTTATTGGCTAGAAGAGATGAACTCTGATTTTGCTCATTATTTTTCTTGATTCATTTACAAGCTCTATTTTTATAGGCTTTACCATTTTTAAATGTACTCAGTTGCCAGTGATCAACTGATCAAGTACAAAAAATACTCACAACTTTCGAAAATCATTTTACAAACTTGTTGGTCCATCGGAAATTTATGCAAAGACATAGGGCAGTACAAACGAAGCGTTTTCCTATCAAAAATGAAACAAAACTAAAACTATTTCCAATTTTCTTTTAACAATACAAATTAAAAAAAACGACGTCACATTTGACCTTGATTTTAGACTGAACATACTTCGTTAGAAGCATCTATCATCGTCAGTAAGAAGTACAGAATTCCAAGATGAAAGGTCATCTTTATTATGTACCTGTTAGCGCACAACTCTAAGGTTTAATTTTTACTACAATTTTTATGTCATTCTGTATATATTAACGATTTTAAAGAGTTTAGTTTTTTAGCTATCCTAAATTTTCTTGCAATAGGCCATTTGCACGATGATGTCATAACTACAATTACCAGAATCCTTCAGTGTTTTTGCTTTGTAGTGTAACCGCACTGTTAAATAAGAAAGGAAAAACGAAATGAATTCTGGTAGTTGTAGTCAAATGACGCCATCGTTCAAATGGCCTATTCGCCATAATTCAGTCCTCGGGATGCAAGGATTGACTGTTAATAAACGATTTATTTTTTATTTTTTTATTTGTAGCATAAAAAACGGTAGATTATAATCAAACTAAAGGCCCGGACACACGGCGCAACTTTTTTTGCAAAGTTGCGCGCAACAGTTGCAAAAGTAGAATCGAGTTCTACTTTTGCGATGTTTCGCGCAACACTGTTGCATCGTGTGATACCCTCCAAAAATATTATTGCGCGCAAAGTTTCAAGAAAAGTTGCACCGTGTGCCCGTGCCTTAAAGCTACTACATCTTCATATACATCTACATATATATATACAAAATCGAAACTCCTCAGATCTAGAATTAGTTAAACAATTACTAAGTTCAGGCTGGTAATGTCAATGGAATCAGATACGGCAAAGAGTTCCATTTCCAAATAGTTCTTGGAAAGTAAGAAAAAACAACAGAAATTATGCATCAGTCAATTGAAACCCTGGCCCCCCGACCCCCGGGACATAGCGGGGAATTTAACATTTGTTTGGTGTTAAACCCCCGCTAATTCCCCCGCCCCCGGGGCCAAGTAGTTTATTAAAAACCCCGCATAGCGCGGCATTAGTACTTCAGAACAAAATAAACACAACTCGATTTGGTTTGCTGGTCTCAGCCGGACTCGTTCCAAACGTCAAACTATATACCGTAAACCTGCGAAAATAAGCCCCCCTAATTTAAAACAAAAAATTCCTTTCTAATAATAAGCCCCCCATGGGGGTGTTTTAAGGATTGACCTGAAAATACATTATATGTATTACATGTTCAACTTGGACGTTGCTTTTAGTTATCATCAACACAAAAGAGAATCACCAGTATTTATAAGTTTATTTTCCTTTTCGAATTTCTCTTCTCACTCTTGGTATGTTTTCCTTTTGGCCGTATACAATTTAGTAGTAACATACAATGAACTGCAGGGCTGATCTGACTACGTAAAAAATTAATCTTTGCGAGACACCATCACGACAGTACCAATAAAGTAGGATCGCAGTTTCGTTGTTATTGCAACTCATCAGCACGGTGCAACGATGAACTAAATGATGTTAGCAAGAATGCCAACACAAATAGATTACACAATGACCCGCAGTGCACTCACTTGTTACCCGAATCACGCGTACGTTGCCGCATCACATGTTCCGGAAAAAAAAAGGAGCCCATAGAGTCGCAAAGATGTCACACAAAGATGGACAAAGCCGATCTGAACATTTAAACGCATGGGTAAAACCATGCTAAAAGAAAACTGAGAGCATGTCAGATCTGTAAATATATAGAAAATAAAAGTAAAATCTGCATGCTGATACGGTATACGCAGGATCTGCGTAAGATCGCTACACCGTGCTGATGAGTTGCAATAACAACAAAACAAATGTCCACGGTTGCGATACTACTTTATCGGTTTCTATAGTGATGGTGTCTCACAAAGATTACTTCTTTACGTAGTCAGATCAGCCCTGCAGTTCACTGCATGTTAATGTTTGTTCATTTTTTGGCTGGTTAGGTCTCTCGCATACATGTATCCTACGTATACCGTTAGCAGCATCATCGTTTGCAGATTTTACTTTTATTTTCTACAGATCCTTTATTTAAACACGATAGAACTTGCAAGGCAGTTCAATGCCACCGCCTTGAACCGACACTCCCTCCGGGAGGCTTATTGATTTCAAGTGCTTTTGAGGGGGGGGGGGGAGGGGGCATTAACAGATAGAGGGGGGCTTATTACCATTAAGCGAAATACAGGCAGTTCACCACTCATTGATTACCATAATAATGATCAGTTTTAGTACAACTACCGGTTACATTTTCCCCAAAGCTCGCGAGTACCGTGTATATGAATTCGTGCCCGGATTGGAACGGTACAGATGTACCGATTATACAGTCAGCCGTTATGTTTTTGATCGCTGGGTTGTGTAGGAAAAAGAGGGGCGGGGGGCTAAAGGGGGGGGGGGGGCTTAATGAATTTCTTGCTCCAAAAAGGGGGGCTTATTGGAGAGGGGGGCTTAATAGAGGATTTACGGTATAAGTATTCTGGATGTTTCATGGGTTAAACGTTTTTACAAATTTAGTTTAATATAGTTTTTCTACTTTACCAACAACTTCAATCTTGAAAGTTAATCAAGAATGAAGAGTATTGACAAAAGAATACTTTCTTCAACTTGATAACTTGATTTAAAGCAAATGCAAAATTTGCATTCTTTAACTAGGGCAACATTTAAAAGTATTAAAAATATGCCGTTTCATTGATAATTACGTAAGCCATTGAATACTTTAGGTAGCATGATTGTAACATGAAAGGTATTGAAAGACTCCAAAGTTTATTAGCATATCGAGAAAATTTATAAGAAGCCTGTTGAATTAACTACCTTTCTTTGAATTACCCTATACGCGGTATGCGTGCGTGTACAACACTGCACTGCATTACTCCTGATGCACAATTTTAGTACTAACAACCATCTATAATGTACATATGAAGTCCATGTGAATACACCTCAAAACGCATGCAACTCTCTCTCCTCCGCCGCCATTTTGGAAAACGAGGCTTTTCCTTTAGTCCTTCATGTTAAATCCCCGCTCAGTGACCCCGGTCACACAGACATTTTGTTAATTCCACGGCCCCCCGGGGCCAACACGTCGTTAAATGTGCGTTAAATCCCAGCATTTGCCGCGTTAAATCCCGCCTATCTCCCGCTATGTCCCGGGGGTCGGGGGGCCGGGGTTTCAGTTGACTGATGCATTATATGGCAAGTGAGAAAAGCATACAGGAAAAAAATTGTCCTATTAATATATAGTAATAATAATAATAATAATAATAATAATAATAATAATAACTTTATTGTACCTGTGACTATACATAATATATCCTTCCTGGGTCAGTTCGAATAAAAACTCATCACGCGGCATTTTTGTACTCAAATCATTTACAAAAAACGTGTCTGGTAGCCAAAGTTGATCAACAATGCCTCCAAGGAGCTTCACCTTAGGAATTCCCAGTGAAGGACCGTATGCAAGGCGAGGATCAATCCAGTATTGACGGAAGAACAAAACGGCCGTCACTTCCTGTGTTTTAAATGAAAAAATTTGTTAGTAAGAAGAAAGTTTAGAACGATTTGCTTATAACCGTGCTGGCACTAAAATTGAGTCAGTACTTGAAGTATTTGGTACCAAGTGCGGGAAAACATACAACCGGTACCAAGCGAAGGAAAACATGCAACCGGTACAAGGCGATGGAAACCAAGTGCGGAAAGCATTTAACTCGTGCCAAGAGCGGGAAACCAAGCAACTGGTACCAAAAGCGGGAAAACATGTAACTCAGGTGCGCAGGTCAGTTAATAGTTGGTACTGTTCTGACCCTACCCCGGGGGGGGGGGTACTCCCTATAATGGGCTATACAAACCTTTGTTGGGTACCCCCCCCGGGACCCTACTTGGTTCTAAAACGAGGGAAGAGCGGATTCTGTAGAGGAGGATGCGTTAAATTTTGTTAAGTAGGAACTGTTTCCCGAATGTCTGGCTAACAATTTTGATAGGAAAAGTATGTATGTATGCACGCTCGTTTGCTGAATAATAGATGTGTTGTCACGACAGACTTTCCAGCGTTAGCTTTATATATTTCATTCGACGAGGATGTCGAAAATTAAGGTGAGGAATATGTTACGAGAGACTTTTCCATTGCTCGTTTAAACTGAAATGTTACATAAGCCAAAGCATGTCCAGTAAACAATAGTCAGTCTTATGATGTATTCAAACGGAAACGTCTACATTCGTACAGCCGGCTAACCTCCGCCCCGTGCGTTTTCAATAGCTTAGTTTTATGAAAAGAATATTTAAGTAGTTATGTCCTTTCACTCATCGAAAAAAGTCCAGTGTTTCCTTGTCCTTAAGTCCTTTCCGTTCTCGTAAAATTTTAATGTAGTTCCTTTCAAGGGGAGTGTTCTAGGTTGTCACTCAACTTTGGTAACAAGTACCTTATTACATGAAATGTTCGCGACACTTTAATTTCGCGAATTTCGCGATTTGAAAAAAATCGCGAAATTTAAGTGACGCGAAAATTAAATGTCGCGAAAATAACATGACGCGAAAATTAAGTGAAGCACATTATGTCAATAATTTAAAAACGATTTTATTACCATTACACACGTTTATAACAATCATTTTGAACTATTCTGTGGTACTGTTCTGGTCCTTTAGGCATGAACTACAAACCGTGCATTGTATACACTGTGAGAACATCTTTCTTGTTACTGTTTACATAATCAGTTGCGTTTCTGTTTATTTGGGCATTGCTGATTAAGTTGTTTGATCAAATTCAGGGACATGTTAAATAACATTGACAAAGAAATAAAGTGTGTCTCACTCAAAAACGCGAAATTAAAGTGAGTCAAAATGCAAAATTTTCGCAAAATCGCGAAATTAAGGTGTCGCGAAATAAGCGAACCTCAAAATCGCGAAATTAACGTGTCGCGAAAATTTCATGTAATAAGGTAGATCTTTGGTCCTCGTGTGCACAACTCGTACACGTAGATGTACTTTAACAATAGAGAAAACTTGTGCCTTTGTGCCCTCTGCACTACATTAGTAAGTCATTGTGTAAACATTAGTCGGTTAATATCAAGGTTACTATCAAGGTTACGATCATGGTTAGATCCTGAGTCAGAATAAACCTGCGTTGGCTGAAGTTCTGACCGGTTTCCTTTTGTCCCGTGAAGTTCTGCTGGCAGATCCCGCGTACCGAGGTTTGTGACGAGACCTCAGTTTCCCTTCGCTGCAAGCGTGGTTCGCTCAGAGCTAAGTTTCCCAGCATAAGAGTCATTGTTCCAGAAAAAGCTAGAAAAGTATCGTTCAAGTTTCCAGTTTCCATTCCCCGCTTGAGAAAGGAAAAGCCTATCGTCCCATCGGTGAAAACGTATCGTCACAGTATTATGCTGTTAAAGAATACAGGCAACACTAGGAAATGACCGATTATTATAATTTAGCACATCTTACCATGTCAATCTCCTTAATGGGAACCATTGACAACACGTGTATGCTGGAATGGACTTTACATGGAGGGCCTACAAAAACAACGAAATAAAAGCTTAAGAAGGTCCAGCTATATCACATGCACCCACTGCAGTGACTTTTTATACCTACTACCATATTTAGAGCACTTTTCAATTGGAGTATTGAAAGTAATTACACAATTGCTTTGGTTTTGTATTGCTACGCTTTGTGATTGGCTAAAATATCTCGCGCCACTTTCTCGACCAATCAGAAGTAAAACCAAAACCAATCGTGGCTTACTCGCACGCGTTTTCCCGCGCTTGGCGCCGGAGACATGCAATTGCTTCGAGCTCTGATTGGTTCATTGGATTGTTTACGACTGCTGTGATTGGTCAGAGTAATTACTTTGGTTTTGGTTTTACGACACTCAATAGACCAATTCCGATATATTAAAATTCATACTTGGCTCCGAGGCTTGAGGGAATAAAACAAAAGAAATGAATAATTCAACGCTGAACCTCGATGTGATTTCTTTTGTTTTATTCCCCCAAGCCTCGGAGCCAAGTATGAATTTTAATATATCGGAAATGGTCTTTTGAAAACTGCTCTATAGTGCCGATGATGTATACAGCTCAGAACAACCTTTGTTTATAAACTCAACAAGAATAGGGAAAATGAATCAACACCGTAGCTCAACCTTACAGAAACGTACTCTCCGTTTGATGCATTTTACTTCATACAAAGACAATTATTTCATCTGACAATTTACCCTTGGCCTTAGAAATGCTTTACTTCAAAACATTTTCTGTGTTTATGGATGATGTTACCAATGACTCTGTACCCTCAAACCTTCGTGATCTCTTCACTCACTCCAACCAAATACACTCATACCATACCAGGTTTTCTTCATCTGATAATTTGTTTGAAAACCTCCAAGATTAAACTCAATGAGAGGCTCTGTTTCCAGATTCGGGCCAAATTGTGGAACTCTCTTAGCATTTCCTGTCGGGAACTCTCTCGGAAGAAATTTAAAAATAAAATTCATAGGGCTATTTCAATTATTTTGGCGTCTGAGGACAATAATGTTAATTTACCCTCCTTAAAAAATTGCTATTTTGTAACTTCATTTCATGTTTTCATTCTATATTATATTCTCCCTGATTATAACTTTTTTCCTTCTTTTGTCATAACTACTATCTTTTGCAAAATATTTATTTTTGTATAAACGTTGTAAATTCTCTGAGCTGTAAGGGACGGACCATTATTGTTTTGACGGGGGGTTGGAAAATTTTCACATGCAAACATGTTTTTTTATATGCGGCACCTGCTGCAAACAATTTTTTTTGTGTCTCCGTCCAACTGCCATACTTTCAGCAAACTCTTTTTTCCTTTATTTTTTGCTTGCATACAATTTATTTCAGTGTTTATAGCCTCTTCAAACAATTTATTTCAAAATTTTCCAACACCCCCCCTCCCCGTCAAAAAAGTAATGGTCCGTCCACCCCCCCCCCCCCCCCCCCCCCCCTCCCCGTCAAAAAAGTAATGGTCCGTCCATAACTTGTAAAATAATTTTGATGTCACAACCCGCCGCGATAATCCTGTGCTATTTGCGGGTGGTGTCAATTCTGTACATATTTGAAAAGCAATAAATTGTTGTTGTACATACTAATGAATGTTTACCTCCAAAGTTAGGCCTCAGTCTCTTGTCATAGCCATCAAACAACTTTTCTAACATCACTGAAGTGCGAGTGGTGGCTGACGAAAGAGTCTTGTTTGTCGCACCACTGAAAAATACAGTTTCGTCATTTTGAAGGGACGATACAGTACAATACCTAGGGGGTATAGTAGTACAGTAAAACCTCTATTAATCGAGGCCGCGGTCGCGGTCGCGGTCGCGGTCACTTTGTCGAGGTCCCAACGGGTCAGTTATTTTTTGGACAAAAGAAATAAATCGTAAACTGGACAAAAAGGAAACTTCAAATGGGACATGGTTGACTTTGGCTAAAAGAAAATCATATGTACTTATTGACTAAGTGGGAGGGCCGACCTAACTTTGTCAATAAGTATTTTATCATATGACCAATTTGTAGACACAATTACTTGAAATCTTAACGCGCGAGGCCGTCCGCTTTTGTAGTAGGGCCGTACGGCTTTTTCCGGCCCCGCTCGCGCAAATGCGTACGGCCCTCATACGGGACTTTCATCAATGGTTTTGCAAAGAAAGGTTCGCAGGGCCGTACGGGTCATATGATAATACGCTGTTTTTCGCCTTAAGGCGGGGGTAAACATGAATTTGAATGAAATTTGAAGAGGTTTAAAGAAGGGATAGAAGAAAGAAAATGATTTTTGGAACACCAACAGACAGTCGATACCCATGCAAGAGTACTGCAGGTCGCTAATGGACTAATTTGGTGTCCGTCTATTAATTATTAACTACAAATTCTAATTTCAAAACTCCACTATAAATTCTTCAATATTTCTTATTTCTCTTAATTTAACTAATCCTTTTAGAAAAGCTATTTCCTCCCACACATTCCCAAAAATCCCCCAAAAATTTACAAAACACCCCATAACGTAGATTCGCGAACAGAGAGTTTTTGGATTGCTTGAAACGTGAACGAGATATTTCCATTAAAGCCATGTCACGTGGCGGAAAAATGGCGTTCATGTTTACCCCCGCCTTAAGGCTGGACTTAACCTGAACGCCATTTTCCAGTCACTTAGGGGCCGATTACATGGCTTATTTCAGCTCGGGCTGAAATTTCAGCCCAGAAGGCAGGCTGGAATTTTGTTGCGATTACATGACGAATTTCAGCCGGAGCTGACAGCCCAGACTGAAATTTCAGCCCGTGCGTTAAATTTGAAATTTGGGCGGGAAGAGTAAACAAAAAATCAAAATGGCGACAAATTTTCGACTTGTGAAAATCGGGGCACTGCTTGTCTCGTAATTTATCCTTTTTTTAGCACTCAATTTCCAATTTTTTGGGATGGTGGGAGCATACAAGATGATGGTGCACAAATAACCTTTCTTTGCGTTGAAGTCACTGTTCTTGTAGTCCATTTTCGATCTGTAATTCGCCAAGCACCGAAAAAAATTTTCGATTTTATCGCTGTTATTCCACTGAAACCGCCATTTTGTTTCATTGAAAACAAATCATTGCACTTTTCTACCCAGGTGACCTTCCTTTTCAGCTCGGGCTGAAATGTCATTCTGATTACATTCACCCCGGGCAATCGCAAACGTCATTTTAAGAAGATTTGTTCAAGAAACCGGGCTGAATTCTTAGGGGTTGAAATTTCAGCCCGGGCTTAAATTCGCCATGTAATCGGCCCCTCAACATAGCTTTAATAAAAAATATCTCGTTCACGTTTCAAGCAATCCAAAACCTCTATGCTCATCTTTATGAATCTATGTTATGGGATGTTTTGTAAATTTTGGGGTGATTTGGGGGTATTTTTAGGAGGAACTAGTTTTTCTCAAAGGATTTGTAAAATTTAGAGAAATTAGAAATATTGATGACTTAGGGCCTAGTCGCAAAATTTTGATCAAATTTGTGTTTGTTTGAGATAAAAATCTGTCATCACATTAAGATTCCTAATGCAACCGGTGTTTCGCAAATTTGAAAAAAATTGGAAATTCTGGCTAAACTTCAAAGACGCCGTAGTGTATGGGTGGGGCAGGCCGATTTTGAAAAAAATCGAGTAAAACGAAAAAAACCGCTTGGAGCTGTCACCACTAATCAATTTGACCCAGATAAAGAGGTTATTCAAAGAAAAGTTGTATTTTTATTTTTTTTCGATGTTTTACGCGAGAAAAACATAAACACCGACGAGTAAAAATGATTAGCCGTACTACACAACTTTTCACTGAATAAATTGTTTATTATATGACAGACATCTTCTCCCAAGTCTATGTTTTTGCAAATGTTTTCCCTAGTGCGTACTTAGAATTAAGGGTGTAATATCGTGTCATATTTGCATTCGTCTTGGCGCGTATTCGCACTGTAAAAATTAATGCTATGTCCCCGGCCAATAATTACCAATTTGTTTTCCAATAATTACCAATATGTTCTTCCGTTTGCGGTTTCAAATTTTTGAAAATTTTTGCACGGGCTAATTTTTGTTTTTGACCGTAGTTCGACCAGGCCCTTAGTGAAGTTTTAGAATTAGAATTTGTAGTAAATTATTAATAGACCAACATCAGTTTAGTCCACTAGCAACCTGGGGTGCTCTTGTGTGGTTTTCAACTGTCTGTTGGTGTTCCAAAAATCATTTTCTTTCTTCTATCTCTTCTATAAACCTCTTCAAAGTTCATTCAAATTTAAGTTGAGTCCCTCCTTAATGCATAAAGACGTGTCCGAAATGGACAAATAGACCAAACAATGTAACGTGACCTGTTTTACCGACAAAACATCCTTTAACTGTAAATCATAGTCAACCATTTTGGATAGATTTATATAAGCGACAACCATACAAATACATTAACGTTTTATCCATCATTTGCCATCACAGCGCCCCATTTTCAATTTTCTTTTTGTCTAAGAAAACAATGATAACAGTTCACGCGATGCAAATGTTCGGCATCTAAAGAAACAATAGTTTAAGGTCATCAAGTTTTTATCCTGCTGCCAAGTTTGAGCAAAGAATTCGATAAATGGCGAAACCGTATACGAGAATCCTGCTTTTTGTACGTTGGATTCTTAAGGATCTGCCTCAGCCAAAAAAAAATTACACCCTCAGGCATTCAGGGGTTCTCGAAGATTATAGGTTATTTTTTTCAAAATCACTCTGAAAATAATCAGCTAAAACACGCTTCAGTTCAACTCCGATTTTTTAACGCTCACCTCCGATTTCCACGTAAATTCAAAAAAATTCTTTGTCATTTGGCTCTAAAGTAGACTACGAGCCGTCTCTTATTTTTCTTTCAGCTAGTCGAGCGAGAACGCGCGCACTAGCGACGATGCCTGCGAGGCGCGTGGATCGAGGGCGTCAACAACTGACTTGCAACGCAACGCTGATGAGAGCATTGCAAAAAAAGTTGCAGATTTACATGTAACACGCGCGCAACTTACATCTGTTCAGCTTTTTCTACACCTCGCAACCCAGGTTTTCGTTGCGAGACAAGTTGCCGGAAGAGAAGTGTTACAGTGCAATTTCAGTTCATCCGCAACTTGTCTTGCAAAGACGCTCGTCAACGATGCATTTGGTATCATAATAATGTCTTTATAAACAAGCGTCTTTGTACGTCGTCGAGGTAGGCATACAAATGTCAAATAATAGTCAGCAATCATGATTTATATATCATGATAAATAGTAAATCCTTTAGCAACTTCTTACTCGAGGTAAGCAAGTAGAAATAATTTTAAAAATATGAACGATTACCCAGTTACTGAAGAATAGATTATTTAAAACATTCTCCGAGCGTGTTAAGTCAAAGTACAATTTTTACATACTTTATACATGTAAC
Organism: Cladopsammia gracilis; assembly: GCA_022457155.1. Taxonomy (NCBI): domain Eukaryota; kingdom Metazoa; phylum Cnidaria; class Anthozoa; order Scleractinia; family Dendrophylliidae; genus Cladopsammia; species Cladopsammia gracilis. Next base: position 1,536,155 of record JAJGOT010000095.1, on the reverse strand, counting down.
GTACCTTGTTGAATGATAAGCTTCTACTGAAAGAACGTGGTCGATAAAACTCAGCAACAAGAGCAAATTAAAAAGAGACATTTTAAATTTGACCAATCCTCAGTTCAACCCTGTGTAGCAAGAGCGAGAAAGATCGGTAGAATCTGTCACCGTGAATCACAAACTGAATACCACGACGATTGTCTTTTCTATGTTCGAATCACCTGCCTACATTAATTTCTTATTCATTTAAATGACAATATTTCCAAAAAAAAACATCTGTATTTTGCTAAAGTCATTTAGGCCTGTGTCTCTACACAAAGACTTTTTAAAAAAACGTAATCGTTTTGTGAAACAAGTCTGTAAATAAAACGCTTTTAAAATTAATCGACAGTTTTAAAAAAACCCCTTTGCCTTTTGTTACCATACCAATAACGGTTAGAAAGACACATGAATTGAAAATTTAAAGAAAAATTGGAGAGAATGTTAAGTACTATTGGTCGCCTCTATGAAGCAACAAGGTGGGGTGCCAATTTGTGTCAAATAATAATTGTCTTAAGCAAATTGAAAAGTTATGAAAAACATGTTTTTTCTTCCACTAATCAGGAATAAAACAAAATTTGTACCTAAAGGTGTTACACGGGACGATTCGCAACGACGATTTTTAGCGCAACATCGGTGCACGGACGATTTTCTTCACAATTTTTTCGTGAGTTTTTGATTCAGCTTCAAGAAACTTGTAACGCAAAACACGAATTTTTCTCAAGTTGTTTCGTGTAACATACCTGTCGTTATAATTTTTTTGCACTAAAAATAGTCGTTGCGAATCGTCCCGTGTAATATCATCTTAAAGGTGCTTTTATAAACAAGGTTACAATTTCTCTTGTCTCGCAGAAGCAACCAATATATTTTAGCGAATTTTAGCGAAAGGTACGGGCAAAATTATATCGCACTGGACAAAAACTTTGACTGTGATTAGCGTTAGAGAATCGCCGTGAAAGTTTCAAAATCAGATCTAAAAATAAATGTGAATATATAAAATATTGATAATATTGTAAACTGCTAACCATTTGTCAGTGCTGGTCGACCAGGCCGGTCTCTTTTTTACTGACAAGAATACGGCTTTTTGAAGACCTGTTCCTACAGGTTCATTCAAAGAGTGCATACTATAATTTCCGAATTGACCAGTCTGGCCAACCAGTTCTAACAAATGATGGCATGATATTTGAACGGTCCGGTCCGTACGGCCATTTGACAAATGATAAGCATTCTAAATCTACAACATTTATCATAATATCTTACCTCAGAACAGGAGAAGGGAGCTGAAATCTTAACAGGCGCGTAGGAGGGGGCGTTCGAGGGGTTCGAACGAACCCCTTTTGAAGATCATTAATGGCCGACTGAAAATGAAACGCTGATTACTAAGCATTTTTAAATGCTAAGTAATCAGTGTTTATTATGTGCTGGTGGTCAAACTAGAAGAAATGTTAATATAAACTCTGAATCTCAAAGGTGGAAGATTATGGTACAGAACGGGCAAATTGCCGCTGATTCGTGTGCCTCGTCACTGAAAGCACGTGATCCTGACGACTTTCCCAACCTGTACGTGCTCCTGAAAATTGCTACTACCTTACCAGTGACCAGTTGTGAATGCGAACGTTCGATAAGCACAATGAGGAGGTTGAAAAATAGCATGAGATGCACCGTGGGAGAGAGTGGACTCTCCTGCTTGGCTCTAATGCATATCAAATACGATATGCTGGATATGCCTGTCAGTCTAGAGGATCGGAGGTAGTGAATTTATTCGAAGGCCTTCACCCGAGGATGATGCAGTTTGCCAGCTTAGTGTATGAATAGATTTGAGAACTTGACAGACAGGAACGTGCATCGATCTTTCTTGTTTAAAGTTGAAAGAATTATGCTGTCGTAGATATTGAATTGAAGTTAATAAACAGTTGAAATTTGACAAAAAGGGGTCTCAAAATGCGGGAAATGTGATTTTCTTAACAGACATTCAGACATTTCAAGTTGAATTTTAATATATCGAAATTGGGCTATTGTCAACAACATTTGAACAGTAGAATATAGTTATACACCAGTGCGAATATTTTGCCCTGGTGAAAATACTTTGTCCAGTTCAAATATTTTGCACTGGTTCAAAATAAATTTGAACCAGTGCAGACAAAATTAAACCAAAATCATAGTTTCACTACAACTGTAGATAATCGTATTGCAACAGATTGAAGATGTACCTCCCCAGCTCAACCAGCATGGTCTTAAGATCAGTGGAGGTACTTGAAGTGGCACTGGTTGCATGAGTTCTCCAGTACGCTCGTGGTGATCATTCTTGCATCCCACGAGAAACCCAAGAGAACGTTAACGAGGAAATGAGTTCCAGTGCAAGCAACTCGGATTCGCAATGAAGTGATTCAGAAGTGGAATCGGGTTGCTTTGTTGAACACTGCTTCGAGGTCATCTTTGTTCCAGATACGCATGTCCAACAAGTAAACATGTAGTATTGCTGTATATCCACGTCTGTAACAAACATTACCTCGTGGCAATGCTGTGTATTTGTACAATAAACTGCAGGGCTGATCTGACTACGTAGAAAAAGACCATTATGGCAGAAACCGATAAAGTAGGATCGCAACCGTGGACAGCTGTTTCGTTGTTATTGCAACTCATCAGCACGGCGTAGCGAACTAAATTTCGCCAGCAAGAAGCCAGCGCAAATAGAATTCACAATGACCCGTTCACTATATCAGGTTCCGTACTAAGTATTCACTTGTCACTCGAATCACGCGCTGCCACATCACGTGTTCCGAGGAACAATAAAGACCTACGGCCCCAAAATATATAAAAATAAACGTAAAATCTGCAAAGGACCGCAAACGATAATGCTGCTAACGGTATACGTAGGATCTGCGAGAGACCTAACCAGCCAAAAAATGAACAAACATACAATAAACTGCAGGGCTGATCTGACTACGTATATTTGTATATAAAAGGATTGTGAAGGGGGGGGGGGTCATACAAAATTTCTGACTGATCAGAGGGGGGGGGGTGGGGGCAATAACTAAATTCAGTCCTTTAGAGGGGGGGGTATTACCTAATATTTTCCTACTTGTAGCCCATCCCGCCCCCTCCTGATAATTATTGCACAGTCCCTAAGATTGGTTTTCTTAATCTCGGTTCCAGACCCCTAATTTTGAACTATTTTGATATAAACAGTTTTCAAACACTGTAACGGTTACTTTTGAAAACGTATGTCACTTAGCATACGAAACGTCAAGTTTATTATAAAAATGCGTTGGTTTACCATGTTTATCACCGCCGTTTGTGTTTTATTTCTTATCAAGTTACGATGACCCCAACAAGAGTTTATGTCTCATAGAGATTTTGACGTTTTTGGATCAAAACTACCCCAAATTGAAACAAAGTACTTTTGTCATACAATAAATGGTTTACAACAATAAGAGAAAGAAATCAAATGAATTTTTTCATTTTGTAATCCATTTCCATCCTAACCATCTGCAGCCCGTGACATTTATTTTACTCTTAGATCAATGGTAAAATAACTTGTAAACAAAACTGAACCATTATGTTTGAGTTTTCACTGATATGAAGATGTCTTTTGGTTTTTCAAAGTACAGTTGAACCTCTCTAATACGGACACCAAAGGGACAGAGCAAAGTGTCCGTATTAGAGAGGTGTCCGTATTATAGAAGTGACCACGATGACGTCACTTTTAAGACTCCACTGACAGTTTTTGTTCAGTAACTAAAAACAGGCCCACACTCGTCTTTTAACTGTATCTAAATTGATTAATATACAGCATTGAGACATACATTGTCTATCAGTAGTGTACTACATTGTAAAATTCTCAGCTACATAAGGTATACGAATCACTGTTTTAAAACGAAACGAACTACAACGCAATGCTGCATGTGAAAAAGTAATATAGAGTACAATTTTGAAAACTACGGTGGTTTCAAAGGGACATGCATTTCTCCCACTTTTTCTTTGGCTTGCGACTTACTTGCGACTTAGCTGCGACTTACTTGCCACTTACTTGCGACTTACTTGGAGACAACATGGAGTCGTGCGAATCAAAGGTGAGCCGTCTACGGCGTCTTCAAAGTTAACTTTCTCTTGATAATGTAGTGTCCTATGATTTGTAGCTATGAAGTTTATCACTATCTTCGTTTTAGTTGTTATTTGTACTGTCTCAACAGCAGTACTTCCAAGTTACCCCTCTGCAATAAGGAACAATGCACTTATGCGCGGGGAGATAATACAAAACTATATATTTTAAGCTTGGACTTACAGCATCGGAAATTACATTATTTCTTGTAAGTGTGCACGGCATACGCATCTCGCTAAGGCATAAGTGCATTGTTCCTTATTGCAGGGGAGTAATTTGAAACTACTGTTGTTGAGACAGTAAAAATAACAACTAAAACGAAGACAGTGATAAACTTCATAGCTATAAATCCGGGACAGTACATTATCAGGCGAAGTTAACTTTCAAGACGCCGTGGACAGCAAACCTTTGATTCGCACGACTCCATGTTGTCTTCAAGTAAGTCGCAAGTAAGTCGCAAGTAAGTCGCAGCTAAGTCGCAAGTAAGTCGCAAGTAAGTCGCAAGTAAGTCGCAAGTAAGTCGCAAGTCGCAACTAACTCGCAAGTAAGTCGCAGCTAAGTCGCAAGTAAGTCGCAGCTAAGTCGCAAGCCAAAAAAAAAAAATGGGAAAAATGTATGTCCTTTTGAAGCCACCGTAGGAAAACGCCTTTCGATATATTTTTGTAACCACAAACAGGAAATTGTATTACTTACTCAAACTATCATCACCTGATCACCGGAGTGTCCGTAATAAAGAGGTTAAGTTTTTATAAATTTGCTCTCTGGGGCCGAGATTTAGTGTCCGTTGTCCGTATTAGAGAGAGTCCGTATTATAGAGGTCTTTTTTTAAAGAAAATATGTCAGAATTTTGTCGGGACATAGGAAACTGTCCGTAATAGAGAGGTGTCCGTAAGGAGAGGTTCGACTGTAACACCAAATATGGTGACATAGCTTCCTTAAAGCAAGATGTCGTCTGGGACTCTGGTTGCCGTTGTGACTGGTAAGTGAAGCCATGATGCTATAGATGGTTTTCTCTCACGTGACCTTCAGTCCTGTGGGACTCAAATGACAAAGGCCATAGCGGCCATGTTGGTGTACATAACAAAAGAAGTTCATTAAAATTCTTTTGTAGGTGTGCACCAACATGGCCGCCGTGACGTAACGTGAAAGCCATCTATTGACTGTACAAACATAGTAACAATCTAGTGGTTTCAGTTGAGTTTTGAACATTTTATGACGTTATTTCTCTGATCAATAAGAGTGCTGACAACAGAAAAATGAGGTCAATTTCTTAAATCGACAATAGACCGTCTACATCATGACGTCATACGCGAAAAGGCTCCTAGTAGTTGTAGGACACCCGCGAAAACTGGTAAGAAATCATGTAAACCCTGACTTCCAATAGGCAAAATGATGAGCATGATAAACTAAAACGTCGGTCACGGAAGAAGGCGTCCTTCGTTTAAAGAGAAAAATCCAAACAATTTCAAACAATATTCATAATGCAAACGGTCTGTTGTCCTCCCTTATGTGGACAAGCTCAATCGAGTGTTAATAGTTCGCGACTCTTTTTAGTTGTCGAGTACATAAACTAGTAGATTTGTGTAGTGTTTTAGAAGAAAGGGGATACAAGAGGAAATATGTAGAAGAACAAAAAGATCGGGCAAAAAGAACATCACGAGATGAAGCTTTAACAGAAAAAAAGGAATAAAAGAAAGGCCAGGGTCCCGTTTGTCGTTACTTACCATCCAGGTCTCCCAAATATTGGAGGTTTACTTCAAGATTTACATCCGGTTTTAAGGTCATCTAATAGATGCAAAGAGGCGTTTCCGGAAATCCCTATGGTGGCGTTAAGAAAACCAAAGAGCTTAGCTCAAGATCTGGTACGTGCCCGTTTTACGAACGCTCCGAAGCAGAAGGGCAATGGAACATCGAAGTGTACTTCGAAAAACTGTCAGATACGTGATTTTCTCTGTCTAGATATATACCTTTTGTAGTAATATAAATGGAAAAGAATTTAAGATTAATAGAGCGTATGCACTCACGTGGCAAGCAGCTATGCAAATTTATTGGAACAAAAGAAAGTGTTAACATAAGAAAAGCGTTCAAATCCCACAGGATTGTTTTGGTACACCAACATGGCCGCCGTTCTATTGTTTTGGTACACCAATATGGCCGCCGTGACGTCATGTGCATACGCTCTATTATTGCAACTCTGAACGTAGTATATCTGATCAGTTGTAAAATGTGTAAAGTCCAGTATGTAGGATCTACTATAACTAGGTTTAGAAACCGATTTAACAATCATAAAAGCAGGGTCAATACCCATGGAAATTTAAACGCCGATCAAAGAGCTGTAATGGATCTCCTGAAACATCGGAAATCAACTACAGGGGCCAGATAGACAGATAGTTATTTACCCAATTTAGAGAATCCGTGATTTTCCCATACATTTCTCTGTATACACAAGCTGTCGCATACACCACGTATGTAGCTTGGGAAGCCTGTGGTCAGACGTTAGCAGTTACGTCCGACGTTAAGTTTTATGCAACTGGCCCTGGTCTTTACGCTCGAAGAACTTCCAAGATCTGCTGACGCAGCCAACTTGTAAAACCAGAACATATGGTGACAGAGCATTCTCTGTATGCGAACCGAGGATTTAGAACACTGTTCCTTTGGAAATACGACAATCCAGTATAGTTTTATCATTTAAGGAAAAAACTCAAGACTTTTCTTTTTACTAAATTTATTGAGAATTAGTGTTTATCATATTTTTAATTTTTTAGATTCTAGTTTCTTAGATATATTGCTAGTTTTTTAGTTTCTAAAGTTTCTTAGAGTGAATTTGTGGTTTTAGAGATAACTTTGTAAAGCGCCTCGGGCAAATAGTGGATGTGTGCGCTATATAAATGAACTATTATTATTATTATTATTATTATTATTATTATTAGTAACACTTTTATGATATTTTATGGATTGTAATTATGAATATTTTTAGCTAGTAGATTAATAATTGTAAACGTGAAATTATTTGGGAATTTTTTTTAATTAATTGTAAACGTAAGATTGTTTGAGAATTTTTTAATAAAGAATGGTTTTTAAAAATTATAAAAAAAATTTTTAAAAAAATTATTATTGTTATTATTATTATTATTATTATTATTATTATTATTATTAAATCATTTTCGTGCTTGAAAGCCGAGCAACTCAATCGGACGAGGTTGAAGATTTTCTGTCCCCAATTCTTGATTTGCCCATGGGGAGTAAAACTCAAAAGTCTGCAAAGAAATAAACTACAAAGTAAATTAACAGGAATAAGGCGTACGCCATAGGAAACATCTTCCTGCAGTGTTTATCAATTGCGTGTGGCTGCCGCTGACCAGATGAGGCTCGTGAAGCTTGTTTTCGAAACGCTGTGGTGTCGGCACTGGTGCTTTGATGGCATGATGATGATGGCAGAAAGCTTGAAAAAGGATTATAATTTTCATTATAATCTCTTCCCTGCATGAAAAAGGAGTATAAACAAAATTAGGAAATATAACCAGAAACCAGTTTTTATATTAATAATAATAATAATAATAATAATAATAATAATAATAATTGAAATTTATATTGCGTTTTTTAAAAACAAAAGTAAATAATTAATTAAATAATAAAAATAAAACTTATTGTTATAGAATTAATTAAAATTAAAATAAACTAATGATGTTCAATGTAAACAATAAAAAGCTAATTTAAAAACAAAATCATAAAAACAGATAACAGAATCCTTGATAAAATATGGTTGTGTCATAAACAAAAATATGCCGCATCAAAACGTTCCTAGGTAAATTTCAGAAAAAGTCACAAAGTTTTGCTTATAAATGTTCAAAGTCAGCATTTCGACTCCCCTTCCTCCAACCCTTCCCCCACCCCCTCCCTCGCCCCCCCTCCCTCCCTCCCCCCCCCCCCTCCCTTCTGGATAGGGTTAAAGTAAGCTCACACATCTCCTACTTCAAGAGGCTAAAATAAGGATGATGCACCTGAATTTCTTCTTGCTTTCTTTCAAAGCCACGATACACCGAACCGTTTTCTTTGTTTTTTGTTCCCCAGGTGTCGCACTTCTCCAAGATCGTACACGGACTCACTCTTTGCTTGGAAGTTTTCTCTGACCTTGATGTAAATGTGTTTGGGATTGAGCAGATAATGGCATATTCAACCAGGGCAGCAAACGCAAAGAAAAAACTGCCAAACAAAAACACGTCAATCGCTTTCACGTGACCAACTCTCGGCAAGGAGGCCTGGATTCCAAAAGTAAGTGTCGTTAAGGCGAGGACTGTCGTGATTCCGAGCGACACCCGAGCGGGTACCGATCGCTGATCAATCCAAAAGCCAACCCAGCTTAGAACTATAATCAGAATGGTGGGAATAAAATATTGAAGAAGGTAAAAACCGATCTTTCTCTTGAGATGAAAAATTGCTGCCAGAGAAGTAAAGTTACCTGAGAAGAAAAAAATAATATTATTATTCGTTACAACTACAATTTAGAACAACATTCTTATGTTGCCTTGTACAGTCAAAATGACCAAGAACAAGCACAAGCTCCCAGGTGATTCGGGGATTTTTACGATTTGTGCTCGCCTACCCAAATAAGAATTCTAACTCATAATGTGCATTGCCGAGGCAGAGCTTTCAGTTTCGCGGAATGGAGAGTCGCCAAAAAAAATAAGCAAGTGATAAATAGAGGATACATGGGTGCACGAATTAGATGGGAAATTTGAACACAAGAAGAGAAATTTCATGTAGCAGTCATGCATTATTTTTTTTTTAAACGATACTAATTACGAAGTTTTACACAATTTTTCGAAGATTTTCCGAAGACTTACGAAGATTTTCGAAAATTCTCCGAATACTGCTCGAAGGTTGTACGAACTTACGATCATTTTCAAAAGATTGAAAAAAAAAAGATTTCCGAGGAGGTGATAGATACATGGTAGCTAACATGAAGATATTGGTATCACTGTTCACAGTAAAGTAAAGTCAACTCTCTTTTAACGGACACCTCTATAAGTCGAACACCTGGTGTTGGTCTCGGCCCTTTTTCAGTAAATTTACTGTAACTAAACCCTCTATAAGACGGACACTTCTCTGAGACGGACAACGGACTCTTTGAGAAGTGCTTTTTTTTCGGTGAAAAAAAAATACCTCAAAACGGTAATGTAGGTGCTCAATATGAACAATGGAGTCCACTTTTCTAATGTTATTTTTGTTTTAGTTTGTAGGTTTTGTTTAAGTAAACGATTTTAAACAGACTTAAAGCAGACGTATCATAAGATTCATTGTGCATAGGTTCAGCTTTATTATCTCAGAATTACTGGTGTCCCGTTACCTCGACTCTCTATAAGCTGGGTACCTCTCTAGAACGGACAGGTGGGGCCGGTCCCGACGGTGTCCATCTTAGAGAGAGTTAGCTAGAGTTGACTGTATTCCATCGAAGTTTATATAAACATACAAAATTACCTGTACTATACTCATGAAGGCGATAGTCTTGGTCCCAAGCCACCAGTGTGTATTGAGGGATTTGCAAGGACGGGTCTATTTGTAGAGCGTCTGAGTTCAGCCAGGCGTAGGTAACGTCTGCATCATTGTAGGAAACTAAAATAAACCGCATATGTACATCAAGGTATACTTCCTGAATTAGAGTTGTCACTGTTTCCAAGAGTGGCAAAAATCAAAATTTAAGAAAAAAAAACAAATTTCATTTTGTAAAATAATGAAAAACAAACGGTACCATGCAAAAGTATTGCCGAAGAGGTTTTATTTGAATGGTCACACCATAGGATTTCGTCAACAGACTTAAAAGTTAGAACTACACTACATGTCTTCATAATTGTCTCTGAGACTGAACGGGTTAGAATTTTATGATGTCGCTCTTAAAATTGTTTTTAAATAGATGAACTTGTCCAGCCAATCCAAAATAAAACCCAGATTAATGGTTACAAGCTCTATTTTTACATGTTTTTATAGTACAAAAAATACTCACAACTTTCGAATATCATTTCACAAACTTGCTGGTCCATCGGAAATTTACGCAAAGACATAGGGCAGTACAAACGAAGCGTTTTCCTATCAAAAATGAGACAAATAAAAACGGGATTGTCAAAACTACTTTAAATTAAACTATTTCCTATTTTATATAAGAATACAAATTAAAGAAAACGACATCACATTTGACCTTGATTTTAGAAAACATGCTTCGATAGAAGCATCTATCATCGTCAGTAAGAAGTACAGAATTCCAAGATAAAAGGTCATTTTTATTATGCACCTGTTAGCGCACAACTCTAGCTAAGGTTTAATTTTTACTACAATTATAATGTCATTCTGTATATATTAACGATTTTTAAGAGTTAATAGTTTTTTAGCTATCCTAAATTTTCTTGTACTAGGCCATTTGCACGATGACGTCAAATGACTACAACTTCCAGAATCCTTCAGTTTTTTGTTTTGTAGTGCAAATTAGTGCTATTTTTATTTAAACCGCACTGGGATTACAAAAACGAAATGAATTCGATCTGGTGTTCTGGTAGTTGTAGTCAAATGACGCCATCGTGCAAATGGCCTATTCGCCATAATTCAGTCCTCGGGATGTAAGGGTTGACTGTTAATAAACGATTTATTCATTTTTTGTTTTTATTTGTAGCATAAAAAACGGTAGATTATAATCAAACCGTAAAGGCCCGGACAGACGCTGCAACTTTTTTTGCAATGTTGCACGCAACAGTTGCAGAGTCGAGTTCTACTTTTGCGGCGTTTCGCGCAACAAATTGCATCGTACCCTCAAAAAATATTATTGCGCGCAAAGTTTCAAGAAAAGTTGCACTGTGTGCCCGGGCCTTAAAGCTACCACATCTACATCTACATCTACATCTACATCTACATCTACATCTACATCTAGAGCAGTTTTCAATTGAGTGTCGTAAAACCAAAACCAAAGTAATTTTTTTTTTTTATTTTTTTATTTTTTTTTTTTTAATAATACAATGCAATTACTAACGCTACTTACAATAAGGTCGACTACTTACAATACAGTACAGCTAATTACAAACTACACAATACTAATATGACTACATACAATACAGTACAGCTAATTACATACTCAAGATACTTACTTATTTACAATAATAATCACGACAGATACTTACAATACTAAAGCTACTTATACTATTTACAATACTAATGAAACTACTTACAATACTAACCCAGTTACTTGCCAATAGTTTCGATACTTAAAATAAAGATTACATCCACACCATTCAAACTCATTACCAGGATCTATTTACACGGGTGCAAAGCCCGTGCACGGAGCCCACTTTTTATTGAATTTATCCATGCTATTAGTTTTAACACATATAAACTTTTCTGTTTCATACTTAGTTTTAACCTTTAGTTTAAAGGCAGTTATGCTAGGAAGTGTCTGATTTCTTCTGCAATCCCATATATACAATTTAGCATTCAGTAACAGATAGTTTAGTAAAGGGCACTTTGCGTATATTATTCCAATTATAACGTCTTGCAGTGTGAGATGGAAAAATTCTCTTGTCAAAAAGTAGAAATAGTATTCAAAATCTTTCCAAAAGCGTTGTACCTGGCGACAATCAAAAAGAACGTGGTGGAGGGTTTCCAGTTCCGATTTACAGAATGAACATTTATCATCTAAGATGTATCCTATCTTACACAACTTTGTATTGGTAAATAATATTGAATTAAGGACTTTGTATTGAAATGCTTTTAAGTATGGTTCAAAGGACACCTTATGAGGCAACCAAAAAACACTTTTCCAGTCGTCTTCAGATAAATTAAAAGTTTGTCTCAAATGTTGAAAATAATTTGGGAACTGGGCTTTTGTCCTTTTGATTAATGTATAGTAATCCTTAGATTTCTTTTTTAACACGTCAAAGTCTTTGTTATCTATCGTCAAAGATAGTGAAATTTCCGAAGGGGCACTGGCCCCATTGTTTGTTTTTAAGTGTGGTGGTACAGAATGACGAAGTCCTGCCCAAATTAAAAAATTAATTTTACTGATTTTACTCGAAATAACCTTAAGTGAGGTTGAAGTATCTGTGTCAAATAAAAGATCCTTTACATAAATAATGCCGTTTTCAAAAAAATTCCGATAAAAGATAGACCTGTTGTTTATACGTATTTCTTTGTTGTTCCACACTACCAGTTGCCATTCTTTTCCAGTGTCAAAACCGTCACGGAATTCTGACCACCACTGAAGAAGCTCGGAATAAAATTGGGAAGGAATAGCGAGATCTTTGATATCATAATTGCAATAAAATAAAAAAAGCCCTCCGAAACGCTCCAATGTCACGCGTAAATAGCTTTTCCAAGGACCCTCATTGTTCCCAAAGATTCTTTTCAGCCAGGCTAGCCGTAATGATTTGATCATACTTTCAAGGTCAATCATTTTTAATCCACCGTTCTCATATTCATTTATCGTGGACAGTCTTATTACTTTATCCGTTCCTTTCCATAAAAATTTAAATAATAATCGGTTTAACTCTTGAACGATTTCCTTAGGGGCAGGCAGAAGTGACAGAATATAAACAAATTTAGGAATAAGTAATGACTTGATAATTGTCACTTTGCCATAAACAGAAAGACCTCTGGAAGACCAGATATTTATAAGTTTTTTAACACTATCTAACCTCTCGATGAAATTTTTCTCGTGTAGCAATTTAATGTCATACGAATAATAAACTCCGAGGGCTTTGATAGGTTCGTCAGGCCACTTAATACCGAAGGGTTTTGACTTGTTACTTCTGGAAGATCCTACCCACATACCCTCAGTTTTAGATGTATTGATCCTGAGTCCTGACAATTTCCTGAAAACATCTAAAAGTTTGAAAAGAACGCGTGCCGATTCTGTGTCTGACAAAACTGCTGTTGTATCGTCAGCGTATTGGAGAAGCTTTGTTTCTTCTTTGCCAATTTCAATGCCTTTTATCGCTATATTTTGTCGAATTGCTATAGCAAGAGTTTCAACTACAACCACGAATAGATATGGAGAGAGGGGATCACCCTGTCTTACTCCTCGTTCCAGAGCAAAATAGTCTGTTGTAAGACCATTATTAATAACACAGCTTTGTATATTTTTATACAGTGTCTTAACCCATCGGATAAAATCAGGACCAAACCGGAATGCCTCCAAACAGCTAACAAGATAATTCCACTCTACGCTATCAAATGCTTTATGAAAGTCTATAAAAATCATGAGACCTGGGATGTTTTCTTTAAAAGTAAAATCCATTAAATCGAAGATCGATCGTACAGTTTCACCTATATAGCGATCTTTAACGAAGCCACTTTGGTTGTGATGGATAATATTTGGAAGAACATTTTTTATCCTGGTCGCTAAGACCTTAGACATAATTTTTGCATCTACGTTAACCAGGGAGATTGGTCTCCAATTTTCTAAAAAAGAACGATCCTTACCTTTTTTTTCAATAAGAGTAATTACTGCTTGTTTCTGGGAACACGACATTTCACCTTTTTCAAAACACTCATTCGCACAATGAATGAAAGGTTCGCTAATAAGTGGCCAAAATGTATTATAGAATTCAACTGGAATTCCGTCATTTCCGGGGGATTTGTTACGTTGAAAGCTTTCCAGAGCCTTAGCACATTCTTCTGCAGTTATTTTGCCCTCACACGATAACATTTGTTGTTCTGTAAGTTTAGGAATGTTTAAATTGTTCAAAAAAAATTCCGTCGCTTGTGTGTTATCTGCATTCTTATTCTTGCTTGTGTATAATTCTTGGTAAAAACGTTTTTGTTCGGATAGTATATTAAAGGGATCTGTGACGATCGCACCACTAGTTTTCAATTTTCGCACATGTTTTTTAACATGGTTTCTTTTCTCCAAATTAAGAAAATATTTTGTACTCTTTTCACCATGTTCCCACCAACGCGCGCGTGCGCGAATAATAATACCTTGAAGTTTTTCTTCATAAAGAAGTTCTAATTTTTCTTTAGCCGAATTGAGAACGTTTGCATTGTTGTCATTAGGGTCGGAATCAAATATTTTCTTTGCTTTATCAAATTCCTTTTGAAGTTTCATCTCTTTTTCTTTTCTTTTCATTGCTTTTCGTTTTGAATGCTGAATTGCGTGAACTCGGATATTATACTTAGTCCAATCCCAGATACTTCTATTATCTGTCAATTCATTACGACCTTCTCTCAGCCACATAGGTATTTTAGCTGTTACTTCTCTAACATAGTCTTCATCTTCCAAAAGCGAGCAGTTCATTTTCCAATGGCCGGGACCTTTGATATTTTTATCACTGATACAGAACTCTATAGAAATGGCTGCATGGTCAGTTTTTATGGCTGGAGTAATATCCGTCGTTGTAACTAAATCTTGTAAGTTATTTGAAATAAGCCAGTAGTCTAAGCGGCACAGAATCATTGGCGAGTTTTGACTCCACGTAAAGCTTTTTGTGGTGGGATTTTTCACTCTCCAAATATTAATCAAGTCAAGATCAAGTAATTACTCTGACCAACTCACAGCAGTCGTAAACAATCCAATGAACCAATCAGAGCTCGAAGCAATTACATGTTGGCGGCGCCAAGCGCGGGAAAACGCGTGCGAGCAAGCCACGATTGGTTTTGGTTTTACTTCTGATTGGTCGAGAAAGTGGCGCGTGATTTTTAACCAATCACAAAGCGTAGCAATGAAAAAAAAAAGAAATTGTGTAATTTCTTTCGACACTCAATTGAAAACTGTTCTATATACAAAATCGAAACTACTCAGATCTAGAATTAGTTAAACAATTACTAAGTTCAGGCTGGTAATGTCAATGGAATCAGATACGGCAAAGAGTTCCATTTCCAAATAGTTCTTGGAAAGTAAGAAAAAACAACAGAAATTATATGGCAAATGAGAAAAGCATACAGGAAAAATTATCCTATTACTATTTAGTACCTGTGACTATACGTAATATATCCTTCCTGGGTCAGTTCGAATAAATAATCGTCACGCGGCATTTTTGTACTCAAATCATTTACAAAATATGTGTCTGGTAGCCAAAGTTGATCAACAATGCCTCCAAGGAGCTTCACTTTAGGAATTCCCAGTGAAGGACCGTATGCAAGGCGAGGATCAATCCAGTATTGACGGAAGAACAAAACAGCCGTCACTTCCTGTGTTTTTAATGAAAACATATGTTAGTAGGAAGAAAGTTTAGAACGGTTTGCTTGTAACCGTGCTGGTACTAAAATTGAGTCAGTACTTGAAGTATTTGGTACCAAGTGCGGTAAAACATACAAACGGTACCAAGCGAAGGAAAACATGCAACCGGTACAAGGCGATGGAAACCGAGCGCGGGAAGCATTTAACTGGTGCCAAGAGCGGGAAACCAAGCAACTTGTACCAAAAGCGGGAAAACATGTAACTTAGGTGCGCAGGTCAGTTAATAGTTGGTACTGTTCTGACCCTACATAGTTTAAAAACGAGGGAAGAGTGGATTCTTTAGAGGAGGATGCGTGAAATTTAGTTAAGTAGGAACTGTTTCCCGGATGTCTGGCTAACAATTTTGATAGGAAAAATATGTACGTGTGCACGATCGTTTGCTGAATGATATAGATATATTATGCTGTTAAAAGAATACAGGCAACACTAGGAAATTCGAAGGAAATGATCGATTATTCATGTTCGTTGCAGCCTAGAAAGAAAGTGAGTTAAACCTTGGCTATACAGCAGTATAATTTAGCACATCTTACCATGTCAATCTCCTTAATGGGAACCATTGACAACACGTGCATGGTGAAATGGACTTTGCATGGAGAGCCTATAAAAACAACGAAATAAAAGCTTAAGAAGGTCCAGCTATATCACATGCACCCACTGCAGTGATTTTTTTTATCAGGCTGCCTTATTTGTCTATCTACCAAAACAATTAAGGGTATTTAACAGGGACATAGCTAGGGGAGTCCTGGGGTGCCGGGGTGCCCGTGACCCCTCCTTTGTGAGATAATAGACCCTTCCACGGTTTTTCATCTTTTGATATTGGCCATGTAGCGGGATTCTAACGACACTGCTGGAAAGAGCACCTCAAAATTGGTAAAATAGCCAAGTTTGTGAGTCGTATCTTCTCAAGTAGTTTAAGGCCTGGGTTTAAAGTGTGTTCGGAAAATATGGTTGACACTTAATATCTTCACCAAGAAAACCTAGATCAAAATGAAATTTTCTCTGAATGTTAATCTTGATGTTTTCTTTTGCCTTAACGCAAAAGTTTGGTCACGTGACATGTCACGTGATCAAAATTTTAAAATTACGTAAATCGGCGATTTGGTAGCGAATTTTCTTTGTATAGTTAAATAAATTAGCTTTTCTGATGGAGGTTTAACACATTTAACCTTCTACGTTTGGAATGACTGTCCTCAAGTCTTTAAATTACAGTTATAAAAAATTATAGGTTGAATTTTGGACTGAAAAATGACCTTTGTCCTCATAATTTTATTTTTGAGATTAATGGACACTCATTCCAAATGTGAAGGGCTGGAGATATTTAATCTGCATCAGAAAAGCATTTTTATTTGATGTTTTCTCTTAAACCCGTCACCAATCCGTCAAATATTTGCTATTTTAAGAAAAATGGCCACGTGACATGTCACGTGACCTATGCCAAAGCTTATTATACTTAAAAATGTTAAGGACGATAATATCTTTCTATGTGCCAAATTTCGATTCAGTTCCATTTCGTTTGTAAAAGTTATTACGAATAAACCGTTTTTTCCTGGTCAAAGCCCTTGACCCAGGCCTTAAACTACTTGAGTTGTAAAATCACAAAGTTATAGCTTCGCGAAGTCGGGAAATTTTACAGACGTTTGTATGCTGGGGGGCAAGTTTGTTGTTGTTGTTGTTGTACATTATGATGAATGTTTACCTCCAAAGTTTGGCCTCAGTCTTTTGTCATAGCCATCAAACAACTTTTCTAACATCAGTGTGGTGCGAGCGGAGGCTGGCGAAAGAGTCTTGTTTGTCACACCACTGAAAAATACAGTTTCGTCATTTTGAAGGGACGATACAGTACAATACCTAGGGGGTATAGTAGTACAGTAAAACCTGTATTAAGCGGTCAATCATATTCATTGATTTTGTTATTCTTTAGTTTTTTACAGTTGTAATCATTTATAGTGCTAGCCCCTGAAGAAGCTTTGTTTTGCAAAGCGAAATATTGGGCACTATATTGAATTCCATTTTTATTTTATTTTATTTGCTTCTGCTTCTGCTTCTGTTTTTCTGCCGCAAGGATCAGTTTGCCGTTTCTTTTGTTTCACTTCAAGTATTAATACTGATCTATGTCTGGAAACCCAGATCCGGCCATTCTCAACGGTTTGTTGCAGTGATCGTGCATTCTATGTTGCGGTCACCCTGTATTAATAAGCGGAAAATACTCCGTCGGGGCCGCGATCGTGGTCGCGGTCACTTTGTCGAGGTTCCAACGGGTCAGTTATATTTTGGACAAAGAAAAATAAATCGTAAACTGGACAAAAAGGAAACTTCAAATGTGACATGGTTAACTTTGGCTAAAAGAAAATCATATGCTGCTTTTTGCCTTATACTAAGGCAGGACTTAACCTGAACGCCATTTTCCCGCCACTTTGGGGCAGATTACATGGCTTATTTCTGCCCGGAAATTTCATCCCGGAAGGTGGGCTGGAATTTTGTTGCGATTCAGACTAATTTCAGCCGGGGCTGACAGCCCAGACTGAAATTTCAGCCCGTGCGCCAAATTTGAAATTTGGGCGGGAAGAGTGAACAAAAAATCAAAATGGTGTCAAGTATTCGACTTCTGAAAATCGGGGCACTGCTTGTCTCGTAATTTATCCTTTTTTTAGCACTCAATTTCCAATTTTTGGGGGATGGTGGCAGCCCACAAGATGATGGTGCACAAACAAAACCTTTCTTTCCGAACAGCTTCATATTGCTTCACCTTAGGGACGGACCATTTTTTTTACGAAATACCCTTCAAACATTAAACAGTATTTTCTTTGGAAACAGTAAACATTAAAGTATTGGCCAATATAACAGTAAACACTAAAAAATATGGGTAAATAACACTAAACACTAAACCCCATTCAGACCCTCATTTTTGTTTTTGGCCCTTAGTTTAAAATTAGAATTTGTTGTTAATTATTAATAGACGAACATCGGTTTAGTCCACTATCAACCTGGGGTGCTCTTGTGTGGGTATCAACTGTCTGTTGGTGTTCCAAAAATGATTTCTTTCTTCTATCCCTTCTATAAACCTCTTCCAATTTCATTCAAATTTAGGTTGAATCCCGCCTAAATGCATAAAGACTATCCGTGTCCGGAATGGACAAATAGACCAAACATGCAACTTGACCTGTTTTGCAAAACAACCCTTTACTGTAAATAATAGTTAACCATTTTGGGTAGATTTATATAAGCGACAACTATAAAATGTTCTTCATCATTTGGCTCTAAAGTAGATTGCGAGCCGTCTCTTATTTTTGTTTCAGTTAGTCGAGCGAGAACGCACGCACGAGCGGCGAAGCGCGGCGAGGCGAGGGCGTCAACAACTGACTTGCAACGCTGATGAGAGCATTGCAAGAAAAGTTGAAGATTTACATGTAACACGTGCGCAACTTACATCTGTTCAGCTTTTCTACAACTCGCAACCCAGGTTTTCGTTGCGAGACAAATTGCCGGAAGAGAAGTGTTGCACGTGCGATTTCAGTTCATCCGCAACTTGTCTTGCAAAGACGCTCGTCAACGATGCATTTGGTACAATAATGATGTCTTTAAGCATCTTTGTCGTCGAGGTAGGCATACAAATGTTATACATATATCAATAGAAAAACCTTTAGCACTTCTTACTCGAGGCAAGCAAGTAGAAATAATTTTAAAAACATGAACGATTACCCAGTTACTGAAGATTATTTATAACATTCACCGAGCGTGTTAAGGTGATTTTATACGGGACGATTCGCAACGACGATCTTTCGCGCAACAAAATTAACGACAGGTATGTTAAACGAAACAACTTGAGCAAAATTCGTGTTTTTGCGTTGCAAGTTTCTTCAAGTTGAATCAAAAACTCGCAACGAAACAATTGCGAAGAAAATCGTCTGTGCACCCACGTTGCGTTAAAAGTCGTCGTTGCGAATCGTCCCGTGAAGCATCATCTTTAATTATAAGTCAAAGTACAATTTTTACAGACTTTATACATGTAACGTACCTTGTTGAATGATAAACTTCTACTGAAAGAACGTAGTCGATAAAACTCAGCAACAAGAGCAAATCAAAAAGAGACATTTTTAATTTGACCAATCCTCAGTTCAACCCTGTGTAGCTAGAGCGAGAAAGATCAGTAGAATCTGTCACCGTGAATCACAAACTGAATACCACGATGGCCAGTCTTTTCCATGTTCGAATCACCTGCCTACATTAATTTCGTTTTCATTTAAATGGAAATTTGTACAAAAAACAACATCTGTATTTTACTGAAGTCATTTAGGCCAGTGTCTCTACACAAAGACTTTTTAAAAAACGCAATTGTTTTGTGAAACAAATCTGTAAACAAAACGCTTTTAAAATTAATCGACAGTTTTGAAAACACCCGTTGCCTTTTATTACCATACCAATATCGATTAGAAAGACACATCAATTAAAAATTTAAAGAAAAATTGGAGATAATGTTAAGTACAATTGGTCAGCTCTATGAAGCAACAAGCTGGGGTGCCAATTTGTGTCAAATAGTAATCGTCTAAAGCAAATTGGAAAGTTATAAAAAACATGTTTTTTCTTCCACTAATCAGGAATAAAACAAAATTTGTGCCTAAAGGTGTTACACGGGACGATTCGCAACGACGATTTTTAGCGCAACATTGGTGCACGGACGATTTTCTTCGCAATTTTTTCGTCGCGAGTTTTTGATTCAGCTTCAAGAAACTTGTAACGCAAAAACACGAATTTTTCTCAAGTTGTTTCGTGTAACATACCTGTCGTTAATTTTTTTGCGCTTAAAATCGTCGTTGCGAATCGTCCCGTGTAATATCATCTTAAAGGTGCTTTTATAAGCAAGGTTACAATTTTTCTTGTCTCGTAGAAGCAACCAATATATTTTAGCGAATTTTAGCGAAAGATACGAGCAAAATTATATCGCGCTGGACAAAAACTTTGACTATGCTATTAGTGTTAGAGAATCGCCGTGAAAGTTTCAAAATCAGATCTAAAACTAAATGTCAATATATTAAATATTGATAATATTGTGAACTGCTAACCATTTGTCAGTGCTGGTCGACCAGGCCGGTCTTTCTTTTTAACTAGAATACGGCTTTTTGAAGACCAGTTCCTACAGGTTCATTAAAAGAGTGCATACTATAATTTCAAAATTGACAAGTCTGGCCAACCAGTTATGACAAATAATATGGCATGATATTTGAACGGTCCGGTCCGTACGGCCATTTGACAAATGATAAGCACCCTAATTAAATCTACAACATTTATCATTGCCCCCGCAGGGTTTTGGCCCAGAGGCCAAAACCTGAGGAGGCATAATTGAAGTCCCCGCGTATATACGGTATATTTTGTATATACGGACCAAATCTCGACTTGAACAGCCGAGGCGCGCAAAGTAGTACTCGGTAAAAATAGGTCACGGGTAAAAGCCAAAGCTTGGCTTTGGTTACTTTTAGGGGTGCCGTGATGAATAAGAGCGATGAATATTTTCGAGTATCTGTGCGCGGCTTTTCAAACCCGCAGATGTGTCGACTTCATTTAGACGAAATCATGTTTCGCGCTCGTTACCAAGATGTGTTTTGAGCAATTTTTGAGTGCCATTTCGTTCTTTTATAACTTGTAAAATGTGATTTTTTACATTTTTAAACTTTAGTTTGTAATTTGCAGACGCAATTTGACGACATTAAATTCTCGTTTTAGCGCGCGGTAAGACAGTTGTTTTTCGCTATATAGCGCGACACCCCTAATTGGGTAAATTATTGCAGGGGTCCAGATCAGAGGCATGCTCTCCAGGAAATTTTTTCTGTTACGTTCTAAAACGCCATTTCCTGCATTTCTGACACTGAAAAGCGTTTGTGTAGTACATCAAGATATAAAGTCTGGAGTAAACCTTAAGGGTTGGTTCACACTAGCGACGTAATCGGAAGTGGAGTCGTAGTCGGAAGCATGACGCGTCTTACGTTCTAGTATAAATTAAAAAAACGGAGTCGCAATCGGAATCGGAAGCTCGACGGAATCGGAATCGGAATCGGAAGGATCAGGTTTCCTTTTTCTTCCGATTCCGCTTCTGTCGCTTACTATCCGCTTCCGTCGTTTAATTTCCACTAGATCGTAACTTGCTTGCGATTCGGATTCCGTTTACGATTCCGTCGCTAGTGGGAACCAGCCAAAATAGGCCTTTATCACGCCCCGCCATTTTGTATAAAAACGAAACATTTTTGCCCGCCCAGCCTCGTTTTCAACTTTTTCACTGCGAGGCTGGGCGGGCAAAAGCAAAGCATTTTATTCTCCGGGGAGTCAACGTGGCCGCCGCGTGATAAAGGCCTATTCTCAACCAGAAAACCAAAATTTTCAATCTATATTGCATTATTCATTACTTTGGAACACGTGTTTTCAGAAAACTTTTCGTTTATTTCTTCACTTT
Source organism: Cladopsammia gracilis (assembly GCA_022457155.1). NCBI lineage: Eukaryota > Metazoa > Cnidaria > Anthozoa > Scleractinia > Dendrophylliidae > Cladopsammia > Cladopsammia gracilis. The sequence goes on along the minus strand of JAJGOT010000095.1, from coordinate 1,514,375 downwards.
TATAGTTTGACATCACATTCGGAAAATATTTAGTTCGTAAGGCAATATGTGTACTACCGTGTGACCAGCGCATTCTTCCTGGCTAGAATGTAAAAAGTAAAATTCTGGGAAATTAGTCTGGTACGCACTTGGTCGCACTTGCGTACTTCGTGTAAAGGCAGATACGCCCTTGGTTTATATTATGGCGTAACAAATCGTGTAAGCTACATCATACCAGCTACTAAACTTTTCACCATACTGTAAATAAACTAGCGGAACACGCGAGGTTACGATGAAGAATAGAGAGTTTTCTGGCATTTTCTAAACAAAGAGCGAATTCTCTCTTTTAATGGGACTTTCCGTGGAAATTCTGCGAGAATTTCTGCCCTGCCGGGCATGTAGCCTATTTTGAAACCTTGTGCGTGAGTCTGACCACAAATTTTCAATTGCTGTCAAGAACATAGTGATTGTATAGTATGCTCAAGCTAAAAAATATCGTCAACTTCATAACCAAAATAATTTTCGAAAACGCTTGGCATTTCCAAACAAAGAACAAATACTCTTAGGAGGTTTGATGAGACTTTCTGAAGCAATTCTGTGAGAATTTCTGACTGCCAGGAATTTAGTTTATTTAAGACCGTTCCCGGCTGCCAGGCACATAGCCACAGTCGGCTTTGGCTTGACCTGTGTTATATATCTTGATAATATTTGTTAAGACAGCAAATAAACAGTTTGAACTTTTTCCCGTTCGCGCTCTTGGGAATAAAAGTAGAATTAAGGAGCTTTATTACATTATTTTCAGCATATTACCGTAATGATGTGATTCGATTTACCACCCTCCTTCCAATAAGCCACCCCCCCCCCCCCCACCCCCTTAAGTGCCGTTTTGCCGGTTAAAGTGCATATGACAGATGCTTTTTATTTGCTTGATCGAATCTACATGGTGTTCTGATAAAAGGTCGAAAAAAGGTTTCCGATATCGATGTTTCTTATCCGTGTTTTCGTTTTCTAATCAAAGGCTCCTAAGAGCCAACCCGTGAATAAGAAATGCTAACGCGTAACGCAATATTGCGGTTAGCTTATGTTTTCACACTGAAAAAGTTCGATAATTTTTTAAAATTAAACGTTACCGATAACCCGTTTATTACGCTTGCGCGTATTCACGGGTTAAAAACGTGAAATTTCACGTTTTCACGCTGTGACATCAATACCAGAATGTTATAATAGTTTCGCGTTTTCTCGGTTCCTCCGTTTTTTTGGTTCGTGTTGCTGCAACCATAGCCAAAAATACTGAGGAACCTAGAAACCGCGAAACTGGCATTCCTGTATTGACGTCACAGCTGACTATCCCCAGTCTTTCTTCTTACGCGGTACTAAACTTTTAATGATGTGGTTTACAACAATGACTTGCCTTACGAACATTATAAAATCCGATAGCCAGGTATGAACTTTCTTGAACATACAATCACTTAATTTATATTGATCAAATTTTGTATTACTGTTGCTGTTTGCAATAGAACAACCATGTGAGCAATTTCACATTTTAGTTCAATTTTTGCTGCATTACATATGCTTCATTTTAGAACACCTCTATTAAGCGGTCACCCTTTGGGAATAGCCAACTGGTTTGATTGCATTACGGGTACTTTTACCAGTACATGGAGATCTGAGTGACATTATACATATTGTACAAGTTATGTTGATCATTTTTATTCACTTGCAGGAACCTATGACATTTATGAATTTCAAAACAATGAGTGGTGAACTGGCAGTTCTTTCCCAACCCACCCCCCCCCCCCACCCCCACCCCCCTCAAACACGCTTAAAATAAATAAGCCCCCCTTATTTACGGTAGTTATATATTTTGTTTTATTATCAAGGTTGCCAAAGAGAATTTTATGCATTAATTATGCATGTTGCTCTGTCCTATTCTTTCCAAGCAAGTGATTATGTCCTCTCGTTTCTAAGATAATCATGTTTGCCCAGCATGGCAGAACTGTTGCATCATCACTGAACACAGACTGAGAATCTGCAAGTATTCATCCGCACCATCACACAAACATTTGTCAACAATCTGAAATAAATACCAGAGAACATACATCAAAGATCTTTCCATATAATTACTATTAAATTACCAGTATAAACATTGTGCAAACTGGTCTAAATTTTGAGCTGCAATGAACCTTTTTTTGTGTAGATGTTACAGGTCAAATAGGCCATTTCCGAGTTGCCTTTAGCCTCTCTATCAAAGCGAGGCTAGGTGCAAAACCTTTCATATGAAAATGAGTTTTCATTCACATGCAAATAAAAACATATTTGCATGTGAATGAAAACTCATTTTCATATGAAAGGTTTCGCACCTAGCCTCGCTTTGATAGAGAGGCTAAAGGCAACTTGGAAATGGCCTATTTGATTTCAGGTTACTTTTGATATTCCATTGATCTTTTTTATGCAAATTCGGGCTTCGCCCTCATCAACTATCACACGATAGAAATCTCAAGCTCATAATCTAATTGTTTTAGTATAAATCTACTAGATGTACAAAACTTATAATAATAATTTAACAATTTATATAGTGCATTATACATACAAAATTTAACAACAAATAGTCTTCACAGACACTTCGAAAACGCGAAGAAGCAGCTGCCATTAGGCTACTCACTCTACTCACTTTCTACAACAGAATAGATAGTGAGTAGCGTGGCCAATAAGAGAACAGCATTCATGATAGAATGCTAGTAGGTTTATACTAATACATGATAAGAAATGTCAAACAAAGGAAAAACAAAATTAACCTGAAATCAAATTTGACCTGTAACACAGATAAATAGTTCTCAGTATTTCAGTTTCCTGTGACCCTATTTTCCACAAGGAGAAAAAGGATAGATGATGATTATGATATTTCAGTTTTTTATACTTACAGCTAGTTTCTCCAATATTGCAGATTTTTGATGGTCATTCAATTCAGACATTTCTACAATCCTATCGTGGACCTAAAAGGAAGTAAAGAAAATCAGTCATCTGTCTCTTCTCTTGACACAAGAAGCTCATAAGTCAAATTCAAAATAAAAGCCATTATTATTCGACATAGCATTCTAGAGTGGAAATATGCATCAAAACGAGTGCAAAGATGACACTCTGACCGCACACTTGGAAAACAGTTTCAAAAACTTAGTTTTAGGAGAAAATTACTGCCATATAATAAACAATCTATTCAGCGAAAGTTGTGCAATACGGCTGGGCATTTTTACTTGTCAGATTTTATTTTTTCTTGTCTAAAGGCTGGAAAACATAAAAAGTGACTCGTAAAAATACTCAGTCATATTACACAACTTCACGCTGAATAACCTCTATGTATTACCAGTGAATAAGATGCCATTTAAGATTATAACAAATGCTTTCCACAATTTCACAGCTGGTTGGAATCTCCCAAACTTTCATGAGCGTTGCAAGGGAAATGGGAATTTTTTTTTATTCAATGGCTTTACATTTATTCCTTACACATAATTCAATAGCTATTTTACAAAGACTATGAGAAACAAAACAAACAGAAAAGAAAAATAGTAAAAGAAGCAGTGTCCAAAATAATATTTTTTATCTAGTCTACTAGTATTAGTAATTGTGGTAAATGATTTTAACCAGTTAAAGGTGTGTAGTTCTTCTTTATAAATATCTTTAGGGGAGCAGGGCTGGTGTAGTGGTGAGAGCACTCGCCTCCCACCAATGTGGCCCGGGTTCAATCCCCGGCCCCTGCAGCACATGCTGGTTGAGTTTGTTGTTGGTTCTCTCCTTGCTCCGAGAGGTTTTTCTCTGGGTAATCCGGTTTTCCCCTCTCCTCAAAAACCAACACTTCCAAATTCCAATTACACTGTAGATCTGGAAAGTGTCCACAATTAGTACTCACGTGCTAAATACCTTTGACACTTCAAATAAAGTGATTTACTATTATTATTATTATTATTATTATTATTATTATTATTATTATTATTATTATTATTAACTCAAGTTGGACCGGAGAATCATTAAATTTTAGTACTCTCCATGGATCGATGCACTGAGGTAGGACATCAAAGTATTAGAATATAAAAGTACTAATAACCAGCTCTTTCATTTAGTCAATGAGAACCTACACTGTAAATATCTCACCTGGTTTATAACCTGAGCAGCCGCATGCCCTTCAGCTATAATTTCCTGTTGAAGTGAGTTAAATTTTATCCAGTTTTAATACATCATGTATGATGATGGATAGGGTTCATGGTAAAAAAAAGATCCAAAATGGCAGATGTCTGACTAATTTTGTGAAGATGTGCCATCAAAATAAAGTGTGAAAGGAGATGTGTCCTGTTAAGTAAGACGTTTCCAGCCCTGTTCTTGCTACTCCACACACATGCATGTAGACTGGACTTACAGTAATACATCAGGACACTCGTATACAAAAAAAAAGTTACCTTGACCGTTGAGTCCAGCTTTTCAAAGGAGTCAGAACCACAAGCCTCAAAGAGTTTGTCAGCCATTTCAGAAGGAACAACCTGTAAGTGAAAAATGTATTCAGAAAAATTTTTCCAGGGATACAAGTTAGCCCAAAATGGTATGCAATATTTCACAATGAGTATGTCATACCCCAGCTATTTCTGTGATATCATGTGCTTCCACAATGTCCTCTCCTTTTAGTCTGTAAGCACTCTGTAAGTATGTTATGGCCTTTTAAAAAAGAAAAACAGATATTTAAATGAGTGTGAAAAACAACTGGGGCTACAATTCAACAGAAAGAACACTGACTGCAAAACAACTGCTTTGTTGAAGATATAGAAAATGGCATGTAATAAATTGTATGCTTGAATAATCTGCTACAAAGGAGGTTTGGGAAAATTCAAATGTTTATAAATGCGAGTGTCAACAAAACTAACTTTAATGTTGTTCCAGAAAATATCCATTATTCCCTCAAGATTTTCAGTTTAAACCCCTCACCCCGGCCCTCAGAAATGCAGTTTGGCTTAGGCTTTTGAGAGCCCCGTCCCCCTTGGAATTTCCAATGACCTTCTATGGGAGGAGTACGGATATTTTCTGCAACTGCACATTCTCCCAAACTTGCTTGACTTTTTGCAAATGGGTATATCAGTGCACAATGGCCAATCAATGGATTTTTATTGATTTTAATTGATTGATTGATTGATTGATTAGGGATGAACCATTTTATTTTTTTTTTTTGGGGGGGGGGGGTGGGCAAATTAAAAAAATTCCTTTCACAGCAAAAGTAGAGGGGAAAAAATTGTGCACAGCGAGTCAATGAAAAGAGAAAGGAACAATCTCTAAAAACATTCTCGTACAGCCTCAAGATGGAAAAAAATTCATGCTCAGAAAAATTGCCAACACCCCCCCCCCCCCACCCCCTCAAAAATAAAATGGTTCATATCATACTTTATCTATTTCTTTCAAATAAGAAATCCTACAAAATAACATGTGATGTCATACCTGTGTTTATATGAGCTGATCTAAAACATTTTTGCAACCTGTGAAAATTTGTCATATGATCAAACTTCCTGACTTATAGTTCATACCTTTCTCATGTCTCCTTCTGATATTTTTATTAGCTCTTCAATTGCCTGTAAGAAAAATAAACTGCATGAACTTTCAAAAATATGTAACCCTTATGTTTCAAACCTTAACTATTGAAAAATAATTTACCTTACATATTAACATCAGGTTTTTTAGGTGTAACCTGGTAAGAAAATTATAATTCTTTCACCAGGTTTGAAGAATCTCTTGTCATTGGTATTTTGGTGGAAGGATCTTTTTCTTGCCACAGGTTTTCAGAATTTTGATTTTTAATATTCTTGGTTTGCCTTAATGAAAATCACAGTTCCACTCATAGATTTTATGACTCAAAAATTCCCATAGGTTGGGTGAGTGGATAAAAAATGAATAGACTGATAGCAGCAGCCAAAGGCATCTTCCACATGTATATGCTGACATCTGATCTTTCTGTAAATACAATGGAAAGCGACCACATTTTCTGACATACACATCAATCTTTAAAGCAAATAAATTCTAAACACTTTCATAACAGATCTGTTTTTCGTACCTTATTATCACACCTCACACTTTCTTCTTTACAAATCATGTTAAGCCTTTTCTCGAGCGTTTCTGTAGACAATGGCTTAAAACGAAACTTGGAACAACGGGATGTTAGCGGCTCAATAATTCTGTGAAAAACAAAAGAGAATAATAATTAAGGTTTTTGTGACACCTGGGTTAGGCAAGGTCAAGGGGTGGGATAGGAAGGCATTTGGGTGTCTTACAGATACCCACTTTTTGAAGAAAAAGAAAGAAAAGAAAAGAAAGCATGAGGAAACAGCCGTGAAAACAAGAACCCATTTAAGTGCACCTGATTGACGCGCGTGCAACATAGGTGTCCAATTACAGCTATCCAATTACAAAAAGTTGTAAATATTGGATAGCTGTAATTGGACACCCATGTGACCGCGCGCCAATTACGTAAGAAATAGGCGGCGCGCGGATGACCAATGTGTAGTTCCATAAAAAATCCATACCCACCACATGGAAGGTCATTGGAAATTCCTATGGGGAGGGGGATCTTAACAGCCAACATTTTAGAAGCAAAGTATGAAGCTACACTGGAATTTCCTGGGGGGACGGGGGGTGCTAAACAAAAAACCTTCCGTGGGGGGAGGATGGATATTTTCTGGAACTGCACATTCACAATCAAGAATTTTGTTATTGATACGATTAGCAGACTAAGTTACTTGCCCCACGGGAAAATCTACTTGTCGCAGACGACTGGACGGCACCTTTTTTTCAAGCCCTGTAGAATGCAAAGTTTTTGGGTAAGGGTGTGCCGCTTGGACTTTAAGACCCTTAGCCTATACTAGACCATTTTAGCTGCATTTTGTAACCCTATTCTAGACTAAACACCAAAAAAACCCTACCCTATCCTAGACCTATATATAGCTCATATATGGGAGTACCTCCCACCCCCCGGGGGAAAAAGGAAACATTTCAGACCAGCAGGGGAGGGGAGCAGGGATGGTGTAGTGGTGAGAGCACTCGCCTCCCACCAATGTGGCCCGGGTTCAATCCTCAGACCCGCCATCATATGTGGGTTGAGTTTGTTGTTGGTTCTCTCCTTGCTCCAAGAGGTTTTTCTTTGGGTACTCTGGTTTTTCCCTCTCCTCAAAAACCAACATTCAAAATTCCAAGTCGATCTGGAACGCACATACAGGTTGTAACAAGCTCTTGAGCTCCTAGGTGTTATGTGGGTAAATAAATTTTGTTTCATTTTCGTTTCATAATATTTGCAATTGAAAAAGTGCAAACAGGTGTGCACCCACAAAGGAGGGGGGCAACTGGGGCACTGGGGGGGGAACCGGGGCATTGGGGGGGGGACCGGGGCATTGGGGGGAGGGGCACTAGGGCGGGGGCACTGGGTGTAAAGGGTATGGCATATGGGAAGGGAGAATTTTGGAACTCCTTGAATCCCCCCTCCCACACACTGTTATCATCATTTTAAGAACTAATACACATACCTACTAACGTAGTTACAAATGAGGCAAAATCTTGTTGACTTTGTCTCTTTTTCCATAGTTCTTCTCAAGGCTGCCTGTTACACAGAGAATAAATGATCCATGAACGTAGGAAGATGAGAGCATCCTTTTCTTAATATTGAATTAATTAGCAAGGAAAAATATAATTTAAACATTTGAAACTCAGGAGAAGGAAAATTAAAAATTTCAAACCTGTGCACTTGGTGTCATAGAATCTGCCTCGTCTAAAATAACCAGCTTAAAAGGTGGGCATGGTTTACCACTAGACAAAAGAAAAAAATTGTTAAAGCCAGTGCTCGACCTTAGCGGTAGTCCACTAGTCCATGACTAGTAAAAAATGGGTTTGGGCTAGTAAAATTTGAGATGATGCCTGTTGGCTAGTGAATTTCAGACCCTACTAGCCCAACGAACTAGTATAAAAAGCCAAAAAGTTAAGGTCGAGCACTGATTAAAGCTCTGTTAAACTTAGGAGGAAATTCCCCACAAACTTAAGATTATAGGGCTTAAATCCTTTATTGAACAACTGAGCCCCAGGTCTTTGGAGACATTATTTGTACAAAGTCTCACAAGGAGGGAAAAGGGGAAGGAGGGTTATTCAAAATTTGTATCATTTACACCACAAACTTAAATAAACTTAAAGCTGAATTACAGTCCGTACTGCACAATCTCGGGGTTTGTTTTCATTTTTTGTTTTGAATTTGTTGATATGTTACACTTCGGTAATAGCATACATGGAGTAAATGGGAGTAAACCATCCGTCCACCATTACGACCGTTGTATTTACGAATGCTCGATGAGCTGAAATATCGGTTTTGGAAAACTTTGGGGTTCTTTTAATTGTTATTATTGTTTGGCAAGGATATCTGACGTTAATAATGAGGGAAAAGGTAAGTTTGTCCCATAATTTTCATTTTCGCCAGTAAACGTTCCTTGTTTGTGAGTCTCACAAACATTGCCAAGCTGAGATTGCGCAGTACGGACTGTAACTCATCTTTAAATATACCAGGATTACATTAAAACACTGCTTACTCTGCCCTCACACCAGAAGCTGCCAACTGCGCAAACTTTTTCACTTTGTCTCTCACCACCTAAAATATTAGAATATTTTATCATTTTAATATTAGGTCTTTATTGACTATCTGTGCCCAGGGATGTAGCTAAGAGCCGGCTATCGGCTAATTTCACCAGCTGAAAGAGAACTTATCACTGATTGAAATTTCACTAGAAAACAAAGACTTGGAGTGATTTCAAAGGTGCACAAGCCAGAAAAACCGGCTGAGCTTGTTAATGAGCTTGCTCAGTTTTTTCTTAGCTACAACCTGTGTGCCACGACTACAGTAAATGAAAAATAGAGTGCTTAATTTGGAGAGTAAATTTTCTGGTGTTAGTATCGTCAATAAAGTAAATAAAGCCTGCATATATCCTGGTATCATATTGCACTGTATTCTAGCTATCATTGTTTCCATTCAATAAATGAACTGAAACAAGATAGCTAGATAACAATACAACTATTGTTCATCTGTTATTGATTGAATACTATGCGTGCGTGCCCAATAATTATTTTATCAATATAGTTTAATAAAGCCGGCATATGTCCGGGCATCAATAAACAAACTGAAATAAGACAGCTTGATAACAATACAACTATTGTTCATCTGCTATCAATTGAATACTATGTGTGAGAACCCAATAATGATTTTGTCAATATAGTTTAATGAAGGCAGCATATGTCCTGGCAACATATTGCGCTGCATTCCAACTATCACTGTTTCTGTTCAATAAATGAACAAAAACAAGATAGCTATAACAATACAACTATTGTTCATCTGTTATCAATAGAATACAGAACTATGCATGCATACCCAATAATTAATTTGTCTCACCAAGGACTGAACACTGAACAACACAGGACTGTATATAGGTCACATGATAAAAAATATTAACATATTCACTGGCTGAAATGAGCTGGTCTAAAATTTCTGCTGAAATAACATAAGCATAGTTACTACCCATTCCAGTGTTCACTTAGCAAAATCAAATTAATTTGCAAACACTTGTACATGGCTTAATGATCAAAATGTACAATTTTATGTCTTAGTTAACAAGCCAGATTTATTTATGGATGTTTAGGTGATTATAAAACTTGTTACAAACCTGTATTCCACGCTCATCTGATGCATTCAGTTCAAGCACTCGTGCTTTCATCATTTCCGATCTAACCAATGAAAAAAGATTGCATGGTTGAATTAATAATTATAAATAATAATTAAGTTAAAATAAAAGAAACTACTTTAAGCAGAATCAGATCAATTGCACTCAGATTTTAAATTCTACAGAAATTGTTTGACATTGTGCAGTTCCAGAAAATATCCATACTCCCCCCACGGAAGGTTTTTTGTTTAGCACCCCCGTCCCCCCAGGAAATTCCAGTTTAGCTTCATACTTTGCTTTTAAAATGTTGGCTTTTAAGACCCCCCTCCCCCCTAGGAATTTCCAATGACCTTCCAAGGGGGGGGGGGGGGGGGGTATGGATTTTTTCTGGAACTACACATTCTAGATTTTCTCCAAACAAACAATGAAGTTTGTGACCTGTTTGCCCGAATTTCAAAATGTTACACGGCAAATTTACCATGAAAATGTCTGTCAGAAAGCAGTAAGAGTAGAGATTTCATTGCATACCCAAACAGTTGCCTTGCTACAGCAAGTATCGTGGATGTTTTACCAGTGCCGGGAGGGCCATAAAACAATAAGTTAGGAAGATCAGCTCCCTCAAGTGACTTCTTTAACACAGACACAACTTCATCCTGGTATGCAACGTCGTCAACTGATCTAGGACGACTGAAAAATAACAAATGGGGTAAGGAGAAACATTGTGGAATTCTTTAGGGGTGAGGGTTAAAAGTAGTGGAATTCTTTAGGGGAAAGGGTCAGAAACAGACAAATTTGTCATCATGAGCACAATAATTATGTGGCAATGTAGCTAAATAGATTAACATGTTGTACATGGTGTATCAAATTTCTGTTTTAGTTTGCACTTTGCTTTTTCTTTAGGTTCGTATGTAATGTATATTGTTTGTAAGCTTTGTTAAATGCAAAATAAAGTTTGTTAAAAAATTTTAAAAAAGGGTAAGACCCATATTGCTGAGGGGTAAGAAGGGAAGGCCAGTCCCCAACTAGGGGGTGCAAATTTTAAATTCAATACTTCTATATGACTAAGATTACACATACTAGCAACCATGGCTATGCTTATAAGCAGTCTATGGATACATGAGATGATTATCAATACCCATGATTCTTTCCAAAAATAGTGTCGGAGTGGAACCACCTCCCTGGAGAAATAGCTCTGTCTGACTCATTGAAGAATTTTAAGGCTGCAGTATGAGCTGTTTTTAGGAGGCTCATAAGGGTTTCTTGCTTTCAATAGTGTGTCTAAATGATGAAATATTAAAAAATGATGCAACCGATGATGCAGACAACTTTTGGATATCTATCTCTTAACAGGCAATACTTTAAGGGTGCTTATGATGTCATAGTCATTGCCTTGGCAACACTACAGTTTTCGCTAATTATCTTTAAAACTAATCCGGTGACCTATTAATTTTTTTCTCAGTTTGGAAAGCACTGCTAATTTTCATTTATTGTTTTGGTGCTATGACAAAAATCTATCTAGTAGATCTCAAGTCATTTCCAAAAAGGTTGTTGTCAGATAAGAAAAAAATTCCGCTAGATAGGAAATGCCGAATACTGCTTGCATACAGAAAATCAGGATAGGTCACAGAACAAACTTTCAAGATAAAGAGGAATATTTTATACACAAATTATTTCTGGTTCGCCCAATTTTACACAGCAGCTCACGCGCTACTTTTTGATAGGAAAATCAGCTGACGCGTATGTCAATACATGACAAGTGCATAGCACGCACGCACACACGCATGCAGCTGAAAACCTTTTCTAGGCTCCTTAATATTAACTTGTCTTAAATGTTAGTTTTAAGGCAGTCCAGAAAATTATAAACAGTATTGAGTGTGTCACCTATGTGGTAAATAAATAAAATATTTGACACAGTAATAATTATTAATGCTTTAACGTAATACATCAAAACTCCTCTGAGATCCTGTCACTCACAGACAGCAGTTTACTTGGCTTTTATGAGTTAAGCTTAACCTTTTAGCTCACTGTTAACATGTAAATTCTCCTCACCAGCTCGTGTCTATTTTTGTTGGAAGACAATTTACTTTGGTAATCATTTCCTTTATTTTCATAACCCGTGACTAGATGACCTACCTGAGTAATAACTTAGACTTAAATGTGTTAGAAGATAGCAAAAAGAAGAGCGAACGTCACTCACTATTTTTCAACCCATGGAACGATGCCTCGCTTGCTCGAAGGCCCCGCAGTTTCTTCGCTTGCTGCCTGCTTTAGCTTCGATGAACTACTGGAAGAACTCTGTCCACGTAAAAAGGCATCCATTGTAGCTTCAAATGCTCGTCATTCGTCAAAACAAGCGACAAATTAAAGGTATATATAGTTTGACTCTATTAATTTCTTCCCACAATATGGCGAACGATGGCGAACAAGTCTCGAAAACTTTCCCGCCAATGATATTTTCCAGAGAAGGGACTGGACTTGAAGCAGCTGTCACGCAAAAAGGAACGTTGCGTGACAGACCAGAGGAAAGGGGGGAGGTGTCGAGGTGTTGACAACTAGATTTGCATATCAAAGGCATTTACCAAGTGCGTTGATGAATGGTAGGACAAAGTGGAGTTCGTACAAAGTGTACAAAGTGGGAAACTAACATAACTACTCGTTAATATTGTGGTCTTGTCGAATGAGCTGGCAAAGTTTTGTCGATGAGAGTTTATTAGGGACGAGCCAGGTGGCAAGAGCTTCGATTCATGGTTTGGACGGCAAGCGATACGCATCCAGCGCGGGATTTGTGGTTTGTGTTCTCATTTGTTTATTCTTCGTTCGTAAACATTCCTGTGTTTCTAAATTATAACATTGTAAGGTGGTGATATGATGATTTCTCAAATTAATGAAACAAAAAACTGAAAACGCCCAAAACATTGTCACCAATTTGTCGTTTCGGACCCCCAGTTGATATGGCGATATTAATTTGTCGTGTAATAAACCGGGAATAAAACCTTGTTTGTGTAGAATCCTTTGTGGCCATAAAACAACGGCCACTTCTATATTCCAAAATATTGATTGTAAGAACCCCGCATTTTATATGGGACAAATCTGATCTCTGCGAAACAAAGAAAAATCTAGTCGGTATTGTCGCGAAAACTTTGCTTTCATTCACGGAATAATAAGCCTTAAATAATGGGCCGAAAATAATGCTGTTTGACATTCCCGACAAGTTCAATATTGTTGTTGTGGCCGATTTTCAGACGTCCTTTATTATCAAATAATCAGCAATCGATAGACTAATTTGTTTGCTGGGAATAGGTGTTTTACACCTCGTCGATATACAACAGATGTCATCCGATCGGCCGATCCCTGTCATGTACACGTACAACGTACATTGCATGTACAAGACGGACAACTAAGCTTGGATCATGATGCCGGCCGCGCTTTATGATCAGTCACTTACTCTTCTGTAACTGAACTAATGTGTCTGGGCATTTGATTTCTATCGAAAAAGTTTGGTCAAGCACCAAGCGGTCAAATACCCTCCTGGGTGGGTACTCGCGTATGTTTTGGGCGGGTATGTGGCGCCCGGGTCCCCTGTTTTAGAAAGAATTTGGTCTTAAAATGATACCCTGTTCACAGGAAAAAATACCTGATTCCCATTTTGGGATTTTTTAGGGTATTTACAGAACACCAACAAAATTCCCAAATTTGGCAAAGTGAGACAAGTCCCAACCTGGGAATTCCCAACCACGTTCCGTGGTTGGGACTTGTCTCACTCTTGCAAATTTGGGATTTATATGGGTATTTTTTCCTGTGGTTCAAGAAATAGGTCAATTTTTAATATCCTGTTGTGCCTTATTATTCGTTTTTCTTGGCAGCCGTGTACCTTGCCCTTAAATCTTAAGTTTATTATACCACAAATAAACGTTTGAGGGGCTTACTTACAACTTCCTCTATTATACCCGGCGTTTATTCGGGGCCCGGCGTTTAATTGAGAAAATACAGTAATTTTAAATGGCTGCTGATAATTTGAAGCTTTCATGCGTGCGAAATATTATACCCCGTTCTTGGAAACGTGTCTAAAACGGATACTCCTTTCTAGATCAGGAGTCCAAAATCACGACCCCGTTGGGCGGCAAATACTCGTATAGGTATTTTGGAAGAGTACCCCCTCCCCTGGGCATACTCTTCCCCACTTTCTGGACAGACAGATAAGGAATTTAAAAGTTTTGAGGGTTTTCATTAAAAAAAATATACTTTAACAACACACATTTATCACCCGGATCATTTGTGGGGCATTTTATTTACCGGTAATGGGGCGACTAAGGGGTTTTTTTTAAGAATGAAATCCTTCAGCAAAATTACCACTTAAAAGCTTTTTGTTGATATTAAGTCAAATACCTACAGTCATCCGGGATATTAACGTTTTTTTTTTTCTTAAGGTGCAAAATAAGACCTAACACAATATGAATTATTAAAACTAGTTCTTATGTTATTCAGGTCCTTCCAAGTGAGGCCCAAGCATTAATAAATGGCATCACCAAAGATCCTACACCTTTCTTTTTAAAAGGCATTGCTATTAACAGAACAAAGTATCTCTTTGTGAGGTCAGACCCAGGACATGCCATTTATTGCCGCAAAGGCAACGAAGGTGCTGTTGCCGTTAAAACCAACAAATGTCTCCTGATTGGTGGATATTCTGAAGGAATGCAAGCAGGATGCTGTAGTTCTGTTATAGAGAAGTTAGCAAATTACTTCATTGCAAATGGATACTAAGCTGATTAACCCTTATTTAACTCCCAAGACAGCCAACAAGAAAAATCCCAAATTTCGTTTTGCAGAATGAGTTGATATTAATCCTGATGCCTTTGCTCTGCGCCTTTACTGCTGAACTTTAGAACTTGGGGAACAAGATTGATGGGGTGCAAGGAAACAATGTGTTGAAAATGCAGTTGAAACTCTTGTAAGCTACCTATATTTCAAAAGGTGGTAGCTTAGGAGAGGAAGCCGCTCATAAGAAATCTTAAGGCCAATAAGCAAGTTCGGAGTTTGAAGAATAGGTTCAGTGTGCATGCGTTTTTATCCCGAGATTATTCTCTTCTTTTGTTATTTAAAATAGTTGAATTTGAATTCAATTGTATTTTTTTATTAATGCTTGTTTTTATCCTGACGCACGCACATGTTTTTAGAAATCCGAATTAGCTTATTTAGATGGTTCAACTTTGTTGCATACAATGAGTATGATAAACCAATAACACAAATCATAGTGTAACTTAAACCTACAACTGGTTTACAAGTGTCATATACAGCAAAAGTTGCATCCAACAGTCATAACTAAGCAAGAGCTGCTACCGTCTAAATTGGCCTTTAAATATACAAAAATAAAAAAAAACCAAGAAGTTTGGTATCAAGGACATTGACGGCTTCATAGGAGATTTGACTGTATCTGTACGCAGAGGTTAGCAAACTGTTTTCAGCCTTGTAAATAAGGCCATCTCTCATCACTCCTGGTCCAGTCGGGGCACCAAGGGTCAGACGAATGGCTCTATTGGACAGGAACTATCAAGATGAGAGTTGGTTGTATTTACAGGCCAAGTCAAACCTTGTCTCAAGGCTAGCTGCAGACAATATATGTGCAACTAATTATTGAAGTTACTGTAGGCAGTTCACTTTGTCATAGAGACCAGAATTCATAGAAAATAATACAGACCACAAAATGTTAAAATAATTTAATACTATTTTTGTAGCATTAACTAATTCAAATAAACCACTGAAGAAACGTATTTCCTTTTTTAAATCAACCAGAGAAAGAAGTTTCAAGTTTTCGAAGCATGACCCAGAGGAACTGTCTTTTGGTGATCCTTGGGTCAGAAGTTTGTAACAGCTACATTTGTATCTATTTCAAAGTTTATGATATGATGAACAACATCTAGAGTTAATGCTCAATAAAAACATATTTTTCTCTTACTTCAGCATAAGGTTGTTATATGAGATAATGATTACGAGTACTGTTGAATCTCTCCTAATGTGTCAGTCAAGTCCAGTAATAAATTTATTATTGGCCTCAGTTCTCCAAACATTTGGAACTGAGGCAAAATAATAAGGGTTTGTATGGAGTCATCAGAGCATGAACGTGGCAATATCTCACCTCCAAATTGCAATGGGGTGCTGAGTTTTGGCAAGCAGGCAGTTTTCATCGTTCTCTTTATGAATGTCGCATGATATCCCATAACTTCACAGATTTACGTATTTGTGACATCACACTTTAGAACTCTATAGCGAAAGAATAACTTTGTGACAGATATCATGGAAATGCAGCCAAAAACAGGAAAAAACTGATGGAGTTCTTTGGATTTGAGTAAAATTTTAATCTGTTGAAGGAAAAAACAAATGTATGGCTTTTACCTGGAAGATCTTATTTACATCATAAGTAACACACTCGATACTGAGTATTTTGGACCGCCTTAAAACATTAAAAATAAGTTAACAAACAGCTGATACTGCAGCCTTTAAATTCTTCAACGAGGCAGATGGTTATTTCCGAAGGACACGGTTCCACTCCAACACTGTTTTTGGGAAGAATGAGTGTTTATAATGATCTCTTGTAGCCCTGGGCTGCCTATAAGCATAGTCATGGTTGCGAGTTTGGTGCTTGTGTTTGATCGGTTCAGTTTACTATCATTACAGAAGGCCAAGCCATTCTCATATTGTGATATAGCAGTGGTGGATCCAGGGGGAAGGTTGGGGGGGGGGGGGGGGGCTGGACCCCGCTATCAGACCCGTGTCTCCCATGTGGTTCATAAAAAATAATAGAATAAAATTGTTTTATACGTAGTTGTTTCACTTCCACCAATTGACTGATTGTCAAGTTTTCGACTTAACAAACGCTTTTCGACTCAGGAATGCCGTAAATGGTGTTTTAGAATGTAAAATCGGAAAAATTTTCCAGGGAACATGCACCCGGACCCCCCGTTTCAGAAATTCCTGGATCTGCCCCAATATAGCAATTTGTTAAACATGCTATAGCTTGCCTTTTTTTCCAGGGGTTTCAGCACATGAAACATGCCAGTTGCAATGTTGTAATAATTGTATTGGTTCAGAATGCAGGAGATGGCAAGTCAGCAGGTCTGACTTGGAAGTGACTGATACTTCAATTAATAATTAAAATAATAACTCATGAAGAAAATACAAAGGAAATTAATGTTTAATGAATACAATGAAACACTCCTCATTTTTGCATTCTTAATTTCTCCTAAAATCATCTTAAGAAGTAATATCAAACATTTGACACAGTAATTCATCACAAGATCAAACACCTCAACGTTCATCAAAAATACTCTGCTGCGCGTTGTATTTTCAACTCTCTCCTCAGTGTTTGATCTTGTTATGAAACACTGTCTCATTTTGATATATAATATTACATAAACACTCAGGATCAGGAATGTTGGAGGCTTACAAGACATGTACATGGAGTTTGCCCGAGAACTGATTCAAACAGGGTTTTGTTGAGGTGGTCACTGTCACAGATTCAAATGCTTGAACTAGGCTCACTTCAAATATCCTTCAAATGTCCTTTTCTGTCCTGAGTTTATTTGTTTTCCACCATCACTGCCACCACTAGTCAATCCCAATTTGAAATCGACACTTCAACTTGAAAAATTCAGTCTGAACTTTTCATGTTTCAATTCAAGAAACTGGCACATGTACCATCATGACAGTCGCCCTTTAAGTGAGATGGTCACTTATCAGAGTTAAAGTTAAATTCAACTGTTATAAGTTGGTCCTATTCCATTTGTATGGAAGTCTAAGCCTGGTTTTCATATGTCGAGAAAATCCCAGATGATCGGGGATTTTGCAGTTCACGATCGTCCCAGATGTTGCCGATATGTCGAGAAAATTGCCAATCAATTTTCTGATCAAAAATTGCCGATCAATTCATGTTTTTTGTAATTTGTATATTTTTACCTTTGAATGAAGAAAAACAATATTTATTGGGCCAGTATAACTTTTACTTTTGGGCCAGTATAACTTTGTCTCTTGTGCGAACCACACAAGAGACAATTTTGGACATACTATGTACCCTCTTGGTTTCATTGTAATAGCCTTAATATTCTTGAAGTTGCAGAGTAACATTCCTGGGACACATAATAGAGTTACCACATGCTCTGTGATGAGAAGTGGCTGTATTCGCAGGCTACAGTACTCCAATAGGCCACTTCAAAAAATACCACAAAAATCTTTTATGTGCAAGCTCAGCCTCTTCGGGGTGTAATTGTTCAAGGCTCGTTTGTTAGAATGGCACAATGGAATTCAGAGTACATGTAGGAATGCTAGGATCGCATTGTGTGCTTGTATACAAATGTGCACCGTATGCAAATTGCCAAGAAGTTGAAGCATAGTATGTGCAGTTCGTGCTGAAAACAAAAGAAATTGGAAAAATCAGGCTTACATCAAGCACCACCCAAACCTGCACTTTAAAGAGTATTATGGTAGTTTTCAAAGTGGCCTATAGGAGTGAACCCTTATGTAGTTCCTTTCAATGTACAGTTGTCTTAATAATATTATGAGAAATTAAGCAACATTTATGCTATTTACAAAGCTAAATTTATTGGATGTTGAATTTACAAACTTATGTACTGCCAAGTACTCTTAGTATTGCTTCCCTTTCTCGCAGTGCCTTCCAAGCTGCTTCCTTCTCTTTCTTGGTTGGAGACTTGCGTTTTTGTTTACAGGCCATCATTTTTCTGAACCACTCCATAACTTCTGCATCTGCCACTTCTGCTCTGTGTTTAAGTTCCTGTCTTCTCATCTCTTCCTGAGTTAATTTCGATAGTTCCATTTTCTGCTGCTTATTCTTTGCAATTAAAACACGGAGCTCATTTTGATGTCGTTTTAGTTCAGATAAAACTTCATCATCATTATCCTCGTCAGTCTGATCATCGGCATCTAACAACCCTTGGAAAACTAATTCTTCTCTAATGCGTGCCTCTAAAGTACGAGTGTGGGGTACATGGGGTGCCTTCGTGGGGGTGCGAGGGGGGTTATTACCACTCCTTGTGGTGGTAGCACCATCAGAATTTCCCGATCCAGCAGAGTTGTGCTCAGAAATGGGTGCTATTATATTTTCTTCAATTAAAGCTGAGACTAATCTTTGAGTAAGATGCCCAAATGGACACAGATCCTCTTCTGGGAGTCCTGCATGATCTCCTTTTTTGAGTGTAGATTTTTCTTCACTTGTTTTATTGGTATTTTCACTAGTTGTGTTTGTCAATGTACCACGTAATTTCTTTTCCTGCATTCTGGAACCTTCCTCTTGCTCGTCAATAAGATCTTCTTGAGCCCATTTTTCCGCATAATGTCTCCCTAAAGGTGGAAGTTTGTAATATTCTTGTTCGTCGTCCGGAACTTTTGAGGATTCTTCGAGGAACTTTTGGTCTTCCACTGTTATGTCTGCGCAGTATGGTTCAACAGCTGTCCAGAACCGGTTCGGAACATCGCTTTTTGCTTTAATGCTGGGAGAAAATGTTTCTTCTTCCTGGCTGCCTTCAGAAGATGTTGACTGTTTACTTTTTAGTCTTCCTACCGGGGCTGGACTAGCGCTGCGAGACTCTTCAAATTTCTGTCGTTTGGCCCCCTTCTCCTCTGTTGCTGGTCTACTACGTTTGAAAGACGACAACGAATTTAGTATCTCTAACTCTCTCTGCCGAACGCTTTTCTTGTCTTTTTTCTCTACCCAGTCAACCAAGATTTTCGTTTCGGAATCTATCTGTCTTATTCGGCGATTAGCGCCGGCAAGAAGCGTTTCAAGGTCGCTTTGCAACAGGTGGAGATCCTCTGGGGTAATGCCTTGCTCGGCTGAGCGTGTCAACAAAGATGTATAAAAAGGACACATTGCCTTGTGATCCACCATTTTGAAATCAAAGAATTGGAGTGGACAGGGATCTGTATCACCTTTTCCATCGTCTGTAATGTTAGACATGGCCTCTTTTTAGAGAAAATTGTGAAACGGTTTTTACTTTTGTCTGAACTCCTCAGCAACAAAGACAGCTCATAACATGTGCTAAGTAACCGCTCCTTTTCTTCGCGTGTATCCGCGCGTCCATCCGTCGCGCGCGAAACAAGCGGTCACTTCAAGTTGTTTGAAAAATGCACGTAAAAAATTAATCCGATAGAAATTCGGGAAGGAAATAAAAAAAATAAATAAAAATATTAATATCCTTTGATATTTCCTGTTTCGGCGTTACTATTTCATTGCAAAGAGACAGAAAATTTCTGATGATAGTGAGACGACTGTGGGGGAGGGGGTGCTTTGGGTACAGATTTTTGAAAATGTTATTCAGTACTTTTCCTTCTAATCTAAGAATTTTTGCCATTTTTGTTTAAAAATCATGAAATATTTCAGGTCCGTACCACGCAGGTCCAGATCGACTTGTCTGACGATGGATCATCTCCCACGGGATTTGTAAGTTCGTGTATGTTGCGCAATCGCTGGATCTCATTGCCCTCCATCTTGCTTTCTTGTCGGCTGTGGGGAGCGCCATGATGGATTCGCAGGGGCCATCACTTTCCAAGGGGTTCCCTGAACAAGGTACAGGGGCCAGTGATCTGTCAGAAAATTCGAATGGTAGGAACATTATTTTCTTGGATGTTTACAACCTTTTGTACGCGTTGTTTTCTCCTGTTCTCAGCGTTTTGAACGTTTTTAGCGAATACGTCATAAACTCGTTCTCTTGTTGTCAACTGCACCAAGCGTGGAACTCTCTCAGAATACTGGGAAATTGCGCGCGAAAAACGTTCTTCGAATTTTCATTCAACTGTTTTGAAGCTAAGAAAGATCTAGCAACATGGTTTTGATATAAGAGTCAGCTTTCTCTTTTGACAAAAGAGTGGCTTTAGTTAATTATTTGCATTGTCATGCAAGCTTAAGGTTTTTACATGCCAAAGATTAGAGAACTTCACCATATGCTTTTTGATATCCAAAAATTATCCAGAAATGCTTGTTTCGTTTTAATATGACATAGTTGATAAAATATTAATTTGTTAGAGCGTTCAAAGTTATGTAACCTAAGTTGGGTTGAACTTATCTGCATATAATGGCTTTTGGTTTCAAGGGGGGATTTGTGTTGAAAGGCATATTATTTTTGCAAACTATTGGGCATGGGTGGGGAAAATGGTGGCAGGGCTGGTATATGAGTGACATTTTTTGACAAATCTGAGGGGTTTACATCTCTAAGGGGATAATCAGATTAAAGTAGTGCGGGTGGTGTGCAGGATAATTTTTAGTTTGAAATTTTCACTTTTTTGTTGAGTTGAAAAGGTTGCTTAGTTTTTTTGAAATATTCAGTTTGTGGAGGGTAAAACATCTCCATTTATATTAAGGGGTTTGGTTAGGTATTCTATTGTGGTGACTTTATTTCAATTTCCGAAGGCTTGTACCATGCTTAAATGACAATTAGTCGAATAATAACCAATGCAATTAATGATTGGCTGCCCCATACAAAATCATGGTTCGTCTCACAACTGATGAAAATGGGTGTTAGAAAATGAAATCCTTCCCGTCATATGATCAATGTATGATGTTGTACTTATGTTATGACAGCAAGTTTGTTCTCTGTTCATGTCGCTCAAGATTGTACAGAAGCCATTGGCTATGGATTCCACAAAAACAATGACGAACTTGAAGACAACAAAGACACTCAATCGGATTCCCCAATTGCAATGGAACGATCTTCATCCTCCTTAATTGAAAATGAACTTATCACAACAACATGTGCTGGTTCAACAAATATGAAACAGTTCCCACTACCTAGTGTCTCAACTGCATGTTGTGAGTCAGACCAGACCAGCTCCGATCAAGATTGTTTTCATCTCCATGGCAACTTAGAGGAGCATCTGTCATCACACTTTGACAATGGGAGCACTGTGAACCATGATGAGGAGCTGGACATGACATTCCCACGGTCTGTGTATGGTGAAATTGAAGAAAAAGACATTGGTTCCTTTCACACTGAAGGTACATGCCATTCTTTCGACCTTTGATGCTTAATACATGTAGTTCAAAATTAAAAAAAGAAATACAAATTCTGTATTATATTAAAAGTATTCAAAACATAACAATGCCAATTAGGAAGTACTACTCAATGCCTGTAATTTGAATGGTCACGCTTTAGGATTTCATTTACAAACATTAAAGTTAAATCTGCTAGAACATAATGGGTTAATACAACAATGTACGTAGTACCTGTAGTAGGAGTTACCCAACCTTGGAGATAGGGACCAGGCTAGTGTCAAATCTTCTTGTCGCCTAAAAATTGTACATTTTTTGGTGCAGTTCTGGACATCACTCAACCAAATGAAGGGGTGAGTGGAATAAAGCCCTAAGTGACTTGTGATCAACTACTAGATTCTCCTTCCAGTTTGTCTTGTATATGCTCATGTAACAAAGGGAGAATTTGGTTTCAGATCAGGAGTCACTGAAAGCCTTATTCCAGTTTGGGATAAGGCCCTAATTGACTTCTGATCTATAGCCAAATTCTCCTTTTGTTATATGAGCATATACAAGACAAACTGGAAGGAGAAGCTAGCAGTTGATCAGAATTCACTTAGGGCTTTATTCCACTCACCCCTTCAAATGGTGAGTGCTGTAAAAATCCCTTGGGGGCTACTCCCCCAAAATACCTGTGCAGGTATGTGCTGCCCAACAGGGTCGTGATTTTGGGACTCCTGATCTAGAACGGGGTATCCATTTTAGAGACGTTTCCTAGAATGGGGTATAATACTGCAGTGCCGCATTTTGCCATTACCCAAATTCTTGGAGTAAAAAACATCAGTCAATGACATTTCAGTAAATGTTTTGTTTTTCCACACGTCAGGTGAACACTTGGAGAGAGCAGAAATCAACCTGATCAGTGTTGACAGTAGGGTTGTTCCAGAATACATGAGAAGCATAGATCCTTTAGGCTCACCTGGTGTGTCGCATCTGGTTGATCAGTGCTCGTCTTCAGCTTTGCAAAGTGACCAGCAATCTGATGCAGAACAGACAACTTCATCTTTAAGTAAGTTGGGTGTATTGCCAGTAAATTAGAGAGAAGTGGAACCTTCTGTATTGGACAATCTTGGCTCAGGGGTGGGGGGGATACTCTTATGTAATAATTATAAATGGGATTAGAATCCTGGGGGGTTACTCCAAAATTAAAGTGATGGGAATGTGCGAATGGGGGCAAAAATCAATACTCCAAAAAATCTCTAGGACTTTCTGAAAAACCCAATAAAATCCCCTGAACCAAAATTAAACCCAATAAACTCATATGCTGAATTTTCGAACATTAATAACAACCCAGAAGGGATTAAAAGATATAACAAGTTTGGTTGTACTACATTCGTAGCACTAATCGGGCACTATGCAAGGCAACAATCTTTATATTGTTTTGAATACCCAAAAAATCCCTACTTCATTCAAGCCACCCCGGTAAATATCGAAAATTTCAAACCCAAAACAATCGTTTGCACAACCCCATCACTACAATCCCCATCACCCAGGACTACAATCCTCAACAAAAGTCTTTGGAACACTTCAATAAAAGCGCACTCTTGAATATTTCTTCAAGAATTATAAAACATTTTGGCCACCAGTTTAGTTAAAGTTCCAGTATCACCCAAAATGCATTGCACGCCCAATGTCTCAATGATTGAATTTAACGCAGTCGAAAATTCCCAAAAGAGCCAATCACAAGTGAGCTCGTCATTTGAAAACAAAAACAAACGACCGCAAAGCCCAATGGGTGATACTGGGCCTTTAAAGTTCCCTAGTATTTAGTTGTTCATATTCTTTTTTTTGTTTTACAGTGGATAGTTCCAATATCAACAAAGAATCTCATAAAGTTGTTTCAAACAAGGTGCAACATCTGGAGAATGGTACATTACTACAGGAGCAGAGCAAGCCTCCACAGGCAATCACCATTCAAGTGTACCCAAACAGCCAAGCCATCTCCTTGGTAACAACTAACATTCTCTCTGCTGATGTGGCCACCTTTTCAACGCAAGTTCCTACAATATTAACAGAGGGTGATGCTGAAGACAGTGAAACACATTATCAAGTTGTTACAACAAGTTCAATGTTGAACCAAGGAGATGGGACTGCTGCTCTGGATGTGCTCACTTCCTCTGCAGATTTTAGTAGGAATGTGATTTTGACGGAACAGCAGCAGGTCTTGCTGAGTGGAATGCTTGTACCTGGAGTGACAACAAATCAGGCAATCCACATTAACATGACACAAGATGCTAGCACTTGCATGGATGTAGACGAAATATCACAGGATGAACAGGTTTAGAAACTTTTAAGTTCCTCGATATCCCCAAACTGTCATACCAGCTACATTTCATGGCACACAAGGTGTTCTGGTTTTCACACCAAAATGCCAAAAAAAAAAATCTAAAGGTGGTAGAATTTGTTTCAATGATGCTACGAGGAGGGAGTTGATTAGCAAGAACACTGCCAGGCAGGCGCCAGTTGAACAAATTCCCAAGTTACCTGCCACAAATAAAATACCATGTATCGGCACTCTGGCCTGTGGACTGAGGCCTTCTGGTTGGGATAGGATGAAAAGAAAAGCCAGCAAGCAAGGTGAGGAAGAAGGGGAAGAGAGAGAAAGAGGGAGAGGACCCTCCTGCCTTCACCTCTCTCCAGTTTCCCCTTGGCTTACATCGCTCACAGCCTTTCTTTTCACCCCATCGTCAACCGTCACAGGCTAGTGCATGCAGGCTGAGTATTGTATCTTTTAGAAGCCTAAGAAAGAAACATCAAATTTTAATAACAATGGTTACATGTATGTTGTTCTGTCCAAACAGGAGGATGAAGAAGAGTGTGTTGATGGCAAAGGTCATGTATGTCCACACCCTGACTGTAATACAGTATGTTCTAAAGCCTCTAAACTGAAGCTTCATATGCTGATACACACAGGGGAGAGACCTTTTAAGGTACAAAAAAAATTGTCAGTGTTTTGATCCCTTCCATAAGTTTGTTAAGACTTTCACTCCTGCACTTAACCAACATCACAATTCCCCCCAAATCCCTATTAAAATACTGAAAAAAAAATTAACAAACAAACAGCACCACAGGAAAGTGCCACTAATTTAAAGAGATTTTCGTTCCCAATTCTTTGATAGTGGTAAGTCACACGTTATGCCATCCACAAAGTAAAACAATATTAATACAGTGTATTAATATTACAACTTAGGTTTGTATTGTAATTTAAGAAACCTTCATATTTGTTGATACTTTTGTTAACCAATAGGTTTTTATATATTTTAACTTAACATCTCATCAAGTATCACATGTCACCTATGTTAACTACTAGTCTGTTAAAAATAGCATTGTTAACACACTCAGGATTTTTAATTTTTTTTTCAGTGTCCACATGAGGGCTGTGAATGGGCATTTACAACATCCTACAAATTAAAAAGGCACATAAGAGGCCATACTGGAGAGAAGCCATTTCTGGTAGGTTTTATCTTGCAGCTTGATGTACATGTAAACTTTCATGCCTCTCTGTTGCTGTTTTATCGAGTTTCAATTCTACAGTTGAACCTTATTTGAATACCTAATTTGGCATTCACCCCCACACCCCCCCCCCCCCCCCCCCCAAAAAAAAAAAAAAAACCTCAAAAAGCCTGCGTTCACAAGATTAGGAAGCATTCTCTTACCATTGAATGCAATCACATTTCCTGGATTGTATGAAATTGAAGTTGGATCTTTGAGTATAGAAGTATTTTTTTTATTGCATAATTTGCTTGCTTACATGTACATGTATTATTTGACAGTGTACTCATGAAGGATGCGGCAAGTGTTTTACCACTGCTTACAACTTGAAGACTCACCTCAGAGCCCACTTCAGAACAGACACTCACATGTGCAGATATGAAGGTTGTGACAAGACATTCCCGACTATGCACAAGCTAAAAGTTCACGAGAGGAGGCATCAAACAGAGAATAAGCCGTACAGGTGTGAGCTGGAAGGGTGTGGTAAAGTATTCTCAGCCCATGGAACTTTGACAGCCCACATGAAGATCCACAGTGGGGAGAAACCCCATGGATGTCCAGTGGAAGGATGCGAGAAGAGGTTTACTAAAGCATCAAAGTTGAAGCTGCATCTGAGGTCACATACAGGGGAGAGACCATTTCCTTGTGAAGTTGAGGTATTGTGTTTACCCCTTCACTCCAAGAGTGCCTGAGATCAAAGTTCAAAGTTCAAATGTACAACTTTACTGAAAAACAAAAAGTACCAGATGGAAAAGAAGGCTGAAGATTTTAACTGACAGACTCAAAAGTTATAACCGTCTTGTAAAGCATAATATTATAATCTCTAACCTTGAAAGTACTGCTAAGAAGCTTTCATTTAAATGGTGACAAAAGGATTTCATCCATAGTTAGAACTATGGTTTTTATTAGATATGGGGCAATTACATGTATTGTTTTATTGGGAGGAGGCACTTAATGTTGGACGCAGATATTATGGGAGAGGAGTGGAATGTAGGTGTTTATCATATTTTAAACTTATTGTACTCATTTCAGACTGCCAGGACGGGGTTAGTAGGAATCCCGGGGACGGGGAGGGTAGTCTGTATATTTTTGGTTGGGGGTACCGGTGTGCCACCATATTCACTGAGATGATTTTGCAACCCTATACTATAGACTAGTCAATGAAAATCCCTACCCCATCCCAGGCTTGCTATTTTTTTGCATATCTGAGCCATTACATGTAGAACCATAGTGTTTTTACTGGAAAACCATTTGTCAACAATGTTGCCACAATGATTTTATTTCCGTTTAGGGAAGGCTGTTTCTCTTCTGAGTTTCAATTCCTATTCAGTCTATACTTAATTCTTCATACCACTGATCAAATGATACCCTGTTCTAGACCAAACCTCTCGGATTTCTATACCCTATCCCAGACTAAACTGCATGAAAACCATACCCTTCACAGTGGCACATACCCATACCCATATAGCTTATATATGAGAATACCCCCTCCCCCAGGTTGGAATGCATCCAAATATTTTATAAGCAGAAATCTCTTTCCCATAATTGTGAACGATACAAACATTGTTTCACTGGATGTCTAGAATGACCTTTGTTTACATGGTAGCTTCTTAGCATACCAGTTTATTTATTTCTTGTTTACTCCTTAGGGATGTGGCTGGTCATTCACAAGTGCTTACAAACTTAAGAGGCACATGAGGAAACACACTGGGGAGAGACCATTTATGTGCAGTTATGAAGGCTGCCTGAAATCATTCACAAGATCAAGTCATTTGAAGACCCACATGCTTGTTCATACAGGAGAAAAACCTTATGTGTGCCCAGTTGATGGTGAGCTTGTATTAAATGTGCTTAACACTTTCACTCCCAAAAATGGTTTAGATACCAGAACAGAAAATAAACCAGATTTCATAAAAATGTTTTCAACATAGTGAGAAATAAACAGCACCAGGAAAAGAAATGCTCATTAGCTCTACAGCGAACTCTGCTCCTGTATGGCCTTGTGGCTCAAGCGGTAGAGTGATGGAAGATCTAATCCGGAGGTCGTGGATTCGAATCCCACCGAGGTCAAAGGTGGAAGGTCACCGAGGTCCCTCATTTCCTTAGTAGGGCTAACGCTCAGTACAGGGAAATTTATGGGTTGACCTTAGCACTATAATTTACACACAGAGTTAATTATCTGATTCCTTGTATGTATCACAAGTGCTACCTGGCTCAACATTTATCTGTACCCTTCACATTCTCATTGCCATGAATTACCACCTTATTACCCATGATCTGTTCCCGTACGGCCTTGTGGCTCAAGCAGTAGAGCGACAGAAGATCTAATCCAGAGGGCATGGGTTCAAATCCCACCAAGGTCAAAGATTTTTTTCTTTCCCTCGTGTGGTCCCTCATTTCCCTACCAGGGCTAACGCTCAGTGCAGGAAAATTTATGGGTTGACTTTAGCACTATAATTTACACACAGAGTTAATTCTCTGATTCCTTGTTCGTTTAAGCCAGACACCTTTGGGACCATCTCTAGCTGCCTGCCTTATAGAGAGTTTAGTTACAGATGAACAAGTGAAATTCAGCCAGAACCAGGCAATAATTATTGATGTTCATTTTCGAGAGGTGTCCACCTTATAGAGAGTTTAGTTACAGGCAAACAATTGAAATTTGTCCAGAACCAGCCAATAATATTATTATTGATGTCTGTCTTAGGGAGGTTTCTGCCTTACAGTGGTGTCTGTGTTTGTCACATGCTAGGACATTCTGTGACTCTTATCAACAATACTTCTATCCACAGGCTCAAAAGTTAAAACTACTTTGTATATATTGCATTATAACCACATTAAAGTACTGCTCAGTAGCTCTCATCTGAATATTCAGACACTATAGAAACACTTTCTCGTCTTTGGAATTTTTCCACAGAATAAATAGATTTAGTTTCTGAAAAACTCAAAAGTTCTTTGTACAGCATTATAACCATGTTGAAATACTGCTAGTAGCTCTGTTTTTAATGTTCAGACACTAGCATTTTTCCACAGAACAAATAGATTTAGTTTCTGAAATGCTTAAAAGTTAAAACCAGTTCATTTTTTCTCTTCCACAGAAAAGTACTGCTCTGTACATGTGTACTTTTTGTTTGAATGGTCACACTTTAGAGAGATAGAGATCTAGAGTCAAGTGTATAATTGAGAGGTTTTATTATTTTTTTAAGGTTGCAACAAGGCCTTCACTGCTGGAAGTAGTCTTAATGTACACATGTGCAAACACACTGGAGAAAAACCATTCAAGTGTGAAATAGATGGCTGTGCAAAGACCTACACAACTGCTGCCAACCTGAGGGCCCATCAAAAGCGACATGGAATCAAGACAGTGGTTGGTAAGGAATTTTGCCTTAGTTTTTCCTTAATCTTTAAAACTGAGAAAGAATACATAGCAAAAGGTACACATTCACTGTATATGTCATGGATCAAATTTTTCTTTGGATTGAAAATTTTCAAAGCAGACAATTTTTATTTTCTTTTGTCTTAGATTTATTACCATAATCTGTGATGAAGAAAAGCAAATTTCAGATTGGTTTGAAAATTTTCAAACCAATCAAAAATTTAATATAATTATATAGATGTTGCAGTTAATTTTTTATTTCAGGTAATTTTTGTTTTTCCTTTGTTTCAAATTCATTAGCATATATTACCATAACCAAAAACAATGGAAAAATAAAAATTACTTTACCTGAGATAAAAAATTAACTACAACATAGACCTTTCTGCCTAATCTTGTTTGTTTTTCAAGACAATATATGTTATGGGGAAACTGTTATTTTCAAACATATTTAAAAGAAATAAAGTTGTTGGTGTTGGTAATTTATTAGATCGTAATCATATCTAGAACTTTACCCTATAATATTAATATTTTGACCTGACCTTTCATCTCTGTTTCTCCATTCTGCATAGCTTCTTTGTAGTTCTCACACACAACTGGGTGCCATGCCAAGACGAAGCACGAAGCCAGACCTTTATAAATAATAAACTACAACCATTAAAAAAACACACAAAACAACCACAAAAAATAACAAGAACTAGGGAAGCAGGACCAACAAACTGTGGGCCTGCAATTTAAGCGTAAAAACAATTAATATTAATACAAACAATTAATATCCAAAACAAAACATCCAATACACTGGAAGGTCAGGCAATGCAGCAAAGAAACTGAACTTTACAGCACCCCATGTGACCTAGACCCTCCACACACTACATACTGTATTTTCTCGATTAAACGCCGGGCCCCGAATAAACGCCGGGTATAATAGAGGAAGTTGTAAGTAAGCCCCTCAAACGTTTATTTGTGGTTTAATAAACTTAAGATTTAAGGGCAAGGTACACGGCTGCCAAGAAAAACGAATAATAACACTTTCTTAAAAAATGGCGGGCGAGAAAAAACTGCTGATTCGAAGAAACGCCGGGTCCACTAGGCCAAGTTTGAAATAAACGCCGGGAGCGTTTAATTGAGAAAATACGGTACATACATAGTACCCCGACTCCCACCTGTGAGTGAGAAAAACGCTTTCCGGCTAATTCATTCCTCAGCCTGTGGTAAACAACACCCAGACATATTGCGTGCCTATTTTTGTGTCTTGCAGTTGATTTTAATGACTCATCCCATGGTGATCTGACAGCAGAGCTTGGTGCTGTTAGCTGTGGAAGTACTACAAGTGAAACTGAAGCAGAAGTCATATATACCACCATAGGATCTTTTCATCCAAGCAATTTTAACCTGGACGAGGCTGGGCGGCCTTTAACAGTTGGTATTCATATTCCCCCGTCATTACCATCAAGCACCCTGTGTGCCCTGGTAACTTCCACAGGGCATCCACTTGTGTCGCCTTCGACTGAACTTGTGTTTGAAACAGAAAAGAAACAATCAGGGGATGGAGAAATGAAGGCAGCTGCCATATCAGGAATTCAAGGACCAATTTCGGTTCAACAAGAACAATTTGTCACCGAGGGCTTAGAAAACAATGCAAAAATTGATGTTTCTGAGTTTGTTGTAAGAAGTACTAATGATGATCAAGATACAACTTCACAAACCACACAGGGAAAGGCTGAAGTGGTTGGAGGAGTGGTTTTAGAAGGAGCCAAGCTCTCCAACAACTTTGATTTGTGCATAACGAGTATGATGAGTCATATTTCAAGTGAAGAAGGAGGAGATGGTACAGGATATTCTGCAGCTAAACATTTACAGTCAAGTGTTGTGTCATCACGGTCGCGTAAAAGGTCAAGAACTCTTGACTTCAGAGATGTTCATCCCGAGGATCAGTTTGCACCACCAGCTGTCATATTTCAGGTTTGTTATTCCCTGCAGCTGGTAATAGTGGCCAATTTCGAAAGTGGAAAAAAAAACATGATTTCTTTTTGTGAAATGTTGAAAAAGAAACCACAACCACTCAATAGCTTTCATTTGAATGGCCACACTTTCACCCACAGACTCACACATTAGAATCACCTTGTGCAGTGTAATAACAGAAACGTACTGCTCAATAGCCTCCATTTGAATGGTTACACTTTAGGATTTCATCCACAGACTCAGAAGACTCATACATTTACAGTTAGTGTAATACCTGTTGGCTTTACTGACTTAATAAAGTTGAATTAACACTACCACAGGAAAGTACTGCTCAATATTTGAATATTTTATTTGAATGGTCACACTTCAGGATTTTATTCACAGACTTAAAAGTTAGAACCACCTTGTACAGCATAATAAACAGCACCACAGGAAAGTACTGCTCAGTGGGTTTCATTTGAATGGTCACACTTTGAGGTTTCCTCCACAGACTGAGACGTTAGAACCACCTTAGCACCACAGGAACGTACTACTCAACTGCCTTCATTTGAATGGTCACACTTTCACCCACCAGATTCAAACATTAGAATCGCCTTGTACGGTGTAATAAACAGCACCACAGGAAAGTGCTGCTCAGTAGCTTTCATTTGAATGGTCATACTTTAAGATTTCATCCACAGACTCAAAAGTTAGAACCACCTTGTATTGCATAATAACACAGTACTACGGGAAAGTCCTGCTTAATAGCTTTCATTTGAATGGTCGTCACACTTTAGAATTTCATCTCATACTCAAAAGTTAGAACCACCTTGTAAAACAAAATTAACAGTACTACTGGAGAGTACTGCTCCATAGCTCTAGGAGAAATTAATATTTTAATTTGATCTGTTGGTTTTAGGACGAAATCAAATCTTCAGACACTGAAAATGAAGCTGAAGTCTTAGTGGCTCAGATCCAACCATCCCCTGAGGGAATTCCCACTGTAGTTCATCTTCCCAGGGATTCGCTGCAGATCAATTTAACCCACGGATTAGCAACTGAGTCAGCAGTTCACGTATCGGAAGTTGAACATATGGAAGTCGATACAGATAGTAACCATGGTAACACTATTGAGATTCCTCTGGAGCCCAGTCCATCGCTACCTGATGCACCCGAGCAAAGAGGAAGTCTGGATAAAGGAGGCTTATCTCCATATATGGAAAATCACAGCCCTTCAGAGCAAGAGGAAGGCAATGGAGACCCTTATCCAGAAAGCACAATTAATTTACAAGACCTCCGATAAAATATAAACCAAGAACAAATGTATATTATAGATGAGTTTTCTAGTTGTAGCAAACTTTGGTCATTTATATAGTAATGTTATTAAAAAAAGGTTCATTGTTTTCTGTATTAAAGTGTATATGACAGATTTTTTTCATTTGCTTGTTTGAATCTACATGGTGTTCTGAAAAGAAAGTCGAAAAAAGTTTTTCGATATCGATTTTTCTTCTCCGTGATTTAGCCGTCTAAAAACGTAAAATTTCATTTCCGGTGGGGTACAATATACCGCGCAAGAAGAAAGACTGAGGATAGTCAGCTGTGACGTCGATACCAGAATGCCAGTTTCGCGGTTTCTCAGTTCCTCCGTTTTTTGGTGCGTGTTGCTACAACATAGACAACACACCTTAACAGAACCATGTTTCTTCCTCAGGGTAAACCAAAAAATGCGAGGAACCGCGAAACTGGCATTCTGGTATTGACGTCACAGCTTATTGCAGACATGAAGTGAGCGCTTGAGGTCACTTGACGCGTATTTCGCACTTTACTGATTGGCTGATGAATCGAAGATCAGCCGATAATATAAGAGAAAGAAATCAACCAATTCCTGAAAGGGGGACAAATCATGGTTTGTTGTAGCCCATTTTGGGAACGAAAATGTGAGAACTTGAAAAAGTCTGGCCAAAGTTCAGGTTGACCCAGGCCATCTGTGACAAGAGACACTCATTGACAGCCTTGTCACACTGGGGTCCGGGGGGGGGGGGGGGGAGGGTGCGGCGCGCTTCTTGAATTTCAGACGAAACTGTGATTTTACATACCCTATTTTAGATCAGATGCTTAAATCGATACTCTATCGTACACTTTGATACATGATAGCAGCTGACCCGATGCAGGAACTGCTGCGGCTTGTGTAAAACATTTGAGAAGCGCTCAGGGAAGGGCTTCAAATTGCCGATGTTAATCAGCTGCACTTCACAAGCATAATAATAAAAACGTAGCTTCTTCTAAAAACCAAACCTAATTCTAGACCAGAGTGCACAAGCATAAGCCTATTTCAAACCAAAAATGGTCAACATCGATACACTATTTCAGACCAAAATGGCTCGAAAACCATACCCTTTGGTGCTCCCTACATAGCCACCCCCAACCCAACCGCTCTCCCCCCCCCCCCCCTTTCCGGCCCGCGGCAAGTATACCTTCGGGGGTGTCTCCAGTGTAACAGCTCTAGCGTCTCGAGAAAACTCTTAAGATGTTTTAATCCCATATCAAATTAATTAGCTCATAGAGCTGGCTATCCAAACGTACCTTTCATTTTTTTAACGGAATGAATTGTCGAATTTTTTACAAAGTCTAAATGCGAGCGTCTGAATCAGCTATTGAAAGATACAACTCATAGTGATTATTATGTTTTGCTAATTTGATTTCTCGAATTTCAGGACCCGAAGCGCTTAAAACATGTGTCTACGTTTTCCATAAAAATTATTCAATTTCAGTGAAAAGTTGCAGAACATTTTCGAAAGACGACGAAAAAATCTCGAGTAATCCCGCGGAAATGGCTCTAAAGCTGCTGTTACACGTAACAATTTTCCCTGCAACTTGTCTCGCAAAAAAGATTGTTGCAAGTTGCACGTACAATGTTACACGTTACAATCCTCGGTAGGAAAAAAGATGGCGACTGGTACATTTACCCATAATTCTTAGCGCACAAAAACCTTAACAAGTCTAACAACGTTCATAAAAATGTAAAGAAAAGTTATAAAATCTTCAAACCTAGTCTACACATTGTCCTTAGTACTGGAACAAATATTGTAAAAATTTGGCTTTCTTTGTGCCTTATGTGCTGTGTTAGGTCCGCAAGGTATTGTGGTAAAATGAACAGCCGCCATCTTTTTTCCTACGGTGGATTGTGATGCAACTTGTCTCGCGAAAATAATTGCGTAAGTTAAAATGACGCATCTGTTGACTAAAGAGTGCGGCGAAACAAGTTGCAAGAACCATGTTACATGTATTTTTGGTGTGGAACTTGAAGAAATTTGATGCAGAAAGTAGAAAACGATTCAACTTTTCGTGGAAGTTAAAAAACAAATTCAGTTGCATGAAGGGGTGTTTACACGTAAAAATCGTGCGTGCAACTTGCAACAATAATTTTTGCGAGACAAGTTGCACGAAAAATTGTTACGTGTAAAAGCAGCTTAAGTAACAATCCTTGCAAGAAGGAGGCAACTCAAATCCACGGAATGCAGAAAGGTGTGAATTGTGCTATTGTTGAAACCGTCCACCTCATTGGCTAAAACATGAAAATCTACCATAACTTCATCAGGCAGCGCATTTATTTATCTCTAGTTTACTAATTGATTCCCTTTTAGTGAAAACTATTGTGATTTTTAATGCAACAAAAATTCTATGTGGGGAACATGGAAAATTAGAAGTCTTTCTTGGCCATTGTTTTGGAGTCTCACGATTGGATGAAATCTTGTAACACAAAAGAAACATCGCTTTAAAATAAAGTTTCAGTAAATTTTATTTCAAAACCATGTTGTTCATAGATTGACGTATTCTCAGTACGAAAATCTAAACATTATTATGTGGGGGAAGCGAAATGCATCGGAACAATAGAGAATTGCCTACTTCTTACACGGATTGTTACTTAAGAGAAAAAGTTTTCAGAAATTAAAAATCCCCGACACTTCTTTTTTTGATTGATGTTAACCAAGCTACTGTCCACATTTGCGAAAAAATGAACAAATCACCTTTGAGTTCTAGCTCTTTTAAGTGTCCCCTGCAAGCCAAATTAATTTTGAGAAATAAACTCCAAAGAGTGCCAAAGATACAAATTTATAAAAAATTCCAAATTTCATTTTGTAAAATATTTTAAAACAAGTGGTACCATGCAAAAGTACTGGCGACGAGGTTTCATTTGAGGTTTCATAAGATGAACTACATATATAGTTACATTTCTCCATATTTGACTCTGGGAGTGAAAGGGTTAAAAAACTATCGTGCATGCGTCATAAACAAAAATTCCGGTCAAAACTTCATTTCTCCGTCAATTTTCACTCTTTTTCAATGATTTCTTTTTGGGATGAAACCTAATTAATTACTGAAACTAGCTGTCATTTCACGCTCTCGGTAGAGATGGAGAGCATAGCTTTCACTAATGATTTTTGATTGGTTAATCCCGATGCTTTCGACCCTTGACATAAATTCATTTGTCGAGCTGGTAGGTTTGGATAGCATTTTACCGGATGATAAACATGTATAAGACCAGGATCGGCTGCTCGAAACACCTCAATCCCTGTGTGGTTGATGAATTTCTCGTACAAGTCTACATCTTCCCATCCCCAGCCTTTAATGCTTGTGTCAAACCCTCCAACATCGTTCAGATCTTGATGGTACATACAGGCGGGGCCGAAGGAGTATGTCCTCCAAATTCCTGCATCTGTGTTAATGGTGTAGTACGTGTCAGGTTTGTTGTTATTAGTATGTGATAGTTCAGCGTCAAACTGGCTGAACATTATTGGGAAATAAACTTGTTTTCCAAGCGCCGTATTCATTCGACATCGGTCGATAAACTCCTTGCTGAATATCAAGTCCACATCACATAAGAACAACAATGCTGTCTTGTCAAATTCATCGGCAGCGAGAGAAAGGACCATCCCGCGGGAAAAATTTCCCGCAAAGTCAAGCCAAATAAAACTCGCTAGAGGATATTTCACTTGATATTCCTTCGTTATGGCTTTGTGCTCATCAGATGAAGAAACGGACGACGAATATGCGACTACAAGCTTTACTCTCAGAAATGGTATAAGGCAGACCTCTTCGAAGTTCTTCATGAAGCGACGAAATGTTTCTAAACGCCCTTGCAAAGGCACAATAAAATGTACATAAGGGGAGGTGTCGTAAGGGAGCTCAGCGCCGTAAAACAGGTTTCCAAATGGCAGTTGAGTGTGGAACAATCTGTCGTGTAAAGTGAAATTGGTTTTAGTTATTCCACGTTTGTCATCGCGGATTTTTTTCTCTCTCTTAACTGTTGCTTGCAAGACGTATTGTACGCCGTATACAGGGTGAACACGCCTATAACCATAATTTATTTTTTTGAAGTTCATATGGACATCATGTGGGATCCTCCTGGCCTCTTCTGTTAACAATTCCTGTGCTCTATCCAGTAAGTTGTTTAATTCAATCTTCAATGCTCCATCGGTGCCAGTCCTTGGAGACCGTAACATGACATCAAAGTAGAACGAGTTTGAAGTGAACATGTTCCATTGTTCAGTGTTATTTCTGGTCAGCTGTCGATAAAAATCTCTAGCATCCTGAAGGACGGTTTTTTCCTGAGGAGGCAACCAGTTTCCATCTGCTTGAATCAGTCGATCCATGTTTCTTAAAACCCTCTGCAACTTAACAGCTTCATATTGGAGATGTTGGATTCGTTCTTTCATAAAGTGCACGTGCAGGCGGTGCATGTAAGCTGGTTGTTTAACAGGGTGAAGCGTAATAGCATCATGCATGGTTTTTGTGTTCAGCTCACCGTGAAAAACTTTTCCCTTCTCAGTGTAGTGGTGAAAGAAAAGATTGCGCAACTAAAAGAAAACAAAAACAAAGACATTTGACTCATCGGCTTATCAATCAAAAATCCAAAGCTTTTGCTTACTCTAATCAGGTATTAAACCTCAATATTTAAACCTCTGATATTTCCACTGAAGAAGGGCAAAGCCCGAAACGTTTGGAACTTATTCAAAAACTTTGGCACTTTAAAATACCATTTATAAAAGTTTTTCATTAAACCTCAATGGCTGTTTTGCGCACTAAAAGTGGCTTGGATTCCACTGATTGTATAGGGCGGGTCTAAAATACGGTATCGATTTAAGGGTCTGGTCTGAAATAGGATATCAAATTTTGAGTCAGATTTGAAATAGGGTATGAAAAATCACATATTTTGAAATAGTGTAAGGGTTTCAAGAAGCCCCAAGCCTTCTGCGCTCTCCGGTCCATTTTAAGAGGAATTAATGAACCAACCCGGTGGAAAGCCATGTCAACCTACGGGCATGAAATATCACAAAATTTGATACAATTAAGTTTCACTTACCTCAAGCGCCCATGTGCAAGGTACTCCAGTATAGCGTTGAATGCATCGTCCAAGCTCGACGTCTTCGTGTGATGTTAATGCTGTTTCAAGACAATGTTCCAAATGTGGCGCGACCTTTTTTAAAACGCTTCGGCTCAGTATGACCCCCGGGCCCCCAATGCAGTAGTTATCCCCCGGATACATGCTCAGCATTCCCTTTTCTTCCTTTGCACCCGTCCCCGCGTGTCCCAAGTGAATATCATCGGAACTGTTTAATGATTGTAAGAAGCCAACTAATTTGTCGTTTCGGACGTAAACGTCGTCATCTGCTCGCATGAACCATTCGTAGTCATCAACGGAGAAATCATGCATGTATTTAATCATCATTAAAGATTTCTTCAGCGGTGGATATGTATCATCCACGCCTGGTAAACTCACCACGGGCAGTCCAAGTTTTTTTCCAGTGTCACCGCTTGAAAAGAACGTCAGTTTTCCAGGAACGTTCTTGCCCCATGTATCATAAACCGCTTTAGCTCGACTTTGCACTAACTGCTCAGCAGTCATGACACCAACAAATAGAAAATGACGGCTACCAAGTTCTTTTGCCTGTGTCTTTGGTCGTATATTTTTTATTTTAGTCAAACGGCATTGATTCTGCCGTATCAACAGCGAACTGTAGAATCCAACAATGATTCCGCAAAGTAGTAAAACAAATCGACCGATCGATCGCTTCACTTGCCACACCATGTTGAAATAAATCACTAAGGTACAAGATTGCAGAAAATAGTTTAATGAGATGGAAATCATATTTCTATCTCATTGAATAACAATACATCCCATTGTATCATGCTTCGTTGTAAAAAAAAACTGAATTAATTTTCTGCAATCCTGCACCTTACTCGAATAAATGGAATCGGTACATGTATTAATTTTCGATCTATATAACAAAGCTTTGAACAATACTGTGGAGGAGACAGAGTATTAACTGCTAATGAAAAGAGCGCTGGGAAAAAAGCGTGAAAAAATATGGAAATTCTGTGTTAAGGTGTCGGTGATGTATTAATTTTCTATCTATACACATAACAAAGTTTTGAACAATATTGTGAAGGAGACAGTGAAGTAAGGCCCGGATCGCACTTTAGGATAACTTTTGAATTGTCCGCGACAATTTGGACAGAAATTGACGTACAAAATTTCCCGTGACAACTTGTAAATTTCTGACCTAACCATATGCAAAAAATAAGAAAAATTGCGCATTCTTTCCAGAAACCTCGCAGCTCTTTAGAACCTATAGAGCGTATGCACTCACGTGGCAAGCAGCTATGCAAATTTATTGGAACAAAAGAAAGTGTTAACATAAGAAAAGCGTTCAAATCCCACAGGATTGTTTTGGTACACCAACATGGCCGCCGTTCTAGTGTTTTGGTACACCAATATGGCCGCCGTGACGTCATGTGCATACGCTCTATACCATGCGCAATTTAGGGGTAACACTTATTCTTTTGTTAAAACAATAGAATATTAGAACACAAACGAACGACAATACAATAGAATACAATACCATAGAATATATTAGAATACATAATTTTATCTAATAGAGTGTTTTTTCTTCACCCGTGAAATAGATAGTAGGATTTTACGCCGTAGTACTTCGTATCAGTTTCTATTATCCTCAAATATTAGAGCGATTACAGTTAACCCGTGAAATAGTAGAATAGTACGCACTATTAGACAATAATTCCATTGTTTTCTTTTGTTTAATTTGGACTATCACATACTAGTTAGATTGTGTTTCACGGGTTAACTGTAATCACTCTATCAAGGTCTAGCGCTAGTGTAATAGATAGTGATAGATAGCGTTACACACTAACTAATAGTTTCTGTTTCACAGTTGAAGTAAAATCACTCTACAATGGAGGTGTACAATCAAAACATTCTTCTAACAAAAAATGTTAGACAAACGTCATCTAACATGCCGGCTACACGTTCTAACATTGTTATACCAACAAATATTATATGACAATGTTAGAACGTGTAGCCGGGGCTTTAAATCGGGCATCATATGTTAGAACCTCTAATTCCTTGGATCTGGGTATCACGCAGCTCTATTGTTTTCAGGGCTAGGGTCATTGTTCTGTTGTTTGTTCTATTGTTTTCTCCATTCTTTTCAGGCCCCGTCCACACGTATCCGGATATTTTTGAATCCGCAACTTTTTTGTTGCGGATTAGAAAATATTCGCGTCCACACGTAGCGTATTTGAATCGTATTTGCCCGAATTCGCCGGATACGTGTGGATTGAAGGCCAATCCGCAACAAAAAAGTTGCGGATTCAAAAATATCCGGATACGTGTGGACGGGGCCTCAAACTTAGGGCCTGGTCGCACTACAGTCAAAAACAAAAATTAGCCCGTGCAAAAATCGAGGAAAACAAAAGAAACCGCTCCGATGGGACACGCTTTTTGTGGAATGTTTTTGTTTTCATGTCATTTTGCACGGGCTAATTTTTGTTTTTGACTGTAGTGCGACCAGGCCCTTTAAAAAATGGACTTGTAACCAGGTAGATTCATAATTAAATAAAACGTTGCTCTGGTTAAAAACTTGTGTTTGAAAACATAAAATATGTTAAAAATCCCAACATTTCGGCTAAAACTTCAGACTTTATCAGGGGGAAAGTGATAAGAACTTTACAAAGAGCGCGTATATATATTAGAAAAAAATGCAAACTGAGCTAATTAAGTCTTGTCCTTTAAAGTTAAATTCAAATACTCATGCGGCAAAAAGAATGAATGCCGTCGTCCCGGTTGAGCGGATTCTTGCAATCATTGATCTCCCATGCCTCCAAAAGGCATCTGTTACGCCAATAGACCATTTTACAGTTGTCTTCTTAGTGTCCTGGCCTTTGAGTGAAAGCGAGGTTGAAGATGACCTTGTTTTGATACAGACCTTGGAGCTTTTCAGATGTAAATTTAGCTAGATAGCATGAGAAAAGCATTATTAACATATGAAAGGCAGAAAGGTGGTCACCTCCAGCCTCGCTTCCACTCAAAGGCAAGGTCGCCAAGCACGTCTTGGATGACTCTCAGGAGAGGAGATGGAGTAGCCAAAACGTAGACAATTATTTTTTTCATCTTTTATTTAAAAACACGGGATCATATTTATTACAAAAATGGTCTTCCAGTGAGCCGTGGGCTACTACATACGATAATTATACAAAATTTAAAAAACCTTTTACATATATATGTTAGCATACGACTAACGCTGACTTTTACGGTTGTTTATGTTCTACTGCTTTCTGGTGTTGTTTCAGTCGAGAGGCACCAATGAATGTAGCTTTTGTTACAATCTTGGCAGG
This sequence comes from Cladopsammia gracilis, assembly GCA_022457155.1. NCBI lineage: Eukaryota > Metazoa > Cnidaria > Anthozoa > Scleractinia > Dendrophylliidae > Cladopsammia > Cladopsammia gracilis. The sequence continues at coordinate 1,474,153 of JAJGOT010000095.1, read as the reverse complement.
GAATTGAATAAATTTTATTCTATTTAGTATTTTTTATTTCTGTTTGGGAGTTCTAATATAGGGCTAACCTCTCAACTCCCTTTTCAAGATGTCTTTTAATATTATGTTTGTTTACATCTTGAATAAAGTTAGTATGTTATGTTATGTTATAGTGCCACGAGTCTGGTCTTTCGGGACAGAGTGCTTTGGTTTAGGAAATAAACTGCCGATAGTCTGGTGGGGTTCTAGGGCAACTTTGATGCATTAATTGCTTAAAATTCGTTTGATCGATCGGCTCTGTTGTACCCTTGATGTACGTCTGTATGTATGTGTGTATGTATGTATTACAGTACAATGCTATGCATAAATTTGTCAGAGTATTGGACAAGTATGTTTTATTTCTATGCCTTTTTAAGGGTTTTTCTACTTTTAGTGATTTGAAAAATAAAAGCCGCTTCGCTTGTTTTTGCACGCTACTATTGGCTGTGATAAATTTGAATAAAAAGGAACTTGCTTGATTTGTTTAAAGAAACGGGAAAAAGGTGAAGAAATGGAAATATGAACTAAAAAAGAACAAAATCTTAAAACAAATTATTTCTTCCCGAAATGAATGCAAAAATACTTGATCTTTCTAACAAGATATAAACTAGAGACCCTTATCAAATAATACTCCTGTGAAATAAACATATTTCGAAAGTGGCCAAAATAGCGAAACCGTTTCTCTTTGTTAATTCCTTACGATTACTGTTTTGTAAACAGTATTTCCATTCCTAAACATTTATCCAATGTTAACGAGTGTTTTAAAATTGGGTAATTATTAAACCCCATATAACCTGTCAGACAAACCGCAGGAATGAACAACTGTACCTCAGTACTTTCCCTGTTTCCTTGTTAGTCCTGTTGTAGCCTGTTGGGCTACCTGTGGTTGATGAAAGTGGATCAGCGGTTTCTAGTTTTAGATACACTTTATTACCAGTAAATGAAGGGGATGAAGGTAGGTAGCGAGCACATTACTTTTACTTTCGTGTCTATCTCGTCAAAGAACTGAAATAAGGCAGTATTTCTGAGAAAAATAAATATTGTAAACAGTAAAATGGGATCAGAAGTGGACTGTTCTGGCGTTTCAAGAGCAGTTTGGCTTGTCAAGGTAACAGATTTAGTGATAATAAAGCAGCTACTTTGAATTTGAGTGCACTGCAATAAAAGCTACTAGCTAGCGGTAGTGGTACTCGGCGTACGTGTTGTAAGCTAGCCAGATGTATTTGATATCTTCTTGTTTAGGTCCCTAAATATCTGTCCAACATTTGGATGGCGAATTCGGATGCTTCTGGTATAGTCGGGTCTCTTCAGATTACCAAGTAAGAGTTCTCATGGAATATTTATCATGACCCACAATTAACTTATCGGTTTCTTTTTTTTTTTTTTGGCGATGGATCTGTTTCTCTATGCTGCTTAAACATAAAAAGCTTAAAATAGTTTCCCTGTACCCTCTGAAAATGCTAAATATGTGTACAGTCGAAGCTTCCATAAGCGGACATCGTCGGAAAGCAGTAAATTCTTAAGGCCGATTTACATGGTACAACTTTATTGCATACGACACACTTACACCGTACTTATGATATGACTTGAGTGAATTTATACGGAGCATTTCGTGTTGTAAACATGTTGTAAGCATGTCGTAAGCATGGTTTGAGCGTGTCACATGCGACAAAGTTGTATTGGTAAATAATTTGGCCTTTACCGGAATGTGTAGTTCCAGAAAAAATCCATACCCACCCCATGGAAGGTCATTGGAAATTCCTAGGGGGAGGGGGATCTTAAAAGCCAACATTTTAGAAGTAAAGTATGAAGCTAAACTGGAATTTCCTGGGGGGATGGGGGGTGCTAAACAAAAAAACCTTCCGTGGGGGGAGTATGGATATTTTCTGGAAAGGCACAATTCGTACAAGAATGATCCTCGTAAGGCAGCTGTAGTTATAGCTGTCCACTTACGAGTGTCCACCCTGAAATCTTTGACTGTAGTAACAAGGGTTAACTGAAGAATATCACGCCATTCTACCTGCCAAAATAACCACAGGCTGGCTAGGCAGGGTGTGGATCAAGAGCTACTGAGAAAAATGTATTCTACAGTTACTCTAAAAATAACATTTAATGCCACTCAAGCATTTACACTGATTTGTGTAATAATCATCTGTTGATATTGATTGATCGATTTATTTCCGATAATTGATTTAATGCCACTTGAGCATTTACACTGATGTGTGTAATAATCATTTATTGATATTGATTGATCGATTTCTTTCCGATAATTGATTTTCATTGATTGGTCAGGCCGGGATACAGTTGAACAAAACACTAATGCATGACTTTTACTTTATCAACAGCAATCCTCAAAGGAATGAGGTTTGTGCTTTTATTGTTTTGTCTTGTTTAGATTCAGTTCGAAAAACATTAAGCACAAGAGAGTTTCAAGTTTTTTTTATGCAGTTGAACTACCCTGTGTGACCATCTCTCCTAAGCAGCGCTCCAAGCTGCGACCATTTTAGTCGCCATGGCGAGTGAAAAAAATTGACGACTGAATTATCAGCAAAGGTCGCCATTTGGCAACCAAAGGATTTAAAAGTTGACTTTGCGTTTTATTGATTTTTAATTGAATCATTGTTAAATCAAAGAAATATTACTATGCTTTTCTCCTGTTTAAGGTCAATGATGAATATGTTCCTCTTGCATCACAAGACATGTGTACTGGCATAAGGATCTGCGCAATGCTGCTTTGAATTCATTGAGCAGCCATTTTGAAAACCCAGCCGTAGTGTCTTCATGTAAAGTAGCATGAAGTGTCTTGCGTTAATGTTTGGTGACCAAAATCTTTCAATGGCAACCGTTTTAAAAAATGTAGGTCGCCAAAAGCGACTTATTGAAAAAATGAGCTTGGAGCGCTGCTAAGTGACCACTTTTCCAAAATACAAAATTTTTTAAAGTCAAATAACTATAGTCGAAACCTCTTGTAAGCGACCACGACCACTTTCAATGCTGGTGATTTTAATTTTTCTATTCTTTTAACCTCTGGTAATCGAACACTCACCTATATTTCGATGTCACTGCAGATGCAAATTAAATCATCCATTACAGTACAAGACCAATAAAACAAACATTTAATCCTTTGTATCAAAACTTCAATTATATAATACATAGTACAATACATGTATTTTGTGCTGATAGGTGTTTTGCACAGTGAAATTGCTATAGGTTCGTAGGATTCAGAGATACATGTCATTTCAATGATTTAATTTAAAGTTAAGACCCCTTGTGGTCTGACCTCTTGTGAGTGACCTTCTATAAGTACAATACAATGCAATGCAATGCAATACAATGCAATGCAATACAATGAAATGCAATACAATGAAATGCAATAAACTTTATTTATCCATGGTGGTGATTAAAGCTACAAGCTTAGGGGGCCTAGTGTGCCATATGACACATAATCATATAACTTGTTCAATATCTGGTCAATTTCAATGAATTTTGGCCACCAAAATGGTCTTGGAAAGATCTACCCATTGAGCACATAAAATCATACCCCCTACTCTATGTGATGTGATTGACCACCCCCCAAACATTTCAATTTTTTTTCCTTAATGCATATGTACTTTAAGATGACACTCATGTTATTCAACTCACTGAGAGCTGCAAAGTGAGGTATAGTTTGGGGGTATACCTAGAATTATGAAGACTACCACTTTGCTAAATGTTTTTATTTTTACGTTTCAAACCCATTTCTATCAAAGCCATAACTTCCTCCATTTAAAATGGCATAAGTTATGCATTGTACTAATCAAAACCTTTCAAATGGTATATCATACATGGTCACACAGTTTTTAGTTATCATTTTGGAAGAACAGGGGATTTGCCTCGGGTAAAAGACAAAAATACTGCAGCTATTACTAAAAATACTACTACTGCAACTATATTATAAAATATTACATTTGTTTCAAAAAATATATTATAAAAAATCTTACAATCGCTAAATCTTCTAAAAAATTTCAGAATAACCAATCGCCATCCCTCCCACCTGTACCCATGCAGTATATATTAAAAATATACAAAATCTGGTTCCATTTGTTGCATGACAGAAGGTGACTCAGCTGAAAAGTTTAACTGCCTAATAGTTTTGTAGACAGCCAAGCCTTCTTTGTGAAGGCTTTAATTCCTCTGCCACTTGCTAGAGGTGAAAGGTGAAAGTAACCACCTTAGTTTTGCTAATTGGGTGGTCGCTTACAGTTCAACTGTATTATTATACTCTTTAAAGGGAACCTCCATTGTCAGAACAAATTGATGTCGAAATTTATAAATTTTGAAAGAACAGATGCAAATATAATTTTAGTGTACAATAAAATGGATATAAATATCGCCTATTTTCACTTTTAAATTTCCTGCACGCCCCCATTTTGAATATTTATGACGTGTTACAGTTGCTGCTATTGTTAAGAATCGAAGTTCTTTTGAAAGCAACAATTAGACAACCGTAACACGTCATAAATATTCAAAATGGCGGCGCACAGGAAAATTTAAAAGCGAAAATAGGCAATATTCGTATCGCCCCCCTCCCCCCCATTCCATTTTTTTGTATACTAAAATTATATTTGCACCTGTTTTTTTAAAAAGTTTTAATTTAGACTTTATTTCCAACAATTTAACGTCAATTTGTATAACAATGGAGGTTCTAATGAGGCTTGTAATAAAAATTTATAATCGTGGGTGTTGACTCACTACCAATCAGATTCTAGTTCCCATTGTTCTATCGCTCATTAAAGCAGATATTTCATTGAAATGAAATGAAATGGATGCTGTTGAATAAAGGAAATGTATGTCAGTCAGCAAGGAGAATTGATATTTTGATCTTGGTGTTTTCAGGTTATGTTTAACCTGTCAGATCCATTAGCAGACAAAGAAGACAAAGATCAGGATGTCAAAGTCCCAAGGGAATACAAGATGGTTTTATCTAAAGTTGAGCAGTCCATAGGAGTTTTCTCAGAGGGCCCACAAGGTACAGTTACCGGTATTAGTAGGTGAATGAAGGGGTTGGTTCGTGTCGGTGAATCTGAGATTGGGATAGAGGCATGAATAGAAACACTTTTCCTTGCTCACCACACAATTGTCCTTGCTGACTTGCTTTGCTTCCTAGCTCATTTCTATGCTTACCGTACTCCAGCTCATTTTATTTCATTTCCCACAATCTCCACTACCAGTGGTGGATCTGGGGAGGGGCTGGGGAAATCCTTTATGAAAGCCCTTAGAATTAATGTTGACCCATGGTTATCCTTGTATAAAAGTGTTGGAAACAATGGTAAGAAATTGGGTAAGGTTTAGACCTTGTTTGAAAAATCAACCTTTACTTTTTTATTTTGCATCCAAAAATATTTATCTAATTGTAGCATCTGCTGATGAAGATGAAGAGAAGACTTCCAAAAGTAAGTTCTGTTATGAAGAAACAGTAATATAGCATATATTTAGGCAGTGGAAGTGGGGGGGAGGGGAGCTCTACTCCCCCCACAAAAAAATTCTGAATAAATTTCCCTTTGAAAAAAGTTCATGATGTGACCAAATTTTTGAGGATTACAAAACAAATACAATATTGGTGATGTTACATAACTTTGACCATACCTTCTGATAACTGAATTTCAACTTGTATGTGCCTCAAAAGTGCTCAAATAATACCTTTCTTTTAACATAATGTAAAATTCAGGAAATGTATCATTTGAAACGGAAAAGGTGACTGCAAGTTAAAATTCATTCACCGCATTCAATGTCAATCTTGTGGTCAACACAATTTTGATCACATGATGGACTTTTTTCAAACTGCAGATCAGAGTAAAACAAATGGTGCATGAAGAGGGCTGATTTTTAAACCACTTCAAAGTACATCTGGGATCAGTATTTTCTCTGGTTTGTTTGCTATTAACCCTTTAACAGTCCCAAAAGTGCCAAAAATCAAAATACAAGAAAAAAAAATTCATTTTCAATTGTAAAATATTGAAAGACAAATGGGACCATGCAAAAGAACTGCCAAAGAGGTTTCATTTGAATGGTCACACCATAGGATTTCATCTACAGGCTAAAAAGTTAGAACTACACCACGACTTGTCTCCATAATTGACTCTGGGTTGTTTGTTATTAATTCAGGGGAAAAGCTTTACCGAAGCATACAATATTAAAAAATCCAGTTTGTTTTGTTTTGAATAGTAATTTGTTTGTGCTAAAGATATCAACACTTAGTCTTGCATCCAGATGGTAACAGTAAAAAGAAATTGAAGGGGTGTGTGGAACAAGGCCCTAAGCGACACTTGATGTAATGATAAATTCTCCTTTTGTTTCCCAAGTAAATACAAGGAAATTTGGAAGGAGAATCTAGTAGTTAATCAGAAGGCACATGTTGTGTTTCCTTTTAGCTCAACTCACTGTTGAAGGAGTAGTTGTCCAAAAAGCAGACTGTCGTCCTGTACAACCAAGTGCTGATTATTTACTGCTAAAAAAGTAGGTTTTTAATTGCTGCGGAACGAGCGTAGCGAGTGAGCAGCAACATAATCAGGATTTAAGAGAAATATATGAGAAAAAAATATAGGCTAGGAAAAATCTCGATTTGATCGCTTTTTACCAGAATTCACTGCGCCACGAACACATTTTGGGCCAGAATGCACTGCGCCAAGAACAATAGCCTCGCTTGCTGCTTCAAGCTCAGTGTTAGCTGCGAGATTTGTAATACAGTATTTTGGTCTAACATGTCCCAGTCGAAATCGGAACTGAAGTGTCGAAGACTACTACGAGTTGAGCGGGGACTGCGAGGCATGGTGATAGGACCGTTGAATGGCAAAGATTTTCGAAGATTGTACGGAACAAAAGACAAATTTATTTTGAAATCACTCCGACTCGACTCCGACAGGGGTCGATGAGACTGAGCTGAGCTGAGCGCTTGGGGACGCGAAACCTGAGCTGAGCTTGGGAGACGCGAACACACAGTAATTAACCTAAATTTTCACACCTTCCTCGTGGTGAACGCGTCCTTTACTCAACAATATTCTACAGACATTGCAGGAACTTGATGCGTGAATTACAAAACAAAATTTATATAGTCTTATTAGCTGGAATTTTCGTCGATTCATCCCGGTTACATTTGCTTTGCTTCCCCTCAAAAAACGAAAGAGAAAATTCTGTAATACCAGCGAGACGATAAAACAGCATTGTTACAATAAATCTACCGCAGCAATTACTATCTTTTGGATACACTAGTTAATTTATAATACTGTTTATTTTCATTGTTATCTTGAATTTAATTTATGCTAAATTTCAACACTACAATGAAAAATAGTTCTTAATACAAACAGATGAACAATTCTGAACACATGAAAATTTTCTTCCTACAAACAGACGAACAATTTTGAACACAAGCAAGTCAGGGCGACAAGCCAAACAAGTTGACCGTGTTATTAAATACAGACCAGTGAGTGACCACAAAATGAATGTAAGTACTTTGAACAAGCATTTTTATCTTTATCATGTCTCTACTCCTCCTTTGTAAGGCCATTCTAAGTCCATTAGAGAGACAAAGATTAATGCCTTCGTATGAATATTAGTTTTCAATGGAACAAAAGTTCTATGTGTGAATGAGGCAAGGCCTAAGACTTTAACTAATTACTAGTGTTGTCACTGGGTGAATGAAGCCTAAGACTGTTTTAAATAGTTATTAATGGTGTCACTGTGTTAACAGCAGCTCAAGACTTTTTTAACTCATTACTCAGGGTTCTCTGGAAGCTCCGACGACCGGTGAAAATCGCCGTCTGCTCGTCCTGGGGCCACCGGCTAGTCAGAAAATATTCGGGGGGAAGATAAGGATAAATCCATCCTATTTTCTTCCCAACACTTGTATGGTTATAAAAACAAATACTTCGTAGTTATAAGACAAAACAAAAGTGATTTCTTTTGGGCCATAATGTTTTTCTTTAGTATAAATTATAAAGCATCTTAAGGGTAGAAATAATTTTTTTCAGTGAATAATAAAAAGGTTAAAAACTGGCTGAAAATGAAATGATTTTTTTCATTTCTGTTGTCCCCAAAATGTACCAGAATGCATCTCCAGTGTCTTCATTTTAAAAAATTTTCCGTGGGAGCATGACCCCGGACCACCCTAGATACTCATGCCCTTTGGGCACTCAAGTGCCAGGTGCTGCCAACTTTCAATTTACAGCCAAGTAGTCTACTTTCTCTGGAGAACCCTGAATTACTGAATTTGTCAATTTTGTTTTTAGATTGAACATGAGAAGAAAAAGAAAGAAGAAGGAAAGAGGGCTCGTGAGGACGAAGATGTCGTGAAAGCTTTGCTGTTTAATGCATTTGAAAGGCATCAATACTATAACTTAAAGGACCTTATTAGCATAACAAAACAGCCAGTGGTAAGAACTGTTTATTGTTAAGGTTTGTGGCTGGGTCGTACAATTCATGAAGGGGCATAAAAAAATTGGGTGGGGCTGGAGTGGGGTATGGAGAAAAATCTCAGACTTCGTTGTTGTACATGTAATCGATATATATTATAATCTTCTACTTAGGCTCAGTTTGACTACAAGTTGTCCCTCATTTCTCATTGGGATAGTTGAGTGGGTGATCTCATGAGTGAGCAGGAAAATCCTCTCTCACGAGGAATGCCTCCATGTGTGGCATCTCCATGTGGGAGATAATGTTCTCATTGTTTTTATTGAGTTTTAGTTGTATTTCTCTAGTCACCTTGGAAAAATGTCATGGGCTTAATTTTTGTTATTGTATTTTTCGTTTTCTTTATTTCAGGCATATCTGAAGGGTATTTTAAAGGAAATTGGACATTACAACACAAAAAATCCTCACAAGAACATGTGGGAGCTAAAACCTGAGTACAGACATTACAGCAGTAAGAACAGTAGCGAGGAAGGAGGGGAAGGGACAAGCTCTTGAACCACGTGATCCATAACGCTGCCGGAGGACTGGAAGCCAGCACTGCTTTAACCACTCACTTCCTCACAGCTTCTCTTCTCATGCTCCGCTCCCACGTCTCGTCCCAATCCTTCTTGTCCCAATTTCTCTTCCCATGCTCCTTACAAGCCATACATGATTTCGAGTATTTCAAGGGAGAAACAGACTGCAAGTTGTCTAAAAATGCAGTGAAAAGACAAAACCTTTTGAATTTCATCACAGCAACATGGTCAACAGCTTGGCAAAATTTTCTGAAAGAACGAATGCAGCTTGATACAATTTAAGCGATTATTAAAACCTGATCGAGTTCGAAATTTAAGAGTTTAGTCAATCTCGTTCCCAGGGCCTTCTCTGCATTTAAAATGGCGAGTGGTGAGACCTCTGGACAACGCTGCAAAAATACCGTAAAGTTCCCATATTTAGGTGGGGTGGGGGGGGGGGGGGGCTGTACCTAAATGCCATTTTAAGGCCACTTAACATGGGTTTAAAGGAAATATCTTGTTCACGTTTCAAGCAATCCAAAAACCCTTTGCTCATCTCATGTTATGGGGTGTTTTGTAAATGTTTGGGCGTGTTTGGGAGGAAATAGTTTTTCTCAAACGATCTGTAAAATTTAGAGAAATAAGAAATATTGAAGATTTAATGTAGTTTTAATATTAGAATTTGAATTAAAAAGTTAGTAGATGGACACCACAATAGTCCACTATCAACCTGGCCCCGGTTGTTCAAAAGGTGGATAGCGCTTATCCACTGGATAAATCACTATCCAGTGGATAAGTATTAACAAAATCCATTGTGTTATTGACTGGATAGTGATTTATCCGGTGGATAGCGCTATCCAGTGGATAAGTATTAACAAAATCCATTGCGTTATCGACTGGATAGTGATTTATCCAGTGGATAGCGCTATCCACCTTTTGAACAACTGGGGCCTGGGGTGCTCTTGCGTGGGTATCAACAGTACTGTCACTTGTTTTCCAAAAATCACTTTCTTTATTCTATTCCTTCTTCATTCAAATTCAGGTAAAACCCCGCCTTAAATAAAGCTGGTGCGAGCTCTTCTTCCGAATGAAATAAAGGACAGAAATTTACAACAATAATTGTTTCAAGAAATAACACAAAATTCGTCGGTCCAGTTTCATGTTACTGCCATATGAGTGGGCTCCGCGTATCCGCATATCCGCGCATCAAGAAACTGGGCAATGCAAGTACACGTCGTGAAAGACAATGGCATTCCGGGCGATGCCTGTGGGTGTGCACGCAACTCCATGACTAGCATCACAACGTGTCCTGGGGGTTGGTACGCTACTCCATGACTGGCATCACAAAGTGTCCAGGGGGTTTTCGCTACTCCATGACTGGCATCCTAAAGTGTCCCGGGGTGCACGCTGCTCCATGACTGGCATCACAAAGTGTCCTGGGGGTGGTACGCTACTCCATGACTGGCATCACAAAGTGTGCTGGGGTGCATGCTACTCCATGACTGGCATCACAAAGTGTTATCGCCGAGAATGTCTCGACATATCCGGGTCCTTCTTACGGTCCAAAGCGCTTCCGTCTGACAAGAGCCAAATTACAAAGAAATTGGGGGAAAATGGCGAAACAAGGTGTATGTTTTACTCCATAAGAAAAAAGCTAAGTACTTTGGCGGTTAGGTCCACCCTGGCTTATTCAGAAGAGGTGTTAAGGAATCACACAAAATATGGAGAGCACTCCTTGGCCCACTCAAGATAATAAGACGATATTGACAGATGGGCATCATATCCTCCTCAAGTGGTTAGTGATTTAAGACCCTGTTTGTTTCCCTGAGATTTGGACAGCTACCATCGAATCGCGTTCTAAAATTCGTTTTTTTTTCGCTGATTTCAGTATGGAAAAAACACCGCATTGATATTCAGGATGGTGTTTCTCTTCAAGAAAAGACTTGCTAACTAAGGTTCACCCTGGAAATGTTAGCCTCATGTCTAAACAAAAGATTGGCGAAGTTTGGATTTAATACGATGCGTGGAAATAGTATCAAAGCACTATTTTCTAGAAGGTGTTCCGTAAACTAAAAATGGCTCTCCAAAATGTCTTCCTACGAACTCCCACGGGAACGGCAAACGGATTCAAATTTGAATAATTATCTCAACACAAACAATGTTCCCTCAGTCGTGTGAGGCGGGCGCTTGCTTTTTGATTGTTCAAGTTAGGATTTCAAAGAGAAGCCATCATTATTTCACATTTCTCATTGTCCGGCAAATAGAAAGGCTTATATTATCTTTTAAAACCTGAATTAATATACTATAGGTCTGAACTACGTTAACCGATCGAGTAAAAGAGCGCGTCTAGATCTGGACTGCAAAACGCTTTGTAAAGAGCACAAGAAACAAAGCGCAACATACAAGCGAGTGACCCGTGATTCACGCTCGCTATTTGGCAACGCTTTTAACTGAACACCATGTTCTGCGGAAAATGTTTTTGCCATCGTACTCTGACCATTGCGAATCTAACGAGTCAAACTGAAAATCTTGCCGCACGCGAATTTGTTGACAAAATGCTCTGTAAAGAGCGAGAAGAATAGGACATCGCGTCTTTTATAGACATTCGACGCACTTAAAATAACTTTAAAACGATCTAAACACTGTTAAAACGCGGTAGTTTGATAAAAAAATTCGGTCTTCCAGCTTCTTAAGTCGTCGGCCATATTAAAGTTCTGAAAAGCGTAACGAACAAGCAAGTGACCCGCACATCGCGTTCGCTATTTGGCAAGGCTGAAAACCATGTTCTGCGAAAAAAGGTTTTTGCCATCGCGTTCTGACCATTGCGAATCTAAAGATTCAAAAGAAAATAAAATGTTGCCGCACACGAATTTGTTGACAAAATGTTTTGAAAAGAGCGCGGCCCGCATTTAATTACAACACGATTGTTAACTTTATCACACCTTGGGATTTACATCACGCATCAAACCGTGTAATTGACAGCAGTTAAATCTACCAAGAGACTAGAGACTAGAGTATTCCCAAAGCTTAATCCGTTGACCAATTACAAGCGACTGATTCTGTATATGCAAATAATTATGCTGCGTATCAAGAAACTGGGCGATGCATGTCGCGAAACACAATGGCATTCCGGGCGATGCCTGGGGGGTGGTACGCTACTCTATGACTGGCATCACAAAGTGTCCAGGGGGTGCTCGCTACTCCATGACTGGCATCACAAAGTGTCCTGGGGGGTGCATGGTACTCCATGACTGGCATCACGAAGTGTTCTGGAGGTGGCACGCTACTCCATGACTGGCATCACAAAGTGTTATCGCCGAGAATGCCGCGACATATCCTTGTCCTTCTTATGGTCCAAAGCGCTAAATTTGAAAAGCTTCCGTCTGACAAAAGAGCCAAATTACAAAGAAAATGGGGGAAATGGCGAAACAAGGTGTTTGTTTTACTCCATAACAAAGAAACTAAGTACTTTGGCGGTTAGGTTCACCCTGGCTTATTCAGAAGAGGTGTTAAGGAATCATTTAAGAACCTTTTTTTTTTTCCCTGAGATATGGACAACTAATATTGAATCGCGTTCTAAAATAAGGTTTTTTCGCTGATTTCAGTATGAAAAATACACCGCATTGATATTCAGGATGGTCTTTCTTTTCAAGAAAGGACTTGCTAACTTAGGTTCACCCTGGAAATGTTAGCCTCATGTCTAAACAAAAGATTGGCGAAGTTTGGATTTAATACGATGCGTGGAAATAGTATCAAAGCGCTATTTTCTAGAAGGTGTTCCGTAAACTAAAAATGGCGCTCCAAAATGTCTTCCTACGAACTCCCACAAGAACGGCAAACGGATTCAAATTTGAATAACAATCTCAACACAAACAATGTTTTCTCGGTCGTGAGAGGCGGGCGCTTGCCTTTTGATTGTTCAAGTTAAGATTTCAAAGAGAAGCCATCATTTATTTCACATTTCTCATTGTCCGGCAAATAGAAAGGCCTATATTATCTTTTAAAACCTGAGTTAATATACTATAGGTCTGAACTACGTTAACTTTAACTTTTTGCCATCGCGCTCTAACCATTGCAAAAGATTCAAAAGAAAACAAAATGTTGCCGCACACGAATTTGTTGACAAAATGTTTTGAAAAGAGCGCGGCCCGCATTTAATTACAGCACGATTGTTAACTTTATCACACCTTGGGATTTACATCACGCATCAAACCGTGTAATTGACAGCAGTTAAATCTACCAAGAGACTAGAGACTAGAGTATTCCCAAAGCTTGAACTGTTGACCAATTACAAGCGACTGATTCTGTATATGCAAATAATTATGCTGCGCATCAAGAAACTGGGCAATGCAAGTGCATGTCGCGAAACACAATGGCATTCCGGGCGATGCCTGGGGGGTGCACGCTACTCCACGACTGGCATCACAAAGTGTCCTGGGGGTGGTACGCTACTCCATGACTGGCATCACAAAGTGTCCTGAGGGGGTGCACGGTACTCCATAACTAGCATCACAAAGTGTCCTGGAGGGGTGCACGCTACTCCATGACTGGCATCACGAAATGTCCTGGGGGTGGTACGCTACTCCATGATGGGCATCACAAAGTGTCGCGGGGGTGCACGGTACTCCATGACTGGCATCACAAAGTGTCCTGGAGGGGTGCACGCTACTCCATGACTGGCATCACAAAATGTCCTGGTGGGTGGTACGCTACTCCATGACGGGCATGACAAAGTGTCTCAGCACGTGTTGTGATTGGCTAAAATATCTTGCGTGTCTTTCTCAACCAATCAGAAGTGAAACCAAATTAAACCAATCTTGACTTGTTCGCACACGTTTTCCCGCGCTTTGTACCGGCGGCAACATGTATTTTCCTTCGGGTTCTGATTGGTTCTTTGGATTGTCTGCGTTCATTGTTGTGATTGGCCAGAATGATAACTTTGGTTTTGGTTTTACGATACTTTATTGAAAACTGTCCTTAAAGAATCTGACCCAACCAGTTCGCATTGCGCGCCTACGTTAACGTTGGTTCATCCGCCATTTTCAGGGCCCCCGAAAGTCCATACTGTATTGTAGATGAGAAATTCATTCGTGCAAGAGGTGATATTATGCTTGCCCAAATATGGAATAGAGCCATATCATAACAATAAGAGAAGCGCGCAATGCAAACTGGGTGGGTCAGACTCTAACAAATTCAGTGATTTTTCTTGAATTTGGTCATTTCACGTTGCTGTTGTACAGAGAACGTAACGAAACGAAGTTGAAACTCTTCTTGTAACTTCTCTCGTACGTGACCAGCTCCCCCCACCGACCACCCCCTCAAAACGCCCCGTCAATTCTTCAGTGAAGGACCTGGGGAAGGGGCCACACACTTTTTCAGGCCTCTTTGCTCATCTTATTGATAAAGGCCAAACTCCCGAAGCCAAAGGGTTAAACAGACGCGATGAAACTTAATATATACTTATCAGGGGCGTAGCTACCTGTACGCACGTGCGTACCTGAAAAAGTCGAAAAAGAAGAAAGATTTGGGACTTGAGGGTGGGGGGAGGAGGTAGGGGGAGTGTTTGAAAACAGTGATTGTGCGTACCTCTGAAAAAGTCCTGGCCACGCCCCTGCTTATGTAAATTTCAGCGTCCTATTTTTATCCATTTAGCTTATACGATTAACAAAGTATTATATCTCTCGCTTGTTATATATTCAAATCTGTAGCGTTTTTTCAGCGTCCTAATTTTATCCATTCAGCTTATACAATAAACAAAGTATGTAATTTCATATCTTTCGCTTGTTATATATTCAAATCTGTAACGTTTTTTCTTTTAGTACGGTTATACCCTGAAGAAGAACGGCCGTGCCGTTCGAAATTAATCGGTTTAAAAATATATTCCTTACTGTACGATCAGCCTTTCATTTTATTTGTTTATAATTATTTCTGCTGATCAGATCCTTCACAAGGATCCAGTACTTCCAAATTGTCGAGTGGTCCTTTCATTTACAAATTCTTTGCAATTGCTTAAATTGCAAAACACAACTGCGAGGACCATTTCTACACTTTACATTCCGGCACATTACATTGTATGTTCATGCATATTCCTTATTTGTCAAATAGCAAGTGGTATTTTTACGCGGGATGCCTGTGGCACACCGCGTTGAAGTTCCCTTCCTCGTTGTCACAAATTGCCACATTCCCTTTTTAAGTTTCCCGTAACCCTTGTGACGTCTCGAGAAAATCCCGGGTCAAATCACAATTCACTTCTGCTCGTGTATTTAAATGGCAAAATTTTACAGTTTCCACCCATGTGCGAGGCTAGACAGCTTTAGCGCGATTGCGCATGTGCGTGCTCGGTCCTGCTTGTTGGCGATCAAGCTGTGTACAGCTTCTTGTTTGTAAGTATAAACAGATTGTGACTGTGGGTTGCCATTCAAAGCTATAATGCTTACACCAAAACATCCCGCGTGAACGCCTCCAGGCGTCTTGTTCATTTGAAGAAAGGCTACATATGTTAGGTTCTGAATAGCCTGCGTAGCAAGCGTTCCCGTACGAACGAATTTTTCCGCATTCTGGCCGCGCGAAAATTGGGGCGAGAGCAAAAAAATCGGCGGACGGGGGTGGGAGTGGGGAGATGAGGGAACGCTTGCCTGCAAACCCCACGATTTTGAAAAACGCCCACCCATTTGTCACGGTTGATTTCATTTGCCGATTGACAGCTTGTCAACAAATAAGCCAATTACAGATTACCGGATGTAGAATTTTAATTCCTTCAAACGATAAACTGAAACTGAAAACGTAAACGGTTGAAATCTCTTCACAGATTCATGGAATCAATAAACCTTCTCGCCATTTCAAAACAATGCCGACTTAAATTAGAAGAAATATCCGTATATTTGCTTGCTTTGACTTATTGAATCCAACACCGGTTAACAGAGCCGGTGAAATAATTCCCGCTTATAAAAATATAACACTGCTCAGCTCAACTACTCAGCGCGCGACTGTACTGCTGTGTTTGTTTACGGTTGTATTATTTCTAGTTCAAAATCAATCATCGCTTTCCTCGCTATTTTCTGACTTTTCTATGGTACGAGCACTAATCATTCAGCTTCATTTCATCTTATATTTTGCTGTGACCAAAATAAAACTCGAATCGGTCCACAAATGCAAATAGATCTTCCCACACTTGCCACTTTCAATTCAACGCCGATAGAAACAAACAGCCGCCGAAATAGATCACTTTCAACTTTAAAATTTGGGATGAAATCGTGGTGTCAGTTGGAGTCAATTATGTTTTTGAGAAAGTCTAAACCTTAATGACTGGATTTGGATATTATTTGGCCTTTGACTCGCCTTTTTTGTATCGATCTAACGATCCAACCAATTTAAAATAGGCATTACCGATTACTACAAATAGACATGGACGACAACAGTCAAACTAAACCACGATTATTTTTTTCAACGGGTCTACTCAAGTCTAAGAAAAACATTTCCTGGCCTATTATTAATAGAGGAATAAGGTACGTATTGTTTTCTTTCCATGCCTTTACAGTCTTTACATTTAAGCGAGGAAATCCTTGTGTAACTTTGACTAATTAAATACGTGCGTTCTTCCAAATTTCCCCTTGTGTATATCGTCTAAGCAGTCCAGTTTTTCATTTAAATCGCACGCCGTCATCCCCATACAATTTACCTCTTCGATTGGATCCCGAATTATGCTTTGCAATGGAGAAACAACACTGAATAATACTGGAATAGCCTGTACCTCCTTGCCTTTTACTTCGCACTCCGCACATCATAACAAATAACTGAAAAATTAAACTCTTGCCGAATCCTGTTGGCAATACGGCCATTAAGTCGTTGCCGTTAAAAAGATGGCGCATTGCCCTTTCTTGTTCCGTTTCAAAGTAAAAGCAATCCCCGCTTCGCTCAGCTCCGACAAAACTTTGTTCAAACACGTTTCAAAATCTTTCACATGTTTTGATCTCAAGTCACGCTCAAAATATTTTTCGTGAAAATTTGATAGCTACTTGTCAAACCTGTCACTCAAGATGACCACACCGCACCAATCAGGAGCCCCGTTCGTGGACGAACGGCGTTTTTCAAAATCGTGGGGTTTGCAGGCAAGCGTTCCCTCATCTCCCCACTCCCACCCCCGTCCGCCGATTTTTTTGCTCTCGCCCCAATTTTCGCGCGGCCAGAATGCGGAAAAATTCGTTCGTACGGGAACGCTTGCTACGCAGGCTAGGTTCTGAATTTTTTGAGGACTGATTATTGCCGAGATTGCCCTGCATGAATGAGAGGCCGGTTCCCTTACGTCATCAGCCATGTGAACGTCATCTTTGTGGAAACCGCCATTTTTGTTTCATTGGAAATTTGGTGGAGGAGAAATTCTTAAAGTTGAAGGTTCCAGACGCTAGATTTTGCTTATTGTAAAGATGTCCTGGCAAAGTTATGTCGACACCAACCTTGTGGGTACGGGAAAAGTTCAGAAAGCAGCGATATTTGGCTTAGATGGATCACAATGGGCTACTAGCGCCGGGTTTACGGTGAGCAACATTTGAAATCGATTCATTTCTGTACTTTGCACTTTGTAGCGGTAGGTTACGCCGAGGCTTGTACTCGTTTTTAACTATGTAAGCTTTACTTTGACTGTCTGACGCCTAGAATATGATTTTGTGATAGGTATCAAAGCAAGAAGCTCAAGATATCATAAAGAGCTTGAAGGATGGAAGTGTCGCGGGCAAGTCCATTGAAGGAACCAAATACATGATGCTGCGAAACGACGCAGACAAGAAAGCGGCATACTTGAAAATGAAAGAAAAGGGTGGCTTTTGTGCATGCTTGACAAACAAAGCTCTTGTTTTGGGCGGTTACGACGAATCTGCTGGCGGAGCGGGAAATTGCAACCAAGTCGTGGAAACCTTAGCAGAATATCTCGTCGGCTCGGGCTTTTAATTTTGAAGACATCTGGTATGGTGTAAGAACATGAAACGTAGACTTTTTTATGCAAGTTTTGTGAAGTTAACCGTGTACTAAGTTCACGTTACAGTTTTAGAAGTTTTGGCAGACCTTTGTGAATATTCGTATCTAGAAGCACTGGAAGTATCGGGTTATGGAAATAAAATTGTTTTATCAAATTGCTCAACTAATTTATGACTTCTTGAAGGCTTTTGTTTAAAAAACAATAACATTTAAACTTTGTTCTTTGTAAATTAAGGAAGGCTTTTGTCAATCCTTTTATGGTAACAGTGGAGTTAACAGAGAAATAAAAACAAACTCATGCACGTTGGCAGTTTATTTGATTGAAGGGTGAGGTATATTTTAGGTATAAGTGAAGTAATTAAGGTACTCGGTGTGTTATTGCTTTCGTCCCTTGCTATACCATACCCATACTATATGGTTTACTTGTATTCAATCTCCTATTGCCACACAAATGAAAACTACACATTCATTTCCCCCATTGCTGGCTTGCTGCAACATTGACTGACAAAACAAACTGCTAGGAAAAACACACCTTGGCCAAAAGCCATCGGTTGGTTTGACCATAGAAACAGGCAAGGCTAGGATTCCAAGATTCATATGGCCTCACCGTGTGCTCTTGTGAAGAAACCCACCCATCCATTTGCACTGGGACTCTAGGATTAGGTTATCCAGTTGAAAACTGCGCTAGATATTCCTGGCACTAATAAATTACCAGTCACGTTTTAATACATTGAAATGTTTTTGCCATATATGCTTTTTATTGCTTAGAATCAAACATTCAAAATGTTTGACAGTAAACTTGTACTCTACAGTAAAGGGTAGTGAAAAAGGAGAACTTTTATTTTTTACTAACATACATTTTCAGCAAAAGTGGAACTATTGTGGAAGTACAACTGGGAGGGGAACCTCAGGGAGGGCCTTATTTTTGGAAAAAAAGTATTCATTTCTAAACCATTTTCAGTTCTGTCCCTTTCGTTTTTTTTCCTTTAGGCTCCCACTCTATAAGCAGGTATAGATCTGCTAGTGATTAGAATCCAATCCAATAACAATATTGATATTAAAACCTGTTCATTTTACCATGCATTTAAAACCTTTTTCCTGTCATACTTTTTGATGCAAACAACTATTTTTACAAATCAAAGAAAACAGTATTCAATAACAAAGACTTTTCCAATAAACATTGAAATTCCATATATTTATTTACAGCATTACATACAATATTCTTCTACATATGGTTTTCCAATATTGAAAGTTACAGCTTACATAAAAGATTTACCATAAAATTCTGACTCCAACTCCCCTTAAATTCAAGACAAAAATTCTTCTATCAGGGATTTGACTTAAAGAGCACAGACTTATTAAGAGCTTATATCTGGATTTTCATTTTGATGACTGTATAGTGTTACCTATACGTTTTTGTTAAAAGTGCCTCACCTTAAAATTTGTAATAGAGCTTGTTATTTACTGTTGTGTTCTGAGAGTCTATTTCACCCGATTATAAGCAAATTTGAGAATCTTTCCAATGAAACTTGTCAAACTAAGAGTCAGACATTTATAAAATGCAACATTTCCTCCATGTCCCCCCAAACCTCTCCCCCTGATGAGTATAAGCCAAATACAATATTTTGAACAACAATAATTATCATTAATATAGGCTTATAACATTCAGAATTTTACAGTAATTCTTTCAACTGTTGTTCTTAAGAGAAAACAATAGTTATTTTAGAAGCATATAATCTAGTCTGGTTATAAAATGTGCTTAAGTTAATATCAAACACCAGACATCCAATAACTTTATTTCTGGGTAATCAGATACAAGAAAACCCCAGTCAGTTCATTAATAGAAACAAAAGATATATTCTCCACCTGGTCAATAAAACAATGATTTTGAGCTTCAAACACGAATACATTTAAAACAAATATAAATCAACATATAATTTTGTACATTGAACCTAGGAGGTCATTTAAATCAGAGAAGTCTTAAATATTACATTTCTCATCCGGAGTTCTAAGAGTGATCACAATTCAACTTTTTGTCACAATAGCAATATATAAAAATGATCAGTGATCATTTTTCTAAGATAAAAAATACATGAAAGTGTACATGAAACTATTAAACTATGTATGTTGATATTAGGCTTTAAAGTGTTACAGCCGATTAAAGGGGCTATGTCATTTCTTTTAATGTTACTTTAGAAAGCCAAGACATCTTTAAATCAGTGAAAACCCCAAAAAGGGTCCAGTTTGTTTAAAATTATTCTACTAGTGCTCTAAGAGTGAAAATAAGTGTCTTGGACTAAGACGGCCAGGATGGAAATAGATTGCATCTTGAAAAAAACTGGGTTAATTTTTTCCAGTTTATAGTTTGTCTTAGAAAACTCCCTAAAAACTCTGATTATGGTTTATTTTCTCCTCAACAATTTACTTGATATCTGGACTCTTAGCATTCTATAAGCATTTTGGTACCACCCTGGGATAGAGTATACTGGTAGTAATCAGAGATTTTTGGTCTAGAATAGGGTATCATTTTCTGCGAAACTGATCAGTTATGTGAAGAATTTAGTCTAGACGAGATTTACTGGCAAATGGCACTTAAAAATCGGCAGGCAGTACGGCATTTTTACTGACCCCTGGCATCTTAGACTGTGATAGTGAACGAGTTTCTGGAAAACAGCAAGTTTAGAATAGGTCTAGGATAGGGTAGGGTTTTTCAGTGTTTAGTCTAGAACAGGGTTGCAAAATGCAGCTAAAATTGTCTAGTATAGGTTAAGGGTCTCAGAGTCCCAGCGGCACACCCCCCGCCCAAAAATTTGCAGAATACCCCCCTGGGGGGGGGGGGGTACCACAAAGGTACTTAGTTTTAATCTGGGGCAGTTTTGACCAAAACACCTTCAAGATCACCATGACATAGCTCCTTTAATTAAAAAAAGTCTAAGTAACACATGGTTTACAAACCGCTCAGAGGCAGACATTTTTTTTTAGTCTTTCTTATACACCAGCTAGGCAAATGTTCGGGTTGACTGGACTAAAACTAGCTTAAAAACAACTACAGCTTAGTTGAACTATGTTTAATAAATAATCGACCCTTTCAGTTTCTAATACCGTACAGTATCCAGACTAAAATGTAATACAAGAAAAATCTAACTCTTACACCCTGGAACAGGGTCTTGAGCGGAGTAACAAAAAGATCTGTTAAGAAGAATATATTAAACTGTAATAAAATAGCTAAATTATTTAGCTGCTTTTACCTGTACTGAAAATACCTTGATCCAACTAAGAAAGTTAATATTACATGGACATATCGGCTCAAGAAAGCTGCCACATACAGACAAGTTCAATGGACACTATTTTAATGTGATTCTTTGATTTTGTATGAAGATAACTGGAAGATCAGATCACTGGATGTTAACATTTGTCAAACTAAGAAAAACAGTTCTTTTGTACTAAACTGTCAAGGAGTTTGAAGCTACACTAGCAGAAGTTGAGGCAATGAGAGGAGTTGTTTCATCAGCTTCACGAGTTGTTTCTGCTGAGCCTGCTTCAACATCATTTCTGTTTGCTCTGTTCCGTGATCTCTTGTCATTTGAAACAGGTCGCTTGCAAACTGGGCAGGTACGCTTCCCTTCTGTCAGCCATGGGTCCACACACTTACAGTGGTATGCTTGAAACAAAGAACGAGTGATCAGATTACAAACTTATCTCAGTACACTCAAGTTGTCGGTACTCAAAACATCTTTCACAACGTTTCAGGAGTTAGACATGAATATTTCTAACTTGGAAATATCAAACAATTTGGGCTACAAAATCTTTTGCATAACCCTTTGACTCCCAAACATCAAAATAATTTCAAGAAAAATCCCAAATTGCATTTCTTAAAATTTTGCAAAATGAATGGCACCATACAAAAGTACTGCCAAAGAAGTTTCATTTGAATGTTCACACAATAGGATTTTGTTGACAGACACCATTAATATTTAATTGACTCTTTGTAATGGCTGAAAGCACGACTCAGCATGACACCTTTGAGGGAGGTGCCCTCTTATGTGCTACAGTATGTAATGCAAGGAGGTTTACTCAGTGTCTGTTTGGCTTGAAGTTCATGAATCAGGGTGGGTTCCATATTCCACAGAAATGTTGATCCCTAATATTCAAATTTTAGGGATACTAGAATGAAAGGTATATCTTGAATTGCTTGGGTGTTACCTTGAGTTATATGATATCACAGTCAAAATGTCTTAACTTGAGAAAAGTTTCATTGAATTTGTGAAGAAACACAGGGCAACACAACACAAGGTTTGGCACCTTTTCAATCCCACAGAGCACAGTCACTCTTGCCCCAACTGCCAAGTGCTCTTTTTCAGAGTGATCTATTGCAATTTCAGTAGAAATCCACAAGATGGCTCTTGGCATACCACCAATCCAACACATGCTTAATGTGACAGAAGGCACAGTTTGGATGTGTTAGTAAGTACCTACCATGCTCACAAGGAAGAATTCTCAACCTTTCTCCCTCTTTGTATTCCTCCAAACATATGGCACATACGTCATAGTAATCATCACCTAGAATAAAAGCAGAAGAATGAGTGTCTACCCAAAGGTTATGTATGTTCATTTGTTTGGTTTATTTTAGGTAATACTCAAGCATGACACATTCTTTTTACAGCTTTGAACTAAGAGAATTGCGTTACAAACAACCCAACTTATACAAAGTCAATAATGGAGTCCGGTTATCGCTTAGCGGCTCCCTGGGGTAGACACAAAAACACAGTTGAATAATAGAATGAATAGGAGGCAGCATGTTAGTCTCGGAACGCCTCACAGGATTGACAGAACAAACAACAGCACCATGAACCCTATAGCCCTGAAAACAATACAGTGTACATCTACACGACACCCAGGTCCAATGAAATTAGAAGTTCTTAAGAGGTGCATGGTATCTGATGCATAGAAGGGAATTGCAGTGCGGACAGTGACTCTTACTTCCTCAGATTCTGGTTTGAACCAGGATTTGGTACCCATAAAAAAAAATCATCAGAGCAAGGATGAGAACCAATAACAAACTTGACCAACAAGTGGTCAGGTGACCTCAGGATTCAAACCCGGCCATCTTGGAAGTCTGTCCTGCTACCACTGTTCCATCCCTGCTCTCCTGAGATGAGGGAAAAACAGCCTGACAAATTATATTTCTCCTTTCATTTCAACGCTATTATTCAGTAGAGATGTAGAAATGTCAGCTGGTCTGTGATGCTCAGTAAGGAAATATATTTCATTCTTGGAACTGAGAGAGAAATGGTGATACCAGCCCTCTGGCATGTGATTTATATAATATATAAATAAATAATATATGTAACTCATTGCTATATTATAGCAATGCGTTACAGAAAACAATACCCACTTATAAGTCACTAACCTTTTTTAAACTTTTTTGTAGGAATCTTTCTCAGATTGGTTGGTGAAAGCCGGTTACGTCGTTGCTCTAAATAATGTCTGTAGTAACGACTTATCTTATTAAAAAAAAGAGAGATCAAGTGGTAAATATTTAAGGCGAATTGAAGCAAGATTAATCAACCATCTCAAGCTAGGTGCTAATTCAATAAATGGATGTGTAAAGCTAGTTATTATTAATGGTTGAACAGACCTTAAAGGGATGATGTCCTGCCAAAACATAGACATTTTGCTTGCTTGCCTAATGTCCATATTACATGTATATTGCCAAATGCCGCCAAATAATTTATACAACTAAATTCTACAGAGCAAAACAGAACAAGTACACATACACAAGTCATGTAGTTTGGGGATAATTAAGTGGTCCCCATAGTGAGTGCTTACTATCCAGGGGTATGAATCTCTATCAATGGATTTAACACAATTGATTTCGTTAATGCTTATCTACTGGATAGTGATTTATCTAGTGGATAAAGTTTATCTGCCTTTTGAACAACTGGGGCCAGGATTACAATCCATCAAATTTGATTTTAAAATTGATATTCTGGCACAACTTTGAGTTTTTAGGCCATTATTATGTTTTCATTACTTTTGGCAATTTTTCTTCCTATTTCAAGACAACAAAGCAAGCTTAAAACAAGCTCCTGACCACACTCGATCGCGAAGGTCACTACGTCAAAAACCTTTAAGGGCATACTTAAAATCGGTTGGCTTTCAAACAATGAGAGAAGAGATCTCAACCTCCTTAAAATAATTGGGTTTTAAAGCCTAATGCATGATACTGGCCAAATTTCCATAAACAAGTTAAAAAGGACCATCCAAGGGAATTGCGCTTCAGCAGCTCGATTAGATTAATGGGTCTGTGAGTGTGAAATTGAAAAAGTCCAAGACATCAAAGTTGTTAACAACCTACCTGAGTCTATTAGAAACTGTTTACATTATAGAACATTTGGAAAACTTTTGAGAAATAATTTTTTATGTAATAGAGTAGATGTTAATTAGCCATTTTTATGTATTATTGTGATTTTACTATAATAATATTATTATTGTATTATAACATATTCTAAACTTTTTTAAGTTATTAATATGTAATTTAACAGAGAAGAGCCACCCATGGAACTGTTAAATAAACCATTATTGTTAGGATTATTAAACACAAAAAAACTGATACATTGTTGTCAGCTTGTGAAAAAAATTCTAACACTTACCATAAACATAGCCATCAGGATAAAGCAGATACCCACAATGATTGCAAAGGGGATCATGTAGAATTCATAATCCCATATAGGTGGATATTGCTGTCGACTGATATAGATTCTACTCTTCCTATAAGAATAACAAAACAAAAACAGTTAATAACTTTGGACAGTCGGTCAGTGTCGCTGCTTTTCCCATAAATTATATGTATTCATGAGCCTGGTGGCTTACCACTGCTGGAGCTAATAACCCGGCTTCTGTAGCATGAAGAGACTGAGATTATTACTACCCCGCCCCCCCCAATGGATGGGATGCTAGTCCAGCGCAAGCTACAATCAGGGACAAAAGTCGTTGAGACACTCACAATAAACAAACCTTTTTACCCAAGGCGCAAATACTCCCCTCTGCAGACGTGAAACGTAGTTCCCCTCCCCCCTTTTTCAATGTTGAGAACAAACAAATGTCAACGAAGCTTTTTGCAACATTGTTTAGGGGGGAGGGGGTGACTATTGAAAGAAAAGGTGTTTTCATTCAAATACAAAATATTATTCTCGGGTTGAAAGTGCTCTTTCTGCTAAAATGTCTCAACACTTTTGTCCATGATTGTAGGTTACCCCCTAACATCATGTCGCTGGTACCCACTAATACATCTGGGTGAAGAGAGACAGTGTAGAGCAAATTTTCTTGTCTAAGGAAACAACATGCAGAGACTAGGTTTGAACCACTGATCTTCAGGTTGAAAGTCAGATGCACAAACCACTAGACCACCGCGCCACTACTTCCCCACATAAAATAGAATCAAAAGACTTGTGCTGGTTTGGAATATAGTCAAGCATTTGACAAACGTAAGGCATTTCCTAGGTTTAAGAAAAAGACATCGAAAGTGACTTACGGATTGCTTTTAAAATCATTGGCCTCCAAGACTTCACCAGTTGACTTGAGATAAAAGAAAAAAAGGAATTGCTTAAATACCATTAAATAACTTAATACTTAACAAAAAAGTTAATGAAGAGAGCTTTAAAAGGGTACCTACTTTGTTGAGGATTTTGAGAAAGGCATTGGAACTTTAGAGTAAAGAGAAAACCCTAGGGGACCTTTGGTCATGGGCTATGACCTGCTCCCTTAGGAAACAATTCGGAAAAAGATCATCCAGTTCATTTATGAAGATAATAATAATAATAATAATAATAATAATAACAATCTTTATACAGGGAGCTCACTTCACTATTGTAGTGGTATTCTGTGAGGCCCTGTTAAATAACAATGGTTAAAAACTAAGTTAAAAAGATTAAAAAATTGCTAAATTACTCTAAGCCATTTCACATGCAGCACCATGTTGAATGAAATCTTCTCTTTTAAAATTTAGGTTGTTTTAAAAGTTTTCCTTTTTCTTTCCTCAACTGGCAAAATTGTTTGAAATCCATTTGGCACCAATTCTGTGATTCTTTTGTTGCTCAAGTTATCTATCAAAATGACACCATGTAGTTTTGTGCTAAAAAGTTTCCTTACCTCTCCTACATAAACAACTGGGATGTGAACCTTATCTGCATCTGTAAATAAAAGAACAGGTTAAGCCCTAAAAGTGATCAGCATCAAACTTCTCCTTGTAATATCAATGCCTTATCAATCAAAAAGGTCATGAGAATTAAGGACATGACCACACAAGATGAATTCCCTTGATATCTAAACAATTTCTCCCCAATACTTCTATAGATAATGTATAGGGACAAGAAATGAGAATTTAAATTTTGATATAAGGGCTTAAAGGGTTAAGGTCAAAGCACCTTCACACAAATCAATTTCACCAATAACAAACACTTGCCTCCACCTGGTTCCATTGCCACAACTACATTAGAGTCCAAACTCCTAATGATAGCAGCATCAAAACCCGCTTGTGTAGCCATGTAGCCCTAATTTAATCAAAAATAATAAAAACAAACTTAGTAATTGCGACTTGATTAAAATGTTCCAGGGTTGCAATCAAGCTAAGGTGTTGGAGGCACAGTGGTGTTAGTTGTGGTTAGCATTTGGAATGTCAGATCTGAAGGTTAGTGGTTCAAGAGTTGGCCATTGTGTTGTTTTCTTAGACAAGAAGTTTTAGTTAACGTTGTCTCTATCCACCCATAATGGGTACAGGTGACATAATAGTGAGGGTTACTAGCATCTTATCCATGGGGGATTAGTGATACTCCAAGTGGACTGCCTGGCTCCAGAGGAGGTAGCAATACTCCAAGCTGCCTCGGGCTACAGGAACTGGGTTCAGCTCTAGCCGAGTGGACTGCCTGGCTCCAGAGGAGGTAGCAATACTCCTAGCTGCCTCGGGCTACAGGAACTGGGTTCAGCTCTAGCCGAGTGGACTGCCTGGCTCCAGAGGAGGTAGTAATACTCCTAGCTGCCTCAGGCTACAGGAACTGGGTTCAGCTCTAGCCGAGTGGACTGCCTGGCTCCAGAGGAGGTAGCAATACTCCTAGCTGCCTCAGGCTACAGGAACTGGGTTCAGCTCTAGCCGAGTGGACTGCCTGGCTCCAGGGGAGGTAGCAATTCTCTTAGCTGCCTCATGCTACAGGACCTGGGTTCAGCTCTAGCCAAGTGGACTGTCTGGCTCCAGGGGAGGTAGCAATACTCCTAGTTGCTTTGTGTTACAGAAACACGGGTTAAGATCTGGCTGTGTGTGAAGAAAGCAGCCAGGGAAAATTGGTGGCTGGTGTGCTAAGTGAACATGTTTTTCAGTCATAGTTGCTGGGGATCAAACACATAATTCTTGGCTTGCACTTACCTCATATCATGCCATATCAAAATTCAA
Organism: Cladopsammia gracilis; assembly: GCA_022457155.1. NCBI lineage: Eukaryota > Metazoa > Cnidaria > Anthozoa > Scleractinia > Dendrophylliidae > Cladopsammia > Cladopsammia gracilis. Next base: position 1,446,781 of record JAJGOT010000095.1, on the reverse strand, counting down.
AAGAATTAAAAAACAGATTTCCATTCTAAAATGTTTATGGAACTGCAGAGAGTTTAAAATGCCTACTACACATCTGGGCCAAATTTTGAAGCACCAGAGCATTTGTTCAAGAGTTATAGGTAAACAATTATTAGACAATTTGAGTAAAAATGTATGGAGCAGCCATCTTGGTGTACCACTTTATATTTGGTTCACCAATATTGCAGCCAAAACTTAAAATCATAATTATGCAAAAATAAATACAATGTAAATCTCATCTCAAAAGATTGGATTCACTATAAGTTACATTATATCGACTTATAAGCATCTATAATGAAAAAATAACTTTCAACTGGTTCAATTTTGTTTATTTTCACAGCTTATTTGAAATAGCGTGACTAATTGTGTGACATTTAAAACCTTCACGAATCGAAAGCAAAACATTGTTAAAACTGGAAATGTTTGGTGAAGTATTTTAAAACTGGTATCTACATACCAAGTTAGAAACAGCTTTGTAGGAAGTAAAGTTTATATTTTTGAATTTTTATGACGCCATGTGCAAGCCAAGAATAGCTGGAGAAAATCCCCTGCTTTAATGAGCTTACCTTGGTATCATATTCACAACCGCTAGCATCAATCAGAAGAAACCAATATCCACTGTATCCTGAAAGGTTATAATTACTTTGATGTTTTACTGGGGAACATGCTGTCGTCGATGGCTCAGCCAAAACTACAACACCCTTAAAAAGATAAAAATGACATTTGATACTGACAGTAAAAATATTTATGTTAAGGATGCTTTCATGAGACTATTTTAAAACAGACTACTGTATTTTCAAATGTTTGATACACTATCTAAATACAAATTACCCTTGTCAGAAGCATTTAGTGGGATCACCGACTTTTTTTGAGATATGAAGCATGGAAAAAACAGAGATTTTGGAACATCAGCACTTGTAACTCAACATGACCTCAATGGCTATCAGTCGGCAAGATTAAAAGTACAAGTAAAGTGGGTCTATAAAGTAATGAATTTCAACCAGTCTTACCCTTTTAAGTAAACTTAAACCTTGAATGTGAGTGGGAATTGCTGGCATGTGGGTTCAACCTTCCAAAACACAGATTTTTTTAACATTTTCAGACAGTGTTACGAAGCCAATCTATTACACAAAAAAAGGAGTCATGGGCCATCGAAACGAGTTAATGAAATGCTACCATTCCTTTATGTTTAGATTTCTTTCTTTGGTGTGCTTGCTAGAACAAGATTTTGGATTAGCACTGGGACACTAATTTGTATGTGGCTGCATAAACAATTGATGCAAACATCCTTAATACTCTAGCTGTTTATTCTGAGGTTCGCAAGCTTACTTTTATCTCAGCCCCAATGGCAGCACCAAAATATGCATATCCATCATCAAAGCATTTATATACAGAGTCACTACCATTGTTATGTGTCTCCTGAAAGAAAATAAATACACAATGTAAGCAAATCAAAGGCCCCTCTACACATTATTGGTTCGTATTTGAGCAGCCCTTCCTTGACCCTATTCGGCCTGGGCATTTTTTGAGTTCCTGAGCCTGGTGGGGGGGGGGGGGGGGGGGCACATTGCGCTCCCCCTTCGTATCTTCAAGAACATTAAGGTATTAGCCCTGGGTATATTTGCCCTCTCAGAATATCTCCCAAAAATATCTCAGTAAGCATCCTTATGTCTAATTTCGAAATCCAAAATTTCAGGCCAATATCTTAAGTCGTTTAGAAGATATGGACATTCAAAATTTGGCCTTTTGACCTCTTTTGAGCATTCTGATTGGTTGAATTAGGTCACATGACCCTTTGGCAGGGGGATTCAAAATACAGTATTTTCAAGTGTTTCTATAGCAGAACTGAGTTGTGCTATCAAATTCAAACAAAAAGAAACTGATTTTGAGGATTGAAAACATTCTTTTAATATAATTTTGATCTGTCAAGTCAATAGTTGAGGGAGTTTGACAGCTGTCAATCATAGGGAATTACCAAATAAGGAAATCACAAAAACACATTTTTCTCATTCGGATTTTAACATTTTTCGATTCTGTTTTCAGCAATGCATTTCAACAGCCAATTGGCACAATTGTGCGGGAGGGAACTTGCGTTGCATTATTGTAAGCAAAATTAAGCAAGAAAAATGTTGATTTATTTTTTTTAAACAAATTTTCCCGTAACTTTTCATACAATAATGCAACTCAAGTTCTCATGTTATCTCGATTTTAACTTCACCCATTTAGCCACACGATTCTTAATTAGCACTTTTCTTCCTTCATTTTCTCTGTACTTAATGATCAGTTTGAGAAGCTATATCAAACACTCAAAAGGGTGATTCAGCAGGTATAGAACTTTTAAACACCTCAAAATTGGTAAAAAAAAAACTAAGCTGCACCACCATTTTTTCCAACGACTTCTTGGCAATTTTGGTATGTTGGAAATCCTTATAAAACAGGTTTTTGATATTAATATTTACTTTAAGGTTACAGTGTACCTTCGGGGGTGTCTCCAGTATAACAGCTCTAGTGTCTTAAGATTACACTTAACATACCTAAACCCAGATATCAAATTGAAGCCTATAGAGCTGGCTATCTAAATATGGAAACCATTTGGTAATAAAGTGAATTGTCGAATTTTTACAACGTCTAAATTTGAATGTCCGAATCAGCTTTAAAACGCTATAACTCAAAGCGATTATTGTATTTTGCTAATTTGATTTGTTCTCGGGTTTCTGGACACGAAGCGCTAAAAAAACATGTCGGCGATTTCCCATATTCAATTGTAGTGAAAAGTTACAGAATATTTTCGAAAAAGGGAGATAAAAAATTGGAATGATCGCACGGAAATGGCTCTTGACGAAAAAGTTTTCGGAAATAAGAAATTCGCCGACCGTTTTTGTTGATTATATGATAGCCTAGCTTCTGTCCAAATTTGAGGAAAATCAAACAAATTTCCTTTGAGTTGTAGCTCTTTAAAGTGCCCCCAACAAGCGAAAATTAACTTTGAGAAAACAGCGCTTAAAAAAACATATCGCTTCATAAACAAACTTCGCCCACAAAAGTTATACTGTCATTTCCCTGTCAATTTTCACGATTTTTCAATAATTTTTTTTTGAATGAAAGTTCATTCTGTAAACTTTATTTTGACGCCAAAAAAAAAATTTCGATAAATTTTCGATCTGAAGGTACACTATAACCTTAAGAAATCATCATCAGTTATGAAGACATCCTTACCACACAAACTTGATTGGGATCATTTAAAGAAGTACTGCCAAATTTAAAATAGAAGTTCCATAGTAAGAAAATCCACAGGCTTTGTGCTTTCATGATGCGTATTTACCTGGAATTAAAACCAATACAGATTATTATACAATGTGAATAAATTCTATCATAAATGCACAAAACAACCTTCCAGCAATGCTGTATAACTGCCTTCTCAATGAAAATATATGCCCATCTCAAGTAAAGGCCCTCATAAACATACACCAAAAGGCAAAAGCATTAAATGCCCCCAAGTATTGGATAATGAGGGAACACTCTAGTACAATAAAAATAGGATATAATTAAATTTTTGTAATTTATTAAGTAATGCTTCACATAAGAATGATAGCAAACTTCATTGTTCTGCGGCAATGGCTCTTTCCCACATAGAATATCGTTGATTTTAAGAATAGAGGAGGGGCTGATGGTTCATAATTATAATTATTTCATTATAAAAATACAGAAAATCCATTTGCGTCAAATATATTTTAGGAAATGTTCGTGCTTAACCAATCAGAATAGCAGAAGACAATAGCTACTAATTTTGCTTCTTTGATGAAGTTCCCCAAATACAATATCTTTTGAAAATTGCATGTTGTGCGATTGGGTCTCAAAATACTTGAAACCTTAAAAAATTTAGACTTTATGCACCTTGAACCTTAACTTTTTAGCGGTTTTTGGGTCTAGGCCAATGAGATCACTACATATGTAGTTGTAACAATGAAAATAGTTGTCATTCCATCGTGCATTGCCATTCAGCACTATCCTTCTTATGCGGATCATTACTTAAAGCAAAGTCAGTGTTGTGTCACCAAGAAACAAGACAAGAGGTGGTAACTTACATCTTTTTTAGCGAAACTGTATGAAAATGTCAAACGCATGTGCAGACAGAGGCATTGTTTTCGCTCATTAAACCTATATTTTTATGCTGCTATCGCTACAGTTGTTGTCGTAAATGATTGAATTGTGATTGTGAGAGGAATTTATGAGTCCCTGAGGTCACTTTCCCTGGTTATCTTTTGGAACTTCAGGAACATGCAAATTAAGTCTTGCGTGATGATCGCTCCTTGCAGAACTATAAAATTTTGAATTAAGGTTGAATGGAAGCCATGCAAATGCAAAAAGCACAGCCAAAACAAAGCGTTTTCCCTTCATCGGATTGAAAAACTGTTTGGACAAGTTGCTAAATACATTATTTCCTTCCCAAAAATGACATTTAAAAATTTGATCAAACTGGCACTTTTAACTCATGAAACAAAGTGTGAAAGTCAGTGCCTATTATACTAAAACAGATAAGGAGTAATATGGAGTGTTTACTTCATAAATATATATTTCATGGGTTAAGTGAAACGTCTACCGTCTACGTCTGCTGAATGTCACGTTGCAATGCAATGATGCAACAAGCTGTTTCATATTTCGCCTGGTCATGCGGACTGGCATACAAACAGCACGCAAAAAAAAAACACACAAGGGAAAATCACGCGAATTCTAATAAAAAATGACAAAAATGTCATGGTAATGTGAAAATAAAGTATTGTATTGTATTGTAGTACTCATTGATGAATGAGGACTGAAGCACAACACGGCCAAAACAGAAAAAAGCGAACAAAACATTCGCTGAATTTTGGCAATCATAAAATGAATTCGAATCCCCTTCGTTAATAATTCTACATGCTGCCATGCAAAGCTAGTGCAGTAAATTTGCATGAGGTATGTTCTGCATAAAATAAAAACACTCCAAGAAAAGGGAATGAAAAAAAATCAACAGGAAAATAAAAACAGATTATAATCAAAGGAAATGTAAAGTAATATTCGTGCACAAGCTGTTTTAGCGCTACTAGCTAAGTTTAAGCTTATATAAATTTGCATGTAATAAGTTTAAATCGAGTCGTATTTGTTGACCCCGTTCTCTCGTTACTGAACAATTCAATCTCTTTATTATTTCCCAGAACTTAGTTATACTTTCAACGACTACTCTTTCAAAATGTAACGATAAAATTATTGCAGAATTCTCTAGTAAAGCAACTCTCTTGCTTCATGATTCAAGCTACATTTGTCATGTTTTTAAAACTTTCGCTTTCTGGGACATTTCCAAAGCGATTCAACATACGACACGAACAACAATTACGTAAAAACGAGAGTAAAATAAACCCACCTTAGTATTGACTTGGTAACAGAACACTACATGTTGTTATTTCGCAGAGTTTTTACTGCTAAAACATAATTTCTCATTCCCTTCCTCAACGTTTTGTTATGGCGCCCGAGTTTCAGGTGTTCTCGTTTCTACTTTCCTTATTTGGTAATTGCACTTATTACGTAAGCGAGAGGCCCCTCATTTAGGGCCCGTTATAAAGGGCTTGGAAGATTCCACGTAAACAGTACCTGGCGTCGAGTGGTCCTTCTCTGCTTTGCAAAAAGAAAATCAAAGTGCCCTCTGGGCTATCTCCTGTAAGTTTTTCCCATCATGCAATGCTGCCATATTATGTCCGAATGTTGTTTTTGATGTTGCAATTGGACATTTAGGTTATAGTGCGTGGTTTCTTGAGTTCAGTTTCTCTTTTGACAATTTTGTTTGTATGTAATTGGTAATGGTTATGCAGTCTTGTGTCTGGAGCAAATTTCAGTACTTTCAACCCGTCTGGATTTTCACCTGGTTTATTATCAAGAGCTACATACAAACATTGTGTTACTGTTGCCTTCCCTAAACCCGCGCCACTACTTAAAAAGTGTCAATTGCTTCTCGTCGTTTTTAACAGAGAGTAACATATGGTAAAAAAAAAACTCCATTTGTTCTCTGTTCAAAGAATGAACAAGTTCTTTATAACTGTTATCATCCATACGATTAATTACCAGCTTTTCATTATCATTTGCTGTAGACTGAAAAAATTCCAGCATTACTTAAAAGATTGTTCCCTTGGTGATTGTTATCTAAACATGGGTTAAAACAACCAAACAGTTCACTGTATTGTGTTTCTTCACTTATATCCTGCTCAACGTTACGTTGAGCAGGCGGAGCTACAGTATCTAACTGATCACGTTCCTTATTTTCAGGATCTCCCATAGCTTTTTCTTAAGAGTTCTCCTTTCTTTCCTTTCGAATATAACACGTTTTACTTGCTGAAATCTTATTTTCACATGGGATAAGCATCAAGAGCTCTCTGCAATTAATCTTCAGCATCCTTTTTATTAAACATAACTAAATGAATGATTTAGCTTTCATTCTGCGAAAAAGTTTCATTCCTCCTTTCAAGTAAAATTCTTTACAACTTTGTTCTCTGTTTTCATTATTGGGATCATCATCAATCTTCGTCAAAATCTGTTTCAGGTGGAAATTTAGTTCTTGTAAACTTACTCAGTGTTCATCCCCTCATCTTAACTTTTGTTTTAATGTCACTGTTAACAAAATACCAGATATATTAAAACCATCGATAGGAAAAATCTAAGGACTATCCGTACCACAATTATCTCTTTAAGCAGAGACTATTAAAATTGGGCACGAATCTTCTGACCAAAATGAACCAAAATGAGGCCTAAAAAAGTTAAAAACAAAAATAAACTAAAACCCCGAACCTCACTGAAATCTAACTGTTTGACACTGGTTTGTTTGACCTGGAAAATCAACCTGATGACAGTATTGCAAAACTCTGCTTAATCATTTCTAATGATATGGCTCAAGAAAAAAGAAAAACAGGTTTGTTTAGTAAGATTGATTCTTTCTGTACAAACTTCAATATTGAGAAGACTGCGATAAACTTAAGCATCCCATCTTTTTTCTTGTCAAAGGGAAAACAGAATATTTTTACTCGTCTAAAAAATCACCAACTCAATCTAATTAATGCAAATAAAAAAAACATAAATTTTATTCGATCTTTAAAAGTGAAAAGAAATACTCCGATTTAATTAACCATATCCTGAACATAGAAAAATTACTTCTAAATTCAGTATAGGAAATCATACCTTAAGAATTGAAAATGGTCGAATTACAAATCCTAAAACTCCTGAACACCTTTAGTTAGAATTTGCACCCACTGTACACTTAATTCAGTTGAAGTTTATTTCACTGTATGCAGTACTGTATGTCATATGATGAGCTACGAAATACTTTTTTTGACAAAATTATTAAACAAAATAGATTTGGATTATCACGAGGTTTACGTTTTTTTTGATACTGATCAACATATTAGCAGGCTAACGGCTGCTTTTGTCACTCAAGCAATGAAAACAAGAACAAAAAATAGTCAATAGTACTTGTGATTGTTTTACAATTAATAAATGAATTTAATTTAATTAATTATTTTTTTATTCTAGATTTCTTTATTGTAATTTAAGTAATTTTAATTTCCTTACTTATTGTAATTGGTTCGGTAATACCATGTATTTAGAAATGGGAATACTGAAATAAAATTGTTGCCAGTGTTGTTGTATCGTTTGACATTTTGAGCCTAATTTTGACAAGCGTAGGTTTGAGCCTTAAAAATTAACAAAAATTGAACAAAAATCAAAGGCCAACCGGCAAAATACATTTAATCCTGGCACCGTGCACTGTACGATGACTCACTAAAAATAAAATACTGTCGCTTAAAACAGTCCCCTTGATAAAATAAAATTCTTTTATTCACATCTTACAAAAGCGTTCGTGAAATTGTTTCTGATCGCTTTTACAAGCACACTTATTGAAAAGTTCTATATTTGTTTGTCAACCTACAAGGAAATTGAAAGCACCAGTTCGTAAAACCTATTGTTGTTTAATTTAGTCAGTCTCTTATATAACTTGCAAATGGGGTAAATTAACCGAGAACATTTTTAACTAAAGGGACACTGTCCCGACAGAAATATCGTGTTTTCATGATTATGGCCAGGAGCTTGCTTTAGCTTGCTTTATCATCCGAAAATAGGAAGAAAAAATAGCCAAAAGTGATGAACGCAGAAAAATATGAATTTAAAAAGACAAAATAACGACAAAATTCCACCAGAATCGAATCGAAACTTTGAATATTTCTTGACCGCATGTCACGTAATCAAACTTCTGCTTCTGTTTTTCTCCTTGAGAATCTTTTAATCCAATTTAGTTGTATATTTCGTGACATTTGGCGATATAACATGGAAATTAACAAACATGTTATTTCAACAAAACTTCATTGTAAACGTACAGCATACGATCGCATACAACCATTCTCAGTGAGCAATGTCAGCTTACCTCAAACTCTCTTTTCCCTTTCTTAAAACGTAGTGCTATAACAAAAATAATACCAAATGTCCTGAAGAAACCAGTTTGACAAACCAGACTGGACGTACATTAAACGCATCGTAAAGGATATTAGCCAAGCGCGCTTGTAGCGTGCCAAATATCTGACCAAAGTCTACATTAGGTGAGATACGATTACATTACGTTACACTTTTTGACGCTCGATACAATGAAATATATGCTGCAACATGTTCCCAAAAAAACATAGAATTCATAATCGTACGCCTTAAAAATCATCGCTATGAAAAAGAGATATTAAACAGTAGGAATCTTACCTAACTGAAAAAAAATTTTGTCAGGCCACAAACGTGCGCTCGCTAAACAGCTTTAAGAAAAACATATGCTTCGACTCGTGTGTTCTGATATATGATGATAGCATCTAACAAAAATGCGAGAAATTTTGCTAAAAAATTATGCAATAAAAATGCAACAAGAATGTCCCCACAGATTCACTAAAAAGTCTATTAATAGTATCTAACAAAAATCTTAGTTAACTAAATCATCAACGTATGAATATATCGCTTTGTCAGGCCACAAACATGATCAAACATGCGCTCGCTAAACCGCTTTCAAAAATATGCCACTCGACTCTTGTGTTGTTGTTATTGATAACATCTTGCTAACAAATATGCACTAGGAATGTCCCCACAAATTCACTAAAAAGTCTATTAATAGTATCTAACGCATTTTTTGCTAACAAAAATGCATAAAGAATGCATGTTAGCCCACATAAACTCCTGTAAGTTAAACATTAACTTACAGGAGATAACAATGGAATAAGTGTCTAATAAGTTTCTCCCCGGTCATTCCCCGCCGGTTTTTACAGCTGCTCTCCGGGAACAAGCTATGTTACCGTTACTGATCTCAGACGCACAATTCAAATGAAAAATTGGGACTACCCCCCTCATAAATGGCGCATTTTGTTTTTTTTTTTTTTGCGCGAATCAATCATTCAATCGGGGGCGGGAGGTCTCATTTCTTTTTAATTCCGTCCGAGATTGTAAGCTATTTGGAAGAAAAGCCATTGTGGCGAGGCGGCCGTTTCTGCAGGTCGTCCATATGGAAATTACAAGGTATGGAAATTTGAACAGCTGATATAATTTGTTACATGAAGTTTAACAAGTGTGATTGCCCGGGTGGAGCGCAATCTGTAAAGGTGTTCTCGGATTTAGGAGGCTAGAAAAGTGTTCTCAGCTGCGTCTGCACGCGATGCGTACTCATCATGCAATGACGCACGCGTCAGCTGATTGAAAATACTGCGTAAAATCGCGTGAACCGGAAATAAATCAGTGCGTGACTACCACAGTTCCCACCGCAGCTTTGCTTCTCGGTCAACTGTTCATTTTTCGCACAATCACTCAATCGCTCAATTGACACCGTGTATAAATAAAGTTTACCTGCCAACCTATCTCGCGGCCCTTATCCTCCGATATACGAGCCGCCTAGCCTGCAATGCAGGCGTTTATTAAATGATGGGGCGAAATTTCGAGGACGCCCGCGCGAGGGGAACACGCGCGCGCGTCCTCGAAATTTCGCCCCATCATTTAATAAACGCCTGCATTGCAGGCTACGAGCCGCCGAAAGGTGTTTATTTACTATAAAATACCAGCCAGGCAAACTTGTAAGTGCATGAGCAAACTTCACCTATTACAATAAGATGTCTTTATTACAAATTCTTGTCCTCTTTTTTTGTATAATGAATGACAGAGAACATGAGTCCACAACGCCACACCTTGGCTGTTTAATGGCGCCCATTTGCGAGCAGTGTTCAAAAAAGTCAGTTTTTTAATAATTCACATCTTTTATGACGATTTGTCTATGTACACGTGATTCGCATATTAAAACTATTTATACATAAAATGGCGATAACTTAGTAAGCACGGATTTTTCCACTTCACAATGTTCTTAGTATTGAAAGGTTAAGTTTCTGGTTCAAGTACGAAAGATGTCCACTGCGGTTAATGATCCAACACCTTGAAAAAGTATTGCACCTGCAAGTCCAAAAAAAAATTGACAAAATATGTTAATATCAAAATAACGATATAGAGCGTCGAAAGTAATTTCAGGATTGCTTTTGTATTGCCATTGGTACGCTTTGTGATTGGCTAAAAATCTCCCACCACTTTCTCAACCAATCAGAAATAAACCCAAAACCAACCATGATTTGTTCGCACGCGTTTTCCCGCGCTTGGCGACGGCTGAATGTGTTATTTTGTTGTTGAACGGTGTTGTTTTTTATTACAATGATTGTCATCATGAACAGGGACCTAAAGAAACGTCAAAAAGGACTACATGTACCCGACCGGAAGTCAATTGCTTCCGTTTTTGGGTGTTGGTAAGTGGTCGCGTCACGCCACAGACGTTACAACACAAGCTTTCCTATTCGTTGTGGAAATCGAAAAGCAGAAGCGCGTTATAAAATGAAACACCCGACTTCCCGTTGCCGTTCGTGATGTCCAGCACGTAAACGTACTCGTTGCTTAAAGGGAAGTGTCACAGAGATTTTGACCTTTTTCGGTCAAAACCAAGTTACAATAACGCTTTAACACCATGAGAAAGAAATCCCCCCCGGGGGGGGGGGGGTACTCAACAAAGGTTTGTACGGGGATGCTCCGCCCAAGGTCCAAACCCTTTCACTGAAAATGGTACCCCTTTAATATAGCCTTTACGTGCGTCTGTGTGATGTATTTTGAAAAGCCCTTTTTATAATACTTAAATGGCAGTTTTCCCTACCCTTTTTTATACTTCAACTCGTGTTTTCCCTACCCTTTCCTATACTTCGTGAAATCCCTACCCTTTCATATACTTTAGGTGGCTCCATAAAGTTATTGGCCAGTCTTTCAAATAAGATGTACACGATCTTATAGCTGTCTTTCGAGAGCTTTGGATTGCTACGTTTTGTGATTGGCTAAAAAATCTCGCGCCACTTTCTTGACCAATCAGAAGTATTAAAACCAAAACCAATCGTGACTTGCTTGCACACGTTTTCCCGCGCTTGGCGCCGCCGACATGTAATTGCTTCGAGCTCTGATTGGTTCATTGGATTGTTTACGACTGCTGTGATTGGTCAGAGTAATTAGTTTGGTTTTGGTTTTACGACACTCAATTGAAAACTGCTCTTGGATGTTAATTTATCAGAAAACTGGACGAATAATTTTAGGTTTTTGTTAAATCAAAAACATCTTTTGGTTTTTGAAATGACACCAAATCCCGTGACACTAAACCATTAAAATTCAGCAAATGAACGACACCAACCTCTAGGAGCCCATCTTCAGGCAGATCAGTGCAGTGTACAGCATTCTTGATCTTATCTTTACCAAACATTGCTCTTAATGTCCCAGGGCGAAGATGACGTGCGATTTCCTGGTGTGATACAGATATATACATACATATAGAGAGAGGTGAGAATGACAACAATTGGAAAGAAATAGCGCGAACTTACCGCGCCTTTCAATGACACGCCAACTGTGTAATTCAAAGCCCAACTAAGGTTTACGTTTTAGGCTGCCGTCAATCATAAATATGGCGACAAACATTGGGTCACTGAAAACAGAAATTAACAAAATGGATCGAAATCCACCAATCACAACCCAAAACACATGACTTGGGGTGATTTGGGAAGACTCTAGAGTGGTTTAATAATAGCTCCAAGCGAAAAAGAAATTCTGTTTGGAATTCTTAGAAACATCAAAACTGAAGAACTTACGAGAAGACTAAATTTCACCCTTCTGTTCATGAAGTTTTTTATATATATAGCACTAAACTCGACGAGAAATCTCTTTGTTTACAAAGATTTACCCGTAAAATTACTCTGAAATATTAAAATCGAAAAAGTCGTATGTTAAAAGTTGTTTATCACGGTTAAAAGTGATGTTCTTGGGATAGGAGCTCTTGACCAATAAACCTTTTTCGCGTGTCCATGCGTGTGGTGTGCGTGTGTACGTGTGCGCTTTTGTTCAGTTACGTGTATAAAAGTAGTTAAATTTTCTATTTCCATTTACTGTATTTTTTAAAATTTGGAAATGGTGGGGTTTTTCTTGTTCGTAGGCTATACCACTATTTGCTGAACGTATTGTAAATGTAACGTTGTGTTTTTATTTAATAAAGTATATTTAAAAAATGAACTTTTGGTCATTTTGCGTAAAGCATCGTTGTTTCCTGAGACGTCCGCTATGATATTTGAGGTAGTGAAAAAAACAAAACTGTTGGTTGACTTTTGAATCTCAGACTGTTCGCGTGTTATTGAAAAGCGCAGTAAAGATAAATTAATTTTGTTACACAAATTTTTGCAAGGCCAGCTTACAGGATCAGTTGGACCAACGAAGTCTCTGAATGTAACAGGAGCATCAGGAGCTCTGATCTCCATTGCCAGGCATGGACCACGGCACAGTTCATCAACCATACTCTGAAAGGCAATAAGATGAAAGTAGTAAAAGGGGTCACTTTAGATAGATGATAGCTAACGTGATTGGTCTAGAATCATCACATGTGCGATATCCGGCTTTCTAATTGGTTACTTTCTAAAGTGACCCAATGTACTCAGTACTGATTTTCAAAACACACTGATTTAACCTCCGACAACTCGGATTTTTTTCCGAGATAAGACGCGTGGAAAAGTACCGAGATTTTTAAAAGTCAGCACTCGTAACTCAACATGGACTCATTGCCTGTTAGGTTAACTTTCTTAGTCAAATTTTATACAAGTGGGTCCGTTGAGTAAATAATTTTAAATGATGTAAAGTTACAATGTGAGTAGAATTTAACCTTGTACAACTCAGAAAGTGTAGAAAAGTGGTAAGGAAACCGGTCTATAAAAACAAAAAAGGGATCACCACACATCGAAGCAAATTAAATGAAAGCAAAGTTAACACAACGACTAACAACCCTTTCTTTGTTTAGATATCCTTCTTGGAAATGTTGTGGCTTGCGCAGAAAGGATGCCAAAAACAAAAACACACCTAAGGCTCTATTGTAACCCTTTCGCTCCCAAAGTCAATTATGGAGACATGTTGCATAGTTCTAAATAAATTAACTGACAATGAAATCCTATGGTGTAACCATTCAAATGAAACCTCTTTGGCAGTACTTTTGCAAGGTACCATTTCGTTTTTTCAATATTTCACAAAATGAAATTGAGATCTTTCTTGAATTTTGATTTTTGGCAATCTTGGAAGTTAAAGTGTTAAATTTGCGCTGACCTTGTATTCATTAACAACACCTTTGTACACTTCGTGAAATTCTTCTGCATTAGCTCTTTCTAGATGGAACTGAAAGTGAATCATATAAAATAATCAATTAATTTAATTTAAGCTAGCCTAGTTCAGTCACATAAAACTATAGTTTGCAAACATGATTTTCACTTGTATGGCACGTTTCCCAGAGTGACAATAGCCCTTGGAAACACAACAGAGATTTCCGATTGTGGGCTTTGGCACTATAATAGTACCAAACTAATTTGCATAATTGTTCATCAAAAGGTAGCCCAACACCGATGAGAGGAATAAGATCATTTTAAACATAAGCATTTTTGAACGGGATTTTTCCCTGAATCACAGGTCACAACAAAGTAAATGCATTATGTCATCCAGGGCCGAGTTGTTCGAAGGATGATTAGCGCAAATCCGGGGTTAATTACCATTACAACTCATATGTTCTGTTGACAGTTAATCCAGGATTAGTGCTAATCAGGCTCTGAACAACTCGGCCCAGTTCTCTCTCAATTCAAGTAATGCATATTTATGTCACGCAAATAACTAGTTTACCATCCACTAAGTATAACAAGTGGGACCAAATGGCCAACTTTTCAAGTCTAATTGGCTACTTATTAAAGCATTCATTATCTTACCATTTGCAATGCAGAAATTTCAAAACCTTTGCTGACTATGGCTGAGATGATTTTACCTGTGAGTCCTGATGGGGAAATTAAAATGATTGCTTATCAAATTTACCTCAGTCTCAAAATACCAGCTTGGATCGCGAATCCCAAACTGAAAAGCATGCATCTCTGAGTTGCACAAATCTTATTCTAACAGGACCTCAAGGAAGCCCAGATGCCTTTCTGGCTAATACCTTTCTCCGTGGAGTGGAGGGGGGGGGGGGGGGGATCTAGTCGAGTGGGATGGAAGCCCTGCCCCCTTTTTTAGTGGATTGAAGCATTGAATAGCAGTATGACAAAATTTCACTTGAATGGATATTAATGTTGGGCCTGCAATATGTAATTGTTCACCGTCCTACATTTATACCTTACCCATGGGGACAGTGTAGGAGGGAGGGGAGGGTGGGAGTTAGATGCATGGGGTGGGGGTCAGTGGAGCAAAATGCCTAGGAGAGGGGAGGGTCAGTAAACATTGAGCCGGTATTCAAGGGAGGGGAGGGAGGGGAGGGAGTTAGATGCATGGGGTGGGGGTCAGTGGAGCAAAATGCCTAGGAGAGGGGAGGGTCAGTAAACATTGAGCCAGTAATATGTAATGGTCACCTGCCTTACCCACTGGGACAGCATTGAAGGGAGGGAGGGGGGGGGGAGTGAGGGGAGGGGAGGGAGTTAGATGCAGGGGGTGGGGGTCGGAGAAACAAAACGTCTAGGAGAGGGGAGGGTCAGAACGTTTCATGTCCATGAGTTGGCTCACAGGAGCCTTTGATCATTTGTGGAAATTAAAGGACCAAACAGCAAACTGATACTAACAGGATAACTTTCTGAAATAACTACAGTATAATAATACCTTCAACAATGGCATGAGGTTTTACTATGCACAGGGTGCAGTCAGAGAAAGTAGCAGTATTTTTTCCACCAAACATTTGACCACCAAAGAAAAAATCAACTTCCTGCAAGAAAACAAAAACAAATAGAAAGTTGAACATAACAAATTACAGTTTATTCTTCCATTGCAGCTTATTAACCAGTATGTACATGGTGCATACATATAAGTACACATTTTGCAATGTGTTGGAAATCATAGAGCGAACAGTCATTACACTCTCAGGTAATGATGCTTATAATAAATCAGAGGAAAGACAACAAACTTATAGTTTATCAGTCCATTCTTAAAGTGTTTTTCTTTTTGAGTTTTGTGACAGCCGCCTCAACAATCAATCAATCAATCGGTTAATAACTACACATTCAAATCACCATAATTTAGAATGATATAAGCTTACTGATGAGCTTGGAAAAAGCTGGCTGAAAACCATCACAACCTTATCTGCCATTGCTCTTTAAGTTTGCAAAACTCAAGCCGGCAATTATTCAGACTAGAAAGCAGTCTCACATGTGAGTATCTTCTTGTATGTTTGTGCAAGATCAAACTGGTGTTTCCACACAGCAAAGCAGCCATTTTTGTGTTGATTGGATGTGACGTCATCCACTCATTCTTTAGACTACGAGCAGTCTCTCTTTCCCAGCTTAGTCCGTCGAGCATGAAATGGAAAAACATTAGCGAACAGATAATGGCCGCGCGAAGCTAGGGGCGAGGCTGGCACGCGCCTGCTTCGCCCCTAGTTTCGCGCTGCCATTATCCATTTGCTAATGTTTTTTCCTTTCTCGCTCGACGGACTACTGGGAAAGAGAGACTGCTCGTAGTCTACTCATTCTTGGCCATTTGGATTAAGTAATGGTGGCAAGCCAAAGCTGAACTTAACATTTGAAATAACTAGTGTTCATGTTGTAATTTGAACTTAAAATTTGGCACGGGAAGTATTCAGCACTTCTACTTTCCAAAACTGAAGAGAATTAGGGGAAAGCAAAATTATGGTCATATATAGTCATAGATGTTTTGCACGGCAGCCATGTTGCATGGCAGGAACAATGAGAATGTTTTGCATTAGAAAGAACATTCTTTCCCATAGGGAAAAGAATCTATTGTTCCTGCCATGCAAAAAAATTAAAATTTGGTTGGCGTGGGAAGTATTCAGTGCTCACTTCTACTTTTCAAAACTGAAGAGAAAGGGGGAGGGCAAAATTTTGATCAAATGGTTATTGAAGCACTTTAAAAATAGAATAAAAACTAGAACTTGGGAAGTGTGTGACTGATTCTTACTCTTTTGGCTGACTCAGGTGAGTCTGAACCATGCGCGGCATCCTTTGTAATGTCTGCAACAAAATGTCAATTATGATCAGTGTCCAACTGAGAGAACTGTACACACTTATTTTCATTTATCAGTTATAAGCACTTGATCTTTATATGTTTTAAGAAAAACGACAAAACGTTTTAGTTTGAAAAACATGTTTCGACAGCAACTTCTGTCATCTTCAGTTAACAAGTAGTGTACAAAGCGTTGACAATGAATATATAAGTGGGAACAAATGTTAATTATGCTAGTAACAACAATGTAAATAAAAGCGTGACAATGTGAGAATTATAAGGATAGTTTCAAATTTACATGATATAATTGTTGATTCAAAGACGGTTTTTCTCTATGAATATGAAAAGCCTCTTTTATCTTAAGTTGGAAACTCGTAGAAGCGTGATCTAAAATATGAAAGCAATCTTGTGAACACAAGGTACGGCAATGTTCAGAATTCAGTAGATGTTTGAAAATGTGCGAGGTCCTGTCATTGACTAAGTGCTCACGCACGCGTGTGGAAAAATGCCGGGTTGTTTCGCCGACATAACAGGCATTACAGCCCGCACATACAAACTTATAAACCACACGCGAACGAAGCCCGTCAGGGACAGGGTCTTTCACACTAAACATGTTGCCTATCTTAAAGGAAGAAAAAACTAATTTTATATCCAAATCATTACAATAGTGCTTGATAAATTGACGAATCTTTTTCTGAGTAACGACAGAAAAATGGCCTGTATAGGGCAGCTTAAAGTAAAATGTAGGTGAAGTGGGAAGAGAATCCCGGGGACAATGATTACTTAGGGTCCCAGTAATGTAGCGGTTTACAACTCTTTCAATTAAATGGGCAGGGAAAATATTCTTTTTTAGGATTTCCATAAGCTTAGTAATGTCCTCGTGTAGCCCCAACCAGGTGTTATTAATCTTATAGGCCCTATCAACAAGAGTCCTGATGAGACCCACTTTGTAAGAGTACGAGGTAAAACTGAAATAATTGGTTAATAACCCAGTAAAGGTTTTCTTGCGGTAAACTCTAGTAAGAAAAGAATTGGGATCATTATTGTCAATTAGAACATCTAAAAAGGTAATTGGTGCTGAGCTTCTTTTTTTCCACACGCGTGCGTGAGCACTTAGTCAATGACAGGACCTTGCACATTTTCAAACATCTACTGAATTCTGAACATTGCCGTACCTTGTGTTCACAAGATTGCTTTCATATTTTAGATCACGCTTCTACGAGTTTCCAACTTAAGATAAAAGAGGCTTTTCATATTCATAGAGAAAAACCGTCTTTGAATCAACAATTATATCATGTAAATTTGAAACTATCCTTATAATTCTCACATTGTCACGCTTTTATTTACATTGTTGTTACTAGCATAATTAACATTTGTTCCCACTTATATATTCATTGTCAACGCTTTGTACACTACTTATTAACTGAAGATGACAGAAGTTGCTGTCGAAACATGTTTTTCAAACTAAAACGTTTTGTCGTTTTTCTTAAAATTATAACCTGCCTGCTAACATCTAGATCTTTATATGTCTGGAAAATCCTAGACAATAGGAGATTTTTCTGCTTCCCAACCATCCCAGATGCTCATGATATTCATGGATGCATGGGGGAGGGGGAGGGGAGGGGGTGGATTAGGGGGACTCTGATATGAAAATGACGGGGGTGCTCATCATACCTTTTTGGGGTCAAATTTGTAGATTAGTACCGCTTAGGGTGCTGAAGTCTAAAATGACCATGGTTAGAATTATCGCGGTTCCTGTTAGCGTATTCAGAGCTGAAAAAATATGACAGAAAATGTCTTGTGTTGTATAAAATTGATACCTCTTAGGGGTAAAAATATATTTGGGCCACGCCCATCAAACGAGATTCTGGCACCTTTTAGAGTGTTTTTCGAAATTTTCCGACAAGCACCGCCGTAATTTTCATAGGGGAGTCCCGCCCGGGTGGTAAGTATCGCTTATGACAAAATAAAGAAGGCCAGCAAAATTTCCGTCATTTTGATCATTTGTTAGTAAGTACCCGTTTGCCTTTAACCAAGTTTAAAGGCTTGGTACTGAGCTTAACATATCACCGATAAATTTATATGTATAATAATATGCATAAGTCGGGAACGATTGCAGACCGTTGCAGACATCTGGGACACATAAATGGGAAAATAGAAATGCTCCAGATTTATCCATGACAATCCCAATGATTTTGTGTTTTTATTATTAAAAAATGGGTAAATCTGGGACAATCTGTAAAGAGTGAAATCCTTGACTATTTCTCTGGGATTTTGGAGTTCCCCCCATCCCGCTCCAGGATAGATAAATAGACAGATAACTTTATTTATACATGACATTTCCATCAGCTTATTTATCATAATCAGCTAGCTACCTAACTTCCTAACTACAAATAAGAGGTACAATATAAAAAATAAAAACTGCTTTTCATGGAGGCTGTGTTCACATTTTTGTACGACTCATTACTGCCCAATACTGCTTACTAGATGAAACCAAAAGAAGACAACATGGACATCAAACCTACCTGTGCCAAACTTGGCTCTGACTGACATTGGAGCCTTATCCCTTGCAGTAGCAGGGTCTGTTGGGCCTAACAATGTGCGCCACTTTTCAATAGCATTTGAACCCTTCAGTTCCAATGCAACAACTGGACCACTTTTGATGAACTCCACCAAAGCACTTAGAATAATCAAAACAACATTTTTGTTACAGTGCAACCACAAAAGACGTGAACACCAAAAATATGCATGGAATGTTCATTGTGTTATGACCAATCACATTCAAGAACCAGCAAATTAAAACCTGGCAAATTGTAAACTGTATATGTTTACAGTTTACAACTAAACAGTACAGTTTACAATAATTTGTTGGCTCTTGTCTGCTGTTTCTTGAATCTGATTGGCTGTTAGACAATAAAGATTCCAGACATATGTTCGGCATTCACAGCTTTCCTGGTCCCACTGTCAGTAATAATGATCTAAGAGGGGGTGGTATCACTTAAAGGGCATTAACATCAAATTACTGGATAAGATAATTATCTACATAATGTGTGATTCCAGAAAATATCCATATCCCCCCCATGGAAGGTTATTGGAAATTCCTGGGGGTGGGGGTGGGGGGGGAGGGGGCAGGGAACACCCTAGACTGAAGTGAAGTTACCCACCGATTATTCTCCACATCTAAAGTGACTACAATTTACATGAGATAAATGATAAGGAAAGTTGTTGAACAACCATATTTTTCATGACACATTATTTAACTGTTAATCAACATATAAAACAAATATACTGTCAATGCTCAAAGCTTACTTGAAAAAAGGTTTTCCTTGGTGTTCTGCATAAAACTTTGAGGCCTCAATGCTGTGTTGCAAGATTATACATTGAAGTTAGAGTCAACTTGTTTCACATTCAATATACATGATCAACAAATTATGACATCACTAAAACTCACCTTGACAGCCTGACCATCTTTGCTCTGCAAATTAGGAAACCTCCTTGATGGATCATGTCAATTATACTTCCTACAGAACATAATTTATATTTGTGAAAGCATTTTGTTATTATTTAATATATTTTTTATCTGGTTGTCACTATTTTTCAGCACCCCACATACAACCTAACCAGTGAATTATGATGACATAAAGAATGAAAAGCAAGACAGCTGATAAGCAACATACCCATCTGAGAGACACCATCTGGTTTTATCATAGCAAGTGTTCTGGAAAAATAATACAATCATGTATAATAAGCAATTAATAATAAGTATTAGCCAAGGGTTACATTTAATTTGCATCCTCTTGTTGCCTACAAAATATGTTTATAAAAAATCACATATCCATCTCTGGCATGATAAAAGGAGCCTAAAAAAAACAGCTTGTTTTTCATATGGCCAAGGTTGACTCACAGATGACTGTTTTTCAAATGAATGCACAATTCACATCCAGATGAAATGCAGTTTCTGATTTGTACGTGGTATGCTCGTTTTGTAAATATGTTCTGCATCTGTCTCATGGCGGATCACTGATATGAACAAAGGCTTTTATTTGTTCACAGGATATGTCAGTGAGAATATGTTTTGCATATTAACTCTTAACGTGAAAAGTAAAATAACAAAATGAATATTCCAAGACAGTATGCTTTGGGATTTCCATGTGGAAAACTCACATTTTTCATTTTGCCCTTCACTTTGTTGTGGATGGATGATATAATATGTTTTATACATGTAGGAAGAATAATATTTGAAACATAAAGAAAGGCTCACAGTTCATGGCTCAAATGGAGTGTATTTGTGACTAAAAAAAGGGCAACACTTCATAAGAAATGGCAAAAGGGTTAGTACAAAATCGAAAGATAACATCTTGCACTTCACATCAAATAGAATCTATTATGGTGTAAATTTATAGACTACAGGACTTGATCCTACCAGATACTGGGCATCTAGGACCTGATCTGGAAGCTAATAGTTATCTTAGAAAACTTAACATAACTGATTGGAGTTTAAAGATTAAAAAATATCATTTAGCAATGACTAAAATAAAAACATTTACTGTAAGCTAGGTTATTTAAATTCATTTGCTATTATTTATAATAATAAACTCACATCTCATTCTTGTTTTTCAGAAGGTTTGATGTACGCTGATCAGCATAGTCTATTATTGTCAACTGCAATCATGAAACAATACATTCAGCATTAAAACAGTCTTCAATTTATCAAACTCTCTACAATAGCTCGTAACCCTTGGCTGATGTAGAGAGGCAACGATATTTAAGGGGGATCAAAATTATTAGGGGTTTTGAGCAAATATCACCAGAACAAGAAAACATGGCTGTTGAGAGTTAATTTGGCTGCTAGTAAATTACTGCTCACATGAATTAATATGGGTTTCAAGTAGTTTAGTCTGGGATAGAGTATAGAAATCAGAGAGGTTTGGTCAAGAAGAGGCTGTTATTTGCCAGGAAACTGATCAGTGGTATGAAGATAGAGTTTCTGAAAATTAGCGAGTCTGGGATAAGGTGGGGTTTTTCGGTGACTAGTTTAGAACAGGGTTGCAAAATGCAGCAGAACATATGGTCTGGTTTAGGAATTCAGAGTCCCAGCAACACACCACCACCACCTCCCCCCCCCCCTCTCCCCCAAGGTGTTCAACATTGTTTAATCCACACACGTGCAACAGACCATATTGTGTAGTTCCACAAAAAATCCATACCTACCCCATGGAAGGTCATTGGAAATTCCTAGAGGGAGGGGGTCTTAAAAGCCAACATTTTAGAAGCAAAGTATGAAGCTATAAACTGGAATTTCCTGGGGGGACGGGGGGTGCTAAACAAAAAACCTTCCGTGGGGGGAGTATGGATATTTTCTGGAACTGCACATTCCACATCATTCAAACAGTGTGGCAAAATAAGTTCAATGATGTTGAACTCATTTGGCTATGTTGCTGGTAAAATCCGGTCTAAGGTTAGATCAGTATTTGATCTACGTGAAGGTTAAATCGGTGTATCCAGTATATGTTCAATCTAACTCTACCAAAAAGCTAACATTACATGTAGCAGTGTTCTTTCCAGGATTTTCTGCACTGAGGTCCACAGGACCCATAGAGAAGCTACCATGTAATTTAAGGGGGTCACGAGGGAGAAACATGGGTAACAATTTTAGACACAATTAACTCAACATTTTATTCTAGCAAATACCACAAAAAAACTTAGATAATAAATGTTCTGGGTGCTTTCTAAAGAGGCCATAACCAATCAACTTTTGGCTTATATTATAGAGAAATGAGGTTCGTAATACGTTTTCTCCCCCCTCCCCCCCCCCTTTTTCTTTCTTTCTTTTTTTGTTTTGCTTCTTTGCACCCTTGGGACCCCTTGGGCTTATAATAGTGTGGCATTCCCCGAAAAAGTGCGGCAACGATGCAATGCCGCAGTCTGGTAAGAACACTGATGTAACTAACTCTAACACAAAGCTAACTAAACCATCACACCACTGGCTACCTTGATTGAATACTGGCTACACATTTAACCCACATATATTCATTTGAATACTGATTCAACCTGAGAACAAATTTTGGCTAAACTGTAGAATACCCGGCCACTTATTTGCATGTCATTGAATATGAATGGTTTCTTTTGTTTTCACATGTCTCGTTCTACCAAAGGTTTAGGGATAATTATGTAAACAAGTGGCCGGGTATTCCAAAATCGCTCCCAGATTTTACCTGTAACAGCTTCACCCGAACCCCTTTATACTATGTTAACTTCGCATGTGTGGTAAATTTTATTTTATTTTTCCAATATGTCTATTTCTATTTCAAATTCTTGTGTGGTAAATTACCTGACGGGAGTGAATATTGATAATAGCTCCAATGAAAAGGTGATGAATTTGAAGGCCATCTATTAATGATCGTTTCAGAAAAAGACGACGATTCTTGATGTCATACTAGTAGAAAAAAAACAGTTATTTAGCAATATAATAAAAAGACTATCGCTTACTATATTATTTGGTTGAGATGTGATAACATTTCTTGTAAAAAATATATCCCAGGTAACAAGAAAACCGAGTTTACACAAATGAGTTTACATGCATTCAAACTCAGAAAAATGAATATTTGCAGATTTGTGTTCAGGTAGGCACCAATGACGAGATAAGAAGAAACCAATTCGAAGAATTCTGATTGTATTAAGCTTAAATACATCATTTAACCCAAACATTTGAGTGAACTTAAGCAGCTGCCCCAATTTTTTAAAGTACAAACTTAAGCTTATAGAAATTCCTTTATAAATGGTAGCTAGGAGAAGCTTGCTAAACACAAAACATGGGAGATATCAATGTAAAGGACTGAAATGATAAACAATATATAAACAAACAACAGACTATAATTACCATCTCCACAGACGAGTCGCTGGGATAGTAAAGTAGTTGGTACTTTCTCATCAGTGAAGCCCTGGGGTCATACCATTCCGCCAAAAACGCATGCCGCTCATCCGACGCAGCCTGTTAATAGACAAAAACGTAATCAATCTACTGCAAGTCTTCTTGAGAGACAAGAGAGTCGGAAAAATAGCTTACCATGATGGAATTTATCGAGCTAAAACAATCAAATCCTCCTGCAAGTTTGGATCTAGCGGTTTCTCTTGTTTTAGCAACGGGCCAGCCTCGTTTCTATGCATCGCTAACTTGGTTCCAGTCTGCCACGGCCAAGCATTTGTGGGCCTGTTCAAAATTGACATTTCCCGAGAAGTAAGTGATGGCTTCAGTTGAAAATGCAGAATTCCTTGTGTTAGATGGAGGTTTAGGGACAGAATTAGCTAGGGCTGGATTTCATCTTCAAGTAAGGCAACATTATGCTTAAAGAACAGTCCCTTGTGTTAAACTGATCATCTGAAAGTTTCGGAAGATCACACTCTGTGACTCTGTATTTTACAATCGCACCATAAATAAATTGGTATATACTTCATGGTTACACAAGTGTATACCAATAAATTTTGTTGTCTGAAATTATATGTCGACATTTACATCTCGACTACATGTATTAACTGTACTGTTCTTAGGACGATCCGCTTTGGAGCGCAAGAGTTCTTGTTCAATATCCAGAAGCCATAAAATCCGTTCATAAAAGGTAATGACAGTGACTGACTCGGATAAAATTAAGACTTAGTTATATTTTTTTTTGTAAAGTTCAATGTTTTTTTTTTAATTTTCAGTCACTTATAACAGGCATAATATTAATTTTGTGTTTATAGTTTCCTTGAGAGTGGAGCAAATGTTCTGATAACTGCTTCCTATCAAGTAAGTTTGTCTCACCATTTGTTATAGAGTAAAATAATAGAATTTCAATTCTTTGAAAGTTTTATTCTCTTGTGTTTGATTGTATAAAGGTTAGCATTGAGGGACTTTTTCAGCATTGCGGTTTTGATTTGAGTGAAGCTTTAGCTGTAATTCACAAATCTGTGAAAATAGCACGGGATGCTTGCAATGAAGTATGTACAAGGTAAAGATGATAATTTTATTATCATATTTTTGTGATTTATGCTAACCTTGTTTTGCAACGACTGTCAAATTTCTTGACATTGTTCAATGGCTAATAATTGTTGCTTTAAAATTAAGGGACAACCAAACAAAGTACTCTTCACAGCTATTATATTGATGTTTTTATATCATCACTGTGAAAAACACAACATGTTGGCATTGTATAAAGAACATAATGATATCAACATTTGTTAATCTTCAGTTGTTAATTTTGTTAAACTTATTATTGGGATTCAGTTCTCCTCTGTTGACACCCTTTTTGCCATTATTATTATCATCTTTTTTTCACTCGCAAATAAAGTTGTTATAAATGAATAAATATAAAAAATGTAAGGAGCAAAACTGACCTTTGCTTTATCTTGTTATTTCCCTGTTCTTATGTTGTTATGGTTCTGGTGTGAACCAGGCAATACTACCCTTGTTCATGAAAATGTCAAGTTTGAATTCTTGAATTAAAATAGTTTCAATTCACTAAGTACAGTAATTGACTTTAAACAAAAATGGGCAATTTTTAGGTTTCAATTAAATTATGCAAATGTAATGTTTGGTTTCTAAAAAAGTACTACAAAAATCATTTATTTAATACATGTATCGATTACAGTGCCAATACTGAATCCCAGAGAAGGCTTCTTGTGGCTGGATCAGTAGGGCCATATGGAGCATGTCAGTGTGACTTGTCTGAGTTTACAGGAAAATATGTTGACAACATGACCATACAGGTAAAACAGGAAAAAAATGACTGGTAGCAGGCATCTGTCCTAAGTTTATTTTTGACAATGAAAAACCTCTTGTAACTGATCTGTCAGCTAGGTAAACTGGACACTCACAAAAGCTACACTCGCAAAAGCTAGCTATTTGCAAGTTGTTTTATGGCTCATTATCAAACCGAGGCCTGGTGCGCAACTTTTCATTTGAAAAGGAGTTTTTATTCACATGCTAAAAAAGTTCATTTTCATATGAAAGGTTGGCACCAAGGCGAAGCATCGCTTTTATAACGAGGCATGAAGCAACTTGGAAATGGCCGATTAAAAGGATTCCCAGAGTCAATTATGGAGACATGTAATGTAGCTCTAACTTTTGAGTCTGTGAACGAAATCAGGGGTCAGTATGTGTTGTTTGTTGTTCGTACTGCCCGCCGTACCGATGTTTAAATGCCATTTGCCAATTGCCAGTAAACCTTGTCTAGACTAAATTCTTCATGCAACTGATCAGTTTCGCAGAAAATGATACCCCATTCTAGACCAAAAATCTCTGATTACTATACCCTATCCCAGGCTAAACTTCCAGAAAACCATACCCTTCACAGCAGCATATACCTATATAGCTCATATATGGGAGTACCCCCAGGGGTTTCCCTACCTTCTCTGGCAAAGCTAAATATTTACTAACTTTGTGAATTCGAACATGTTCTTGTTAATCATAGGAACTTATGGACTGGCACAGACCCAGGGTAAAAGCCCTGCTGCAAGCTGGGGTAGATATCCTTGCTCTTGAAACCATCCCTGCTCAGGTATGTCTACATACACCTGGGAACATTGCCTCTGGAACAGCACACCCGACAAGGGATCTACTCATGAATGTAACTGGACAGCACCCATAAGGAAACAGCGCCTCAATAAGGATATATGTGCATGTACCTGGATATACCTCAGAAAGCACTTGGAGAATATCTCCCCATAGAGGGACACTTAATGGTCATCTTGCAGAAAGAGACAAATCCAGCTATATACAAGCTAAGGGGAAACCTACTAATGGGGACATCTCATAATTTGTGGTCCTGGTGACACCCAACTATTAAAATGGATAATAACTAATTTTAGTATTAACCACAGGATAACCAAGACCTAAAAAAGTAATTAAATCCCACATCTGAAATGTCAGCCATTGCAATAACCCCACACCCAAGCTTTCAGTGGTGCATCTATGAGAAGGGTTCACAAGGTCTTAGAACCTTACAACCCCTTCAAGAGTCAAAAAAATGTTTCATTAAAATGTTTTTACCCCCGCCCCCCAGCTTTTTGTTATTCTGGTCCACAACCTTAAAGGCAAGTCTGAATCCACCATTGAGTTCCCCAGGTGTGGTGACAGCTGACATTCAGACAATCACTACCCCAGTGTGTGGCCTTACAGGTTGTATGTCTTTGTTTTCATTTACATGTATCATAAGAAAGAAGCCGAGGCATTGGTTCAGCTTCTTAAAGAATTTCCCACAGCAAAAGCTTGGCTTTCCTTATCATGCCGGGTAAGGGCAAGATTGTTGGTCATCTACTGCTATCATGCTCATATGTCAGCCAGTGCTTGTATTTGTTTAAATTTATGCATTTAACCTGTTAAGCCCAACATTTCTTCTTGCAATATGTGCGAACTAATAGGGTATGGTTTTTTGACTGAAAGTCATAAATAGGGTACTACCTGATACTGTTATAAACAGATAACCAGGCTACATAGATGTACTTCAGTTATCAGGACATATTCTCCCCAACATGTTGTGTCCAACAAACAAGATATCATTATCAACCATAGATGATGATTGTCAGGAATCAAATGCTCCAAGTGTTAAACAGGGTATGGGAAGTGTAAAATTGTTGTCATAGACAGCGTCAGGGTTTGGAATTGTCATTGACACACCCCTACCCAAATTGGGTTGAGTTCCCCCCCCCCCCTGGAAAATTATCTCCAAAGAATAAGAATATTATTGTCTTGATCTTTGAACAGTTTCGTCCAATTGGCACCATATGAAATACACTGTATATTGAGACAGTTTGGAGAATTTTCATGTTTATATTGGCCCTTGGCATTAATTTTTTTTTGGTTATTAATTTGTGCTTGATTATTTCAGGATGGAAGTCACACTTGCCATGGAGAACTGTTCTCTGATGTTGTTAAAGAAACTGTCGATCAGTCAACACAAGTAAGTCAAATGATCCTTGAGAATGCCACCTTGATGCAATGGAATGGCTTGCAGAGTTGATGATCCTTTTGGATTAATTCTACCCCTGGCAGACAGGGTCCTGACTAAAACCAGCCTCCTGGTCCTCAAGGTGGGGGGTTAGGCATTAGGTTGACAACCTTGCCCAGTTAAAAAAAATATTTCACAGAAACATCAACAAGAAACCTTCATCATATTGGTCACCAAGGGCCTTCGAAGCCTTCACAGGCTGGAATGACCAGCAGTAGTTAAAGCCACCAGGAAGTTGCCACTATGAATCTGGGAGCTTGTGCACCAAGACAAAGATGAGAATTGGATTCTGGAATGTAAGGACTATGTTTAGCATCGGTAGACTTGCACAGGTCACCAGCAAGATGACCAAGATGGATGAAAATAAGCTCCGCATCCATGGTATCAGTATGGAGGAGCAAACTTGGACATCAAGCATGATTAACAAGCCAATAGGAGCCTTCACGCAATTCCAGCCTGTGTGGAGGAGCAGAAAGTACAGCAGAAACACAAATAATAATAATAATAATAATAATAATAATAATAATAATAATAGTAAAATATTTATTTATCCAAAAGCTCTAAAGCGCTTTTCAATGACCTAAAAAGTTAACTATTTATAAACTACATGCAAAATCAAGGCTATGATAAAAATACTGTTTAAAAAGGTAAGTCTTAGATTAGACTTAAAAGAGCTAACACTGGAACTACACTTAATACGCTTAGGGAGATTGCTCCACAGTTTACACTACATGTACGTTGTAATAATCAACAAAATAAAGGATGTCAAGTACCATATGTATACATCTTGTCATAAAAGAGAAAGAAAAAGAAACTACAGTTGATCGAGTCAAATTTTACATATAAGCGTAATGGTGGCGTAAATGTGGACTTAACAACAGATTTAAACTAACTTTCAGCGAGTTTAAAGATGCTTCTTTACTCCAGCTTTTCACAGACAGGGCAAAGATAGCCAAAAGGTTGTCTTTACATCATGTAAATGATACGTAAATATTGTGTAAAGTTAAACTTTACGCCATCTTTATACTTCCATTACGTATATTTAAATCTTGACTTTACAGGACATTTACACCAGCTTTACGACCAGCTTACATTGTTCTTTTACTTAAGCTTTACGCCTTCGCGTAAAGATAGCGTAAAGGTCGACTTTACAAAATGTAAATGTTGCGTAAAGTTGTGTATATTAGAACTTTACGCAATCTTTAAGCTACCATTACGCCATTCTAGCCAGTGTGGAGGAGCAGAAAGTACAGCAGAAACAAATAATAACAATAATAATAATAATAATAATAATAATAATAATAATAATAATAATAATAAATTAATAATAATAATAATAATAATAATAATAATAATAATAATAATAATAACAGTAAAATATTTATTTATCCAAAAGTTCTAAAGCGCTTTTCAATGACCTAAAAAGTTACCTATTTATATCTACATGCAAAATCAAGGCTATGATAAAAATACTGTTTAAAAAGGTAAGTCTTAGATTAGACTTAAAAGAGCTAACACTGGAACTACACTTTATACGCTTTGGGAGATTGCTCCACAGTTTAGGAGCGCATACAGAAAAAGCTCAATTAAGATTAAGATCTACCAAGCTTACGTGCTTCATACTACTCTATGGATCAGAATGTTGGAGAATATCTGACTAGTGTGCATAACCTGAAGAACCTATCAAGCTTTCATTCATCCTGTCTTAGAAACATCTTGCGTATCTTTTGGCCAAGAAACATGTCTTTCAATGAGCTCTTCAAACTTACAGAGCAAGCCAGACATGGGATTATCCCAGCGAGAAGATGGCGTTGGATTGGTCGTCCTTGCTTCGAGGTTTTTCTCCGGATCCTCCAGTTTGTCCTCCCTCCTCAAACACCAACATTTCTAAATCCAATTCTATCTGTAAACCGAGCCATAGGTTTGTTAGTTTTATGACTATTTATAGACTTGCTACAAGTCGACTGCGAAGCCCACGAGAGCGCGACAAAGTCGCGAAAAGCAAGCGACGAAGTCGCGAGAAGCGAGCGACGAAGGAAAAACGGACTTTGAGAAAGTCTAGACTTTTTAGTGTCAACCTAGTTAAACAAAGCTGATTTATTTATTTCATTTTTATCCTGTTTCTTTTTCTAGATTGTTGCTGTGGGCGTGAGCTGTACCTCACCATTATTTGTGAAGGTTTGTATTCAACATACACTGAAGATAAACCCTTTATTTTCCAATTATTTAACGAAGAAGGGGTAAAGAAAATGCATTTTTTTAATCAACTTGGCATTTTCTTTATCGAATGTCCTTTTGTATGCAGACAAGGAATCAGAGAATTAACTCTGTGGTAAATTATAGTGCTAAGATAAACCCATAAATTACCCTGTACTGAGCGTTAGCCCTAGTAAGAAAATGAGGGACCACACGAGGGAAAGAAAAAAATCTTTGACCTCGGTGGGATTCGAACCAACGACCTCCGGATTAGATCTTCCGTCGCTCTACCGCTTGAGCCACGAGGCCGTACGGGAGGAGATCGTGGGTAATAAGGTGGTAATTCGTGGCAATGAGAATGCGAAGGGTACAAATAAATGTTGAGCCACGTAGCACTGGTGATTTTCTTTCCCTCGTGTGGTCCCTCATTTCCTTACTAGGGCTAACGCTCAGTACAGGGAAATTTATGGGTTTATCTTAGCACTATAATTTACCACATTCCCTCGTGTGGTCCCTCATTTCCTTACTAGGGCTAACGCTCAGTACAGGGAAATTTATGGGTTTATCTTAGCACTATAATTTACCACAGAGTTAATTCTCTGATTCCTTGTTTGTATCACCAGTGCTACGTGGCTCAACATTTATTTGTACCCTTCACATTCTCATTGCCACGAATTACCACCTTATTACCCACGATCTGCTCCCGTACGGCCTCGTGGCTCAAGCGGTAGAGCGACGGAAGATCTAATCCGGAGGTCGTGGGTTCGAATCCCATCGAGGTCAAAGATTTTTTCTTTCCCTCGTGTGGTCCCTCATTTCCTTACTAGGGCTAACGCTCAGTTCAGGGAAATTTATGGGTTTATCTTAGTACTATAATTTACCACAGAGTTAATTCTCTGATTCCTTGTTTGTATCACCAGTGCTACGTGGCTCAACATTTATTTTTTTTTTCTTTTTTTTTTTCTTTTGTATGTAGTCCTTATTGCAGAGTATCAAAGGCAAAGTTGATCTACCGATCGTTGTATACCCCAACAGGAGTGAAGACTGGAACGATGGAAAGTGAGTGACATATAATAGACCAGTTTTCCAATTCGCTATGGCCGCTGAATGAAAGCATTGAAGACGCATTTTTACAGGGTTAGACTCGACCTGATGTAAAATATTCACAAATACCGGCAGAAGGTGCGTGAAATTTGAAAATTAAACAAAAGACAGAGCTCTAAACAGGTCATCTTCTCGCCTGAATTTGTGAATATTTTGCATCAGGTCGAGTCTAACCCTGTAAAAATGCGTCTTCAATGCTTTCATTCAGCGGCCATAGCGAATTCGAAACTGGTCTATTAGGGGAACTGGGGTGGGAAACCAGAAAACAAGGGTACACATACACAGTATTTCCCCCGTTAGAATTTTTTTTGGTTTCTTATTAGGCATCAGTGATCCTCCGGCAACGACCAGTAATATCCGTAAGATTGTGTTGAATGGTGACCATTGTCGAGAGGTTTAACTGTAAAGTTGAAGTCAAATCATAGAGCCGTTTTCAATTGAGTGTTGAAAGTAATTACACAATTGCTTTGGTTTTGCATTGCTACGCTTTGTGATTGGCTAAAAAATCTCGCGCCACTTTCTCAACCAATCAGAAGTAAAACCAAAACCAATCGTGACTTGCTCGCACGCGTTTTCCCGCGCTTGGTGCCGCCGACATGTAATTGCTTCGAGCTCTGATTGGTTCATTGGATTGTTTACGACTGCTGTGATTGGTCAGAGTAATTACTTTGGTTTTGGTTTTACGACACTCAATTGAAACCGCTCGAAAGCCAAAAACAAAGTAATCGCTCTGACCAATCACAACAGACGCACACACCCAATAAACCAATCAAAACTCAAGGTAAATACATGCAGCCAGCGTCAAAGGCGGGAAAACGCGTGAGGGCAAGGCACAATTGTTTTTGATTTAACTTCTGATTGGTTGGGAAAGTGGCGCGAGATTTTCTGACCAATCACAAAGCGTAGCAGTGCAAAATCAATTACACTGCTGATTGAAGCACTGACGATGGATTAAATCTGTAGAGTGTTTTCTTTTTTTTTAAGATGGGATCCCAGTGAAGCTATACAGTTAGAAAGTTTTGTGGAGGAGTGGATTGAAGCTGGGGCTCGTTGGATTGGTAAGTTCATCTTTTCATTACTCATCGGGCTTTGCTGCTTTCAATCTACCGGCACCTATCATTTACTAAATCGTTTGAACTCATTAGTTTGGATAGCAGCACAGCCTTGCCCTGCCGATGTCTACGTCAACCACTGAATCTGTCAATAACTATTAGGGCAATTTGCTGTACAGTATAACCTTGTGTATCAACGTTAAAAGGGAAATATATACACTGTATAGTTCAAATTGATATTATAGATGGTTAAAGCGGCTTTGACAACTTTAGGCTATAGCGCTCTTCTCGGCTATGGCGATCCGTTGCGGACAAAATGTCCAAATCGTAAAATGAGAAGTCCAGAATCGAAAAGATAATCCAAAACCAGAAAATGAGTCGAGATGTACAAAATATGAATTCGAAAAAAAAAAAAAAAATCGAAGTCGAAGCTAGGAGTAGACGCTGACCAGCCATATCTTTAGTTTGTGTTCTCATTCTTCGCAGCCTTTTGCGGTGATGGTGGACAACACGGTATCCTCGGAAGAATAATGGATAGCATTACTTGCAAAGAGCAGCTTGAAATTATGGATATCATTAATTCAGGCCGCCACCGGGATGGTATCTTCCCGTGGTGCTTTGTTGCACCATAACAGAAAAAAGATGGCGACCGCGAAAGGGAGTAAAAGGGGGAAAAGTGTCAAAGAAGATTAGGGTTAGGGTTAGGGTAACCCCATTGGATACAGAAACTCACGAGCTGGAAAAATTGTCACCACGCCGTTGCTTTCATATAATGTGAGTCTTCGTTCCAGTTCGTTCAACTTCGTTAAGTGCGGCCTGAATTAATGATATCCATTATTTCAAGCTGCTCTTTGCAAGTAATGCTATTTAACAAATTTCCACCGGTTTTCCGTGGTGTGGACTCTTATTTACCACGATTTACGTCATCACATGGTCAAAATGTTGTGGACTCACGAGACGTCTCACGAGGCACAGCCGAGTGAGTCAGCAACAAAGTTTGACCATGTGATGAAGTAAATCGTGGTAAATAAGAGTCCACACCACGAAAAACCGGTGTAAATTTGTTTTTTACAATATTTAGAAAAAAATACAAGGAAAAATCGAAGTCTTGTTACAAGACGTAGCAGCAAAGAAAGAGCAAGCGTTGTCTACAACTTTCTCGCAATCTGATTGTTTTTTTTCAAGCGCGCGTGATGTTAGTGTCAGCACCGTTGTCTGGACTCTCATTTACCACTCACGTCGACCAATCAGATTGCGAGTTTAGCGGCAATTGTGGGAAAATCATTATCTTCCAGGGATACCGTGTTGTCCGCCATCACCGCAAAAGGCTGCGAAGAATGAGACCACAAACTGAAGATACGGCTGGTCAGCGTCTACTCCATTTGGTTTTGGATTATCTTCTCATTTTACGATTTAGACATTTTGTCCGCAACGGAACGCCATAGCGGAGAGGGGCGCTATAGCCTTACATATTCAGGCATATTGATGTTACGTTGGTACTGACTTTCTAGGAGGATGCTGCTATATACGGCCAAAGGACATATCAAAGATACGAGAAATAGTGGACAAACATGGATAACCATCATACAGTTCATCTTCAAATATACATTCACAGGCTTCACAACTGAAATGTCCTCATACAGCCGAAACCCTCTGTAAACGGCCATTCTCGGACAGAATTTTTCAGCCGCTGTAGAGAGGTGGCCGTTGGTAGAGGTTCGACTGTAAAGAAAATTGGAAAGGCTTCTGGTAAAAATGGGAGACTAACTTCGAAGAGAGGGCTTCAAGATCCAATCCTGGTCTTTAAATCACTGTAGTTCTAAACTTTGGTACACATTAAAGTGTAACATCCTTATTTACCGCAGAGCTACAAAACGTCATTTGGTTTATGGAGAAGATTCAACAGATGTTTCAAGGACTGTTCTATTTGTTTGTTTTTAAAGAATTCAGACATCCTTAAAAAAAGGATAATTGACTTGATTAAAAGAAATGATTTTATTATTTAAGTGGTGCATCAAAATGGCGGACGCATACAAAGTTCTCTAATTCAAGAAATAATCTTTTCCCCATAACTAGGTTGTTAAAAAATAACAATTTTGCCAAGTCGTTTCATTTGGCAGTCTCTTAAACATTTTATTTCTAGTGTTGCTCTAACATCCCGAAAAACAAACCGTTCACGTAGATTACATTTCTGTAACACCTGTCTGATGGGTGAGCGAGCCTTGTGCACCGGAGCGAAGAGGCACTCCCGCTTCCTCACTTGCTTGTGTACGTAATAAGTTTGCCCTCTTACTATCCAGAAAGGGATTGCTAGCAGTCTCAACTGAAGACTGTTTACCAGTTTTGTAATGTTAAGAATAAAACTCAGGGACGTAATAGCACATACATAACTGTATTTCAACGTGGGTTAAAGAGTAAAACCCCGATAAATATCATCAAACATGGCTGCAGGTATATCAACATGGCGGCCTTCAAACTGAGTGAAAAAATACTTGATTTTGTTTCGCACATGGAGACGCTCAGCTGAACCACATGCTATATCTCCAGAGCGGATTTCATTTGAGTGTCGTAAAACCAAAACGAAAGTAATTACTCTGACCAATCACATCAGTCGTAAACAACCCAATGAACCAATCAGAGCTCGAAGCAAACACGTAGCCGGCGCCAAGCGCGGGAAAACGCATACAGGCAAGTTGCGATTGGTTTTGGTTTTATTTCTGATTGGTTGAGAAAGTGGCGCGAGATTTTTTAGCCAATCACAAACCGTAGCAATACAAAACCAAAGCAGTTGCGAAATTACATTCGACACTCAATTGAAAATCGCTCTATGAAGAACCTATTAAGAGAAGGGCCGTGAAGAATAAACTGTTTATATTTTAGAATTTCGATGACATCGGGTGAAAATAAAGAATACAACAGTAACACAAAAACAATAGTCACAAAACTGGTTTAAAACTGGTTTATTACTAGCCAGTACACCAGCTGCACCATTTGGACAACTCTGCCTGTATTTCCATAAACATGAAAACCATAACTTGGTCCAAACTTTACATCATCCGCCAGCAAAACTCAGTTTGTACCAGATAATAACTTCCAAGCTGTTCATTTATAAAATAATATTGTCATGCAATAGTTGGAATATATTAAAATGATATTATTTTGTCAATAATGCCCCACAAAACAAAAAGTTTTGAATTTCAGCCCATTAATCCTTTTAAAAGGTGATCAGTATCAAGGTATTGCATATAAGAGTCATAAGAATTTAGATAATGATCACCCAAGATTAATTCTCTTGATCATTTAACAATTTCTCCCAATTTGTTATAAGAAATGTATGCGGACCACTTAAGGAGAATTTGTGTTTTGACTTTGGGACTTGAAGGGTTGAAAAAAATGTTGTAAGCCATCTCAGATTGACAATTTCAGGCGCATAGCAGTAAAGATTTACAGATTTGAATAATTCTGATTTTCCATTCTACAAAGTAAAAGACCATCACTGTCGGCCATAAGATTATTTTCTTTTGACCAGATCCTGATAGTTTGAGCAAAGAAAGTGTTCTAATTTAAGTGTTCTTTTCAAAGTATTAAAGATGATTCCTTTTGAAGAGTTGGTAAGGCAAGACCGTCTGGAAGTTTGAATATCGAACAACCTGGTTCATCGCCTGTACATGGCGTCCAGAGCCTCTTTGTAGTAAGTTGTAATGTTCTTCCGTTTAAGTTTGAGAGCAGCTGTCACCAGTTCAGTTTCAGGAGTCCACTGTTCAGTGACCAAGGTCAAGCGCTGAGGGATCTCAAACTTCTCAAGTTTTACTGCAAAACATCACAAGGAAATCGCAATCACCACCCAAATAAATTTAATTCTAAAATTCATCAATAATTCATAAGGAAAATACAAAAGAGATGAAAATTTAATGCAGGCTTATAAATTGTGATACATAACAGCTACACTATATGGATGCTAATAAGCTTTATCGCTATTGTTCTTTTTGAAGTCAGATAAAACATTCCTAGCAGAACCGTATGGATATTTACAATGGAGAGCCGCAGGCGAGCCATTGTAAATATTCTGCCACTCATAGTTCATCTTATAATTTCTTATGAAGTAAACAAGAAGAGATCAATAGCTTTTACATCAACAATGCCACAGCAATAAACTCTCTTGTTCGAATTATAATTAAGAAGCTGTCCATAAAGCATGGTTCGACCTTATTGCTGTGTTTGCGGATTTTTTATGCAGTATTGCGGCCTAGAGCAGCTCCACCTTGCATACTTTTGTGTTATTTTCCCATGCACATTTATAGCAATACTTACAAGATTTGCCAAGTGCCTGAAGGTCCTTGAGAACGGCATCTCGGATGGCCTTATTCCTGCATTGTTCAGCCCAGTCATCAGTCATGATGCCAAGAGATACAGCTAATGCCTTCAGCTGTTTAGGGCGTGGCACCGCCAGGCACACCACAAAGTTGTGAGAACTCTCAGCATACACGCAGATCGTTTCCACATACTGACTCTGTGCCAGGGCAGCTTCTACTTTACCAAGAGACACATACTCCCCAGCCTGAAGCTTAACAAGGTCTTTCTTGCGATCTAGAATGAGATGCATAAGACGCTGTACTTTAGACTTGCAAAAGAAAGTAGACTGAAGAACAGTCCATATTTTTGAGCAAATAAAATATTTTTTGCCGAAAAAATATTTTTTGCCGAAAAAAGCAACAAAAACTGAGGCAGCCAAAAAAATCTGGAGCGAGTCTGAATATGGAAAGTGAGACTGGAGAGACACTAAAAGTAATATGGAAAGTGAGACTGGAGAGACACTAAAATTACATTCAACTTTCTCCAAGATGGACTCTGTCCGGACTGGACCCACCTGTCCGTCTTAGAGAGGTATCCAGCTTATAGAGAGTCAAGGTAACGTGACATCAGTAATTCTGGGGCAATTTTCTGTGCCATGGAAATTCAGACCGAAATTTGACCGCACGAATCATGTAAGTTTTACGGTGAAAGATATCACGTTTCCCAGATGAAAACAATAACACACGGCCGCAAAGCACACTGGTTGAGAGGGGCCCTTTAATGAAAGCCCTGAAATCTGCGTACTTTGTACATATAGGAAAATTGACTGATGCATTAGAGAAAGCGGTAAAATAAACATCCTTACCTATAATTTTTAGACAGCCATCAGGGTGGAACTCCCCAATGTCTCCAGTATGGAACCAGCGCTGACCATTTCTGTCAACTTCAAAGTCTTCAGCTGTTTTTTCTGGGTTTTTGAAGTAGCCACGGGTTACATTTGGACCTCCAATGACTATCTCTCCTCTGGGACAGGGCTTATCTCTAATAGTGTAATTTCCTAATGAATGAAAAATAAACAAAGAAATTTAGATGATGTTCTTGTACAGTCGAACCCCGTGTACGTGACCACAGGTTGAAAGCAGGTTGGTCGCTAACGGGAGGTGATTGCCACTTACAGGAGGTCAGACCACAATGGGGGTCTTAACTTCAAATCACAAGCAGTACTTTCTATGGTATTGTTTCAGTGCTGGAAATACTTTTTCTTGCTTAGAAGGACGTGTCCTTTCGAATCTCCCTTTTGATCAGACATTTTACAAAATTGGTCGGACATCCACCATTTTGGCTTTTTCCTGAGACACAATCCGTAAGCATACATGACGTGCTATAAGAAAGTTTGCAATGCATTGTGACACGGCCTTTCCTGAATTTTCTCAAATCAAGGGAGCCTTTTACAGCAAAATAAATGGTACAAACAGTGTAAATACTTATTGTAATGTTTCTGGAATCAAATGCGATGAGTAAGGCAAGCACACACAAGGCAAAAGCTAAGAAATTTTTATGCTCGGGCACCATGTCCGAGCATAATTTAAAATTGGTTGGAAATTTAAGGATTAGGTCGGACAGTGTCCAATGACCGACCGTTATTTCCAGCACTGTGTTTGGTAAACTTTCAGAATTAAACAAAATGAAATTTGGCAATGTTGAACTAACCTTCCTCCCAGCTGACAAGCTTGATTTCTGATGCAAAAATGGGAGGTCCCACACGGCCTGTTGTCCTATCCCACGCTACAGGAAATTAAAAAAAAAAACGAAATCATTCTTCACATCTAGAATTTAACAAAGGATGTTATGAAAATAACCATCTTAAAGTTAAATTAAAAAAAAAAACAAAACAAAAAGATTGTTTGAGATACCAAAATTTGGCCTGGTTGAATGTTAATGATGTTGATCTTTTCTAGGTTATGCATCCTGTGAGTGTGTTTATACAAAGATGAAACTGACAGTACGTACCATTGCAGACAGTTCCTCCTCCGCATGTTTCAGTGAGACCATAACCCTGACCAACAGGGCAACAAAAGCACACATTCATAAAGAACTGTGTGTCCTCAGACAAGGGAGCACCCCCACTCAATATCTGCCGCACACGTCCACCTAGAAGACTGCGCATCTTAGAGAAGATGAACCTGTATAAAGAAATAATGCCAGAGAAATTTTCAGCATTTTTACAGACAAAAGTAATGTATGGAAAACCGGAAACACCACTACATGCTTCCCTGCCTTGCAGCATCTCTGAAATTTGACAAAATATAATATTTTTACAAGCTTATGACATTATTTTGTCAACTCAAAACATGTCGGAAATTATAGTGGAAATATATGCCATCGGATTGCAATATATTTTTTGTACTATGTTTGTCCTACTTTCAAAACCTTGGCCATGAGCTCAGGACACACAGTTTTTTTTACCTGTACACTCAGCTCAAATCATGCCTGGCTCCACCATATCTAAGGCACCTTCCCAAAGCTCATCTATTGGCGATGAGTTTAATGGCCTGTATTATGAGTTAGGAGTCTACTTACTTGTTAAGGAGAGGAGTATCATAGCCCAGCTTGAGTTGCTTCAATTTGTAACTATAAGCAAATGAAAAGAATAACTGCAGAAGACGAGGACCCTCTCTGACTTTTTCCATGACATTTTGCCTTATTCTGTCCATGATGACTGGAACAGCGGCCATTAGAGTGGGTCTGAGTACTGTCAAGTCTCCCTTCGTTCCTTTCTTGATTTTGGATGACTGAACAAAGTAAAAAAATTCACAAAAATATCAATAAATGATAGTGTGGGACAACTGACAGTCCTACTTAAAAGACTAAAGGAGTTGGTTTCTAAAAAAACTGTGCTGCTGTGTCGGAGGAGCACTGAAACATAGAAATTTGGTTTTATCAACTGAGCCAGTTTTTAGGTAAATAAATTGGCAACTGTAACAAGCATCAAAAGTTCATGAATCAAATATTTGCCCTTTGTCAGAGGTGATAAGAAGGGCTAGCAAATCTTTTTACAATGGCTTATTTACCTGAATTACTTAAATGATGGCTACCTGAGCAAGTATTTGTAAGCCCTAGTTGAAATCAGGACAAAGCACAGTGTGTGTGCCTACCTGAATTCAAACAAAGCTTTGGTGTGTGCTAATGAAAATCACTGCATTTTTCTTCCAATGTTCATGACTAAAGAGTCCTTTTAAACTTAAAGCTGAATTACAGTCTGTACTGTGCAATTTTGGGGTTTGTTTTCATTTTTTGTTTTGAATTTGTTGATATGTTACACTTTGGTAATAGCATACATGGAGTACATGGGAGTAAACCGTCAGTCCGCCATTACGGCCGTTGTGTTTACGAATGCTCACTGAGCTGAAATGTTGGTTTGGGAAAACTTTGGGGTTCTTTTACTTTATTATCTGACATTAATAATGACAAAACGTTTTAGTTTGAAAAACATGTTTCGACAGCAACTTCTGTCATCTTCAGTTAATTAATAGTGTACAAAGCGTTGACAGTGAATATATAAGTGGAAACAAATGTTAATTATGCTAGTAACAACAATGTAAATAAAAGCGTGACAATGTGAGAATTATAAGGATAGTTTCAAATTTACATGATGTAATTGTTGATTCAAAGACGGTTTTTCTCTATGAATATGAAAAGCCTCTTTTATCTTAAGTTGGAAACTCGTAGAAGCGTGATCTAAAATATGAAAGCAATCTTGTGAACACAAGGTACGGCAATGTTCAGAATTCAGTAGATGTTTGAAAATGTGCGAGGTCCTGTCATTGACTAAGTGCTCACGCACGCGTGTGGATAAATGCCGGGTTGTTTCGCCGACATAACAGGCATTACAGCCCGCACATACAAACTTATAAACCACACGCGAACGAAGCCCGTCAGGGACAGGGTCTTTCACGCTAAACATGTTGCCTATCTTAAAGGAAGAAAAAACTAATCTTATATCCAAATCATTACAATAGTGCTTGATAAAGTGACGAATCTTTTTCTGAGTAACGACAGAAAAATGGCCTGTATAGGGCAGCTTAAAGTAAAATGTAGGTGAAGTGGGAAGAGAATCCCGGGGACAATGATTACTTAGGGTCCCAGTAATGTAGCGGTTTACAACTCTTTCAATTAAATGGGCAGGGAAAATATTCTTTTTTAGGATTTCCATAAGCTTAGTAATGTCCTCGTGTAGCCCCAACCAGGTGTTATTAATCTTATAGGCCCTATCAACAAGAGTCCTGATGAGACCCACTTTGTAAGAGTACGAGGTAAAACTGAAATAATTGGTTAATAACCCAGTAAAGGTTTTCTTGCGGTAAACTCTAGTAAGAAAAGAATTGGGATCATTATTGTCAATTAGAACATCTAAAAAGGGTAATTGGGTAATTGTGAAAGACCCTGTCCCTGACGGGCTTCGTTCGCGTGTGGTTTATAAGTTTGTATGTGCGGGCTGTAATGCCTGTTATGTCGGCGAAACAACCCGGCATTTTTCCACACGCGTGCGTGAGCACTTAGTCAATGACAGGACCTCGCACATTTTCAAACATCTACTGAATTCTGAACATTGCCGTACCTTGTGTTCACAAGATTGCTTTCATATTTTAGATCACGCTTCTACGAGTTTCCAACTTAAGATAAAAGAGGCTTTTCATATTCATAGAGAAAAACCGTCTTTGAATCAACAATTACATCATGTAAATTTGAAACTATCCTTATAATTCTCACATTGTCACGCTTTTATTTACATTGTTGTTACTAGCATAATTAACATTTGTTTCCACTTATATATTCACTGTCAACGCTTTGTACACTATTAATTAACTGAAGATGACAGAAGTTGCTGTCGAAACATGTTTTTCAAACTAAAACGTTTTGTCGTTTTTCTTAAAATTATAACCTGCCTGCTAACATCTAGACATTAATAATGAAGGAAAAGGTAAGTTTGTCCTGTAATTTTCATTTTCGCTAGTAAATGTTCCTTGTTTGTGAGTCTGAAAAACATTGTAGATAATCCAATGGATCATTGAGCACTTGAAGGCAAACTACATGCACATGTGAGCCAACAATGAAAAAAATACTGAAAAAAAAAATCACCTGATCAGAGAGTGTAAGAGGGCTGGAATATCCTATACTACCCCCATAAGCAAGGATGCCATTTTCTGAAACAGGAATAAAGGGCAAGGATAAGTACCACATAGCTAACACTAGTGGTGTGGTGTGCTGATCATTGATTATAACAGCTGATCAGAAACTTACAACAATAAGACAATCGATGTGATCCACAATTGATTATCACAGAAGTGCATCTTTATAATAATATGAGAAATAACTGGATGGTTGAAAATAGGGAGGTGGGCAGCTTATTACAAAATTTATCACACACCCAAGGAGAGGCGTTACCAGACAGGGAGGCTTAATAAAGCTTTTAAAGTAATCAACTGTAACTCAAATTTACCAGAAGCTCATTTCTGCAAAGTCCCAAGAACTGCAGCCATAACATTAGATTCTATAGAATAGTAAATTAGTGTTTAGCCCTAATAAACCATCCCAACTTGCTTCGTCAAGTTTTAAAACCAACAAAATTTGGATTTTTTATGTAATTATTACACGCATAAAATAGCTTTCTGGGCATGAAAAGTTACTGGGGATTTCTAGAAACAGGCCCCAGGGCTGTCACTATATTTTCAAAAGGCAGGGAAGTGAAGCAAGGTGAGAATGAAAATTGGTCTCTGGTGTTGTCAATATTTTGTTCCTTTTTCTTTTTTATTCATCAAAGTGGCCAGGTAAAGTGTGCATTCAATCCTAGTGGCCCATACAGGCTGGTACTTAACTCTAGTTTCTGCAGCATGAAGTGACTAGGAGTATTTATACTCCCCATGGATGGGATGCTATTCTATTGCAGGGTTTCCCCCTAGCATATTATTGGCCAGTACCCATTTATACAACTGGGCGGAGAGATGCACTATGAGAGTAAAGTGTCTTGCCTTGCCAGGGCTTGAAACCAGACCGCTGGATCCAGAATCCAGCGCACTGACCATTAGGTCACAGCACCTCCCACAAATAGTGAACATCTCCATCCCCCAGCCTTCATTCACATCCCAGAATTAACATAATTGATCATCCCTTTCTCTATACAAAACACATTTTTTGTTGAATAATACACTTACCTGCCACAAGTTCAAGTACATGTGCCAGAGGAAGATAACCAACATAAATATCTTTTTCACTGGAAAAACATAAAAAGGAATTAAAATATCAGTATCTCTATCATGCATCACTGACATAATAAGGGGTTGGAATTATCTTTCAAGTACAGCAGTAGATGTAGAAATTTTTGTTGTTGTTGTTGTTGTAATGTGGTGACATAAAATCTCGTGAGTATAATACCTGTCGGGTACTGTTTAATTTAAATGGGACTAAATGTAACTTAGGCGAGGTTAAACTCGAGGCAATACTGGTCAGGGGTCTCTCTCATGGGCATGGGGTGGCCCCGCAGCTCTTTGCAGCTCTCCCGCAAAGGTCAAGCATTTCGCTCGCGTTGCCATTCTGTAAACATGCTCGTAATTTTTACTAGTTGTCTACCTTAAAGTCTTAAGTTAACAGCAAGCAATATTTCAATCAATATCCTAAATATTTTTATTCCTTATTGATCTCTACATAAAATGCACAACCTGCCCATTTAATAACATTTACAACAGTGACTATTAGCATGGTGACAGTATTAATTACCTAACAGTAGGATGAACTCTTGAGATCATGCCAGCCATAGCTGCCACTATTGCACCATGGGGAATGATAACACCTGTTTTTTTGGACAAATAAAAAAACATACTATCAGTGAATAAACTTGAGTGGGATTACAGTAAAATCAAGGCAGTGCCTGGCTGAAAGGCAACTAGCTTTCCTCTTTGGGCAACAAGAAAAACTGAATTTTTGCACATAGCTTAACTGCTGAGCACCCTAAATTTTATACATGAAGTTGGACTCCCTTTGGGCTCCTTATGATAACTCGTAAAAACACAGCCTTGAAAAGTATCATAGGTATTCTCACTAAACAAATATCAACACTTTTACTCCCAGAGTCAAGTATGGAGACATGTTATATAGTTCAAACTTTTGAGATTGTAAAAATCTTATAGTGTGACCATTCAAATGAAACCTCTCCGGCAGTACTTTTGCATGGTACCATTTGTTTTTCAATATTTTGCATAAATTAAATTAAGGATTTTCCTTGAATTTTGATTTCGGGCACTCTTGTCTGTGAAGTGGGTTTTGACTGTATTGACTGTATTTCGGAAAATATCCACACTATATCATGGGCGGCATCTTAGAATTCCAATGGCAAGGGGTTTTTTTGGACTGGGATTCCGAAAGCATGGGGAGGGGGCGTGTGTTTAGGCCAGGAATTCTGAAGGCAAGAGGGGGGAGGGAGATGGCATTCCGATGGCATGGAGGGTAGAGCATTTTGGAATGTCCGAAGGCAGGAGGGGGGGGGGGGGGGGGGTGCTGTGTCAATTCCGTGTCAATGCCGTGCTTGGGTGTATGGATATTTTCTGGTATTGCCCAGATCTGAGGTTAGGAGATCACACCTTTTGGAAGACCTGTAGATCCACTTGTGTACATTATTACTGCAACATCTTCTGAATTAGGACCCCTTCGGACTAAAGATGCTAAAAGAGACAAAACTTGTTAAACTCTCTTAATCTCAGCACGTAGCTTCACCCTTGCTTGTGAAGTAGTATGGTTTTAACTTTTAAGTGTGTGGAAGACATCTTAAAGTGTGACTGAAGCTGACAACTACTGGATATACGCCACCTGACCAACCACCAATCACTGGCACTGCTTCACAGACCCCTGATGCTCTTTGTTGTTAACTCTTTTAAAATGTATTTAAATGCATCTGCTAAACTCAATAGCCACTTGAAAGTTGACCCTAAAGAAACAGGCTAATGACACTGAAAATCACCCAATAAAGAAACATTCATTTAGCTACTTACAGTCACTT
This sequence comes from Cladopsammia gracilis, assembly GCA_022457155.1. Taxonomy (NCBI): domain Eukaryota; kingdom Metazoa; phylum Cnidaria; class Anthozoa; order Scleractinia; family Dendrophylliidae; genus Cladopsammia; species Cladopsammia gracilis. The sequence continues at coordinate 1,402,520 of JAJGOT010000095.1, read as the reverse complement.
TGTGATTCTCCTATCTCTTCAACTTCCTTCATGGAATGGAGTTTTATTCTCCTTGAGAAACCTAGAAGGGCAGACTTCTTTACAACATTTCCAAGGTACACAATATGTTCAACTTTCGGCAGCCTGTCAATCACAGCTGAGAGCTTGCTGAGCAGGGAGGCGTCCGTGATGATAAATCTGACATCTGTTTCATTGATAGCATGAACAAAGCCCTCCTCTCCAAGTGTTGCATATACTGTAACAACTAAAAACAAGAGAAGACAGGATACCTTAAATAATGGCAGATTAGCCATGTCAATTTTTGTTCCGAATTGGGCGTATTGCTTATTTGCAAGAATGTCTTAAAAAAGTTGCAAATTTTCATATGAAAAGCACTTCTTGACGAGTCTTCTCCCTTCCAATCACATGCTTGGTTAAGCTTTTTTTTTCACTCACAAATCACACTGCCTAGCAAAATAATTCCCTTTGTGAAGTGACACAAGTGTTACCTGCTATTTATTTTTCATATTTATTTAGTTATCGCAAGTAGTTTTTTAAATTGCATATATGGAATATGAAATTTAATTTATTTATCTTTTACTGGTCTTTGGTACAATGTAATTTTTAAAAATATATATTTTAATTAATTAAGGGCCACAGTGTAAACTATTTAGTGTTTCTGTTTCTATTTTGCGTCTGTTTTAAACAAAAGGAAACAGAAGATGCCGACCACATTTTTTGGCCTGTTCTTTCTTGAAAACAAGGCAAAAAACATTGAATAAAATACATAGCAATTTTTTTCCATTGAATTGAAGGCCACATGCAAAATGTCAAGTAATTCTGAGCAAAAAAAATTGACCACCAAAAGATACTTAGGACATTCTTGCTGGGAGCCCTTCAATTGAAGTCAAGGGTTTGTTTTATGCAAAAAAAAAACATCATAGGCAAAGCACTGCTCTACCTTTGGGCAACTAGGAAATCTTTGTTTTTGCAACAGACATTTATGCTGGGCACCCCGGATTTCAAGGGTTTAGAAATATTGGCCTCCCAATATTTTTCTTAGAGCACAGCTGTGATAGGGTGACAGACGATGAAAGCCTTAAAGCGATAAAATCATTAAGCCTTAAAAGTTTGAAGGAAACTGTGGAGTAAAAAGAAAATGAACCTACTTGGGAAATTTTGAGCAAAGCAGCCCTGTGCAGAGATCATCCACTCTGCTTTTGTTTCAGAAAACAACACAATATTTTCTTTGAGTTGTTGCCCTAGAGCTGCTAGTCCACGTCCGAAAGCTCTTGCTCTGGCATCAACCTCAGCATACGTCAGCCAGCTGTATTCTCCACAAACTAGTTTCTTAAATACTCTTCCATTAGGTTGCATTTCATCTTCCTCTCTGAGAACTTCTCGTGTTCCTAGACATTTTCTGTATGGGTACAAGTTCACAGAGCGCCTGGAAAATAAAAGTTGTTTTGCTTTACTTTACCAGGGATAGAAATTAGCACAAGTCCACTTGCCCAGTAAGTGGGACTGTTACTGGGGACAGAGACAAAAGAAGCGTCCCCTGTAACGATCCCAGAAGTCATTGCGAAAGTTCACTCGGCCCAGTTTCCTTCTCATTTCTAAGGTGGCGAATTCATTCTATACTTTGTAAGTCTCATAAAAAAAGTAAATTTGAAGTGGATTGCAACATTTCAACTGCTTGCTGTTGGTCTTCATCAAATGACGAGTCTATGTGATTTGGATGGTTTTTCCCCCCCTTTTCACTTTCACTATTCACTTTTCACTTACACATTTTAAAAATAAAGAGAAATACATTTTGAGTAACGCAAAAACTGAAGAAAAATGTTTTGAATGTACTACAAAATAAGGAAAAGTAATATTTCAAGCGGGGGAGTCATAATTAAGAAAAAGATCAACAAAACAGATTAGGGGGGTTCAAATTCCAGACAGATGTCTGGGCATGTTCAAATCGGATGTTGTTAAACCTCTTTTTGCAGATGCCCTGACAGTATGAACAATTGAAGGCTGGGGACACAAACAGCCTATGTCAAATTTTGAAATTTTCACCCCCAAATTGTGGGGGGGGGGGGGGGGGTAGCCATAATGCATTATGTTGCTAAAATAATGGCTGGTTAACATTTTAAAAAGCTCAATTAGGCCAAAACATCCCACATTCTGAAAAGAAATGCTTTGTAGCCAAAATGTACCATAATTTGTCTTTTTTGTGTGTGAAAATACAGGATATTTTGGCCTGATTTGCTCTTAGACCAAAACAACCCACATTATGAAAAAAAAATCTTTTGATCTAAAGAGTCATATAGCATGCTTTGTAGCCAAAATGTACCATATTTTGTCTTTCTGTGTGCATGAAAATACAGGATGTTTTGGCCTGATCTACTCTCTTTTACTTTAACTTGCACAAACCTGTCATTGATAAAGTGCTTTCTCGGCTTAAAAACCACAATTTCCGAGTGAAATCTTTCAAAATTTGGCATGGGCTGGTTATATATGCCCCCAGCCCTTCTATTTTTGCTTCCAAAAGAACAACATTCCTGTAAACAATCTCCTAACACGGCAACACTGACGAAAATAGTCACTTAGATTTGGTACCAGTATTATGGTGGGTGGTTGAAGTGTATCTAACATTATCATAAAAATCGGCATTTATTTGTGTCTAATCTACTTGTCTGAAAATTGGTACAGAATTTGACAATTTTGGTGTGAAAATGGACCTAGATTTTGCTAATTTAGCTTGACAAGTGTCGGAAATTTGAAGTGGTGAGGTATGGTGGTTAGGCAGGGAAATGTTTTTGTGCGGCCATTTTCTGCTTGCCAATGTTTTTTTTCGTTCCTTGCTTGACAGACTAAGCTGGGAAAGAGGCACTGCTTATGTCCTGTCAAGAAGCCGGCCACATACTCCAACACACCCCCACCCCACCCCCTGCTGAAAAGTTTTCATTTGAATTTTGACACTCTGTGGAGTCACCTTGTGCAATGTAATAAACAGCAGAGTACTGCTTGGTGGGAGTGAAACAGCTGTGAAACAATCACGAGCACTTCTCGGTTCTGGATAGTATCACATCACCATTACAAAGTTTGGGAGTTACTTCTCAGCTGTTGGTCTGTCAGCTAAATATTGTGCTGTACAGCACATCAGCACATACGTAATCACAACGTTACAATGTACAAGAAGGGGCAGATCCATTCGAGCTTAAAATTTAGAGCAACTGAACCGTAACATGGCACCGAGACAGTAAAAATTCGGTATAAAATTACAAAAGCTAATCAAATATTGGGAAAAAATTGAATAGCACAATGGTTAGAAGTTTCATGGCCGAGACACAGCTGTGTACGTACGTTCACAAAAAGTTGCAATAAGCTTAAATATCACGAGTGATAGAAAAATCAACCTTTGGTCTTTGATTATCAGGAACAGTTACTCGGGACCTTGAATAGCCTTTATAGGTGTGTTTAGTGGTGGGGGTGGATATTCGATACGCTCCATTTCTCGAACAAGACCGGTTTGCGTCAGGTCATAGAACGTACGGAATCCCACATAAACAAACAGGTTAACTTGCGCGCCATGTTTCTTGGTATAGTTTCCCTGTCTCAATAAGAATATCCCGTTTCAAAACAGGCGTATCATTTAGGGAAATAATTATTGGTGGCCTCTTGATCTGAAATCAAAAACCTTCTATTCCAGACCTATAAACGATCGAGGCGACCTGCCCACGATGTAAGAATTAGCTTACATACGTACGCGTAGAACTGTCGATTCTATATCTCACCGTTAACATATGTTACTTACTTTCATTTATTTGCTAATACACGACAACTAAAATATATTCAAAATTGCTTTTATGACTTACTTGAATAGTTGATCCAAGGTATGTACGCCATCGTATAGAGTTGTAACCAAAGAATCAAAGTGTTCAACACATCTGTACGGAGCGCCTGGAAATTGACCAACAGGCTTCGCTTGCAATTTATTTCGCGGCCGATAATGTTTTCTTCCAACTAGATAATACCATGGCAAAAAACTGACTATTCCCCAAAACCAGCCAGCTATGTTAAGGCTGAAGAGAAACACGTTTTCCACCAACGACCTCTCCATGTTGTAATAGTGAAGAGACCTTGAATCAAAAGGAAGAAACCGGGTTGTGCGGTGAACAAAGTCCACATGACCCGTCACTCAGCTTCCCGCCGGCTGCCTGCGCGCGCATTATATCTGCATTTTTCGTCAAAAGACAAAACGGAGACTTTGTTTTCGTAAACAAATGCTATCGACTATCTGCCGGTGTTATCCGGATCGTGTTCTGCAAACTAAAACAATTTCAAATTTACCTAGCCGAAGTTTTTTTTCTCAGGTCCGAATCTTGCTTGGGTCAGCTGATAACCCGGGGCTGCTTATCGCTAAATTAAGAAGTATCAATGACGTCATAGTGGCAATAAAAGGCTCGATCAAAGTTCATTACGTATTTTATAAAAGGCTCGATCAAAGTTCAGTACGTATTTTATTCACGAGATGACTCCACGGGGGTAGGGAGGAATGCTTTGTCGTTTTTGAAGAACAGTCGAACCGGCCTTCCGTAAGCGGATGCCCTCGGACCAAGGGTAAGTGTCCGCTTAAGGGAGATTTCCGCTTACTGGAGGTTGAAAAAAAAAAATGCACCAGAGGTCCCATAACCAGTACACGTCTTTTAAAGCTTTTATTAAAGACCACTTGCAATTGTACTCGCTCCAGGGGGCGGGAAGAAGAGAGACCCTGGGAACGAGGTTGGATTGTTGGATGTTGCATTTTATATCACACATAAATTTAGCACTAATTTAAAAACTGCGGTTCAAGATTGAAAGACTTGCCGCTAAATATATGCACAGCACATATATACATACATATTAAATAATCCTAGCAGTCGAAATTAAGAAGCGGTCAAAGTGGGAAAAAAAAAATCGCCGTGACCGCGGTTAGGGAAGTGCCCGCTTACAGGAGGGGTTCATTAGTGGAGGTTGGACTGTATATCAAAACGTTTTCTGTTTTTAACAGAATTCTTTTTTATGCTTTTAAAGAATATAGTTAAAAATCTACGTTCTTAAAAGTATTCATTTTTACAAAACTATTTATATTTCAAGGTCTGTAACATGACAGAATTTGTGCAGTTTTCTAAGCAGTGCATTACTGTGCGGCAATAAATTTTTGCGGGATCGCGGGAGTTAATTTTGCGGAAGGGCGAATTTTTGTGTTTTGTGGGAACTGATTTTGCGATCAGGAAATACTGGTTTTTCTAGCTGGGGATTAATTTTTTGAGATTTGCAGGAAGTCGCGATCGTGTTCAATTAGAATTACAACATTTTCGGGTTTTTTTCAGTACATGCAATAGAAGATAGAAATACAGTCGAACTTCCCGTAAGCGGACAAATGTCCGCTTACTGGGAAGATATCAAACATCTTAATTTGTTCGTTTTGAATTTTTTTTTTCACTCTATATATATATATTTAAAACGTCAAGCAAAACTGCATTTGAATGAAAAGATTGATCTCTTTATTGCAAAGGAGTTAGTCAGAGCTATTTGCAGGAAGTAATATTTTAAGTCCAAGGAAACTTTCTGTGGCAATTTAACCCTATTCAGACTGAGGGGTGGGAGGGGGGGGCTTTTCGACCACCCCCCCCCCCTCCAGTAAAATTGTGATAACTCTTACACCGATATAGCTATGAGGCTGAAATTTTCTGACTTTTCCTAGAATTTATCTAGGGACATTTTGGTATCCATAACCTGCCAGTGTGATTAACCATGTTGTTATGGCAACCGGTTTTTGACACATAGGTTTTCAAAATATTAAAGTATGGTGAATTTTTTATTTTAAGATTTTGTTCTTTGACTTATAGTGCATTTTCTTGTTAGAATAGTTTTTTCTTGGGACTAGTTCTTGAAAGACATCAAAAATTTTTAACATCAAATATTTGGGGGGAGGGGTAGGTAAATTTTTGCTCTCTTTTACTTATAGACAAACAAAAAAAAAATCCAAGATGGCGGATCCAAGATGGCGGACAATAATTTCAAAATTATAGTTTTATCGCTTTTTATTGCTTTTTCTCGCTTTACAAGTGTGTCCTTGTTTGTATTTATTATGTTTTAATATTAAAGAGATGATTTTACAGTTATATTTGATATTTTAAGTATCTGGATGGAAAAATATCAAAGAAACGTCGGTAAAACAAAAAATTACGTCAGTGTGACGTCATAATTGGGTGTGACAGGTCAAAACTAGGTGTGAGGTTTCCTTGTATGGAGGTGAACATTGAGTGAAAATTTCATGGTCCTAGCCTTACTGGTTCCAGAGATATAGAGAGGGAACCGAGGAGCCCCCCCCCCTCCCCCCCCTCCCCCCCCCACAGTCACAGATTTCCTAAAAAAGCCCAGTCTGAATAGGATTAATGATAATTTGTGAGCCCTATAGACCACTTTCATAATGGCAGCCGATTTATTTATTCTTTTATATGTATGTTAATTAGCCTCACTGGCCTCGGTAACATGTGCAAAATTCAAAACAATTTTTACTCTAAAATGAGGCCAGTGAGGCTAATTAGCATACATATAAAAGAATAAATAAATCGACCGCCATTATGAAAGTGGTCTATGAAATGTTTTGACCGCTTATATTTCAAACATGAAAAAAAATAATGTTAAAAAATGTTTTTGCGGTTTATTTAAAATCGAACAGTTTTATTTGTTTAAAATTTTCCCATTTTGTATGCAACGATATGCAGATTATAGCGCATTTATTAACTTGTCGCGGGTAGCCCCAAAATCGAAAGATATTTAGGAAAAACCGTTTTTCGCCATATTTGTTTACCATTGCTATGGAAACGCTGATTAACATAAACAGAGCATCATCGCAAACTTTCATCCAAGCCTAAAATTCAGATTTATTGAGTTAAAGTAAGATTATGTACAAGCCATTCAAAAAGGGAAGTGTGACTCAAAAAAAACTACTTCGAGCCACCTTAGGATATCCGACACCTCAACTTCGTTCCCATGGTCTCGCCCCTGGAGCGAGAGAAGAGCTCTCTTATCTCGCTCTAGGGGGCGGGAAGATGAGAGACCATGGGAACGAGGTTGCCGACATCTTGGAAGGTCTTGGTATCGAAACCCGGGGGCGGGGGGACTCAACAAAATTTTGAATAGGGATGCTCCGCCGGAGGTCCGAACCCTTAACCTTTCATATACCATTTTTGGCTTTACAATCTCCCGCTCATATTTTATCTACTACATAAAACAAACAAACGATAAAAAGTAATACAAATAACAACAAAATTAATAAACAATTAAATAACAGAATTTCGTTTAAAAATGTGCAAATCTAAAATTAACGTCAATAGAAATAAAAAAGAGAAACCCCCTACAGGACTAGCCTGCGAGCAAGCTGTGCTGGGTTAAAGGGGATTAGGGAGCCCCACTCATTCCCTCCCTAATCCCCTTAAACCCATCACAGCTTGCTCGCAGGCTAGTCCTATCTATCCTATCTATCCTCCCCCCTATCCTATCTATCCTGCCCCCTATCCTATCCTGCTCTCCTACCTACCCCTACATCTCACGTATATGTTCACGTTTGGTATATATAACACTTGGAAGAATCACTGGCTTCATTGTGGTACAGCCTGTATTTACAAAACATTCAATAATAATGACTAATGACTAATTGAAATACGCAAATGAATAAATGGAATACGCAATGAATAATGACTGAATGAAAGGAGTAACTCTTGTCCATGTCGGACATTTTCTTATCATGTTTAAAATGTATCATAAAACTTTCTAACGCATGCGCATGAGTATAGGCTGCTTGGAGCCTCTTGTTGCTATGTATATCGTAGTTCGTCGAACATATCACAGCCTGAGTCAGTCAAACATTCCATCGTGTTTCATGTGAAGCAGAACAACTTGTGTCAAAGCTGGAGCTCTTATAGAAACGTAGAAAATCGCCTATGAATATTGAAACAATAGAAATTTGTCAATGAGCAAAAATAAGACCAGTTTCCAAAAATCAAAGAGGTCACTTTTAAGCTCATTAACCGATTTCTATTATTTCAATATTCATGGATTAATATCTTTATGATCTGGCAATTCTAGGTAGAGTTGTAAAAAATACGCATGCGTGAATATTTCGTGCAAATGTCAAAGCTGCAGCTCTTATAGAAACGTAGAAAATCGCCTATCAATATGGAAACAATAGAGATTTGTCAATGAGCAAAAATCGAAAGGTCACTTTTAAGCTCATTAACCGATTTCTATTGTTTAAATATTCATGGGTTAATATCTCTGTGAAAAAGGGGATTTGCCAGGCAATTCTAAGTGAGTTGGAAAGAATATGCATGCGTGCGATTTGTCGCGTAAAAATCGTATGTGTTAAGCCTTTACAGCTTTAATCAAAACCAATTATTATAGTTGTTATTAAAGACCAAAGCTAAGATGATAGATCATGCACTCTTCATTGGTTTGTGGTTATTATTATAGGTTTTATTGCATATTGTTGTCTTTTCTTATTAACAAAATAATTAATAACGATAAATAACATTGTGAAATTGGTTAATAATTCATAACAGTTATGACCAAAAAAGTAATACAAATGTTACAAATAACAACAAAACTAATAAACAATTAAATAACAGAATTTCGTTTAAAAATGTGCAAATCTAAAATTAACATCAATAGAAAAAAAAAAAGCAAAACCCCCTACAGGACTAGCCTGCGAGCAAGCTGTGCTGGGTTAAAGGGGATTAGGGAGGCCCCTCTCATTCCCTCCCTAATCCCCTTTAACCCAGCACAGCTTGCTCGCAGGCTAGTCCTATCTAGGCTAGCTATCCTATCTATCCTGCCCTCCCTATCCTATCTATCCTGCCTCCCCCCTATCCTATCTATCCTGCCCCCCCTACCTACCCCTACATCTCACGTATATGTTCACGTTTGGTATATATACGACTTAGAAGAAACACTGGCGCCATTGTGGTACAGCCTTCATTTACAAAACATTCAATATTAATGACTAATGACTAAATGAAATACGCAGATGAATAAATGGAATACGCAATGAATAATGACTGAATGAAAGGAGTAACATTTTCTCGGACATTTTCTTATCATGTTTAAAATGTATCATAAAACGTTCTTACGCATGCGCATGAGTATAGGATGCTTGGAGCCTCTTGCTGTTATGTATATCGCAGCCTGAATCAGTCAAACATTCCATCGTGTTTCATGTGAAGCAGAACAACTTCGAACATGTCAGTGTCAAAGCTAAAGCTCTTATAGAAACGTAGAAAATCGCCTATGAATATGGAAACAATAGAGATTTGTCGATGAGCAAAAATAAGACCAGTTTTCAAAAATCAAAGAGGTCACTTTTAAGCTCATTAACCGATTTCTATTATTTCAATATTCAGATCATGGGTTAATATCTCTGTGATCTGGCAATTCTAAGTAGAGTTGTAAAGAATACGCATGCGTGAATATTTTGTGCAAATGTCAAAGCTGGAGCTCTTATAGGAACGTAGAAAATCGCCTATGAATATGGAAACAATAGAGATTTGTCAATGAGCAAAAATAAGACCATTTTTCAAAAATCGAAAAGGTCACCTTTAAGCTCATTAACCGATTTCTATTGTTTAAATATTCATGGGTTAATGTCTCTGTGAAAAAGGGGATTTGCCAGGCAATTCTAAGTGAGTTGGAAAGAATACGCATGCGTGCGATTTGTCGCGTAAAAATCGTATGTGTTAAGCCTTTACAGCTTTAATCAAAACCAATTATTATAGTTGTTATTAAAGACCAAAGATAAGATGATAGATCATGCACTCTTCATTGGTTTGTGGTTATTATTATAGGTTTTATTGCATATTGTTGTCTTTTCTTATTAACAAAATAATTAATAACGATAAATAACATTGTGAAATTCGTTAATAATTCATAACAGTTATGACTAACAAAGTAATACAAATGTTACAAATAACAACAAAACTAATAAACAATTAAATAACAGAATTTCGTTTAAAAATGTGCAAATCTAAAATTAACATCAATAGAAAAAAAAGCAAAACCCCCTACAGGACTAGCCTGCGAGCAAGCTGTGCTGGGTGAAAGGGGATTAGGGAGGCCCCTCTCATTCCCTCCCTAATCCCCTTTAACCCAGCACAGCTTGCTCGTAGGCTAGTCCTATCTAGGCTAGCTATCCTATCTATCCTGCCTCCCCCCTATCCTATCTATCCTGCCCCCCCCCCCCCCCACCTACCACTGGCGCCATTGTGGTACAGCCTTCATTTACAAAACATTCAATATTAATGACTAATGACTAAATGAAATACGCAGATGAATAAATGGAATACGCAATGAATAATGACTGAATGAAAGGAGTAACATTTTCTCGGACATTTTCTTATCATGTTTAAAATGTATCATAAAACGTTCTTACGCATGCGCATGAGTATAGGATGCTTGGAGCCTCTTGTTGTTATGTATATCGCAGCCTGAATCAGTCAAACATTCCATCGTGTTTCAGAATTTTTCGCCTTACAACGAGAAGTTAGACAAGGCTGTCCGTTATCTGGAATCCTATTCACTCTTTGTGCTGAAATTTTAGCAAACGCCAAAAGAAATGATGAAAATATTTCGGGTATTAAAATTTACGGCAAAGAATTCAAAATCTCTCAATATGCCGATGATACAAACTGCCTTTGTGTCTGACACAGCTTCTGCAGAAAATTTGTTTCATCTTCTTTACGCCTTTCAAGAATGCTCCGGCCTGGAGATCAATACATCTAAGACAGAAGCAATGTGGATAGGTGCAAATAAAGATAAGGTGTCAACACCTCTTAATATTACTTGGCCCTCAGGAACAATATATGCACTTGGGATTAATTTCTCGTACAATGAAAAAGAATCTTATCAAAAGAATTTTGAAGAAAAATTTAAATCTATGAAAAATGTATTAAATTTATGGAAGCCAAGAAACTCGAACCTTGCACGGCCGAATAACTATTTTAAAATCCCTCGCTCTATCAAAACTTATATATAACACATCGGTACTTAAATTTCCTGCGATCTTCATAGCCTCGGTGAAACAAGCTATTTGTCACTTTGTTTGGAATAACAATCCAAAAATTAAACATAACACGATGATTGACCCAATATCAAAAGGCGGCCTAAATTTGCCTGACTTTGAAATAATAAATAATGCACTTAAAGTAGTCTGGATAAGAAGATTATTTGAAAGCAAAGAAGATGTCAGCTGGAGCCACATTCCTCTAACATTTATACGACACTTAGGAGGCGCGTTTTTATTAAAATGCAACTAAGATTTAAATTACCTCAATGTAAATATCCCAATTGAATTCTATAAAGATATAATTCTAATTTGCAGACAATGAATCAGCACACCCCGCAAACCAAAAAACAAATACTAGAAGAAATCATATGGAAAAATAAATATATAAAAATAGAAGGTCTGTCTGTATATTACCAAGAATGGCACAACGCTGGAATCATTAAAGTTAAATACATCTTCGATAAAAACAAATTCCTTACACCTAACGAATTCTGCAATAAGTTTCATTTAAAATCTTCAAACGTTCTTAAATATCTCGGATTGTGTAGCGCCTTCCCCCGCGAGTGGATTCGTACACTAAAAGTAACCAACCAAATCCCTACTCCGGCTGTTCCAGTAATGTCGACATAATACCGATAAACAAACTTTCCTGTAAAATAGCGACTGAATTTTTAATCAACAAGAAGTTTCAACCTCCAACTGCAGAAAGAAGAATGAATCAAGCTAATTTAGATGACAATGCAATAAAAACTATCTACAAAATCCCTTTTAACGTCACTAAAGATATCAGACTGTCCATATTTCAGTATAAAATTGTACACCATATTCTGCCAACTAACGCAACTCTATTTAGAGATAAAATTAAAGAACAGGATCAATGCCACCTGTGCGAACAAAAGCAAACATTAAAACATTTATTTGTAACTTGCTTACATGTCCAAAGCTTCTGGACAAAATTTACACATTGGTGGAATACCAAAAATGATGACTCCATCGAGCTTAATGAAGAAAATGTCATCTATGGCTTTACAAAAAATTTTGCCCTACAACTTGGTTTGAACCTCTGTTTAATAATAGCGAAATATTACATTTACACTGCTTCGAGAGAGAATGACTAGTACTTCTTTGAAACCTTCCTTGCCGTTCTTAAAAGTAAACTCGATATAGAAAAGCACAAATCAAAAACGCAAATAAATCTGTAAAACATTATAGTCAAAATATCAACTCCTCTATATGTATATGTATATGTGTATATATATTTCCTTTTGCTAGTCGTTACCTTTCTCACATTTTCTTTTATGTATTTTTACACCTTATTTATTTACCTACCATTTATGTAACATTAATTACTCGTTCAGTATTATTCAATAAAAAAAATTTTGGGCTCAATCATGTCGTTGTCGCGTTAAATGTTCTACGTAGTATCAGCTTTGCTCACTTGTTTTCAGTGTTAACAGCCGATCAAGCTAGTGAAAATTTGCATATTTTTCCGCTTTGCTCCAACTCATTGTGAGCTAAAAAAGAACAGAGCAGTACAAAACAAATTTAAACATGATTTTATTTATAAAACAAATTTTTAACAGGTTTAAGCAAACACTAGTGAATAAACAAGAATGATGAATCTAACATGAAAGGAACATATTTTCAGAAAGTAATTATTAACTTTATACTTTGCTGAGCATTGAATATTTAGGAAATATGATAAAAGGTCAAAATATATTTTATATCAATATAACTAAACATTTTGTCTCTACATGTTCCATAACTAAGCAAGGAAAGAAATATATATATATATTTTTAAATATTGCAATAGATTTTACCTACATAATTATATTGGGTGAAATGGTAGAGTGGCCAAAACAACAGACAATTTTGTGGTTCATGAGCAACAACAGGGGGTGCTAGGCACACAAGCGAAAGAAGAAAAGAGAGAAGCATCTCTCGTTTCTTCTCTCCTTGAATTCTTCGTGCTCTGCTCTTGTGGCTTGCGTACCATGCATGGAAGGGTCATTTGTGACGTCCAGAAGGTTCCTATTGTCCTCTTAAAAGAGATACCCATATTGATTGAGGAGGGGGCAAACATGGCACAAAGTACACCATTTCTATGATAAAAACTAACTGTCAGTGTGTCAAGTAATTTCCATAATATTTTTATGAATCATAAACTTGGCCAATGCTTTCACTGATTCAATTTGAGTGTCAACTTACTGTCAGCCAACTGTCACATTTTTTTTAAGTTTTCATATATTTGTCTGTAAACACGGCATAAAATTTTAAATGAAAATATATGAAAACCTTAAAATGTCATTACTTTGTGCTGCATTGGCTACCTACTTCAAATTTGATCAGTAAAAAACTTTTGACTGGTACCTAAGTTTAAAATCAATACATTTACAGAGATTATTACTCAAAAGACTACCGTTTTTATCTTAGAAATAGTATAAATTATTTTGTATGTTTTGCACCCCCTAGGCAACTCATAATTTTAAGGTTCAAACAGACAACTCAGACTTTCTACATCATTACATACCGTACAAGAAACTAAAATGTTATTTTATAGAGTTATTGTTAAGTTTTTTCTCTTATCCATAAAATTAAAATGTGCTTAATTTATTCACGTATAGATGCATCAAATTCCTTTCTATCCAAGAAAACAACCTTTCAATAAAAAAAAAAATTACCATCTTTTTTTTCTCAAAGATGTTTGAAATGCTGTGCTCTATTAAAGTAAGTGGACAGTTTCTGGGAGTAACTACCCATTCAATAGAGTCAATTATGGAGACATGTTGTGTGGTTCTAACATTCCAGTCTTTGGACAAAATCCTTTGGTGTGACCATTCATATGAAACCTCTTCAGCAGTACTTTTGCATGGTACTATTTGCTTTTCAATATTTTACAAAATGAAATTTGGGAGTTTTTGTGAATAATTTTAGACACTCTGGAAAGTTAAAGGGTTAACAGCCTGAATTAACATTCCTCGTATTCAACAAAACCAGAAGCTGAGAGAAATTAGCATTTTTCATGGCATTGTGCCCTGCCAATTAATCAAAAAATAAAGATGAATTCAGAACTACTGCTTACATATCAGGCAGCTGAATTATTAATACTTTGTGTTCAATGTCATTCCCAACTGAAAAGTTAACAAGTTTCATTAAGTTTCCTGTTCTGGGCCCAGTTGCTCAAAACGTGGATAGCGCTATCCACTGGATAAATCACCATCCAGTGGATAGCGCAATGCATTTTGTTAACATTTATCCACTGGATAGTGATTTATCCGGTGGATAGCGTTGTCCACTCTTTGAACAACTGGGTCTCGTTCTTTTGCTCTCCTTTTTAGAAAACAAACTCCACCAATTTTTACAAGCTAACGCCTGGTTTTCACTAGCGACATAAGCAGAAGAATTTGCAACAAGTTAAAACAAACAATAACATAAGGATAATATTGATCCTTATGCTAATACTCATGCTTATGTTTATGTCTGGCCCGTTTTCATGTGGACATAATTTATGTGCTGTTATGTTTCCGCTTATGCTTTTGTTGCTCGTGAAAACCAGCCTTAAGTTTTGAAGCACTTATTGAAGAAAACGTTTCTGCCAAGTGAGCAAAAACTTCGTACAATCTGTTGCTTATTAGCTGCTTATCTTACACAGGAAAAAATAGCAGGTTCCCATTTTTGGATATTTTAGGGTATTTAATAAATACCCATATAAATCCCAAATTTGGTAGAGTGAGACAAGCCCCAACCAGGGAACGTGGTTGGGAATTCCCAGGTTGGGACTTGTCTCACTTTGCTAAATTTGGGAATTTTGTTGGTGTTCTGTAAATACCCTAAAAAATCCCAAAATGGGAATCAGGTATTTTTTCCTGTGTTATGAGTAACAAGTTCGATTGCTTGCAGTTCCTTTTTTCATTGTTGAGCAGACAAACAAGTGGATCAAAGCTGGCGGGTGAAACTGGATCGCACATAACAGCCTTCCCCAAGTTCTTTCCCCAGTCTTATCTTGCCAAGTTTGTTTTGCTCCTTTGCTTGCCTGCTCACTCTAATAATTAACCTGCCTGTTCCACTACTGTACAGTGCAGAAAGGGAATGCAAGGACTCGACAAATAAGCCAACCAATGATGTTGAACAGAGAAAAAGTTATTAACAAAATTGACAGAGTTTGTTTTCATTCAATACAGAAGAGTCAATAGAAACTACAGCTCAGAAACTCTTCTAGCAGGGAATAACTGCTTGTGTTTCTTCAGCACACACAACCTCCACTCTGTTGCTGGGGTTCCTGTGGTGTGTCTTTTAGTTTCACTTCTATTAGGTCATCTTTGTTTGTTTTGTCTGTTGTGCTTTCCATGCCTGGTAATGCCGCAGCAACTCTTCTGAAGAGCTAATGAAACAGCAATATAAAGCATTAATTGAAATATATGAAAATCACAGATTTATCTTCACACTAAACAGACATCCCTACCTTGCCATAGAACCATAAAATTAAACCAAGACAGAGTTTAAATGAAAAATACAGGTCTATTATCTACTCCAGAAGTTATGGAAATTCCAGGAGGGGCATAGGGAACATATGAGGAGACAAAAGAGTGCCCTCTTGTTAAGCTATCTTTACAATTAACAGTTATCCCTGCATTGTCAAAGAACCATAAAAATTAAACCAAGATACAGAGTTTAAATGAAAAAAGGTCTCTATTATGCAAGCCAGAAACTTTGGAGATACTGAGCAATAATTAACTTCCATGGGGGACAGTGGGATTACATGTGGAGACAAAAGAATGCCCTCTTTCTTAGCGACTACCATTCAATGGCTTCTGAACACAGGAGCAATAACCAACATGTCATTTGTTGGAATGTGGTAATTCCAGCCCATCTTAGTTTTGAAAGCTAAATGT
Organism: Cladopsammia gracilis; assembly: GCA_022457155.1. Taxonomy (NCBI): domain Eukaryota; kingdom Metazoa; phylum Cnidaria; class Anthozoa; order Scleractinia; family Dendrophylliidae; genus Cladopsammia; species Cladopsammia gracilis. The sequence continues at coordinate 1,386,554 of JAJGOT010000095.1, read as the reverse complement.
ACATGTATTGCAATATAATCAAGTTATTTTTTTGCACCTGTTTTACATTGTATCCTGCTTTTGCACTTGTTTCTATAAACATCACATTTAATTCCTTTGCTTTTCTTTCTCCTTCTTCTGTTGTCACTTGTCTGGGTTATTTTAAAAATTGAAAACAGAATTAGTTAATAAACACTTTCATTCACACTTTTCACCAACAACATAAAAAGAAACAATTAAGTAAGTCCAGGATAAAAATTTGACCTTTTGTCAGAGAGATCTGTCTTGTTTCCAACCAACATAATAATCACATCACTGCCTCTTTCTGTTCTCACATCATCAATCCATTTAGCTGTTTGTTGAAATGAGTTATAATCTAAAAAAATATGACACAACAGCTTAAATGTTATGGTTTTACCCTATCAAAAATAAAGGATAGTAATAGTTATCAATGCAGAAAAATAAGAGACATTTTAAATAAAAACACTCTGATTATGTTACCCCTTCAATTCATTGCCAGAGTCAAGCTTTATATGTCGAGTAGTGTAGTTCTAACTTTTGAGTCTATGGATAAAATCTTAAAGTGTGAACATTTAAATAAAACCCATTGAGCAGTACTTTCCAGTGGTGTTGTTTATTATGCTGTAAAAGGTGGTTCTAACTTTTAAGTCTGTGCGACCATTCAAATGAAAGCTACTGAGCAGTAAGTACTTTCTTGTGGTGATGTTGATACTCCCAGTATTAGTTCTCACTAGTTGGGCATACACATTCTCAGTTCTAAGTGATCTGTGGATGAAATCCTAAAGTGTGACCACTCAAATAAAAGCTATCGAGCAGTACTCTCCTGTGGTACTGTTTATTATGCTGTACAAGGTAGTTCTAACTTTTGAGTCTGTGGATGAGATCCTATAGTGTGACCATTCAAATAAAAGCTATCGAGCAGTACTTTCCTGTGGTACTGTTTATTATGCTGTACAAGGTGGTTCTAACTTTTGAGTCCAAGGATGAAATCCTTTAGTGTGGCCATTCAAATGAAAGCTACTGAGCAGTACTTTCATGTGGTACTGTTCATTATGCTGTACAAGGTGGTTCTAGCTTTTAAGTCTGTGGATGAAATCCTAATAAAAGTTATCAAGCAGCACTTGCCTGTGGTGCAGTTTATTATGCGCTACAAGGTGTTTCTTACTTTAAAGTCTGTTGATTAAATCCTAAAGTGTGATCATTTAAATAAAAGCTCTTAAGAACTATTTTCCTCTTCTACTGTTTCTTTTCAGTTATTTATTAACAAAAATTAATTAATAAAAATTGGGATTATCTTCAATTGCTGATTTTGGTCACTCTTGTAAGAGTTGCATGGTTAAAACACAAAGTAAAATCCATTTACTTGTTATGTCATAAACTACAACAGCCACACTTGAGTCCCGTATATAGCTTGGTATTAAGCTTCGAAACCTCTCCTGACCGGCTGTGTCCCACAGTTGAAGTCGAACCTGAGATAACATAAAAAAAACCCAACTCTTTCCAATTACCTCCAATTTTAGGTGCCATAGGTGAGTCCAAATGACAGAGCACAGTACTCTACTGTTTTTGCTGAGTGCCCTGTCATTTGTGACATCATTATGACATCTTGGTTGTCTTAAGCAGAATTTACTGGGGTATAAGTTGGTGTCTACACACATAAATTGTTTATGTCGGTAAGTAAACCCAGTCCTTGCTTCCCTTGTGGAGAGCGGCAATAGGGGTTCTGTATCGGCCCAGTTACAGGTTTTGCACAAGGTACTTCTCATTACACTTGGCATCTTGGGCAGGTAATTGCTACCTGTGGCACCCCCTCAGCTCTGTACTGCTCAGGGACAGCAGGGTCATATGAAGAAGGGAAGCCTGCACGCATCCTTCAAAATCGCAGCTGCCGCCCACAAGAACCCGCAGATTCTTTAGCTTGTCAACTGTCAAATTTTAACCGTTCGCGAACAACACCGCCAGCAAGACAGGCGAATAAGTTATAGAAACACAAGTTTCTTCCTGAGATGTTTTGAGCCAAACACGAGCCATGTTAGCCAAGAACATTATTTTTCTAGAGAACAATGCATTTGGCTACAGTGTTGTTAAACAGGTAAAAATGTTGCAATTTGCATATGTCAAAAGTAATTTGAAACCTTTCCAGTCATGCATAATGCAGCTATTTCATAAAAACATCTCTTGATCAGACACCACGAAAATATATCCAATGTTTTTCCCTCTGAATCCAAAACATAGAAAAGAAAATTAAATGAAAAAGTGATTGCTTTAAGGTTATTTTAGCCTGAGAAACATTCACTAGCGCTTTGCGTCCAAAATTTGGACGCAGACATTTTCATATTCTGAAATCTGTGTGTAGGCTCCCCCTTGCTGACACCCTTCCAAGCCAGGAGCCTGTTCGCAGGCTACTCAGGGTGGGGAGTAAGTTTTTCTGGACTGGGTTGACTTGTCCCCAGAACATTATACCAGCAACGACATCTACATGTACCATGCAGTTACACTTTTAGCCAGAAATTAAAAAGTGAGCATCCTGAAGACATTTCTGGACAATCATCAATTTTTAAAGGATTAGGTGCAATTTTCATCAATTCTTCAAAATGTGAGATGCCTGGGGTGCTTACCATTATTTTTGTAGGAAAAAACAGTTGGGGTGACCATTACATAATGGTAAGCGATTTTCCAAATCTACCGACCAACCGACGAGATCGCCCTTACCATTTAAATATTCCATTTCCCCATCCGGGTACCCAGACCATTAACTCAATTCTAAATTCAAATGGTAAGGTAATTTCCAACGTTCCATTCCGAAACGGAAAACAGGACTACCTCTGGAGGTACTCCACAATTATTTCTGAACAGATTTTCCGGAAATTGTCTGAACCATTTGACTTTGAACCAAAATTTCTGGAATTTTTTTCATAGAGTAAATACTGACTTCCTGAAATATAGAAAAAGTACATAAAAATCTCAGTGCAGTTTGCGGAACCAAGTTTCAAACATGTTCACCAGCTATGATTCGCATACCACAATTTGCCAATTGTCAGAAAAATTGCGTTTTTTTTTTTGTGGATGTTACTATTTCAGGAAGAAAGCAGTTCCTTCACCATCGTCTTATCTTGGGCAAATCATGATGGGCAAAACATAGTCATCGAATCATGTTTGAAAAACCTGGGTCTGCAGTCTGTGTGTAATCATCTGAAAAAGGTACGTGTAACTTGACAAGTGCCCTGATTTAAATTTTTTTTTTTGTTTTTATTTTCATTTGTCTCAGAATATGAAAATGAATCTGACATAAAGGAAAATAAAAATTAAACTGGTTTAAAAAAATTTCAAATCAAAGAAAAATTTCAACCACAACACAAGCTTACTGTTCTGTCTTCCAGGTACATTGTTTTTGACAAAAAGTCTATTCCAATAGTGGCCTACAAAAAAAAAAGAAAATATTGTTAGCTGGAGTAGAGTGATTTTACTTAATCTGTAAAACAAAATGTTAATTAACAAAATAGACAAAAGGAAACAAAAATAATTAACAAGGAGTATTATTCCAAAGTCTACAATAGATTAGAGTGATTTTACAAAACCCATAAAACAAAATTAAACAGCCATTGTTAGGGTGATTTTACTTAACCCACGAAACAAAGTGTGATAGTCAGTGCTTATAAAAATATGAAATAGTCAAAAACAGAAGATTTATACACCAAATGCAAATATAGTGGCCAATTAATTATTCCTTTATATGTAAGTTAATTAGCCTAACTAGCCTCATTTTAGAGTAAATATTCTTTTGAACTTTGCACATTCTAACGAGGCCAGTCAGGCTAATTTACATACACATAAAAGAAAAATAAATTGGCAGCCATATTTGCATTCGGTTTATGGAGTGATAGGGAGTTATTACCCCATAATCTATATGAGAGCTTTTGTAAAACTACTATGTAAAATCACTTGATGTAAAATCACTTGAAGTAAAATTAATGACAACCAATGGAGTATAACTTAAATATTAAGGTGGTTGTAATGTATCTAAAATTATAATTTACATCACCATTTATTTGCGTCTATTAATCTACATAATTTGAGCAACATTTTGTAGCTGTCATATTCATGCATGTGGATTAAAATAAAAGAATCCAGTTTAATTACTAAACATATAAAAGCTTCCTTGATAAAACTGCAGGAATGTAAGGAAATATATTTTTAATTCTCAAATCTGATAAAAAATTTGCCACGTAAAAATATGTACTGCCTTAAATGAATCAAGCCCACTTTGTATATTTTACCTTCCACCCTATAATTAAAGCATTTTAGCTTATAGCCCTTCGTCTATATTTTAACTTGGTCCCAAATGCTCATATTGCCATTGCGAAAATGGAATATTTACCCTTGTGCCTCGATTGCAAAATATGTAAACTGTAATACCTAATACCAGATTGGAAAACGCTAATGCTATCATCTTTTTACTTCTCAAAAACAGACTCCAAGCTCTCTGCTCATAGGCGGTTATTTCAGACAAATTAAGAAAAATATAGGAAACGCCGGTTGCAAATCTTCTTCTTAAACTTACTTGATAAGTGTTGTCAAAGCTGTCATACATAAATCTTGTTATAAGTGAAGTCTTCCCAACTGAAAAACAGAGCATAGATGCATAAGTTAAGCCGTCAGTTCAAAAAGTAAGCGGTCAAGCCCACAATTACCGTAATCACAAGTGACTTTTCGAACACCTTGTTGTAAGAAATTCATACAGTTGTCACTGCAAACTTACCGCTCTGTTCGCCTAAGAAGACCAACTTGAATTTTCTGAGAGGATTTCCAAAGTCCGATGACATGGCTGCTTGAAGGTATGAGGCAAGTACAGTATAATCTCGTGAAATGATATTTTTGTACCGAAGTTTGTAGTATTTATATCACGAACTATCGATCGAAGCCACGTCGAAAGCTGTAACGGCATCTGCGCTTGCGTAACGAGTACTTTTCTGCATTACGTCATCTAGTAAGCAGCCAAGCCTTCGTTTGCTTGAACGGATGCTAAAATGGCGGCAGATTTGAAAATTTTACATGAAACACGTTCGCTGGATCTGTTCATTCTGTACGAAAACGATAGTTTATTTATCAAGTACAAAGATGGAACATCACTTGAGTTGTCTCCCTGTGGATCATCTTTCCTCCACCGCGAAGCAGCGCCTAGTAAGCGTGCAATGAAACAGTTTACAAGGTTTGCTGTGAGTTCGTTCAGAACGAAAATAATCGAGGCTGTCAGAATTCGTAACTTGCTTGCGGCAAGGCCATTCCTCTGTAAAGAACTGATTGGCCAACAAGAACTTCAGGTATTAAGATACTACACGCATGATCCGTGCTTGTGCCTTCCGTTTTATTTTCAGGGAAAGAAAACAATTTGTGGTTTGGGCTGTTGCATTTAAAATGGGACGTTCCATTTTTTATCCGCACCCCCCCCCCCCCCCCCCTAAAGATGGCAAGAATCCGAACCCTCAATTTATTGTCGGCGCCCTTTGAAAAATAAAATCCGAAGGGTTAATTTTTTGTCGGCACCTTTGAAAAAAAAATCCGAAGGCTCCAAATTTTGTCGGCTTCTTTGAAGAAAAAATCCGAACCCTCCTTTGTAAAAACACTCCTTCTTTAGGGGGGGGGGGGGGTGCGGATAAAAAATGGAACGTCCCAATCCCCCCCCCACCAACGGAGGACTAGCCTTCCCTTCTTACCCCCTGAATAATTCCATTGCAAATGAATTGACCCTTAAGTAGAAATGGGTACATCCCTCAAGAATTCCATGAAAAATGTGTTTTTCTTGTTAGAATTTTGTGAGAAAAGCGTTTACCCCTCAAGAATATTATGGGTTTTACTCCTAAAAGAATTCCACAATTTGTGAACCTTACACCATTTTTCACCCTTACCCCTGAAGAATCAGTGATACAGTATACGTGTAGCTGTTCTGTATCAGGGTTTACAAACCTCCATTGAATTTTCATTTCTTATGTATTTTCCTAATGAACTATTAAATGATTTTATAAAACAATGTTTTATTATTGCCACAAATTGTAATAAAAAAAATTGTTTATCAAAAATATTTTGTTATCAAAATTTGTTTATTATCAAAATTATTATGTTTCTTGTAAACATGAATCCTAGGTTGGTTACCATGGCATCCCAGACTGTTCTTGGCCTGATCAACCTACCACAAACTTTGTTACAAAGCTGTCTGATGGCTCTGCTTGTGTTACGTCTCTAGATGGACTAGCAAACTTGACACTTTTGCCGCACAGACAGGCATTTATTGTAAGGTTTCTTGCTGAAGTCAAGTCCCCCTTAACTCAGGTAACAAACCTAGTAGAGGTGAACTAATGAGGGCTTATGAATGATTTTTTCAAACTTCTGCCAGATTATGAATCACCCTTGTCTGAAATGTAAAATAATGGGGCGGGGTCACCGACTTTATTTTGGAGACCTGTTGGGAAAATGCCCAGATTTTGAAAAATTGGCACTCATATCTGGACATGGACTCAGTCGGCTGAATTAACCAATCAAGGGTCAAATCAAACTGTTCCTGCAACTTGTGTTGCGACCAAATCAAGAGTAAAAATCAATTGCTGTAACAAGTCTCTTGTGTAATTAAACAACTACAGGCACGACAAGCAACCTTGTGTCTATTCTTAACAAACTTGACAGTGTACCCATGGCCAGTACCAGTACATTGTGAAATTAATTTTGAGCCCTGAACTTTCACGCCATTTTATATTGACTATTTACAGAAACAAAAGGATAAAGAGACAGAGGTGCAACAACAAAAGCGTTATTTTTCTTGGCAAGAACAAATTCACTCTCTGTCGTCATGTCCTGATCTATGGAAGCACCCCCTTCAACTTGTACTTGATGCGGTAAATAACACAGAGGAACCTGCGACCTGTTGTGTCCGTAAGAACACAGTGACAAAACTGCCATCCTCTCTTCCAGTCACATGCAAGGCTGTTCATCTACACACATGGAAAGCTCAGGTACAGGATCAGAGCTAAAACAAATTCCTATCTTGAAAATGAAAAACAAGCCAAGATCCATTTCCAGCCAACAGATGATGAAGAGATACTCAAAGTGAACTATATTCATTCTGCTTTGTGATTGGCTAAAAAATCTTACACCACTTTCTCAACCAATGAGATAATAACCAATGAAAACCAATCATGACTTTAATACTTTAATTGGTTCATTGGATTGTCTGCCTCTGTTTTGATTCGTCAGAGTGATATTATTACTTGGGTTTTGGTTTCACGGCACTCAAGTGAAAACCGCTCTAATCATCATCATCATCATCATCATCATCAATCTTTTTTATAACCCAATAACAAACACCATGAAATCATATGTCTTGTTTGGTAAATGTGCTGCACAAGAAAGAAAACAACTTTATAATGATTTTTGTTGTTGTTGTTGTTGAAAGGTACCAAGTGAATGCTCTTCTGGAGACTGGGAAATCTTCTGGCAACCAAACATGAAAGTTATTTGGAAAAATGGTGTTAGCTACAGGTCTGTAAACTGCCGTTTGTTCCAGTTGGCAACCATAATGATTAGATATAGTGCCCTCCTTCCAATAAGCGCCACTTTCTAATAAGCACCATCTCCCTTGTCCTGGTCATCCAGTCATGCAACCTCCACAAATATGTCAAAATATTCCTTGCAGGATTTTCCATAACTCAACTGGTTTATTTACTGTTGAGATTGATCCAGGAGATGGTTCTATAATGAGGTCACAAACACCGAATGGAAGATACTTTAATCACTGGTTTGTTCAGCATAATCCACAACAGGTACAAATATATATAAATATATAATTTTGTATTGATTGTTTTCATCTTGTAAGCAGTTTGCTTTTTGTGCTTGTTTTAGTCCATCACTTGCCCACATGATTAGCTTGCCCACAGAAAAGATACTTATTTTTACAGCTTTATTGCAGGGGCGGATCTAGGGGAGGGGTGCAGGGGGTGCGCACCCCCCCCCCCCCTCCCACTGAGATGACCTGCATCTTTCTAATATAACTAGTATTTTGCAAAGAAAAGAAAAAAACTACATGGTTTATTCATCCCTTAGAGGTGCACTCCCTCCTAAGAAAAATCCTGGATCCACCCCTGTATTGGGAACTCTTCAAATCTTACAAATAAGACAAATAAATAAATAAATAAATAAACATGCAAGTAGACAACCCAAACAGGATGGGAACCAAGAGGACACAAAGATTTGTCCCAGGCACCCTTCCATTAAAAATATTAATATCTTTTAAAATATCTTCCTTGTGTTTGATATGTTACATACCATCATGATAAATAAATTTATTGCCAACTTAAGTCTAGTCTCCAGGTGTTATTTCATTTTCACGGGTAAGCACAATGTCCACTTCCCAGAGTCATTTATGGAGACATGCAATGTTAGTTCTAACTTTTGAGTCTGTTCACAAGATAAAAAGCGAAGAATGCCTTGCATGGGGACAAGGTTGGGGTTCCAGTGAAGTCAGTGGAAAGGCAGCTACAAAGGTGGAAAAAAAATATTAGGAAATTTTTTGCAGGGTGTTGAAATTCAAGAGAGAGTGTACTCGGCTGACAAGCCACTTCCAGACAGATTACTAAGAACAGGATACTCCGTTGGAAAGCTTATTAAACAAGCCACAAGGTAGAGTTTATACTCAAACCCAGAAAAGCAAAGACAGTGAGAAATAATTTCTGGGATTTGTTTTGATATACTTATGCAGTTCTAGTGAGATCAATTAAACGAACAAAAAAGTAGGAAATTTGTTAGGCTCCATTTACAGCCAATTTCCTGGAGGATGAAAACCACACCTCTTCCAACAGCTGATTAGTCTAGCCCACAAATTTGCCATTTATGTCTAGAAATGCGGGCAAATATTGTTTAATGAGTACTTCATACAGTATGTGACAGAGTTGTTTGTTGTTTTCATATTCATATGTGACAGGATTTCATGTGATTTGGTGAACTTTTATAGGTGAGGACAGTTTGTGATGCCAGTAATGGAGTAACGTGGTCCCCCTCTGCCTGCATTTGTGGACATATCTCAAATTTACATGTTTAATTAAAATTACAAATCTGTGTAAATTTGCATATTTTGAATAAATTTTGTATCAGATTCACATTACACATGAATCTACATAGGGGACAAACCATTAGACTTCTGGGGGGCTGGTGAGGGATCTCTTCTGCACTTAAAAGTTTTTCCCTTAGATGTGTTGCTGCAGGAATTTTTTTGCTAAAAAAAGCCTAAAGTCGGGCTTTCATAGTTACAGGATATTTTTTTACACCCAATCCCCCTCAGAAATCTAATGATTCTTCCCTAAATTCCATTGTTAAGAATGGCTAATTAGCCCCACCCCCTCTCCCACCTCCACCCCCTCTAAGAAAAGAGTGCACATGTTTTTGTTGAAGTCACCTGGGAAGTCCTTGCTCAGAACCCTTCAAACAAAGTGCAATCAACATGATGACCAATTTATATATTGTATTTCAGGTACATGGAGTTCTTGACCAGTGCTGGACAACAGTCAGAAGAGCGATGCTGTTGGAAAGAGGTACAGTCAATTGAGTATCGAGCCAAGCTGACTTAGGACGCACTTACCATTTGACAGAACTCCAGGCGGTTGGGCCGGTCAATTCATAAGTCATATATTTGCCATTATTTTGTTTTTGGCCATACAGACTGGTCAATGATTGAATTTGATGACCTTGAAGGAACAGAACTTCAAAAGGGTGCATTCTGTTTATGAACTTACCAGCCCATTCTGAGAAATGTTAAGCATCGTTAATTAATGATATTCTGTTAATACTGCACTTCGAGACCCTGGTTCATTGGTGGTCTGTCTGGGATTTAAATCCTCAATCTCCTGCTCTGCAGTCTGTAGCTCATCCGCCTGAACTAACAGGTGAGGTGGGGGTGGGCTACACCATTTTGCTGGCTTTGGTTGTTAAAAAAAGTGGATAATGCTTTAACAATCCAGTGGATAAATCTCTATCCAGTGATCATAACACAATAATTGATTTTGCACTGGATAGCATTATCCACCTGGGTTGCATGCCTCTGATTTTTGTTTTTTGTTTTTCCAAGACACTCGATCAAGAAAAAAGGAAAAAACCCCAAGGAAAAACCCAACAGACTGTTAGGTTTTACATTTGCTTCTGTGAGAAAGGCACCTACTGGTAAAAAAATTGTACCCTGTCCTTTATTTCACAGGATTCAAATTCTCCAACCATTTTGTCCAAGTCATTCAACCCAGCAAATGTTGTGGAAACTGCGTATGTGCCTGGCACAGGACGATTCAAGGCTTACTCAAATGGAAACATCAATGTTGTATTCAGTGACAGAACAATCCTTGATTTGAGAAACACGACAAACACTTACAACAAAGAAAATGAGCATCAAAATTCCTTGTGTCAGCTCATTCTGCCAAATGGTACAGTCCAACAGTTTAGCCTGGCAGATGCAGAGCAGTGTGCTGTATATCAACCGTAAGAAATCTTGAATAGGACCATGTGAATAGCATTCCACACAAATCAATGTCCTTTGGGCTTGTCATGTAGGGGGAAGTGCATGACAAGTCCAGGGGTTTCAATAAAATTTGAAGTAGGCAGCACGTTTGAGTAGAGTAACCGACTGTATCAACAAGTTTTAAAAGATTTTTTCTTATATTTCTTCAATTTGGTGGGGAAAATAGTCGATTTCTCCAGGCAAAGCAGCCGACGGTTTTCGTCGGCCGTTGGTGCTTATTAAAAACACTGCAAGTCCAAAGAATGTCAGCATAGGAGGTTACATGCATGTATGCAGAAGTCATACATTAATACTAACATTTTTTAACTCCTCAGCTGACTCCTTAAGATTTAAACCTCTTGAGTTATATAACATAATTTTTTAGTTTGTGAGTGAAATTTCAGTGTGGCCATTCCAATTAAAGCTACTGATGATAGCAGTACCTTCCTATGGTACTGTTTAATTAATCATACTATGCAATGTGGTAATAAAATGTAACCAGAATGAAATGGGCTCAGAGTGCAGAAATGTTATTTCAAGGAGTATAGGGGTGTCCCCAGAGCCCCCACCAGTATACAGATACATGTTGCTTACACCTCCAGTGCTTAGGAAATCAAATCAAATGGGAAAATTTGGTACCAGTCCTAATTTGCATGCACTATTTTACCAGGCACCACAGATGTTTTGGTGGGGCTTAGAATTTGCCAAAAATCACTGAAATTGGCCAGCTAAATTTTCACACTATTCAACGAGAAAAGTTCAAAAATAATTTTGCTTAGCTTATTTCTCTGTTATATTGCTAAATTCCAACAAATATACAACTTACAGTAGTAGATTCTGTATAAGTCTAAGAGCTAAACAAAAGCTACTAGTAGTTTGGAGATAAAGTGCAGGAGTGCAAGAATTGAATTAGATTACAGTTCATGAAATTTGATTACTTGACTGCCTGTCAATAAATCAAACTTGCCATTCTTGTGAAATTTTGACTTTTTTATCCCTTATTTTGGCTGTTAAGTTCATATTTCTTTGCTTCTATCACCTTTGCTGATGGTTTCTTCCAATTTAGATAATAAAGTAAGCTTAAAGCAAGCTCAGGGCCATCATGAGAACATGATGTTTCAGCCAGGACATTTTCCTTTTAAGGGTACATTCAATGTTAATTATTAATTTATTTTGGGTTGTCATTTGGTAACATCCAATCTGAAGGGAGGAGGAGGGGGAAGGTTACTTCAATACTCTTTACCCCAGAGAGTAACTCCCACATAGTGAGCCATTATGGTGAGAACTTAGTGACTTTGCCTTGTCACTGTCAGAGATGTAAATAATAGGTGTAAGGCGGAAAAAATAACCGCCTGAAGACTGAGTTTTCTTGATTTTTTCCGCCTGGAAAACTGTCTGCTTAACTCTTTCTCTCTTTTTTTTTTAACAAAATTTTCCGCCTGTGCTGAACAAAATTCCACCTGTTGGATATCTTAGCTACATCCCTGACTGTGACTCCACCTTTTATACAGATACTTGCATACAGCTCAACATTGGGAAGAATGGGTGAAGGCCACACCCTCACAGAGGAGGACATTTTACAAAGACACTATATGGGACCCAGAGAAAAGGGGGTGAGTTCATAATGGCAGTCCATGCACCCTCTTGCATGTTTTAATGTTTATTTAGTGTAATTTAGTTATGGAAGCTGACATTGTTTCTGGCCCTCACCTTGCTAGGCAAAGTTTTCATTCAGTCTAGCTGTTGAACTTATTATCAGCTTTTCCAGAGCTGTCATTAGGAGCTATTAAAAGCAGTAACAGCTTAATAAGTTTGATGGGACCTTGATGTTATGGGTGACTGACTGTTGCAGATTCAGTTTGCTGATACAGCAACAACTATTTTATATGGCTGTGTAGTTTCATGCAACATGTGACTTGAACTCTATCATTATTATGTCTTTTTCTTTCTTGATTAACAGGGCTGTCAGTGTTGAAGTGGAAAAAATAAAAAGATTCAACTGTATCCTTTGTTATTTTCATAAAAAAATAGATTTAATCAGATGGTGGAGGGAGGGATGGGTAAGTCTTCACAAGCCCAATAGCTCACAACTGCCGGAGCTTAACCCGGTTTCTGTAGCATGAAGTGACTGAGAGTATTACTACTCCCCCCTGGATGGGATGCTAGTCCATCACAGGGTGCCCTGGTTTATATACTTTGAAGTGACTGAGAGTATTACTACTCCCCTCTGGATGGGATGCTAGTCCATCACAAGGTTACCCCCCAGAATTATGTCGCCGGTACCCATTTATACACCTGGGTGGAGAGAGACAACATGGAGGAAAGTTTCTTGTCTAATGAAACAACATGACGACAGAGACCAGGCTCAAACCACCGACCTTCAGGTTGGAAGTCTGATGCACTAACCACTAGACCACTGTGCCTCTCAAGTGGAGGAGGGAGGGAGAACTTCCAGATAAAAGTGACTGAAACCACTGTTAGTGGTCAAGACATGTTAAAGTCTCTCAGGTATCTCTCTCTCTCTCTTCTCAATAATTTATGTCACATTTTTTTGGTATCCTTAATACAAATTTGCCTTTACAGATATTCATAATCAACAAAGCATTGTAAATTCAAGCCTGAGAACAACAAAGAATGTCCAGAATTCTACAAAGGTATTTCACACTATTCGCTGCCAGTATCCAATTCAATTTGTCCATTTTTTGTCTGATTTGCATGTACAGTGAACTCTAAGCCGTACACCCTCAGAACCAGCTGTAGCTGTCTGTCATAGAATCCCCAAGAGTGATCAGCATCAAATTTCTCCTTGCAATATTAATGCCTTATCAATTAAAAAGGTCATGAGAATTAAGGACATGATCACACAAAATGAGTTCTCTTGATATCCAAACAATTTCTCCCCACTATACTTCTATAGGAAATGTATAGGACTAGAAATGAGAATTTAAATTTTGATATTAGGGCTTGAAGGGTTAAGCGAATTTGGCCAGAACCCGCCACCCACAGAAGTCTGCCTTAGAGAGGTGTCTGCTTTATGAGAGTAGCCTGTAGTTGTAATGCTTATTTCATCAGGTTTTTCTTTGAGTCTGTTACTGTAACCCAAAGCAAAGATAAAGCCATCATGCCCAGTAATCCTCTCATAATGTGCTAGCAACCAGCCATTTGCTGTCCACAGTCCTTTTCTGCTTATGTCACATTTGTATGACCCCTATACTGCATACCATGATATACTATGATAAAAATCTTAAATAGGATTTTAATGACGATCCCACTTCTGACACCATGCCATGTTTTATTTAACAATGTCACATTACCTTATGATGTCACATATTATGACAGGTTCTTCCATGTTTATCATTTTTATGATGCTACAGGATCTTGAATAGAATCCTAAAATTACATTTGCCTATTTAATATATAGAATATTAACTTAGAATCTTTAGTTTGGTTGTGGTTTAGTTTTCTTGTCTTATTATTGTATTTTGTGAAATAAAATTGATGGATTGATTGGATTGAACACATAGGGGATCCTAATTTAATGTAGGATTTCTACCAGGGGAAGCACGCACTGGACTGAATGTTTTTCATTTATTTATTAATGTTACATGTATTTTTTAGCTGATTGTCTGTAACACATATTTTTCTATCAACTTTTATTAACAGGACCTTGAAGATGAAGAGGAATCTGTTACCCTTCTGGGTCTACCAGACAGAGAAGCTATGATCAAAGGTCTACTGGAACAGAATAACAAAGCTATAGATGACATTGATGGTCTGCTAACCACACTTAAATGTTCACCTCAAAATATTCACTGACTATAGAATGATTTAATTATAACGAAGGAAACTAATCCACAAATCAGCTTTAGAGAGGTGTCTTTTGGCCTCAGCCTTGTCCCCAGATCCTTCTCGTCTTTCAAAATGGTGGGGTGGGAATAGAAACCTTTTGACAAGGCTGTCAAAAATTTTACTTAAAAAATACTAGTGTGTTTTGTTGCATGAAAGATGATGAAATATTTTCATTTTGTTTGAACAATGGTTAGAGATTGCCAAAAAAACAAACATAGCTTTCAATCGCTGGAAATAACAAAAACGCTATTTCATTATGCATCACTTGACAAAAGATGCCATGACTCTTGGAGTATGTTTGGCAGGTTTCTACGCCTTCCTCACCATTTTGAAAGCTATTGAGGTTTTCCTTGGTACTGTTTATTATGCTGTACATGTACAAGGTGGTTCTAACTTTTAAGTCTGTGGATGAAATCCTAAAGTGTGACCATTCAAATGAAAGCTACTGAGCAGTACTTTCCTGTGGTGCTGTTTATTATGTTGTACTTAGGTGGTTGTAACGTTTGAGTCCGTGGATAAAATCCTACAGTGTGACCATTCAAATGAAAGCTCTCAAGCATTACTTTCCTGTGGTGCTGTTTACTATGTAGTATGAGTTGAATCTAACTTTTAAGTCTGGATGAAATCCTCAGTGTGACCATTCAAATGAACCCAAAGTTTCGATCAAGCGAACATCTAGTGCATCTAGTGCATCTAGTGCCGTTGGCCACAATGTAAAGTATGTAGTTCATTTTTTCTTCTTTTTAGTTGTTGTAGTTACTCTGGTTCCATCTTTGACTTCCATTTCATTCCAAGAGTGCCACAATAACAGAATAGGAAGTACGACCCAAAGACCATTGAAAAATATTAAGTACACCCAGAGGTGAAGTGGGGAGCTTGTGTCCAAACTTGGGCTACCAACCAACCATTCAGGACAGAATGTCAGCCAACCTGTTAAACATTTAAGAACTTTCAATAAACCATAATGGTTCAATTTTACACCCTTCTAATAAGTAAGAACACTGTACTAGGTTCAGTGGTTAGAGCATCCAACCATTGTGTAGGTTTGATTCCTGTCGAGACTCAGATTTTTTTCCTTTGTCCAACACTCGTGACACGATGAACATTACATCTTTTTCATTTCATCACCGAGCTCAACATTTACCATCTTTCTTTATTGATCGCAATTATCGGCTTTTATTATGTGTACTGCATGGACACAGATGATGTCAAACAAAAGGAACAAAATTCTAAGACACAAAACAATTTCTAAAAACAATGTTTGCTGTTGTGTGTATAATCAAATAACAAATTATGTTAGTCATAATATGATGCCATACCTCCATAAAGCTCACAAACACAGAGTGTTATCTGCACAAAGTGCCTGTATAAAAAAAATAAAGTGAAAGGTAGGTCTAATGCTTCACCCAAGGGGAATATTAAATGTGATATAATCAGTGGTCATTTTCAATTCAAACACCTTAGTGACACCAAACCATGCATTATTTTAACCCCTCAAAGGTATGATGATCATCACCACCTAAAAATAAAGTGAAAGGCAGGTCTAATGCTTCACCCAAGGGGAATATTAAATGTGATATATACTCAGTGGTCATTTTCAATTCAAACACCTTAGTGACACCAAACCATGCATTATTTTAACCCCTCAAAGGTATGATGATCATCACCACCTACATATCTTTTGTATGGGAGTTACCCCCCCCCCCGGGGTGGGGGGGGGGAATTTTTCTGCCAACTAATTCCAGCTTGGATTAAGGTTACAGTGTACCTTCGGGGGTGTCTCCAGTATAACAGCTCTAGCGTCTTAAGATTACGCTTAATATACCTAAACCCAGATATCAAATTAAAGCTTATAGAGCTGGCTATCTAAATATGGAAACCATTTGGTAATAAAATGAATTGTCGAATTTTTGACGACATCTAAATTCGAACGTCCGAATCAGCTTTAAAACGCTATAACTCAAAGCGATTATTATATTTTGCTAATTTGATTTGTTCTCGGGTTTCCGGACACAAAGCGCTAAAAAAACGTGTCGGCGATTTTCCATATTCAATTGCAGTGAAAAGTTACAGAATATTTTCGAAAAGGGGAGAAAAAAAATTGGAATGATCGCACGGAAATGCCTCTTGACGAAAAAGTTTTCGGAATTAAGAAATTCGCCGACACGTTTTTGTTGATTATATGTTAGCCTAGCTTCTGTCCAAATTTGAGGAAAATCGAACAAATTTCCTTTGAGTTGTAGCTCTTTAAAGTGTCCCGACAAGCGAAAAATTAACTTTGAGAAAACGGCGCTTAAAAAAACATATCGCTTAATAAACAAACTCCGCCCACAAAAGTTATACCGTCATTACTCCGTCAATTTTCACTATTTTTCGATACTTTATTTTTTGGATGAAAGTTCATTCTGTAAACTTTATTTTAACGCCAAAAAAAAATTTTCAATAAATTTTCGATCTGAAGGTACACTGTAACCTTAATGACTAGACATTTTGAAAAAAGGTCAAAGCTGCCCCAAATTCAAACTAAGGACCTAATTATCAAACACGGAATGCTTATAGAACATCAAGAGGAAACACATCTTTTATATTGACATATTCCTTTGTAAAATAGGATATCTAACAAACTCAAATTGTACTTTTTGTAAAGAAACACTGCAGACTTTTCAAACCATTTTTTTTATTGCCCTTTTTTCTCAATCTTTTTGGAATAAACTTAGCATCTGCATCTGCCTTCTACTGGGAGATATTATCATTAGGTTTTTTGAGAGAGGAGATGGATCTGGTTAATTATATCTTAATTATTGGTAACATCGATTAAACGCTGCAGCGTTTATTAAATTTTTCCTGATTTTAGTGCGGTGTTTATTAGAGGGCGGCGTTTATTTAAAATCCAAGTATTTCTTACAAACAATAGCAACGGAACTTTTGAATTTTTAAAAACAGAAACATGTTTCAGTGTTTTTGTCTGAAATGTCATGTACTTTATCGTTCTCACTTTGCATTTTAATACGATTGCGATACATGTCATAGAATAAAGTTAACTCAATTTCAATGTCACTGTCCTCTTCGTATATTATTTGAATAAACGCCGCATCATGGATGTGGCGTCTATTCAAGGGCGGCGTTCATTAATATTTTTGCTCTTAAGTGCGGCGTTTAATTGAATAAATACGGTATTGGCACTATTATTCTCTGATGACTTCATACAAACCCTTCTAATTTTGGAACTGAGATAAAATTAGAAGGGTTTGTTTGTTTGGAGTGATCAGAGCATAAAATTGTCAATAATTCATACCCCAAAATTGCAAAATAGGATGCTGATTTTTAGTAAGCAGGTATTTTTCATCATGCCTTTTTGGAACATCTCTTCAAATCCCATAACTTCAAAAACTTAAATTTTCATGACATCACAGTTTGGTACTCTATTCTTTACCTGTAGTGTCTGTTGAAGTAAATGGCATAGATTAACAACAGAGCAAGTGGTCCTGTTATAGCAACTGTAAGAATCTCTAAAGAAACAACTGTAGGGTCAGAAAACAGCCACCTTGAATCAGCTTTACCATATTCTTTCCCTGAAAATAGAGTAGTGGAAAATAATATACCAGTAACAATATTGTAGCTCATTTGTATAAATATTATAAATTATTAATAATGTTCCAAAATTAAAAAAAAAAATATTATTCCTTTAAATTGCCATGCATCTGTTAATTTATAGATCACAGATGACATCAATGTGGTAAGAACAAAAAAGTGGTCAGTTTGTAACTGATGTTCTTATCACATTTTGACATCTGTGATTTATAACTGAACAGATTCATGGCAAAATGGAATCTATTTGTTTTATAAAAAAGCAGGGGAAAAATTAGTCTTAGTCTTGTAGCACTCGAAAGGATCATGAATGTACAATGATTTTTTTCCGATCATGTGGGCATTTTCCACGTCAAATAAACTACTTTTTACTTCATTCATTTTGCCATTAACCAGAAATACGACAACAGTATACAGAAATTTATAACACATTAAAGATAAAATACCCTATTCTAACTAAATTATTTACAAAATCAAATGTTTAAAGTGGTACTGGCAAGGAAGCCCATATAAAAGCCGGGGGCTTATAAACTATAGGCTTCCTTGAACTATAGGGTAAACCATGCAAATTAAGGGTTTCATCTTTTTCTTAGTAAAAGCTTCTGAATTGCCAATAGCTTCTGCTAAACACTTTTTTCATGCCTCCACTTGACTTTTCTGTAATAATCTTGTCTACATTTTAAAAACTGCCCACCATGTTGAATGAAACAGAGAAAATAAATTCTCCATGATGTCAGCTGTGTGTCAATAATAACTGTAGATCGATCATAGGCAATGACCAATCAAAATGAGCATAGAATCCAGTACATTGTATAACTAGCAGTAATCACAGATTATGGAGACGTGTTTGAAGGAATTTCCAGCGGAAATGAGCCGCAGAATAAAAAAACAATGGGGGCGGCCATTTGGAAGACCGGCCACCAAAAAATCTCAAATTTTACTGCACATAAACCACAGGACCACCAACATGAAATTAGGATTGCGTTCTTTGAACGCAATAAATACTC
Source organism: Cladopsammia gracilis (assembly GCA_022457155.1). Lineage (NCBI taxonomy): Eukaryota > Metazoa > Cnidaria > Anthozoa > Scleractinia > Dendrophylliidae > Cladopsammia > Cladopsammia gracilis. The sequence continues at coordinate 1,367,582 of JAJGOT010000095.1, read as the reverse complement.
ACACACTTCAGCTAGGATGTGGTTTGTATTATTGACAGAGCCAGTGAGTGAGAAGTAAACAAATGGTCCTTCCTGAGAAACAAGAATGCTTTTGTGAATTTTGATGATCACTTGAATCATCTATAGGGATGGTGAATGGTACCTTCAAAATCGTGGGTCTCGGAAAATTTTGATCTGGTCTCGAAATCTCGGCAGTTTTTGTTTTAAGTCTCAAAGTCTCGTTTGGCTGGTGCTTTTTCTGTCTCGGAGTCTCGGATTTTTTACCTCAAGGTCTCTGAGTCTCGGATACTTTTGTCAAGCATTCTCATTCTTCATCCTTGTTTGTTGCTTGATAGGTGATTCGGATATTTTTAGCACTGAGTCTTGGGCTCGGTTTTTTCCCGCATTGGGTCTCGGTCTCGGATTTTATAACGTAGCTGCGGTCGCGGTCTCGGATTTTGAAACAAGGGTCTCGGCGAGTCTCGGATTTACCATTCGCCACCCCTATCTATCTTCTTTTCAAATAATTACTTCATTATGGGGAAATGGGGGACTTTTCCTTTTTTCAGGGGAGGTTCAGTAAAGTTGACATTGGTACATGTTTGACACATAGATATGAAAATTCAGGGGGTGGATGACACTGAAAAGTGATTTTAATCCATATGAAAAGATATTGCAATATCCTTTGCAAAGGAAAACTCCAAAACCTAAAAAGATTTCTCTTTGATCAAAGGGTGTAAGCTGTCTAACATTCAGTCTTTTTGATTAGTCTAACAACATAACCTTGTTATGCCCTTGTTCTGTCCCATTTATAGTAACTAGGGTTGACACATTATGCTCCTAAATGGCATCACCTTCAAAAATGGACTATTGTGCTCCAAAAGACTGTAAGGCGTCAGGTTTTGAAGAAGCGGCAGCCTCAACCTCGTCGGTGTGCTCTAGCTCATCAACCACCTCGAGATCCTGTTCGACATCGTTGGGAACTGGTCCTGTACAGTCTTTTCCAGGACGACCAAAATGATGTGCGGACTTTAACACTTTGCAACCTGGGCACCTGCTTGGACGACCCATTGGCATAAAAAGAATGAAGACGAAAACGAAACAGTGCGATACAAAACTAGTCTGGTACGCTCGAAGTGAAAACTGACTCGAACTGAAAAATGAAACTCCTGTCACCTGATACTAAAGGGTGTATGTTGCGCAATTAATCCCTTCGAACACGTGCTTGTCCAAAGGGGGTAAATGTTCATATAATTGCGCCAGTAACAACCCCTTCCACCATGGTCAAATGTCCAAGGTGTTTTTCATTTTATTTAATGGGATTTTATTTAATATTAAATGGAAATAATAGGGGCAAGTTTTTAGTTGACATTACTATCTTTTCATTTTTCTCAAAGTGATGAGCTTTTTTCCATTGAAAACTGACCAAAATTCTTTGTGCTTGATCAAAATTATGTTGGCAAATGGCGCTGACAATCCTGCAGTTCACAGTTTTTATAAAACGCTTAGAACTTTTTTGGTAAACTTTCAAAATGTTTGGCAAATTGACAGTGTATAATCTCTATTTTCGAATTGTCCATAACACACTTTGTTTACCCCCCTAATTTTGCATAAACTATTGTTTGTAAATGCTCTTGGGAGGACTGCATATTCCCTAGAGGACTGCATATTCCCAAGATCATTTCAAAACCACAGTTTATGCAATTTTTTTTTTTTTTTTTTTTTTTTTGGGGGGGGGGGGCAAACAAAGTGTATTATGGGCAATTCGAAAATAGAGAATTGGCAATATATCAAACTTTAAACAGTGAAAATGACAACCGCGGTTAACCCTCCCCCAAACTTGTTTTTCGCATATCATGAGAAGACAACCCTTTATTCATCAATGACAATTGGATAAAACAACATTCACCTGTAACATGCGTGCAACCGCTTGACAACGCACTGAGAACAAGCGTGCAGAACTGTAACTGATTCAACAATAAAATTTCACACTTCACAGATTTTACTCACAAACGACGACAATAACGATGATGTTGCAAAAATACACGATGCTCCAAAATTTGTCTTGGCATAATGTGTCAACCCCTACCTAAAGTGACCTAAGTCCGACTATAATAAAAGTCCGACTATAATAAATGTCCGACTATAATAAAAGCCGACTATAATAAAAGCTCATACGCGTTGTTTCTGGCATGGACTTATCAGCGCGCCCACCCCCCATCCAATAGAGGTGACATACCAACACCTTACCAGTGTAAAATGTGTCATCGCATCATAACACAGCCAAGCAATTATCCATTTCTCCAGTGACGGTAGCTTACGGCATACAATAAATGCGAAAATTATTGCTCCTAACGATTCTAAAAAAGTAAAAGACAAGCTTGCAATAGTTACGAAATTTTCCTCGAGAAAGCCCGCCATTTTGCTATATCAACAAACACTTCATATAGAAAAACCTGAAAATGACATAACGAAGTCGTTGGAGCGAGGAAACTGGAGCGATTTGTTACTTCGATTGCTTCCGTTTTGAGGCGTATACACGAGGAATGTACTAAAGAAAGTCGTTTCTTGGGGTTGGTTTGTGTTAATCATCTCTATTTTCCACTTTGGAAGTTATCAGAAGAGATTGCTAGCAATTCAGGTGAGAGTTTCTACTCCTACAATATCCTAATTACCTTGGAATTCGCATTCTTCGCGAACATAAGCCCGGCAAAGCCGCTTTGCACTATAAATTCAAACCTTGTACAAAATATAAGCTTATAAATCAGCCGCACGTTTCAAGTTTTTTCCTCCAGCTGGGATATATGACTTTCGAAATCTCTCGTTATCAAGTCTTAACTGAATAAATCTATAGTAAGGAAACGAATGTTCAGTTATATGTGTTTTCTTCGTACAGCAACGTTCAAGTACATTGTCCTAATTTAATGGTTGCCAATAGCTTTATTCAGCTTGTAATTTGGCTACAAACGTACTGAATAAACGTTAAATAATGCGATAACTTAACGGTTATATCGTGTTCTTGCTGCTAAATTAAATGATCCGTCTTAAGGTGTAGTTTGTGTCCAGGTTGCTGTAGAAGTTAGAAACAGTCGATTTTTGTTGCTTATTTCAGCGGTCTTTTGCTTTCAAAACATGAACTCATTACTATTCCTTATAACTTCTATACAGAATATTTGTTTGTTTTGTTGCAGTAAAAACTGTTGTCGTCACATGCTGTTTTTAAAATTACATTTGACTATTTTAAAAACAGCAAAGGCATAAAGCAGTTTTAGTAATAGTCATTTGATTTACTTTCATTCCACCTTTATAAAAATTATTAAACTTATGTTGTGGTTAAATTTTTTTGGGGGTCAAACCAGTTTAAGTTTTATTTTTCCTTGGTTCAGATTCATTATCATATTGTGAGACAAAGGAAAACAAAAATCAAAAAAAAATTTGAACCACAACACATACCACAGACACTTTCCTATTACAGACAGTCCCCATTTAGTAAGACTCCATCTACAGTAGTAATCCATTTCCATTTTTAAAATGCATCATTTTCGTTAAAAGCTAAGTAAATGCGACGTTGACGTTGCACAAGTTCAGATGCTAGGAGCAAAATGGACTTATAGAAGTCAGTGAGCAATTTTTCGATTGGCAATCAAATACTTCATTTTTTTCTGCTTGAAAACAAGTACAATTAAATGAAAACAATGTATCTAAAGCACCATTTTAAAGCCTTCAACCAGTTCAATCTCTGTTGGTTCCACATAAAATTATATCAAACCTAGCTCCTTTAGTACGATTTTGGCCGCCATCTTGGATTATATAACTGACCATGTGGATTGTGGGCTCATGTTATTCATTCCTCCTGGTTTTTGCTTCGTTTTCGAAAACAACATGACATATAATTTGAGATCCCTTTAAGTTTCTGCAGGGTCCCTATTTATCAGGCAGGAGGGCCGTAAGACCCCCCAAGGCAAAATCCTGGAAACATCACTGAACAGCTGATAGTTGTTTTTTATTTTCATATCAGATCTATAGCAGGGTTGAGGAGTCTTTTCTCATTTCGGCACCATGCCTCTGTTCGGCTCCTCCAAAAAGAGCCCTGCTGAAATGGTCAAGATTGTAACGGATGCACATAATGTCTTACAAAATGAATCTACAGGGAAGAAGGCAGAGAAGGTAAAGTCATTTTCAACAATATATTATATAAGTGAAGGATGCAAAGAGAAATTCAGTTTGATATTTAAAGTAATGATTTGACTTTGAAATCCAGATTGCTCCAACACCACCAAATTAATTTGTCTGTATGCGTGTAAATATTGCATGACAGTGGAAATCCACCTTGTATATGTGGGTCTTGTACACGAAACAAATAACAATTATTTCTAAAAAAAAGACTTTTTTAAAATCCTGACACTGAAAGGAGGCTGACTAAACAAGACACAGGGTTCTCATTAAGTGCCGGCAACCGGCTAAAAAACCGCCTACTTCGAATTTTGAGCCGCCAACTTTTCAGTGAAAAGGCTTAATATGTGTTAAACAAACCTGAATGCAGCCACCTACTATTACATCTCAACCGTCTACTCTAAAACTTAGTGAGAACCCTGCAAGACATCTATGTGGTGGAGTTGATTTTGAGACCACAAGAAAGAAGCCAGCTTATAGCAGGGAAGAGTACTTGCGCCGGGATGTCCAGATTGCAAGTCTAATGCCCTGACCATTATACAGTATGCCAGTACACTAACTGTACTAGTGCATCAAAATTAATGAGTTTATTATCATCTGACTGTTCTATTTTTCAATTATTTTTAGGCCTTAGAGGACATTTCAAAACAGCTAAGTGGAATGAAAACAATTCTGTATGGATCTGGAGGTATGGTATATATATTAACAAGTTTGATATTTTAACCCTTGAAGCCCCAATAAGTAATCACTATCAAATTTCCCCTTGTAGTATCAAAATGATGCATTAAAGTAGAGAGATAATGAAAATTAAGATAATGATCACCTGAGATGAATTCTCTTTATTGGTAAACAGTTTTTTCCTAGTTGTGTTATAAGAAATTTGTGCAGATCACTAAGGAGAATTTGTGCTTTTGAATTGTTCAATGCTCAGTCACTGTGGTGGGATGTCAATGGTTTATTTCCCTGGCTATATATTAAACACTTAATGACTGGTCCCGAGGGAAACAGTGAATTTTGTTTCCCAAGAATCTCGATGTTTCCCGAGACGAAGTCGAGGGAAACATCGAGATTCGAGGGAAACAAAATTCACTGTTTCCCGAGGGATCAGCCATTAAGTGATTTGTTATATAGCAACAAAAAAAAAAACACAACACCAGGGCTCGAAATTAAAAAAAAAGTTCAGTCGCCATTTTGCGACTAGATACGAAAATCAAGTCGCAAGTTCACAAATTTTAGTCGCAAAATTAAGTAGCAACAATATTAATTAAAAAATAACTTTCACTAACAAATGATTACATGTAACAAGATTTTATTACTTCAACAGCTTTCACGTTACTAGTATCTCTAATGATGACTGTACATGTACAGAACGAAACATGCAATACTATAAACTTGGCCGCCACAATCATAACGATCAAGACATTCGATCTTAAAACTAGTGTACAACCCAAAATTATATTTTTTGGTGAAATTAGCTTCCAGAAAGGATACAATCGTGGAACATATCTACTTAAACGTCCGCACCGTTGCGAAATTGATGATACTTTGACGGATTCCACCTGGCCGCGATCGGCCGCGACGACAGCTCTAATCCAGCGGTTTAACAAACAAAAATATGAGCCTGCAATACATATGAATAAGAAACCGCTGCAATGGCGGCCGCGATCGAGGGGATAGCGTTGCGTCGTAACATTGCGGGTAAATTACGTACAATTTTACCCCATATCTTCAAATGTCTACGATAATCAAGGCACACAACAATATATTTTTTCAGTTCTTTATTTATTTCTGCAAAAATAGTGGCAAAGTAGCGACTGCTAGGCTTTTCATTTCGTTATTGGCCAAGGCGAAAAGTACTCGCAAATTTGCGACTCCTCTGGAAGTTTTAGTCGCAAACACAAAAATTAAGTCGCAAATGCGACCGTATTGGTCGCAATTTCAAGCCCTGAACACAAGTCACGGTCTGATAACGTGCGCTAGCAGGCAACAGTGCAATGTTACCCTCTGACGTCAAAATTGTTGCCCGCTTTCGCAAATGTTGCCCGCTTAGCACAATTGGCGGGAAACAGTTTGTTTGTTAGATGTCATGTGACGATGAATCAACCAATCAACACGCGCGTTGTATTGACAAAAACTCCAGCTATATAACAATCATTGTTGTGGACCAACTGTTTTGCCCCATATTCACTCCACTTTCAAAATGGGCAGCCACGACCATGTACATGGTTCGTACAATCTTGAAAAGGTCTTGAATTTTAGCAGTCGTCTTGAAAAGTCCTTTAATTTGGTTAAGGTCCTTGAAAAGTACTTGATTTCTTTATTAGGTCTTGAAAAGTCCTTGAAATTAGGACTTTGTGTACGCCCTATCACTTTTCTGATAAATTAAATGATTTTGCTACGAAAAAATTGGCCACCAGCGACTTTTAAAAGCCAAAAATAACTAGTGAAAATGTCGGCATAATAAGTGAATGCGTACATGAAGCAAAATTGGAATCTTTGCCTCAATTTCATGCACCAGGGGACAAAGAGTTTCGATTTCATAAATTAAAACGTAGTCCTTGAAAACTATTTTTTGTCCTTGAAAAGTCCTTGAATTTTATTTGTCTGAAGTTGTACAAACCATGATGTAGCCTTCTAAACCCGAGCACCATTCCTTAGCACCAATTCTAAATGACGCATAACGCGTGAAATGTGTTTTTAGATCAAGGTCCAATGACGGAACAAGTAGCCCAGTTAGCGCAAGAGTCATATAACCATGACTTGTTCCAGAACCTCCTTCACGACCTTCACAGATTGGATTTTGAGGTACTGTAATAAGTGGGTTGCCGCCATATTGATATGGCAAAATGCCCGCTTCAAAGAATGCAAGGATTTTTTTGTCAGTCACTTGCCTTAGATCTTTTTTGTGTAGCAAACTCAGATTCAGTGTTCTTAAAAGGATTTTGCCTTGGCGGGTCTCAGGACCCTCCTGCCTGACAGATAAGGGCCCTGCAGGAACTTCGAAGGTCAAAGTAAATTGTGATCCACCATGTTGTTTGCAATAACGAAGCAAAAACCATGAGGAACGAATAACATGAGCCCAGAATCCACATGGTCAGTTATATGATCTAAGATGGTGGCCTAAATCGTACTGAAGGAACTAGGTTTGACATATGTGGAACCAACAGAGATTAAACTGGTTCAAGGCTGATGCTTCGTTTTCATTTAATTGCACTTATTTCCAAACAGAAAAAACCTGAAGTATTTGATTGTCAATCGAAAAACTGCTCACTGACTTCTATAAGACATCCATTTTGCTTGTAGCATCTGATCTGAACTTGTGCCCCATCAAAGGCACATTTACTTGGCTTTGAATGCGCCATTTTCATTTTTTTTTTAGCCTGGTAAGAACACTGCACTCAAAATTTTATTGCTTATTCTTTTGAGTACCGGTACTTGAGTAAAATAATAGTAATAATAATAATATCAATTTTTTTTCTCTTTTTTTTTTACCAGTCCAAGAAAGATGTTGTCTTAATCTTTAACAACATTCTGAGGCGACAAATTGGAACTCGCTCACCAACAGTGGAATACATTAGAAGCAAAGAAGATATATTGTTTATGCTTGTTAAAAGGTAAGGTTTCTGCACTGCATAGGAATACTACATGTACAACTGTAACTGTTTTTGTTGTTTAAACCTTAACTCCCAAGAGTAACAAAAAGAAAAAAAATAATTCAAGAAAAAAATTAATTCCAAATTTTGTTTTGTAATTAATGTTGAAAAACAATATTGGTACCATGCAAGAGTACTGCCAAAGAGGTTTCATTTGAATGGTCACACCATAGGATTTTGTCAACAGACTCAAAAGTTAGAACTACACACATTGTTTAATTTCTCTTAATTGGACAACTTGGCATTTTTTGGTGAACAATGTTATTGTGTTAATTTCAGTTTAGCTTCTCAACTTTTGATTTCCCTTTCCCCCTCAGAATTTTCAGTGACCTTCCATTGGGGGAATCCTGCATTTACGTTTGGGTTTGTTATAATTGGAGAATGGTTACTTTCAGGGCCTACCATAATTATTACCATCATACAGTATTTTATCGCTACTTTTGGTGTGTTGCCACTATTTTTGCAGTAACTACTTAAATTTGGAACTTTATGCTACATGTATACCTAACCACATTTGCACACATTGTGTAGTTCCAGAAAAAATCCATACCCACCCCATGGAAGGTCATTGGAAATTCCTAGGGGGAGGGGGGTTCTTAAAAGCCAACATTTTAGAAGCAAAGTATGAAGCTAAACTGGAATTTCCTGGGGGGACGGGGGGTGCTAAACAAAAAACCTTCTGTGGAGGGAGTATGGATATTTTCTGGAACTGCACACTATACCTTTTTCTTCTTTTCAGATATGAAGTCCATGAAGTGGCATTAAACTGTGGAAGTATGCTCAGAGAGTGTATCCGACATGAAATGTTAGCCAAAGTTGTCCTTAACGATGAGAGATTCTACAAGTTCTTTGAATATGTTGAAATGTCAACGTTTGATATTGCGTCTGATGCATTCACCACATTCAAGGTATTTTACATTGTAGATCAAACTATTTTATATTTAAACTGTTATAAAAACTCACCCTTAAATGTTATAGGGTTCAAACTTTTACCATATTTTCAGAGTCATTAAAAAGAAAATGACTACAAAAAAATAGCTAGTGTCCTTACTAGTTTGGCTAGTAGAAAAAAACCTTACTAGCATAACTTTGCTAGTGGACTGAAAAATTAAGTTCGAGCCCTGGGAATAGTGTTTTATGATAATACACGTTGTTGTTAGTGCTTTTCACTTAAGATTTTATAAATAAGAAGTTGTGTTATGGTGGGACTGAAAGTGAAAGGCAAACTTTATTGAAGCAAAATGAAGTAAATGTACCGTATTTGTATCAATATCCTGTTTCAATATCATTAAGGACTATCATCAGAATCCATCATTAAGGAATATCATCTATCAAGAACTCTAGGGTTGTCATCTTGCTTGCAGCTATGCAGCTACCCCAGCCATCAAATCCAAGACACATGGAGGTCGTGCTTTTTCCACCTCAGCACCTCAATTATGGAACTCTATTCCAGAGTATACACTTGAATCCCGATAACTCGAACCCTCGGTAAATCAAACCAAAATCGATTTCCCCTGGTTTTGCCTTATATATTTACTGTTTTTTTTTTACCCCCGGTAACTCAAATCCTCAGTAAACACATTGGACTGTTAATCATGTAAGGGGCACTGGGGCTAGAAATGCGCATTAGAAGAATTATTTGGATATTTGTATCTTGAGAAATAGTACTGCAATATGTGCAGAATTACTCTAGTGTTGACATTGTTGATTAACTGAAATCTGCTCTGTATTTATGCACAGGAGCTTCTCACAAGACACAAAATTATGTGTGCAGAATTCTTAGACAAGAATTATGACAAGGTTAGAGAGTACAAGGATTTTTGTACAGATTATGCATTTTCTGTATTTTGTTATCCTAAGTTTGACTCGCTTAATGTTGTTTTTTTAATTTATTTTATTTGTTTTTGATTATGTTATACAAATATATTTAACTTATAAATTAAATTCATTAATAATTCATAAGGAAAATACAAAAGAAATTTAATGAAGATTAAATCCTGATACAGAACAGCTATTATAATACTGTATGAATACAGTATAGCCTGTATCAAGACTGTATGAATATTTACAATGGCTCGCTGTGGCTCATCTTCATCTACACAGTTCTGCCACTCATATTTTATCTATTACTTGTAAAATCATAATTATTTGCCCCCACCTCAAATAACTTACTTGCTAGTTTGCAGATGGCAAAGCTGTAGCTTTGACACTACATTTATCCTCTAGTATGATATTATCTTGATCATCTCTAATAGGACCAATGTTGTTCTGTTAACCATCCTGTCTTTTAACCTTTTTGACAATTTTCTTAAAGTCTCCTACTGTTTTTGGTTTTGTTAAATTCATTCTTTCAGTATAGAGCCTCTGCCATTCTTAACTGACAGGTTATCTCATTTCTTCCTTTCCTATACATGTACATGTACTCTCTCAATAGTTCCACACTTTGTGTTTCTTTAGATTGTTGTAATAATAATGAGGGGGTGAGTGGAATAAAGCCCTAAGTGACTTCTGATCAACTGTTAGATTCTCCTTCCAGTTTGTCTTGTATATGCTCATGTAACAAAGGGAGAATTTGGTTTCAGATCAGGGGTCACTTAGGGCCTTATTTCAGTTTGGGATAAGGCCCTAAGTGAGACGTGATCTATAGCCAAATTCTCCCTTTGTTACATGAGCATTTACAAGACAGACTGTAAGGAGAATCTAGCAGTTGATCAGAATTCACTTGGGGCTTTATTCCACTCACCCCTTCAATTAATTTTTTTAGTACATTTATGTTTATTAGCTTAAATTTTTAAATTTTATTATATTAATGCATTCTAGTTTTATAAGATTGTAATGTATTTATCTGTAGGCAGGTCCACATCAGCCTTTGGCTGCCTTCTCGTAACCTGCATGACCAAATAAAGTTGTTGTTGTTGTTGTTGTTGTTGTTGCTCAAAACCTTCCTCCTTTGTTAAAGAAGGTTGTTATTGTTGTTAATTTTTTTCTCATTGTTTTTTTCTCTAGTTTTTTCTTAAGTATGGAAAGTTACTGGAATCTGAAAATTATGTCACAAAAAGACAGTCATTAAAGGTAAATACTTAGTCTGTTATTTTGACGATTTGTTATTTCATTGTTTGAGATATTATCTGGTGAATAATCTTGCAGATCTTAACGAATCTGTCGTCTAGATCTTCAAACACCTGTCAGAGATCCTTAAAGATCAGGATCTTTTATCCCTTCAAAGTGCCTATACATATTTTTAGAATCAACTCTGCATACATTGAACAGTTGAATTGTGTAATATTATTTTCTTCTTTTGAACTTCGCGTTAGTGAGTTATAGAGATTTGAATTTGCAAAATGCCAATTAATTTTGGTGATGCCGACCCAAACCTTTGCCATTATTTCTACGTCAATTTTTAACCCGTGAATATACGCGCATGCGTAATGAACGGGTTATCGGTAACGACGACAGATATGCAAATGAGTCACTCGCTCGCTCACTCCTTCCATCAGCTGTAAACTTAGTGACGTAATGCTTTGTTACGAATGCGTTTTGTAACAAGAACAGCGTGAATCCAGCGATAACAATAACTAAATTGGTGTAAACGAATAAAAACAACAATAAGCTTAAAGATGTTTGGCATTTGGAGTCTTTAATGCAACGTTAAAATCGATCTAAAAGGAATTTTCAACTGAGACACGCATTTTGATGGTTATCTGCTTTTAGGTAATAGAATTTATCCCTTTACAAGTCAGTGGTCACGGTGGTCGAGTGGTGTAAATTGCGGACTTACACCCAAAAGGCTCAGGGTTCGAATCCCGCTCGGGGCGTTCTTTTTTTTTTTCTTTTTTTTTTTCTTTCTTCTTCGGACTGAACATTATGAAAGTGATGTCCTGTATTTTTATTTTTTGCGTTTGTCAAAGTTCCTTACGTTTAATTTAAAAAAAAATATTGAACCGTGACAGAGTGAAAACATAAGCTTTCCGCAATTATTGCCTTAAGCGTTAGCATTTCAAATTCACGGGTTGGCTCTAAGGAGCCTTTGATTATTTACAATGCACAGTTTACACTTAAGGATAATCAATTTGAGAAATACTTAATAATATGAACTGTGGATAGTGAATTGATTTGTAAAAAAAAATTATATTACTTGGAGGTAAAAAAAATTCGTAGTTGTATAGTAAACGAATATACACCGGGGCCTGGTTGTTTGAAAGCTGATTAACGCTAATCCCGGATTAAAAGTTAGCGGCGATTTCATTTCTTTATTTAAAAATGGTTTCAAAAGGTCATTTGTAGCTAGTAGTGAAGACAAGGTAATGTCAGAACTGAAGAGTAGAAAACTTTGGAAAATTTTCAATTGTTGAGTTAACTGGATTCAAAATTGACACTAATCCTGGGTTAGCTTAATCGTGCTCTGAACAACCTGGCCCAGGGCTTTTATAAGCAGCTGGCAACCAGTTATGGCCAGCAACTACAGTAAAGATGACCAACGCTTTTTTTTTATGGCTGCATACTTTCTTTGTGAAGCCAGCTTTTCTCAAAGCTTCACGACAGCCCTGTACACAGCCCTTAATTCTCACTTGTGCAATGTTGTTTGTTTCTATCATAGCTTCTGGGCGAGCTCTTACTCGATCGCCATAACTTCACAGTGATGACTCGGTACATTAGCAATCCCGAAAATCTGAAGCTGATGATGAACATGCTAAGAGACAAGAGCAGGAACATTCAGTTTGAAGCCTTTCACGTCTTCAAGGTAAGATGACTATTTTCATGCTTTTTACAGTTTAACCATAAACAACAACAACAACAACAACAACAACAACAAAAATCTTTATTAGTTAGTTATTATAGAATTTATAATACTGGTCTGCAGGTAGCAAAAGCTAATCTTGGCAGGCCAGTGAAATTAATTACATGATTAGAAATCACTACACACACCAATTTGTTGAAATAAAAAGAAAGGATCAAACAATAGAAAAAAAAAAGAAGAAACAAAAAGGAAAAAAACAAGAAACAAGTGATTGAAATAAAAGAAAGAGAATTGTCAAAATATTAATTAATTACTTTTTGATTTAACTTGAGAGATATTAATATAGGAATCTGCTTCTTCTGTTTGGAAATCCAAACAAAATGCCGTGGGTAGCAAAGAATAAAATTCAAGTCTTGTGGGGACACTTAGACCCTCATTGAAATCCAAGCCTAAGTGTTACAATGCGTCAACTATCCAAGCTTGAAACACAGTCATCTGAAAACATCAGAGCTTGAGGCTACAAGCTACTTCACTTTATTAAACATTGCTTAATGGAAGTGGATCTCAGTTCGTCATTCATCTCTTTTCGCGATTTTTTCATCCTACTGTACATGTATTTTAACATAATAAAGCAAGCTCTTGGCCATAATCATGAAAACACAATATTTCAGCCGGGGACAGTCGCCCTTTAAGTATTGAGATTTTAGATAGCAAATCCATGCCCCCTTATAATTATTCTTCAAGTTTTAGTTACGTACAGTGATTTATTTTGTAGGTATTTGTTGCAAACCCAAATAAAAGTCCACCAATACTGGAAATCTTGATGAAGAACAAAGATAAGCTTGTGGAGTTTTTGACAAGCTTCCACAATGACAGGACAGGTACTGGGAAAGCCACCAAACTGTGAAATGGAGTCAAAGTTACACATCACTACCCTGCCCGCAAAACTCACTTCACTCCCAAGAATGCCAAGAATCAAAATTCTAGAAAAATCCGGCCAAATTTCATTTTATACAACATTGAAAAACACATGGTACTGTGCAAACGTACTGTAGTAGAGGTTCCATTTGAACGGTCACTCCATAGGATTTTGTCCACAGACTCAAAAGTTAGAACAAATGGTACCATGCTAAAGTACTGCTGAAGAGGTTTCATTTGAATGGTCACACCATAGGATTTCATCAACTGACTAAAAAGTTAGAACAAATGGTACCATGCAAAAGTACTGCCAAAGAGGTTTTATTTGAATGGTCACACCATAGGATTTCATCCACAGATTCAAAAGTTAGAACAAATGGTACCATGCAAAAGTAATGCTGAAGAGGTTTCATTTAAATGGTCACACCATAGGATTTTGTCCACAGATTCGAAAGTTAGACAACATTAAATGTCTCCATAATTGACTAGAAATTCGGTTCGGTTTGAAGCCCTGACACAGTTTGCCAGACATGGAAGATTGTCATTCAGATGGACTTAACAGACACACTTTACAAGGAATCATTGAAAAAGGAGAAAACTTTGTCTCGATCTTTCCTATAGAAAGTTTTTTGTCTACTGCTCTTGCGCACCTATTTGCCATGCATAACAGCTGTATGTATGGGTTAAGAATATCATTGCTACCCACCAGCTGACCAAGTAGAGTTTGACTTATCAGGGGTGAATCCAAAAATTTCGAAAGAAGAAAGATTGAATTAACTGTACACTCCAAACACGAAGTGCTTGTGTGTCATATTTCAGCACCATTCCTCAGGAATTTAATGACATTTATCGACAAAAGTGGGCAGGCAGTGATGCACAAATTTGGCGTCGTTCAACAGTTTGATGGTTTTCGTAATATTATTACGTTATTTGCACTGTGGAGGTGTGTTAAGACCAGGGAGTCAACTGTTTTATATTTCAATAGTTGACACCCTGTTTGGTAAGGTGCATTGGTCAGTGGTTTTCATTTAAATGGTCACGCTTTAGGATTTTATCCACAGATTCAAATGTTAGAACCACCTTGTACAGCATAATAAACAGTACCACAGGAAAGTACGGCTCAGTAGCTTTTATTTGAATAGTCACACTTTAGGATTTCATCCACAGACTCAAAAGTTAGAACCACCTTGTACAGTATAATAAACAGTACCACAGGAAAGTACTGCTCAACAGCTTTCATTTGAATGGTCACACTTTAGGATTTCATCCACAAACTCAAAAGTTAGAACCACCTTGTACAGCATAATAAACAGTACCACAGGAAAGTACTGCTCAGTAGCTTTCATTTGATTGGTCACACTTTGGGGTAACAAAGTAAAAAGTAAAGGTTAACAAACTAAGAATGTTTGTGTTACTAATGAGATATTCATTTTTATGGCTTTTCAGAGGATGAGCAATTCAACGATGAGAAGACTTATCTAATCAAACAAATAAAGGAACTAAAATAAGGAAATGAATGTAGATTTTATTTTGTATTCATAAGCAGCTAAATTTTTAAACTCCTTTTTTTGTTTCTACTTTGCCTCTAGTTAAGAGTGTGTACCCCTCATCATTAAGAGTGTTTGTACCCAGCACATTTATTTTGACTGTAATCATATGCTGTGTTCACATTAGGACGAAACATGTTTACTCTGATTATGAATAAAACATGATTCACTATAAAAAGTATTAACATCAGGCAGTGCAGTATGAGAATCATGATGGAAACATGTTAATTATGACCATGATTGAAACTACCTCGTGTTTGATCTAAGTTATAATTAGACGAAACACGTCAGCGCAAATGTTGTCTGCTTGTTAAACACTGCAGTGAATGCTTGAAAAGTAAGAATAACCACAAAATCATGCAAGAACCTGTTCGAACTCCATTTTTCTTCGTTTCATGTGTAATTGTAAAGATTTTATGCGAGCTTCTGTCTGTTTTGCAAAACAGCATCAATGAAAGCACCAGGCGTGAAACATGTTTTGAAATTACAACTCATGTGAACAATGAAATTGTAAACAAGTCTAGGAAACGTGTTTTGTTGAAACAAGTTTACTTTAAACATGTTAAGGTGTTGATGTGAACACAGCGATAATATGATCACTTTGAACAGCAGCAAATATTGGTGTGCATTGAAATATTATTCGAGTTGCTATGGAAACTGATACTCTTGTAGTGCAATGGAGAGTTCTTTTGCAGGGTTCGTACGGTCATGGAAAAACCTGGAAAGTCATGGAATTGTAGAATTTAATTTCCAGGCCTGGAAAGTCATGGAATTTAAGTGTGGGTCATAGAAAGTCATGGAAAATTATGTTCGTGGTACAAAATCACTAAGGCAGCATACGTTGTGGGAATAATAAGGCAAGATGTAAAATTAAAAAAATTATCGTTTTGATAAAATTTTGAAAACAACTGTTGAAATCTTGGTCATGACAAATTTGAAAAGGTCATGGAAAGTCATGGAATTTTAAAATCTGAAAAGAGTACGAACCCTGTTTTGGTGCAGTTTGTAGTCGTTTCCAATCATTCAGTTAGTTTGGAATGGAGACAAAATGATACACATAAAAAAGCATTGTGATCAATAACAGAAAGGGAATCCTCACCTTTTTTTGCAGCAATTTTTCCTTCGCACAACTCGCCTCTTTCGGAATGTCTGGAACGGGCTATATAGTTTCCTATTTCCAAGGTCAAATGTGTGCCAGTATGTAATTCAGGGTTTTCCAGTCCCTTATGGAATTTTAGAAAAGAGTAGTAAGGGGTGGTAGTATACAATGAAACCAATCGGAGAGTTGGATTTAGTACACGTGACCAAAATGGACCAATTAGTGCTTTGATTTGTTATGTCCTATACTGCAATCCCTTACTACTGAGAAGCCAATTTATTATTGACAACTGGCACATCGTGTTATTATAACCTAAGATATATTATTGCTGATTAAATGTATTGATAAATAACTTCTGGCTCGAGAAACAACAACCTGTCTGTTGGAATTCTGATCCAGGTTTTCGTGTAAAATAACTGTGTGAAATAAGAGTATGACCTTCAAGTTTAACACTGTTAACAATGGTTCTTTGTAGACTTAAATCTTTCTTATCCAATGTACAAATTAATTTAGAAATAATTGTCTGTAAGAAATCAAGGGAAGCATTTAGCAATGTAACATCTGTTAGCCTTGTTATTGATGTTTGTAAATTTTAGGCTGTTGATGAAAATTGTAACATAACTATTCATTGTTTGAGGTGATATTAATGATAATGGGTTTATAAGGTCTATTAATGTTGTTATGTCATAGTTTGGTTTGTCATGCATGGTTGATAGAAATAGTCATTGCGGTTTTGAAAGCGTTTTTGGTTTTGTTACATTCAATGATGTTTCTGTACGTCATAACGAAAAATATAACCAACCAGGACGTGACGGAAAGGGAACGTCACTCCAAAATGCGAATTCGCGTTTTTTTTAACTGCTTCGCAATTTTTCCAACTCATTCAATTGATGTGATGTGAACGAATTGTACTTTCTAAACTCGTTAAAGGCCCATCTTCACCCAAAAGACGTTGCGGTCGTTTGTTTTTGTTTTGAAATGCTCCATTCAAACGCGTGATCTGATTGGTTGCACACATTCCAGCGTAACACGAAATTCAGCACAGAAAGTGATCACGGCGCGCACAACATTTTGGGTGCTGGTTTTCCTTTAATAATTCATCAAGTCTGAACAAAGAAAATGATTACCGTGACCGTGGTTTGAAGACCCGATCTTAATTAACAGAGATTTTGGCGATTTCGTCCCTTCGTTTTCTATATATTTAATGATCAGATTGAGAAGCTATATCAAACACTCAAAAAAGAAAAAAAAGTTTCGTGAGATATCCAAGCACCTCGAAGTCGTTTAACCCGTTAACTCCCAGGAGTGCCAAAGAACAAAATTCAAGAAAAATCCCAAATTTCATTTTTTTTAAATATTGAAAAATTAATAGTGCGATGAAAAAGTACTGCTGAAGAGGTTTCATTTGAATGGTCACACCATAGGATTTGGTCAACAGACTCAAAAGTTAGAACAATTGGTACCATGCAAAAGTACTACTGAAGAGGTTTCATTTGAATGGTCACACCATAGGATTTCATCAACAGACTCAAAAGTTAGAACAAATGGTACCATGCAAAAGTACTGCTGAAGAGGTTTCATTTGAATGGTCACACCATAGGATTTCGTCCACTGACTCAAAATTTAGAACAAATGGTACCATGCAAAAGTACTGCTGAAGAGGTTTCTTTTCAATGGTCACACCATAGGATTTGGTCAACAGACTCAAAAGTTAGAACAAATGGTACCATGTAAAAGTACTGCTGGAGAGGTTTCATTTGAATGGTCACACCATAGGATTTCGTCCACAGACTCAAAAGTTAGAACCACACTACATGTCTCCATAATTGACTCTGGGAGTGAAAGAGTTAAAAGAAAAAACGGGCTGTGCCTCGTTTATTCAACCCGCTTCTCCGTGTTGGAAATCCTGATGGAACACTCCTTTTCGTTTTTGATATATTAGTTCTCAAACTCATTAATTCATGACGAGAACACAAAGGAAATCACCACCATGAAGGAGGTTTGGATACCCGGTCTTAATTTCTATAGATTTTGGCAATTTTATTCCTTCGTTTTTTTAACGCATTTAACGATCAGTTTGAGAAGCTATATCAAACACTCGAAAGAGTGTTTTATCAGGTATCCAAACACCTTGAAGTAGGTTAAAAAAAAAACTCGGCAGCGCCTCGTTTTTTCAACCCACTTAGCGGTGTTTGGATATCTGTTGAAACACTGTTCCTCGTATTTGATATATTTAATAATTTCTCATGTTTTGTGACGCGTTCGCGTTGCTATCTCCGTCGTGGTCAAGGCCCCTGATTGTATTAATATAAAACTTCGATCAATTTGTTTTTTCGCAATCCGCAAAAACATTCCGCTAGCCATGACCATGCAAAATGACGGGCATAGGTTCTATAAGTATGGTGCTCCGCCGGGCCGCTCAAAGGTTAAGAATTGCCAACCCGCAATTCCTTGAATTGATGATCGCTTCCTAGAGCTAGAGAATTACCGTGAATGGAAACCGTACGATTGCTCACCGTTTAACGAAACTGCTGATAGCCCTGGCAGATACTCTGCCAAGGATGAAATTTTTTCTAGCAAATCATCCCCTTACTTGTACTGAAATCTGATTCAGAATCGTTTGAATTTGCATGTAGTTGTCAGATAGATTTATTTACAGGTGCGAGTTTTAACGAGTTTTTGACTCCTGGGTGTTATGTGTTTAAATATATGATTGATTGATTGATTGATTGATTGTGTTTCGTCTGTGTTTGTTAATGGTGTTAGTTTTTCCGAGTCTCCAAAGGGAATACATGTAGTACAACTGTGGGCTAGGACGGCTAACGCATGCGCACTGCTCATGCGTTGTGCAAACATTTAAGTCCGATCTGTGAGGAACTTTCGTTTTGACATCAAATACAAACCTCACTTATATCTCTGTGTTCTTGTTCTTCCGTTTCAGTATTGTCTTGTCATGGTTTATATTTGTCGTATAAATGCTGTCTTTTCCGTGTTTGTTTGCGAAACAATTTCGAAATTCCTCTCTTTAATTTTAAACACGACGAAGTAAATTTAGCAGCTTTGTCAGTTATGGCTCGTTTCTGTTTCTTGTTATCGCATTCCACGTATGTCTTTTCCTCAGACGACAACATTCTGGAAATTTCAGTTTCTTTTCTAATCTCGACAAGAAACATTTTGTTCTTCAAATCATAACTTCACTTGTCTCAGTCGATTACAATTTCACTACCGTATCTTGTTGCATTACGGTCTCAAAGCTTAGCTCAATTTCTGGTGTTACTACAGCATGATCTCTCTTAGTTTTACCTATATTACGTCAGTTGTAGGCCTAATAACGTCTTTTGAATCTATACTTACCCTTCCTTTTCGTGTTGAAATTTTCGTTACTTATAGCGTGAAAAAATCTTAATTCTTAACGTCGCGATCAAAAGACAGGCCACAAACTTTATTGAGGGTCCTAATCCCATTTCCCAGCAAATTGTTTTTTTCAAATCCCAGCTCAAATCCCACAATCCCAGCCTGTGTTGCTCAAATTGAAATCCCATTCCCATTTTTCTATTGTTTTTGTTTCATGAATCCCAGTCCCAGTGCACAAAATCCCATTTCCCAGCCTCTAAAAAAGGCAAATCCCAGCTCCCATTTTACCCCTTCACGACCCTCTTTATTGTTGTTTTATTACGATGAACAATAAGCAACTCTTTCGTCACGATACTCATTGTATCCATTTTTACATGCACATGCTAACAAGATGCGGTCGTATTTATCTCAACCTCAGTTGCAAAAATATTAGCAGTGTGGAATCCCCTCTGCTAGATTTTGACTGACACGTTAATAAAGTCATTATTCATGCATGTTACCGATGTTAACGATGTTACCGATGTTACCTATGTTACCGATGTTACCGATGTTACCGATGTTACCGATGTTACCCATGCATGTTACCGATGTTATCCATGTTACCGATGTTACCGATGTTACCTATGTTACCGATGTTTCCGATGTTACCGATGTAACCGATGTTACCTATGTTACCGATGTTACCGATGTTACCGATGTTACCGATGTTACCCATGTTACCCATGTTACCCATGTTACCCATGTTACCCATGTTACCCATGTTACCGATGTTACCCGTGTTACCCATGCATGTTACCGATGTTACCCGTGTTACCCATGCATGTTACCGATGTTACCTATGTTACCGATGTTACCGATGTTACCTATGTTACCGATGTTACCGATGTTACCGATGTTACCGATGTTACCGTTGTTACCGATGTTACCTATGTTACCAGTGTTACCGATGTTACCCATGTTACCCATGTTACCCATGTTACCCATGTTACCGATGTTATCCATGCATGTTACCGATGTTACCCATGTTACCCATGTTACCGATGTTACCTATGTAACCTATGTAACCTATGTTACCGATGTTACCGATGTTACCTATGTTACCTATGTAACCTATGTAACCTATGTTACCTATGTTACCTAAGTAACCTATATTACCTATGTTACCTATGTTACCTATGTAACCTATGTTACCTATGTAACCTATGTAACCTATGTTACCGATGTTACCTATGTTACCTATGTAACCTATGTAACCTATGTTACCTATGTTACATATGTTACCTATGTTACCTATGTTACCTTTGTTACCTATGTAACCTATGTTACCGATGTTACCTATGTTACCTATGTAACCTATGTTACCTATGTTACCTATGTTACCTATGTAACCTATGTTACCTATGTAACCTATGTTACCTATGTAACCTATGTTACCGATGTTACCTATGTTACCTATGTTACCTATGTTATCTATGTAACCTATGTTACCGATGTTACCTATGTTACCTATGTAACCTATGTTACCTATGTTACCTATGTTACCTATGTAACCTATGTTACCTATGTTACCTATGTAACCTATGTTACCTATGTTACCTATGTAACCTATGTAACCTATGTTACCTATGTAACCTATGTTACCTATGTAACCCATGTTACCTATGTAACCTATGTTACCTATGTTACCTATGTTACCTATGTAACCTATGTTACCTATGTAACCTATGTAACCTATGTTACCTATGTTACCTATGTTACCTATGTTACCGATGTTACCTATGTTACCTATGTTACCGTTGTTACCTATGTTACCGATGTTATGAATAAATGGAATACGCAATGAATAATGACTGAATGAAAGGAGTAACATTTTCTCGGACATTTTCTTATCATGTTTAAAATGTATCATTAAACGTTCTTACGCATGCGCATTAGCATAGGATGCTTGGAGCCTCTTGTTGTTATGTATATCGCAGCCTGAATCAGTCAAACATTCCATCGTGTTTCATGTGAAGCAGAACAACTTCGAACATGTCAAGTGTCAAAGCTGGAGCTCTTATAGAAACGTAGAAAATCGCCTATGAATATTGAAACAATAAAAATTTGTCAATGAGCAAAAATAAGACCATTTTTCAAAAATCGAAAAGGTCACGATAAATAACATTGTAAAATTCGTTAATAATTCATAACAGTTATGACCAAAAAAAGTAATACAAATGTTACAAATAACAACAAAACTAGTAAATAATTAAATAACAGAATTTTGTTTAAAAATATGCGAATCTAAAATTAACATCAATAGAAAAAAAAAGCAAAACCCCCTACAGGACTAGCCTGCGAGCAAGCTGTGCTGGGTTAAAGGGGATTAGGGAGGCCCCTCTCATTCCCTCCCTAATCCCCTTTAACCCAGCACAGCTTGCTCGCAGGCTAGTCCTAGCTAGGCTAGCTATCCTATCTATCCTGCCCCCCCTATCCTATCTATCCTATCTATCCTGCCTCCCCCCCTATCCTATCTATCCTGCCCCCCCCCCTACCTACCCCTACATCTCAAGTATATGTTCACGTTTAGTATATATAAGAGTTAGAAGAAACACTGGCGCCATTGTGGTACAGCCTTCATTTACAAAACATTCAATAATAATGACTAATGACTAAATGAAATGCGCAGATGAATAAATGGAATACGCAATGAATAATGACTGAATGAAAGGAGTAACATTTTCTCGGACATTTTCTTATCATGTTTAAAATGTATCATTAAACGTTCTTACGCATGCGCATTAGTATAGGATGCTTGGAGCCTCTTGTTGTTATGTATATCGCAGCCTGAATCAGTCAAACATTCCATCGTGTTTCATGTGAAGCAGAACAACTTCGAACATGTCAAGTGTCAAAGCTGGAGCTCTTATAGAAACGTAGAAAATCGCCTATGAATATTGAAACAATAAAAATTTGTCAATGAGCAAAAATAAGACCATTTTTCAAAAATCGAAAAGGTCACTTTTAAGCTCATTGACCGATTTCTATTGTTTAAATATTCATGGGTTAATATCTCTGTGAAAAAGGGATTTGCCACGCAGGTAATTCTAAGTGAGTTGGAAAGAGTACGCATGCGTGCGATTTGTCGCATAAAAATCATGTGTTAAGCCTTTACAGCTTTAATCAAAACCAACTATTATAGTTGTTATTAAAGACCAAAGATAAGATGATAGATCGTGCACTCTTCATTGGTTTGTGGTTATTATTATAGTTTTTATTGCATATTGTTGTCTTTTCTTATTAACAAAGTAATTAATAACGATAAATAACATTGTAAAATTCGTTAATAATTCATAACAGTTATGACCAAAAAAGTAATACAAATGTTACAAATAACAACAAAACTAGTAAATAATCAAATAACAGAATTTCGTTTAAAAATATGCGAATCTAAAATTAACATCAATAGAAAAAAAAAAAAGCAAAACCCCCTACAGGACTAGCCTGCGAGCAAGCTGTGCTGGGTTAAAGGGGATTAGGGAGGCCCCTCTCATTCCCTCCCTAATCCCCTTTAACCCAGCACAGCTTGCTCGCAGGCTAGTCCTAGCTAGGCTAGCTATCCTATCTATCCTGCCCCCCCTATCCTATCTATCCTATCTATCCTGCCTCCCCCCCTATCCTATCTATCCTGCCCCCCCCTACCTACCCCTACATCTCAAGTATATGTTCACGTTTAGTATATATAAGAGTTAGTAGAAACACTGGCGCCATTGTGGTACAGCCTTCATTTACAAAACATTCAATAATAATGACTAATGACTAAATGAAATGCGCAGATGAATAAATGGAATACGCAATGAATAATGACTGAATGAAAGGAGTAACATTTTCTCGGACATTTTCTTATCATGTTTAAAATGTATCATTAAACGTTCTTACGCATGCGCATTAGTATAGGATGCTTGGAGCCTCTTGTTGTTATGTATATCGCAGCCTGAATCAGTCAAACATTCCATCGTGTTTCATGTGAAGCAGAACAACTTCGAACATGTCAAGTGTCAAAGCTGGAGCTCTTATAGAAACGTAGAAAATCGCCTATGAATATTGAAACAATAAAAATTTGTCAATGAGCAAAAATAAGACCATTTTTCAAAAATCGAAAAGGTCACTTTTAAGCTCATTGACCGATTTCTATTGTTTAAATATTCATGGGTTAATATCTCTGTGAAAAAGGGTTTTGCCAGGTAATTCTAAATGAGTTGGAAAGAGTACGCATGCGTGCGATTTGTCGCGTAAAAATCATATGTGTTAAGCCTTTACAGCTTTAATCAAAACGAATTATTATAGTTGTTATTAAAGACCAAAGATAAGATGATAGATCATGCACTCTTCATTGGTTTGTGGTTATTATTATAGTTTTATTGCATATTGTTGTCTTTTCTTATTAACAAAGTAATTAATAGCGATAAATAACATTGTAAAATTCGTTAATAATTCATAACAGTTATGACCAAAAAAGTAATACAAATGTTACAAATAACAACAAAACTAGTAAATAATCAAATAACAGAATTTCGTTTAAAAATATGCGAATCTAAAATTAACATCAATAGAAAAAAAAAGCAAAAGCCCCTACAGGACTAGCCTGCGAGCAAGCTGTGCTGGGTTAAAGGGGATTAGGGAGGCCCCTCTCATTCCCTCCCTAATCCCCTTTAACCCAGCACAGCTTGCTCGCAGGCTAGTCCTAGCTAGGCTAGCTATCCTATCTATCCTGCCCCCCCTATCCTATCTATCCTATCTATCCTGCCTCCCCCCCTATCCTATCTATCCTGCCCCCCCTACCTACCCCTACATCTCAAGTATATGTTCACGTTTAGTATATATAAGAGTTAGAAGAAACACTGGCGCCATTGTGGTACAGCCTTCATTTACAAAACATTCAATAATAATGACTAATGACTAAATGAAATGCGCAGATGAATAAATGGAATACGCAATGAATAATGACTGAATGAAAGGAGTAACATTTTCTCGGACATTTTCTTATCATGTTTAAAATGTATCATTAAACGTTCTTACGCATGCGCATTAGTATAGGATGCTTGGAGCCTCTTGTTGTTATGTATATCGCAGCCTGAATCAGTCAAACATTCCATCGTGTTTCACGTGAAGCAGAACAACTTCGAACATGTCAAGTGTCAAAGTGTCAAGTGCTCTTATAGAAACGTAGAAAATCGCCTATGAATATTGAAACAATAAAAATTTGTCAATGAGCAAAAATAAGACCATTTTTCAAAAATCGAAAAGGTCACTTTTAAGCTCATTAACCGATTTCTATTGTTTAAATATTCATGGGTTAATATCTCTGTGAAAAAGGGTTTTGCCAGGTAATTCTAAGTGAGTTGGAAAGAGTACGCATGCGTGCGATTTGTCACGTAAAAATCATATGTGTTAAGCCTTTACAGCTTTAATCAAAACCAATTATTATAGTTGTTATTAAAGACCAAAGATAAGATGATAGATCATGCACTCTTCATTGGTTTGTGGTTATTATTATAGTTTTTATTGCATATTGTTGTCTTTTCTTATTAACAAAGTAATTAATAACGATAAATAACATTGTAAAATTCGTTAATAATTCATAACAGTTATGACCAAAAAAAGTAATACAAATGTTACAAATAACAACAAAACTAGTAAATAATTAAATAACAGAATTTCGTTTAAAAATATGCGAATCTAAAATTAACATCAATAGAAAAAAAAAGCAAAACCCCCTACAGGACTAGCCTGCGAGCAAGCTGTGCTGGGTTAAAGGGGATTAGGGAGGCCCCTCTCATTCCCTCCCTAATCCCCTTTAACCCAGCACAGCTTGCTCGCAGGCTAGTCCTAGCTAGGCTAGCTATCCTATCTATCCTGCCCCCCCTATCCTATCTATCCTATCTATCCTGCCTCCCCCCCTATCCTATCTATCCTGCCCCCCCTACCTACCCCTACAT
This sequence comes from Cladopsammia gracilis, assembly GCA_022457155.1. Taxonomy (NCBI): domain Eukaryota; kingdom Metazoa; phylum Cnidaria; class Anthozoa; order Scleractinia; family Dendrophylliidae; genus Cladopsammia; species Cladopsammia gracilis. The sequence continues at coordinate 1,342,143 of JAJGOT010000095.1, read as the reverse complement.
CTCAAGTATATGTTCACGTTTAGTATATATAAGAGTTAGAAGAAACACTGGCGCCATTGTGGTACAGCCTTCATTTACAAAACATTCAATAATAATGACTAATGACTAAATGAAATGCGCAGATATCAAGTACGTCGGTGTTTTTTCTCGCTCTTATTTCCCTGGAACGTGCTCACGCCGTATTACGGCCGCTTCGCCATCGTGTTACAAACACTCGGGTTTATATTTACAGCATGGTCATCGTCTGGGCAGTTGGATTTTGTATGTTTGGCCTGAGTGTGCTCTCAAAGTACCAGACAATGGTGGATGGGGGGAAATATCTTTCTATCGTCATTCATTCGTGTCTTTTCGTTTCACTCTTGGTAATCTTTGCAAGTTGCCTCACGATACGCACTCGATTGAGCAAGCCGACACCTGAATTAGATACCCACAAACATCGTTCTACCGAAAATAACTTACGACTTTCAAGGACAATCTTCATAGTAATTGCTGTGTCCCTTGTGTTTTGGCTACCAGCTTTTGTTGTGTACACGACGAGAGAATTCTGTCCACAATGTTTCCCTCCGCACGTGGTATGGTCCGTAAATGTCCTACATCTGGCAAATTCGATGGTCAATCCATTCGTATACAGCTTTAGGATGCCAATATTCAAAGAGGCTTTGAAGAAATTCTCGCGAAAACGACGGCAAGTTATTGAAATGAGACATTTTCAGACAAATATGCTGCCAGTGCTTGGTAGCGCTGAAGGTTCTTTTACTCCGATCCGACAATAAGCACACAGACCCCTCTTCGGCCGATGGAGGTTCTAAGTTAACCCTTTAACTCCCAAGAACGCCAAACATGAAAATTCAAGAAAAATCCCAAATTTCATTTTGTAAAATACTAAAAAACAAATGGTACCATGCAAAAGTACTGCTGGAGCGGTTTCATTTGAATGGTCACACCATAGGATTTTATCCACAGATTCAAAAGTTAGAACAAATGGTACCATGCAAAAGTACTGCTGAAGAGGTGTCATTTGAATGGTCACACCATAGGATTTCATCCACAGATTCAAAAGTTAGAACTACAATACATTTTGATGTCTCCATTATTGACTCTGGGAGTGAAAGGGTTAATGCTGCGTACTGAAGACCAGCATAACATTCCACCACCCAGAAATGGATGTTCAATAGCGCAAACAACACGCATTTGATAAGCACCGACAACTGTATGAGCCATTGCATAGCCTGTTCGAGTTGAAGACCATGTAAGGGTCATAACAACCTTCTCGTATTAACGGACAGTTGCATAAAATATTTTTCCGGCCAAAGTAGCCTGCATTACAGGCGCTAGAAAGGAGAGGAGAATGGGGAATTTGCGTTCCGCGCTCTCTCCACGCAGGTCGCGCGCGCGCAAGACCCTTCCTACTGGCGGAGGTGGTCAATGTCAAGAGCGGGTTACTTTGTTCAGAACTGTGTCTGAACTCTCTCTAAGTACCATCTAAGGCTGCGTACACTTTGCTGGACCACTTCTAAATGTCCACCTTATACAGAGTTGACGCAATAGAAATCCGTCACGTCAGAACTGAAACAAGATCGTTCTTATTGTCAGTGAGTCTGAACAGGCTAACTTATAACAGGATCCATAATCGGGGAAGTTGGTAAGAGAATCAAGGAAAGTGTTTAAAAAATAAGAGCGTTTGTCCAGTCGATATTTATGTAACTTCCTGTACCACGTGTGAGTGATTCGGTGCTTGTTCATGAACGATAAAGTTGGTCATCATGTTTATAACTAGAGTTTTAGTTTTAGTTTTATTTAATTAGAATAGATGTTTTAACTTTTGCACAAATTTTAATGTTTATCTTATTTTTTTAATCAGTGTCACCAGAGTGTCTGTAAAACGCTAAAACGAATGACACTTAAATAAAGCTTACTACCTTTCTTTTGACTACTACTACTACACCGCAAACATTTATTGTTTTTTTCTGTTAAAACAACGTATCATGAACTGTGATTAGTATACCCATTATGAGTGAAAAGACAACAACAGTTACAACAACAAGTTACAAAGTTATCACGAATAATTTAATAAACAGAAAAACATAATTTCATAAACAGAAAAAAGTAGTCTCTAGACTACTCTTGACGCAGATCAGGAGTCTTTGGGCAAAACTATAAACTTATTTCATTACCCATGTGACCTATGTTACTGATGTTACCGATGTTACCGATGCTACGTTCGCTACCTATGCTACTGATGTTACCGATATTTCCGATGTTTCCAATGTTACCTGTGTTACCGACATTACCTATGTTACCTATGTTACCAATGTTACCTATATGTTACCGATGTTACCTATGTTACCGATGTTACCGATGTTACCGATGCATGTTACCGATGTTACCGATGTTACCTATGTTACCGATGTTACCTATGTTACCTGTTACCTATGTTACCTATGTTACCTATGTTTCCTATGTTACCCATGCATGTTACCGATGTTACCTATGTTTCCTATGTTACCTATGTTACCTATGTTACCTATGTTACCGATGTTACCCATGCATGTTACCTATGTTACCTATGTTACCTATGTTACCGATGTTACCTATGTTACCGATGTTACCCATGCATGTTACCGATGTTACCGATGTTACCTATGTTACTGATGTTACCGATGTTACCGATGTTACCTATGTTACCGATGTTACCCATGCATGTTACCGATGTTACCGATGTTACCTATGTTACTGATGTTACCGATGTTACCGATGTTACCGATGTTACCTATGTTACCGATGTTAACCATGCGATGTTACCTATGTTACCTATGTTACTTATAATACCGATGTTACCGATGTTACCCATGCATGTTACCGATGTTACCTATGGTACCGATGTTGCCGATGTTACCGATGTTGCCGATGTTACCGATGTTACCTATGTTACCTATGTTACCGATGTTACCGATGCTACCTATGTTACCGATGTTACCGATGTTACCGATGTTACCTATGTTACCGATGTTACCTATGTTACCTAAGTTACCGATGTTACCTATGTTACCGATGTTACCTATGTTACCGATGTTACCTATGTTACCGATGTTATCTATGTTACCGATGTTACCGATGTTACCGATGTTACCGATGTTACCTATGTTACCTATGTTACCGATGTTACCGATGTTATCTTTGTTACCTATGTTACTTATGTTATCGATGTTACCGATGTTACCCATGCTTGTTACCGATGTTACCGATGTTATGTTACCGATATTACCGATGTTACCGATACATGTTACCGATGTTACCCATGTTACCTATGTTACCGATGTTCCCGATGTTACCGATGTTACCCATGTTACCCATGCATGTTACCGATGTTTCCTATGTTAGCTATGTTACCGATGTTAGCGATGTTACCTATGTTACCTATGTTGCCTATGTTACCGATGTTACCGATGTTACCTATGTGAAATGATATATATGAAATTAATCATATATGAACTGCGGAAATGAAACCAAGTGAAGAATGATCCTCGCAGTTATGAACGCAATTCAAGCAATTGCGAAAAGAAGCCTGAAAAAAATTCAGGACTTCAACGGGGTTCGAACCCGTGACCTCGCGATACCGGTGCGATGCTCTACCAACTGAGCTATGAAGCCACTGACGTTGGGAGCAGGTCAATTGTAGGTCCATATGTTCCCGTGAAAGGAATGAATGTGAAATGATATATATGAAATTAATCATATATGAACTGCGGAAATGAAATCAAGTGAAGAATGATCCTCGCAGTTATGAACGCAATTCAAGCAATTGCGAAAAGAAGCCTAAAAAAAATTCAGGACTATGAAATTAATCATATATGAACTGCGGAAATGAAATCAAGTGAAGAATGATCCTCGCAGTTATGAACGCAATTCAAGCAATTGCGAAAAGAAGCCTGAAAAAAATTCAGGACTGTTATGCTTCTTGATTGTAGGCATCCACGCTTCGGGAATTTCAGCTTTGGGATGTTACCGATGTTACCTATGTTACCTATGTTACCAATGTTATGTTACCGATGTTACCGATGTTACCAATGTTACCGATGTTACCGATGCATGTTACCGATACTACCGATGTTACCGATGTTACCTATGTTACCGATGTTACCGATGTTACTTATGTTACCGATGTTAGCGATGTTACCGATGTTACCTATGTTACCGATGTTATGTTACCGATATTACCGATGTTACCAATGTTACCGATGCATGTTACCGATGTTACCTATGTTACCTATGTTATCGATGTTACCCATGCATGTTACCTATGTTACCTATGTTACCTATGTTACCGATGTTACCTATGTTACCGATGTTACCGATGTTACCTATGTTACTTATGTTACCGATGTTACCGATATTACCCATGCATGTTACCGATGTTACCGATGTTACCTATGTTACCGATATTACCCATGCATGTTACCGATGTTACCGATGTTACCTATGTTACCTATGTTACCGATGTTACCCATGCATGTTACCTATGTTACCGATGTTACCTATGTTATCGATGTTGCCGATGGTACCTATGTTACCTATGTTACCGATGTTACCGATATTACCTATGTTACCTATGTTACCGATGTTACCTATGTTACCTATGTTACCTATGTTACCTATGTTACCGATGTTACCTATGTTGCCTATGTTACCTATATTACCGATGTTACCTATGTTACCTATGTTACCCATGCATGTTACCTATGTTACCTGTGTTACCTGTGTTACCTGTGTTACCTATGTTACCTATGTTACCTATGTTACCTATGTTACCGATGTTACCGATGTTACCCATGCATGTTACCTATGTTACCTATGTTACCTGTGTTACCTATGTTACCGATGTTACCTATGTTACCTATGTTACCGATGTTACCTATGTTACCTATGTTACCGATGTTACCCATGTATGTTACCGATGTTACCGATGTTACCGATGTTACCTATGTTACCTATGTTACCGATATTACCGATGTTACCTATGTTACCTGTGTTACCGATGTTACCCATGCATGTTACCTATGTTACCTATGTTACCTGTGTTACCTATGTTACCGATGTTACCTATGTTGCCTATGTTACCTATATTACCGATGTTACCTGTTACCTATGTTACCCATGTATGTTACCGATGTTACCGATGTTACCGATGTTACCTGTTACCTATGTTACCGATGTTACCTGTTACCTATGTTACCGATATTACCGATGTTACCTATGTTACCTATGTTACCGATGTTACCGATGTTACCTATGTTACCTATGTTACCTATGTTACCGATGTTACCTATGTTACCGATGTTACCGATGTTACCTATGTTACCTATGTTACCGATGTTACCGATGTTACCTATGTTACCTATGTTACCGATGTTACCGATGTTACCTATGTTACCGATGTTACCGATGTTACCTATGTTACCTATGTTACCTATGTTACCGATGTTACCTATGTTACCTATGTTACCGATGATACCGATGTTACCGATGTTACCGATGGTACCGATGTTACCTATGTTACCTATGTTACCTATGTTACCGATGTTACCTATGTTACCGATGTTACCTATGTTACCTATGTTACCTATGTTACCGATGTTACCTATGTTACCTATGTTACCGATGATACCGATGTTACCGATGTTACCTATGTTACCGATGTTACCTATGTTACCTATGTTACCTATGTTACCGATGTTACCTATGTTACCGATGTTACCTATGTTACCTATGTTACCTATGTTACCTATGTTACCTATGTTACCTATGTTACCGATGTTACCTATGTTACCGATGTTACCCATGTATGTTACCGATGTTACCTATGTTACCGATGTTACCCATGTATGTTACCGATGTTATCTATGTTACCTATGTTACCGATGTTACCGATGTTATCTATGTTACCTATGTTACCGATGTTACCGATGTTACCTATGTTACCTATGTTACTTTTGTTACCGATATTACCGATGTTACCTATGTTACCTATGTTACCGATGTTACCGATGTTACCTATGTTACCTATGTTACCTATGTTACCGATGTTACCTATGTTACCGATGTTACCGATGTTACCTATGTTACCTATGTTACCGATGTTACCGATGTTACCTATGTTACCTATGTTACCGATGTTACCGATGTTACCTATGTTACCGATGTTACCGATGTTACCGATGTTACCTATGTTACCGATATTACCGATGTTACCTATGTTACCTATGTTACCGATGTTACCGATGTTACCTATGTTACCTATGTTACCTATGTTACCGATGTTACCTATGTTACCGATGTTACCTATGTTACCTATGTTACCTATGTTACCGATGTTACCGATGTTACCTATGTTACCTATGTTACCGATGTTACCGATGTTACCTATGTTACCGATGTTACCGATGTTACCTATGTTACCTATGTTACCTATGTTACCGATGTTACCTATGTTACCTATGTTACCGATGATACCGATGTTACCGATGTTACCGATGGTACCGATGTTACCTATGTTACCTATGTTACCTATGTTACCGATGTTACCTATGTTACCGATGTTACCTATGTTACCTATGTTACCTATGTTACCGATGTTACCTATGTTACCTATGTTACCGATGATACCGATGTTACCGATGTTACCTATGTTACCGATGTTACCTATGTTACCTATGTTACCTATGTTACCTATGTTACCGATGTTACCTATGTTACCGATGTTACCTATGTTACCTATGTTACCTATGTTACCTATGTTACCTATGTTACCTATGTTACCGATGTTACCTATGTTACCGATGTTACCCATGTATGTTACCGATGTTACCTATGTTACCGATGTTACCCATGTATGTTACCGATGTTATCTATGTTACCTATGTTACCGATGTTACCGATGTTATCTATGTTACCTATGTTACCGATGTTACCGATGTTACCTATGTTACCTATGTTACTTTTGTTACCGATGTTACCGATGTTACCCATGCATGTTACCGATGTTACCTATGTTACCTATGTTACCGATGTTAGCTAGGTTACCGATGTTACCGATGTTACCTATGTTACCTATGTTACCGATGTTACCTGTGTTACCTATGTTACCGATGTTACCGATGTTACCACGTTTACCTATGTTACCGTTGTTGCTGATGTTACCGATGTTACTGAATTACCTATGTTAACTATGTTACCTATGTTGCTGATGTTACCGATATTACGTTTTTTTCTTATGTTACCTATATGTTGATGTTAGAGGTGTTACCCATGTGGAGACACGGTGGTTTAGTGGTTAGCGCGTCGGACTTTCAACCTGAAGGTCGGTGGTTCGAAGCCTGGTCTCTGTCGTCGTGTTGTTTCCTTAGACAAGAAACTTTACTCCACACTGTCTCTCTCCACCCAGGTGTATAAATGGGTACCGGCGACAAAATGCTGGGGGTAACCCTGCGATGGACTAGCATCCCATCCAGGAGGGAGTAGCAATATTCCTAGTCGCTTCATGCTACAGAAACCGGGTTAAGCTCCGGCCGTGTGGGTCATCTGGCTCGTGTGCGACTTTACTTTACTTAGAGATGTTATCGTTGTTACCAATGTTACTTATGTTACTTATGTTACCGGTTTTACCGATGTTACCGTTGTTACCCACCATGTTACTGATGTTACCCATGTTACGTATGTTGCTGATTTTGACCTCGGTGGGATTGAAATCGATCCGTCACTCTACTATTTGAGCTACGAGACGGCATTGGAACAGATCTTGGGTAATCAGTTAAGGTGGTAATTCATGGCAAGATGAATGTGACTGAGGCACAATGAACTTTGAGCCACGCAGCACAAGTGATACAAACAGGAGGTCAGAGAATTATCTCGTGTGTTAAATTTTAGTACTGACAACAATCCATCCGAGTGTAGGTTGCGTGAGTTAATAATCTGCTCTAACTGCCCGGGGGGTTCTCGATATATCCTTGGGTGGGGAGGTGCGGCGCGGCCCCTCATACCCTGACGCTGTTTAAAAAGCATACTGTGGCTGGTCGCACGTCCTCATTAAGCCCTTATAAGGGAGTACCCCCCGGTCTAAATGTCAACAAAAAATTCGCGAATGTTATGTAAGTTAGTTTTAAAAATGCTTTTTAAGTCCACTGTCTAAATTACCATAAGAACTAGAAAACGTATGGATAGAAATGCCACTAGGAACGTTTTTTTAATGTTACAATGACCCTCAACAAGAACATACAGGTTGTTTACCATTTACCCAAAAATTCCGGAAATTTCGGTCAGAATGTAAATGGTAAGACAATTTAGGCTCGACGACCGGAAAATTTCCGAAATGAACGGAACGTCTTGAAAGGTAGTCCAAAATTTCCAACCGAAATGTGTGTACCATTTGCTTTTTTCTACTAGTTCCAGACCCAGCGCCAGTTTTGATGCGTAAGCGTGGTTACTCAGCTTGTTTCTGGCGTCAAATGGTAAATGGTACATGTCATTCTCAAACGAAATTTCCCTTTCTGGAGTTTTGCTTACCATTTACACAAACCGTGGACCAACCGGTTTTCCCTTGTTAATGGTAAACAACCACAGTCTGATCGATCAGTCTGAGATCAGTACCTACTAGGCTTTTACACAAGTTGCTCGGATATCTCTCAAAAGTTGCCCAAAAAATTTTCAAAAGTTGCCCAAAAGTTGCTCATTTCACGAAAAAGTTGCTCCAAAGTTGCTTTTTATCAACTCAAAAATATCAGTTTCTACTACTGATTAAAGTAAATCCTTGCACATCTATACGAATTATTTATTTATTTATATATTCCTTTCTACTCGCTGACATTTCTTCGCTTGAAGTTGAACTAACACGAGCCGCCATTTTGAAAACGTGTTCAGACCGCTGACCATGTAGCGCGCTGGAAACACACAGCCACAGGTAACCCAAAGTTCCGTCGATCACACTAACACAACACACTGACACTGCACACATGGCACTCACTGATGGCAGTAGTTACTAGTCAGTAGAGCCAGACTATCGAGTTAACATGGATATTTATTCGTTTTGTTAGAGAGGAAATGCATAAAAAAGACATTTTTGTCACAAAGAAAGGATATATTTTCTCGGATTGAAAAAAGTTGCCGCAAAAATGCTCGAAAGACCATAAGTTGCCGAAAAAATGCTCGAAACCATAAGTTGCTCAAAAGTTGCTCGAAAGGCCAAAAGTTGCCAAAAAGTTGCCGAGCAACTTGTGTAAAAGCCTAGTACCTACTCGTATCAATAATGTCAGTGTTTTCGCAGGTATAGGTATGTTCCGTGAGTATTGTTTTTGAGGTGCTCAGTCCTTTTAGGGTACCCTTTTTAGACCTTAATTTTTATTTCATGTTTTTATTTTGCTATTGTGATCCTTGGTTAGGGTTGAGTCGTCTGAAAGATAAACCATAGTTATGATGGCGTATTATTATACTAGTATGAAATGAACGATGCTAAATTAAATAAACCCATTTATAAAAAAAAATAAACACGACCTGTTCACACGATTCTGAGCTGTCGTTGGGTGTCATGTTTCGGTTTTATTCCTTGAAAAGGGTATCATTTTTGATTTTATACCTTTTAATAGGGTCAGGGTTTGACAACTTTCGTGGAACACACCTATACTAATTTGACGGGCGTACCCCCACCCCTCGGGGGCATTTAACAATGCGCCATTTGATATTTCCTACGTATCTGTTTACAAAACCTTATCAACCCAAAAAACTTTGGTCGGGGAACTGTATGTATGCATGACATTTCTTCCAGCGAATTTCTGTCAGAAACTAAGTCTTTCGTTAACTGAAGTGGTCATAAGAGGTAAGCAATCTACTTCGACTATTTCGTATCTTGGCCATGTAGCTTTCAGTATCAGTTTAATTTTTATTTCGGCCTCTCCATGACATGAATCGTCAAAGCCTTGTTTTTATAGCCTGCGTAGCTGGGCTGATGGCACAATTTTGGCGGCTCCAAGCGAAGTAAAAGTCGATTATCGCGGCTTACACCACTAAAGAGACACTGTCCGGCTGATGTATCGTGTGAAAATTCTGCAACAATGGCAATTTTGATTTCTTGACCGTCTGTCACGAAATCAAACTTCACTGCTCGCTCGACAAACTAATAGAAAAACAAGGGACTGCTCGCAGTCTAGTAGGGAAATGGTACCGTTTGAAAGTACAAAACCACAGACATCAGCGGTCATGGCAAACTGCTACATTATACCGTAAAATCCCGGTTATATAAGCCATCCGATTATAAGCCCCCCCCCCCCTGGGTTATAGGCCCATCAGTTTGTTAACAGAACATTATTCCGGTTACCCCCCTCCTATATGTAAGCACGCCACAGTTCTTTAATAGCGATTTACAAAAAGTTGTACCAAATTAAATAAAACAACGCTTATTTATCACAATGTTTTTTGCTTACCAGCCAAAAAAAAACCCTTACGAAATTGTATTGGCCCAGGCGTGCGTTTCTCAAAGCTCCCGGAGACATTTCGGCGCCCGAAAGCTATTTTAATATATATAGATAGGCAGAGCCTAACAGCGTAGCACTATGAACAAGCTTAACTAAGGTGAAACTTAACTAAGGTGAAAGGTCGGAAGCACAAGAATTAAGATTGGCGACCGGGCTATTTTTCAATTTTAGCAATTCTCAAAATATAGTATTACCCGACCGTCTGCACAGTACATTTAGACCGTAGAAAAGTTCACAAAAACAACTTTTCTCCGTCTAGAATAACAGGTACGACTACTTTCCGAATAAAATACAGTTTTTGTTTGTCAAAAATTGCCCGAGAAACTGATTTGGAAATCAAAATTGCAAAAATACACAAACATATTTGCATAAGGCAACGCGAGTGAAGATAGAACTATAAAATTGCTTTTTAATCTATGTAATGAATGAACAAACACAAAAATGGACAACACAATCTTCTTTCGAAAAAATATTCAAATTTCCATTTATTATAGTTTACGTTAAAAAGGCAAAACGCTAAAACTCAGGTTTAATCAAATGGCGCTGCAGTCAGTAGCTCGCAAACATGCCCGACTTGTTTGGTCAACTAAGATTTTATTTCTAAGCTTTAAAAATCAACAAAAACTTAAAAAATGAGTTTTTGCCGTAAACATTTTGCACAAAACTAAACTTTTCCGGCACGAAAAGTTTCCGGGACCGTCGAGAAACGCATGCCTGGGCTTATAACCGACATTCTACGGTATTTGACTAAAACGATTTGGAGCAAAATATATTATTCAAACTGCATAGTTAGATTTCTCAAAGGCGTGATTAAATCACTCAAAAGGCAAAGCTAAATTACTAAAAAGCGGAGCTAAATCATATACGAAATACGAACAAATGTACCTCTATACTCGTAAAAAGACAAATAACGTTTTCCACGAGCTAATTTAATCAGCTGAAGCCAAAATTCTAGTTCATCGCATTCAAGAATAATTATGCTCTATCCCAGTCACCCTTAACTAAATTATCGCTATTGATATGCAATTGATCGTGCATGAAGAGTGCAACCGCATCAGTCGCTAAACCAGAAACCAAACTCAAAAAACGCACTCCCAACAAGGTCTTTTCATCCATGCTAGTCAAACAAAACAAAACGTTTATTGAACATTGTTTATAAATACTTGTTGTGTGTGGTACCATACTTGTTGTGCTGGTACAACGCGGCTTGGCGACTTAGATTGTTGCGCCATATTATTAACCGTCCAGTATTGTTTGCCGCCTATTCTCTGTTTTGTTTTTATCATCAAACATCATCAGTTCAATTGCCATTTGAATTTGCTATTTAACACTTAACTGATTTCGTCTTCTAACCAAGTTTTTGAGTCGAGGTTCTGCCTTGGTAGCCAGATCGTTGATATAGATTTTGGCTTCCTTTTCCTTAAGAAAACCGTTTAACTGACATGCCATTCGTGGCTCTCGCTTGTAGCTGCTTGTGTGGCTCTCCGACCAAGGTTTACGGTTTGTTGAAACGTTGCTTTTATTGATTGAGAGAGCCCGCGCAAGAAAGTGATCTTTTCAGTATCGGAAAGGTCAGTCATAAAAACCAATGTCAAAAATGTCCATGGTTGTTCGTCAATTGCCATTGGCGCCTGCTTCTAATCTCATGCGTAAATTCAGTCCTTTATAGAAGGCGTATCATCAAACATTTTGCAGACTTTGCAAGAACAATGACAGCACATTTGGGTCACGTTATTAATGACTTCTGCTGTATTGACTATTTTAACGGACCAGTGAATAATTCCTGTGCATTCAATAATGAGAACCCGCGCAAATTTCTGCAAGTACTCTTACTTTACTAACTTATTTTCGTCAAACGTTATTGGATCTTGCATCTATTTTTGTTTAGATAATCCTGGTAAAAAGTCAAACAACGTTGTATGTGTGCTAATTTAGTCAGCTAAAGCCAAAATTCTAGTTCATAGGAGTCATAGATAATTATGCCTGATCCACCCTTAACTAAATTATTTTTAATTATGCAATTCACCGTGGCATAAAAAGTTCAATCACATTGGCCGCTAAACCAGAAGTCAATTCACTTCGTCCGATCTGCTTTAGCTTGCTTCTTTGAAGGAAGTTGTGTCGAGCAACATTGAAGAGGTACAAAAAGGTAGGCTAAAAAATCGATTACGGGTTCCATATTTTGTGTCGAAATTGAGAATGTCTGCAAAACATAGCATGACAATTTTGAGTGTGTTTTCTCATATATTTTATAGCGCCTGTTTCGATGTTGGGTTCATTTAACGGTCGTACTGTTTACTCAACTGCATGTATAAATTATTCAATAGTGTTCTCAATTTTTAACCAAAAACCACACTCCCAACAAGGTCTTTTTATCCATGCCAGTCAGACAAAGATTGCGGAAAACAAAACGTTTATTGAATCGTTTAAAAAAACTTGTTGTGTGTGGTTTGGCCCATCTGGTTCTGGTACAACGCGACTTGGTGACAATTAGTTTCTTGAGTGATATATTAAACTGTCCAACACAATATAATCTCTGTTTTTTTTTTCATCATCCGAAACAACATCAGAAGCTGTTGACTGGCAATTTATTTATATTGAGAGCTAGGATATGATCATCCATACAAAAAATGTACAGTCCATATTTTACTTCATTAATTGTAATTGGAATGGCTACACTTGTGATTTCGACTTCCAACCCATCAGTCAAAACCTAGTTTTTGAGTCGAGGTTCTGCTTTCGTAGCCAGATCGTTAATATAGATTTTGGCTTTCTTTTCCTTAAGAAAATAGTTTAGCTGACATCCCATTCGCGGCTCTCGCTTGTAGCTGCTTGTGTGGCTCCCAATGTCTCCGGCTACGGATTACGGTTCGTTAAAACATTGTTTTTATTCAAAGAGCCCGCGTAAATTTTTGAAAGTAATCTTACTTAAGCTTGTAAGTACACGAAAACCAATGAAAAATGTGCATGGTTCATCAATTATTATCGGCGCTAGTGCGTCTAATCTCATGTACAAATCCCTTTTTAGAAAGCGACGAATCAAACATTTTGCAAGAATATGATGCCAACACATTTGAATAAAGATATCAATAACTCAGTGAATAATTCTACTTGTACCGCAACCATGAGAAGTAGCAAGTACTCTTACTTTGAACTTATTTTCGCCAAACGTTTTTGGCGCCTGCTTCTATTTTTGTTTAGATAATCCTGGTAAAATGTCAAATAACGTTGTCTGCCTGCTAATTTAGTCAGCCGAAGCCAAAATTCTTGTCCATAGCATTCATGACAATTATGCTCAATCTCTCGCCCTTGACTAAATTATCGTTAATTATGCAATCAACAATTCGGGTGAAAAAAGTAACGGGGTGGTGCGAATGAAGGAAACATTTAGTCACCCCAAAAATCTCTTTGAACCAAAACTAGTCAGGGCCAGGGTTTGAGCGGCCAGGCCCCACCTCTCTACCCTATCCAAGCGTCTATCGAGTATTTCCCCCCCCCCCGGGCTCCTTTCGTCCATGGCCGGTCACTCTGGCTCCCACAGCCTTCGTTTCACTGGCTAGCGGTTTAAACTAAACATGAAAACAAAATCATCTCTGTGGACGAAAATATGCCTTTTCACCCCGGCGTGTTTGTTTACCAAGTTTGGATCAACAACAACAATAACAACAACAAACAAAACTTTATTAGACATATAAACTTAAATACAGTTGCCCTGCAAATTAGCAAAAACGCTATTCGAGGCAGGGAAAAGTAATGTAATTGAAAATAATAAAGGTTAGACAATATAACAATACAGAAGCTGATCTGTAGAGTTACAGATTATTTTAAAGCTTTTGATAAAATCATTTGAAGTTACTCCAGAGAGTTCAGTGATTTTTAAAAATTTTATCATCTTCACATGTTTATGAATGCATAATTTTTAGAAGATAAAGGAACAATTCTCTGGAGAATGTGAGATGGATAATCAATCGCGCCCAGATAAAAAGATATATAGGCTAGGCTCCTCGGCGATAAAAACGTATCAATGTACTGTATTTTGAGAAAATTATCTGTTGATTTTGATCTTTAGGATGAAGAGTGTCATGTTGGTTCGCTTGTGTTTCATCGTTGCTCTGTTACTTATCGGAGGTAGGTAACGTCATTTAGCCAAGGGAACGCGCGCGGGCTGCATAGGTTTGTTAACTTTCTCTGAAGATAGAGCCTTGAGAAAACGTGATACTGTCTTTCTTTAAACCGTCAAAAGTTTATCTGATAGTGAATTGCTTGTGACTTCTGAGAATAATGGTGCTTTTTGGGAACATATTCTGTTCATTTTAAAGTCAGAATACCTCAAAATCTTGATCTTATCCTTCTCCAATCTAATGCCCAGGGTTCTCAGCTTCCTTGGTCAGCGGTAGGTCCATGGTAGGAATAACTTATCGAAATTTTTATCATTCCGATGACGAACGATGTTTTTATACGGTATTTGTCAGTCCGGCTTTAACCCGCTATAGTTTTCTTTCTTTATTCCAGATTATACGTATGGAAAACATAGAAAGGTTCGTAGCTGATAGCATCCTGACCTACCCTTTTGAATTGCACTGGAAGTTTGAACTCATTGTAACATTAGGGGGTTCTTGAAATTAACACGGCCATGTCTACTTAATGAAGGTTACAAATATGGTATTTATACGTGATCATAACTTAAAAAGAAATTTTGCTAAAAAGGTGCTTCATGACGTGGCTAGAAGGTGAAAAAGCGTTGATTATTTTTGCCAGGTTTTCTCGGTACCCATTTGTATACCAGGGTGGGGAGAGACAGTTTGGATTAAAGCCTTGTCAAAGGAAACCAAACAGCGACAGAGATCAATCAGACCAGGGCTCGAACCACTCACCTTCAGAATGAAAGTCCGGGAGGGGGGATTCCCATATAAAAGGGGTGGGGATGTTCGTCGGACATTTTGAATTAAACCCCTAAAGGAGACCAATCCGGGCGTGGCCCAAGCTTTTTTTGACCCCTAAAAGAGACCATTTTAAAACACAGACAAATATATTATATTTATATTTCTTCGCGTGCAACCCTAAACGAGACCTTGACGGCTAATGGCGTTTTGTCCAGAACACCCTAAGGCGTGAGACCAAAATCCAAAATTTACACCCCTAAGCGAGACGACGAGCATCCCCTCCCCTTTCATATGGGATCCCCCCCGGAATGAAAGTCCAATGCGCTGGCCACCACAGCACCGCGCTTTCACATAACGTAATGTTGTTCGTTCTACGAACCATAAAAATTTGTCTGACCGTCATGTCGCGTGTCGCTGTGAATGATGATTAAGCTAATTAATTCCTATTTGGCTTTTTTCATTTTTCTATGACAACGTTACTGCAATTAGGTGTATACACCTAATTCAAATAAGGTTGCTTTCGTGATCCATGATGCATGATACATGTTCCATGTTTCATACCCGCGGTGAATTGTTCATTGTTTGACCTTTAGAACATTCATCATCGCATGACAAGACCAGAAATCATGAAGTATTTTGGCGTTTCAGGACGGGAAATAGGTAAGTGCTGCTGTTTTCTATCATAAATGCACTTTGAACGTCTCTTTCGGCTATTTGGGCAGTGTTTGCACGGCATGCTTTGTTTTACCATCTCCTTTCATTTCAACACGAGAGAGAGTTTAGGACTAGTTGAGAACGAGAGTCTGATTTTAAATTTGAGTTTTAATAAAAGTTGCAGTTCTCCAGGTGATGCGTGACACTTGATTAAATAAATCTTTGTTTAAAAAGAGAAAATATAGTCAATAATAAACGAAAAATTGTGAAGAGTGTCATTAGTGATTTAGATCATTAACGTTTGGGACATAGCTCTTCATCAGTGCGCGCGCACGTTGTCGCGTACATTGCTCACAGGAAATGGAAAGCATTGTTTAGGTCCATACGTTGTATGGTGCCTAGCCTAAAAATGCTTTCCATTTCGAGGTGTTTCCTGCGGCGATTTTAGCCTGTACAGAGTCGGAACTTCTGACAAAGATGTCATTCAAATTGTGGCCGCAGTGTTGAAATGTTCTGCCACAGATAGACCGGGAGTGTCCTTTTGAACGCTTCTCAGATACAATCAAAGTATAGAGCAAGGCTGATACTACATAGAACAATTAACGCGACAACGACATAATAGAACCCAAACTGAAAGCCAAAATGCAACGGTGGACAGCTGTTTCGACCTGGTTGTGTCTCGTCAGCACAGTGTAGCAGCAAAAAGATAGAAAAACTAGCGCGAACGCCAATTCTCAACTAAATCGCACGTGGTGATGGCAAAAGATGAGAGTTCGAATTCAAATGTTTGCCAATTGACCCCCGAATTGACCCACGTCACAGCGGCGCGCGCGCGTGAACATGAGTAACAGGCAAAGAATTTGAAATATCATGTCGTTTTCGCGATAAAGAAATTGAGGATAGACAGAACCACCCCTCAGCCAGTACATGGCCAATACCATGTAAAAATAAATAAGCAGCATTTCGGATCTGAAAAGATCTACGGTCCCAAAATATAACGTTAAAAAAAAAGTAAATAAGAAGCAAAGAACCGCGAACGAAAATGCTGCCGGTGTACGTAGGATCCGTAACAGATCTAGTCAGCCAAAAATAGAGATACAATCAAAGTATAGAGCGGTAATTGATGCGACGGAGGGTACCCAACAAAGTTTTGTACGGGGATGCTCCGCCCCAAGGTCCAAACCCTTACCCTTTCATATACCGTTTTTGACAGAAAAGGTACCCTTTCATTGAAAATTGTACCCCTTTCATATACCTTTCATTGAAAATGGCACCCCTTTCATATAGCCTTTACGTGCGTCTGTTTGATATATTTTGAAAGGCGCTTTTTATAACACTTAAATGGCAGTTTTCCCTACCCTTTTTTTACTTCAACTTGTATTTTCCTTACCCTTTCCTATACCTTGTGAAATCCCGACCCTTTCATATACTTCAACTCGTGAAATCCTTACCCTTTCATAAACTTCAACCCGTGAAATCCCTACCCTTTCCTATACCGCCAGGCTAAAAAAGGTACCCCTTTCGGGCGGAGCATCCCCGTATAGCCCATTATATAGGGAGTACCCCCCCCACCCCCCCGGGTGATGCGAGCGTGTGATATTTATGGGCAGTGCAATAAGCTGACGAATGAAGTTTGACGAGAAGGCTAGAAATTCTACGACAGTGTACCAAGGTAGACGGGAGGGCACGAGAGTTTACAAGAGCCTACGAGGGCCGACGAGAGCGCAGAAGAGTCGATGAGAACGTACGAAGATTGACGAGTGGGCATATTTGAATGATGGGAGCGCATGATTACTAATAAAATCGTATGAACTGACTGACAAAAGCCGCCGAGAGTCGAGTTGGCGTACGAAGTTGCAAGAGCACATAGGAGTTTCTAATAGCCTGTGCGTATCAACGAGAGCGCAGATGAGTGCACGAAAAAACATGTGTATGTAAATTGAAGACAGCTCACGAGGCTTGGTGAGAGGGTAGGAGAGTTGATGAAGACATACTACGGTTGAAGAGAGCACATGCGATTGATGAGAGCGTTTGAAAGGCATGAGAAATTACAAGAACTTGAAGAGACAACCGTGAATTGAGAGATAAAAAGAGCGCATGCGAATTTAAAGGACAGCGTATGAGGGTTGGTGAGAGTGCATAATACTTGATGAAAGCGCACTGGGGTTGACGAGAGTGGAAACTGAATAGTCGACGAGAGCGTACAAGAGATGACTAGATCTAGAGTGCACGAAGATTGACGAAAGAGTATTGGATCGACGAGAGCCGGCATAGGAACGCATCAAAGTTTGAGAGCGAATTAGAAATTACGAGAGCCCATGATAGTTGACGACAGTGTCCGAAGGTCGATGAGAGCGAATCAGTGAGAGATGGTGAAAGCGCATTACAGTTGATGACAGTGTAAAAGGATTGACGAGAGCGAATAAGAGATGACGAAAACGCACGATAGTTAACGACAGTGTAAGAAGGTTGATGAGAACGAGAGCGCGTGATAGTTGGCGACTGTATCCGAATGTTGATGAGAGCGATTGAGAGACGAGAGCGCATGATAGTTGACGACAGTGTCCGAAGGTGCATAAGAGTTGACGAGAGCGAATAAAAAATGACGAGTGCGAATTATAGTTGACAACAGCGAACGAAGGTTACTGACAAGTCTTAAAGTGAAGGGCGGCGTACGAATGTTTACGAAATCGCGAAAGAGTTGACAAAATCATAAGAAAATACACGAGAGGGGATGAGAGTTGATGATAGAATATGACAATTGCCAAGAGGGAATAAGAAATAATGACAGTGTATGATAGCTAACGACTGCGCAGTGCAGAAATGAGAGTCAGTAGAAAGATTGATAGTCCACATGATCGTGCGAGGTTTAACAAAAAGCGAATGATAAATAATAAGGGCGAACGAATGTTGACGAGAACGCCTGAGATTCAAAAACAGCCATAAAGGGTTTAAGAAAGCGCATTACGAGGAAAGAAGCGAACGAATCTTCACTAAATGTAGAAGACAACTTATGAGGGTTAACAATAGCGATAAAGACGGATGGATGAAAGCGCGCGAGATTTCATAAGAGCGCATAGGAGCACTTGTGAAGTAATAAGAGTACAGAGCTTGACGAGAGCGAATGTTGAAAGAGAGGTAACAAGAGCGAATGCTACGTCATGAGAGTTGACAACAGCTTGCTAGGGCTTACGATAGCGCAATTAAGTGCTGATTAGAGGGCACTCGGATAGTTAAGAGAGGGAAGTTGATTAACGCGCACGAATGTTGCTATAGATAAGAGCGCTAAACGTTGTTGGTGTACTGGAGTTGATAATTAAGAGCACACGAGAGTGAATGATCCTGAATAAGATACTTTCTATGATGGAGAGTGCATACAGGGCAGTAAGTTGATATGAGTGTAAATGATGCATGGTTCAACATTTTTCAGCATTTGTTGATCAACAAATGCTGAACGATATTGCAACTTGTTGAATGGGTAGAAAACACATTCAACATTTTAAAGCGATTGACTGACGACGTTCAACTTGTCAGTTGAACAGAATAGAGTCTGGCATTATTTTTTTTTACAACGTTCAACATATTGAATGGCCTATTTCAACATTCAACTCGGCATGATAATTAAACTATTCAACATTTGTTAAACAGCAGTCGCAACAACTATGCGCTGATCAACAAATGTTGAACCCGCGTGTATCATAGTTAATAGTTGTTTTAAGGCTCAGCCTAAAACAATAATCATTTCCTCTACTCGCTCGCAGCGAGTCTAAAAGAAAATAAGAGAAGGCTAATGAGGCCTGGTAGCAGTCATTTTAGAGAGCAAGAAAGGCAGGCGAGAGGAACAAGATGCTGTATATGTGACCAGTTTTAAGCATATAATTAATTTTTCCAAAATATTGAAATTGTTTATCAGTCCCCTACGACGCATTCCAGGCCTTATTGCCTCGAAAAATGACTGCTACCCAAGCCAAAGTCGATGAAAATATTTTATTGAATTGCATTAAAATGTTACAGAATTATATGGGAAAAGGTCGAGAAACTGTTCAATTCAATTATCTTGTTTTTATCCAGTTTTTTTCTGAACAATAATGTTCTTGGCTCGGTATTTCGGAAACTAATCATAGCGCGTGTTCATCCGAGGTTTGCGTCTGTCTCTCTTTCTCACAGTACTAATTATAGGATGGTAGAAAGTAAGGCAAGAAAATGACAGAAATCCACATTGACATGTTTCAAAACTGAGTTTAAAGTCGATGTTTACTAACGCATTGATATAATAACTATATTGCATGCAAAGTAGTCATTTATTTCTTTAATTTTAGATTGAGTAATTATTTTTATTTAGTGTTCAATAAGTTTTATTTTGTTTAATTCAGTGTTATATTTTCAATGAGGTTTTCTGTCTGGATTTCATTCATATTTCGTTGTGGCTAATTTTACTCGCAAGTAAAAACTATAGAATTCAGTAGAAACAAAACCTTGGCTTAATTTTAAAGTCCTGGATTAGTATCAATCAGCTTTCAAAAAACCGAGCCATGTGAGTTACAACTTGTAAGAAAATAGGTGGAAGAAAATATGGTTACTTGAAACAAAGACCTGTAGAAAATATCATACTGTACATAATAAACTCTAGTTCTCACTAGTGAGCTGAAATTTGAAAACCGAGAAGTGAGTAACAGCTAAATCGAAATTTTTCTTTTTCTACTATATTAATTAACAAAAATTGTTTCCCCTTCGAAGCAAAAAAACTCTTCATCGATATACATTACTTGCAATCACTCTTATGCCACCAATGTGAAAATTCTTCCAACTCTTTTCCACACATTTTATAATTATATCATTGTCAGAAAATGAAATTCTTCGTGTTCTGAATTCATAAACAGCAGCTTTGTCTGTCTTTGATTCTTCCCAATGGATTGAACTCGGTTGAAAGGCTGGCGTATGTCGATCACTTTTCACTCATTTGGAATCCAGCTAAACAACTTCATGACCAAGGAAACGCCCTAAAAATAGAAAAGATACAAAATCAGTAGACGGATGACGGATTTCACTAGACTCGGCCTCCAGTTCTTCGAGCTCTGTAACTATCATCATCAGCGCCTCCTAATTATAACTAATAAGCATTTTCGTTTCCAAAGACCTTGTTGCTGAACAAAAGGAATGCTGTATGACACGGTACGCGGTATTGGTGATGCTAGAATGTCCGCCCAAAATAGAGATAACTGCGAGAAACATAGTCCCCATATTTTACGTATACCACTTTTCGAGGCATACTTACATGAATTTGCTGTTTTCTTTAGCAAACAATCGATTTTCCCTCAGAATAAAGGTTATTTTCGTATTTTTGGTTCAGTTTGAAGACGAACCTGAAAAGAAAAAAAAAATTGAAACCACCAGAGTAAGCAATTAATGATCAAACTCTAATGGCAGGAAAGTGGATATTGGAGTTCGCCTTACAAACGTTATTGGCATGTATCTGATTGCCAGTGAGAACATTCGTATAACTCATTCCCTCCCTCCCATCTCCAATTCAACAGCCCCTTCCCAATCCCAGCCAGACACACAGACACACACACCATTTGTTCCCCAGGTTTCCAATCCGACTTCTTTGGATAGGCGTGTACTGAAGTTTGTTTGTTAAATTGTTCTTATTAGTGGTTCCCATCTAGCTCCGAGGAATTTTTCTATCTCCACAAAGAAGATTTAGGTTAACAGTTTTGTCTTGAAAATCACTTGCTGGTGATGATTGGCCTAGCTGTCATAAATACGTCATATTAAACATACCGATTGAACTTGTCGTTATGTCTGTAACCTGCCAAACGTGATAAGAGAAGCTCCAACTCGGTTCAGTTTTATTGTCATTCCACTGAATGTTTCTCTTTCCAGCTGATGATAAATATTGTTAATCTGCAAACTAAAAACGCAATCAGTCAGTACAAGTTATGAAAAGGTGGTAGTTCTCCAAATGTATTAAAGTCGTGATAATTTACCATCTCCAGTTTTTGTCCGTGATGCCCACAATAGACAAAAATAATTGCAACTCCTGTAACTGACCTAGTTCCGCAGGAAATAGGTTTGTGGTAGAGCTTTTTCACTTACGGCAGCACTTATATCATGTTATGTGGCAAACTGAACTGCATACATGTAGGCTCGAATTCCTTACATCTGAGCGCTTTACTGATAACTGTTTGTATTGGCCAAGGTTTCCATGATCATTTTAACTAACTTATTTATTCTTTCATCCGTAGTTCACATTTTAATGTAAAATTATTATATTATTATTACAGAGCAATAAGAAATTTCAATCTAATATTTGCATTTTTGATTCAAAAAATTAAAACGAAATTATATGACCCTTACTTCAGTACACACTGTCCCCTGGCGGTAGTGGCAGCCATGATAGAGCTCGCCAGTGACCCGATAAAAAGCCTGCCTTCATAACAGCACGGTATACTATCGGTTGGCTCTGGGTTGAGCTACCCTCCATTCAACTGTGCCGATTAACGTGCGACCTGCTAGAAGATGTCCCCTTTTCATCCTGGGTTCGGACGGATGATCGTTTGGTGCAGACTGAGATAAATGCTGTTCTGAAAACTTAAAACACAGCAAGTCACTACTGGATTATAATGATCGGATGTCAGTTTTTCTAAAGTAAATATTGAAAAGCCATCATCTCCTCAGTGTTATTGTTTGTGAGGTTCTACGAAAGACAATTTAATAATACCAGATAAATTGCTTGAACTCAGTTTAGTTTGCAACATATGGCAAACTTTACGGGTTCGAATCCCGTGCAAGGCAAAATTTAATATTCTGTGTTTTATTTTACAACTTCCTGGGCCATCTATATTTCCAGGATCGCCGTTTGATTCATTCATCCATTTGTTCATGGCTAATTTTATAAATATGACTTTTTCAACAAGCTACACCATTATTATTAAACTCAACAACAAGTTTTTCTCTGAAATTGCAATCTGATTTCCAACTGTTATATTTTGGGATTTTCGGCGACATAGAAAATTGAAACAAAATTGTGACCCCCGCTTGAATACAGACCGTCCGTTCGGCGGTAGTACTTGATTGCTAAGTGCACCAACTCCGGTATGACCCGGATGAAACTACCTGTCATCCTAGGCGATCACAGTACAGTATAGTATCGGTTAGCTCTGGATTGAGCCGTCCAGTCAACTTCGTTGATCTGCGATAACTGTACCCGTGTGCAATGCCGCTAGAATGTCGCCGGTTTCACCTCGCGGGGCAGTATGACTTTGTAGTGACCACCACTGTACTCCATACCTACGGGACGAGAAAGTGAGACAAGCACCAAGTGGAACGCACGAAACCCTCCACCTAGCTTTGGGTCACCACATTTGCAGCTATTGGCCATCTTTCCGTCATTGATTTTGTTTTATCGATAATTGTGTGCTAGATTTCTTTAGTTACTTTAGCAGTTGAATCCAACGGCAGAACAAACTAGGTAGCTGAGGTCGCCACCTGTCAATATGACCCGAGCTTGAATCCCGGTGGTAACGGATGTAATGAATGACCTTTGTGTTACTTTGCATTACATGATATGAATAGAATTATATCTTGCCTTGCAAATCGCGTTGGACGTACATTATCTTGAATCCTGACCTTTAACTCGGCATCCTGTAAAGGACTGAAATTCAGTTATTTCCGCCACTTAAGGTTATTTTCTAACCTTTTGTTTTAATTTTCTAATTCGAGTTTTATGTTCAATCGAAAGAAGAAAAAAGTGCTTTTAGGTTTCTCTTGTAACGTCACTACATTTTACACTGGACGAAAAAATGGATTTACTCAAGTTTGCACATTGAGCAAATATGTAGCAAATTTGGGCCTCTAAATTTGAACCAAATTTGCACTTGGTGTGAAGTGAATGTAAACATACATCTTTGCTCACGTGCAAATTGTGTGCAAATGTGGTGCAAATATGCATCTGCGCGAAAATTTACTATATCTTTGCTACCCCAAGCAAATTTCATATTTGCTCATCTTTGCCATGCCAAGCAAACATAAAGAAAATGTGGAATTTACCAGCTTTGCTTTCTTTGCAAATAAAGTGTAAACATCAAGTTTTGATTTGCTGCAAAGATGAGCAAAGTTGTGCAAATGTCGTCTTTACTACATGTTTACTACTATTTTGCCACCCATGTAAATCCATTTTTTCGTGCAGTGTTATATGGGTTTCTCAAAGCTCCCAAATAAATTTCGACCCCTAAAGCTATTATAAACTCTGCTTGAAACCATTAAAACTGTTCTGAACAAAACTTGGCATTTCGGGTCAAAAAGGTTTTCAGGACGTTTAAGAAAGGCACGCTTGTATATGAGATGTTCTATCCTGGACGATTTAAAGAGGCTTGCTAAGCTTAGACCTAAGTAGATATCCCCAGTCATAGCGTGGCCGAGCGATAAACGAGACAGGGGACACGCGCGAAACAATTGCCTCGCGCGTGTTCATGATATTTCTGTTTTTGCTTGACCATGCATGCCTGATAGACAAATAAAACAGATCCTGAGTGCAAGGTAACTGGCAAGATTGATGTCTATTTGTACGTGGAATGTTATTAAAATATCACAGTTTTACGTACCTCCTACTTTGCGTTTGGAACATAAAATTATTCGTTCTTTGCATCTTCCAGACTAGTACTGCTGAGTACTGGATTTGCGATAGTATGTTATCTTTATACCTCTAGTAGAAAAATGGAAAGACATTTAATCAATTTCATTTAAAAGAGACCTTCAGTCTGAATTTCAAAATAAGCCTAGCTAGAGTGGCGTGGCAAGTTTAGTTATTTCTTTCACCGAGGCTTTGACTAAAGATTGTTTTCCGCAATAATCTCTGGGTTCACGCAATTGACGAATTCCTCTAATGCGGGAGAAAGAGAAGATTTGTCATAAGTACTTAGATAACTGCTTTTTCTGTCAGACTTAGACTGATACTGATTCTTCGTTCCTTAGTAATTCTCGGTTTGTTATCTGCAAAACTGGGACAAGAAAAAGGAAATTAACGCAATAATACTGACGAACCAGTTATTGCGAATTCATAAATAATATTCATTTTTATACCAAGACACTACAATGGTGTTATTATTGACCAAGGTAAATGATTCACTGAAGACAGTCACTTCTAAATCTCATTAAATAAAAATAAAGCACGATTCAACACAGCTTCGTTTTCAAAAATACTTTTACTTCTATCAAAGTACCTAGCGTAATGAACGACAGATACGTTTTACTTGTATGTCGATGAAGAGAAATAAATTTGGTCTTGATTCATACTCAAAATGTCGTGAATTGTAACGGTTTATTTTAGCCCTAGCCTGCACAAAAGGCGCTTCTGTGGTGCGCTAGCGCGAAATTAGATATTACTTACCTCATACACCGTATTTATGACAAGCAGTCTTCAAGTGAGAATAAGTAAACCTTAAGGATCGTGGGTCTCGACGCAAGTAATAATGAACGGCACCATTAATATTTTCCTTGTTAAAGAGACGCTGACATGATGAGATCCATTCGCAGTGTTGACCTGTGCAGTATCGATTGTACAATTCTTGCACTTAATCCTCATCGTATGCCTGACATATTTCTTTCTTCCCACTTGCCACAAAATCCTGGCGAACTTTGCTTTGATAGTCTAAATTTAAGCGATCAATGACGATTTTCGACAGAGCATTAAGCAAACTAAAAGATCGTTAGGGAAATTCAAATATCGTTTTGGTATGATTTGCGCATGGGTGAATGAAAAGTTTAATCATTTCATTAATTCAGTACGGCGAAACTCATGAATAACAATCATATTCAGTAAAAAATATGCGCATTGAAGTGTGTTTTAAATATTTCCACTAATTATAAAAATGTTAGACAATGCGAAGGCCGGAACGTGCGAGAAACAAATTTGAAAACAAAACAGGTTATGCTCCATAACGTGCGGAAAAATTGAAACATTTAAAACGTTTTTTAAAAATTGCTATATTTGTTTTTTTTTATTTTCGCATTTGGTTTGACGGCTTTTTTTTCTGTGAATACAGTTAACCCTCTCAAGGCAGGCACCTCTTTAATGATGATCTATTTGTCCAAGACAAAAGTTTTCCTTTCTAAATGAAGGAGAATTTAAGCAGTGTCGCATTATAAACCACATGTAGCCTTATTTTGCGAGGCGCCATGCTAGTCCTGGAAACAACACAGCTGCGTGATATCCATGCATGCCTTCTGTATTTTGCCCGGTTATTTGGTAGCCGATTAACACTAATCCAGGATTAGAGTCAGTTTTGAATTCAGTTGAATAACTAATCGATGGAATTTTTTCCGTAGTTTATCTGATCTTCAGTTTCAACTTTGACTTGTCTTCACGTCTAGCTAAAAATATGCTTTTAACTCGGCGCGATGCCTCGTCCGGCGTCTGTGTAAAATGAGCTGCTTGCTGGTCGCCGCCGTTTGATAATATAGTTTGCTTGAAGTGCATGCCGGGAAGATGGTAATATCCTCCTTTTTACAGATCCTACGTACACCGGTAGCATTTTCGTTCGCAGTTCTTTGCTTCTTATTTGCTTCTCAGATGTTTACCAAAGCGTTCACCCCGATGTACAGAAGACAAGAGATGGAATGCACAACGTTTTTTGTTTGTTATGTAAAGTGTTCATGAATGGCGATTGAACATTTAGGGTCGCATCTCCTGTGTCGCACCTGTAATTACATTACGTCAAATATACAATTAATGTCACAATACTTAAAAGACGTGTTTGGGTCATTAGTGGAAATATACTGGAACCTTTAGAATGACGTCATATCCATGACCTCTTCTATGACACAGACGCCACTCTAATACAGACATTTGGTTCTGCCCATTTAGAGAGGTTCAACTATATTTGTAATAAACGCATTGACATGAAGTCTCCTCATTTAGTTCCAGAATACGAGGTTGTTCACCCTTACCAATCAAATGCAGCAGGAGAAGCCATTTCGTTTGCACTCCACCAATCGCGACACAGGAGAAGTACAGATGATTCTGATGTTAAGTACTTCCAGTTGAAGGCCTTCGGATCAGACCTTCATATGAGACTGAAACGAAATATCGCGCTGATGGACCCTGGACTCACAGTTGAGTCACAAAACGAGGACGGGTCTATGACGTCACACTTCGCACCAGATAACACTTTTTACCTGGGGCATGTTTCTTCGGACCCAGGCTCCGTTGTGGCACTCAGCACCCATAGAGGATTGGTAAACATTTCATTTTAGAATGTTATACTGAATAATTTACAGTACTTGTTTAGGTATTCATCTCAGCTTGTGTCGTTCTCGAAATCGAATTCCTGAATACCACAGCTCAAAGTATAACGACTAAATGAGTATCCTCATTCCTATTGCTATCTACGCCTTGATGGGAAATAGAACACAAACCGCGGTGATAAACATATTGAACTTATTCATTTTTTTATAAAACTTGACGTTTCGTATGCTACTACATCCATTTTCAAAAGTGACCGTTACAGTGTTAAAAACTATACTTATATAGTAGTGAAAAGGGACTGGGACCGAGATTAAGTACAAAACTTAACAGTTGATCTATAAAAAGAAACAGCTAATTATATCGTATTTTCAAGATTATGGCCAGGAGCTTGCTTTAAGCTTGCTTTATTATCGTAAAATAGGAAGAAAAACATCACCAAAAGCGATGAACGCAAAGAAATATCAACTAAAAAAGCACTGAAGAGCGACTAAAAAAACTCAAAATTTCACCAGAATGGAAACTTTGATTTCTTGACCGCCTGTCACTAAATCAAAATTGATGAACTGTAATCCGCTTCCATCCTTGTAATCCTGCGCTTTTTCTCCAAACTTCTGCTTCTGTTTTGCTCAGAAGCTCTATAGAGTCTTTTTATGCAATTCAATTGTATATTTGGTGGCATTTAACATAGAAATTAAAGGTCCGGACACTTTTCTTGAAACATTGTGCGCAACAGTTTCAGAAGTAGAATCGAATTCTACTTTTGAGACGTTGTGGGGAGGGAGGTACTCCCTAAAATGGGCTATACGGGGATGCTCCGTCCGAAAGGGGTACTTTTTTGAGGCTGGAGGTATATGAAAGGGTAGGGATTTCACTAGTTTAGTATATGAAAGGGTAGGGATTTCACAATATAGCGAAGGATACGAAAACCACGAGTTAAAGTATAAAAAAGGGTAGGGAAAACTGCTATTTAAGTATTATAAAAAGGGCCTTTCAAAATACATCAAACAGGCGCACGTAAGGCTATATGAAAGGGGTACCTTTTTCAGTGAAAGGTATATGAAAGGGGTACAATTTTCAATGAAAAGTATATGCAAGGGGTACCTTTTCTGTCAAAAACGGTATATGAAAGGGAAAGGGTTTGGACCTTGGGGCGGAGCATCCCCGTACAAACCTTTGTTGTGAATCCCCTCCCCTCTGGGGGGAGGGGTTGTGCGCAACAAATTAAGTCGTGTAACACCCTCCAAAAAAACTTGTTGTGCGCAACGCTGCAAGAAAAGTTGCACTGTGTGTCCGTGCCTTAAGTAAGTACAATTTCGTAATTTTGGCGAGACAGTGTCTCTTTAAACTGTAATCACTTTTTATTTTTAGACTGGTATGATACAGACTTCACGTGACACATTGTACGTTCAGCCTCTTCCCGTGCACCTGGCTAAACACGTGTCAAGGAATGAACAAACCACGCCCCATCTGGTGATTAAGGGGTCTTTAAGAAAAGGTGCGTAAAGCTTGTGTCTTTATAGGTCTTTAAGAAAAGGTGCGTAAAGCTTGTGTTTTTGTAGGTCTTTAAGAAAAGGTGCGTAAAGCTTGTGTTTTTATAGGTTTTGAAGAAAAGGCGCCAAAAGCTTGTGTATTTACATGGCACTCATTGCAACAAAAGAGATACTGACAAATAAGGTATATGAATGAATCATACAGATGAACTGCGCATAGAGAATGTAAAGCGAAGAAATGATTCTCGAAATTGTGTTCGCATATTTAAGCAATTTTCAAAGAAGCCTGAAAAAAATTCAGGGCTTCAACGGCATTTGAACCAATAACTTCGCGTTACCGGTGTGAGCCCAAGGAAAAGTAAACAGAATACGTTTCGTTGGGATGACGCCCTCGTTCCTCGCGGCTCGTGGTTTCGCCGCTCGCCCGCACACGACTAACTACAAAGATAAGATACTGCTCGCAGTCTATCGGAGGCGGCCAAAGTAGACAATTAAATAAAGTTATTTCCTTTGTTACGTGTGTGTTCATGCACAATTCTGATCCCTTTTCTTTTCCACACTACACGTAATGAGTTTTTGTCCAGACGACAATTTCCGTAAAGTTCTCACCTGTCCACATCAATTAATACATTTTCGTTTGAGGGCGCACAGTTTTCAATGCGATGCTCTACCAAATGAGATATGAAGCCACACACATTGGGAGCATGGTCAATTCAGTGTGAGTTCATGTGTTCCCATGAAAGTGATAGAATTACAAATGAAGTATGTGAATGAATCATGTACGAACATGTTGCGGCAGCATGTTGGAAAACAGCCTCGTTCCCAGGGTCTCTCTTCTTCTCATCCTCTGGAGATCCTGAGAACGAGGTTGGTTGCAAAATTTGAAGACAGCGTCGCCGCAACAAAATGTTGCATTTAAAATAATTCGCGCTGTTAGGTGGTATTTTCCAGTGCCGGATTAAATCTCATTTTTTTTAAGGGTTGAGACGTCTAAGAAGATCCTCACACAGTGATATTAAAAAATATTTGAAAGCCGCAATGGTGGTTCCAAGAAGCCTAGAGACCAAATATGGCGGATACAATGAGACCATTCAAAGACTGCTGGTTATGGCTAATATAGTGAGTATAATATCCAGTCACAGGGCTCTATTTCCAGAGGGTTGAATCACGTGAGACTCGCGTGATGCATTATAGTAATAGGTTTAAATCACTCGAGGCACTGTAAATTGATAAGATAATAATCAAACAGAAACATCAAACAAAGTTTACTCTGTTGTTGATGCAGAGATGTTGTGTACGTGTTCGCTATTTCGTATCTGCCCCTGTCACCCTAATTTAGTTACAGTGAACTCTCTCTTAACGACCGCTCTCTTAAGCGACCACTTCCCGTAATCGACCACTTTGTAAATAACCGTTTTGTTGCTCAGTCAAATACTGTTTGTCTTAAATTTTTCTCTTAAGCGACCACCTCCCTAAAGTGACCACTTTTTCCTGCATCAAGGGAGGTCGCATAAGAGAGAGTTGACTGTACCTAATTTTGTTATTAGCTTTTTAGTCCTTTACTATCATGTAATAGTTAACAATAGTTAACTAATAGTTAACAATATTTTAAGTTTCTTATGTACACGCCTCGCTTGGGGCTTCGCGCTCCGTTCGCGCCTTTTCCCTTTGGTACATCTTGTTTGGTAAGTTTGTGTCCAAAAAAGTTGAAAAAAAAAGCTAGAATACTTTTGGTCAATTTGGGATAACCTGGATTCGTTACTTTGCAAGAGGAAGCGCCAAACACTACTTACTTTAATTTACAGCAACCATCAGGGACGTCCGAGTGCTAGACTGCGGGCAATCTCTTTTTTTTTCAGTTGGTCGAGCAAGCAAGCGCGCGAGTGGCAAAGCCGCGAGGAACGCGGACGTAAGCAGAAAAATAAACAGAATACGTTTTGTCGGGATGACGCCCTCGTCCCTCGCGGCTCGTGGTTTCGCCGCTCGCCCGCACACGACTAACTTAAAGGATAAGATACTGGATATAACTTCTATTTGCATGTCAAACAAAACTCATATCCATATGAATGGTTTTGCATTTGGCCTCGGTTTGAAAAGGAGGCTAAGAGCAACTCGGAAATGGGCTATTAATTTAACCAAATGAATATGTTTGAAAAAAGTTATAAAAGCGCTTTTGAAACTAAATGTTCAGACGTTTCGGGACTTCTGTCCCTTCCTCAGTGAATAGCCGTTATTAATTTAACCGTTTGACAAAGTTCTGATAGAATTAAATGAACTTCAAGGGACCTTCTTTGATCTGTTATTTTAGAACCTTTTCTTTTAATTTTAATTTTTTAGGTTGCAGGTTTGTTTCAAGATGAATCCATTGGAGCCACTAAAATAAACTACATCGTCACCAAGATCTACATCGTGCCTCCAAAAAAGGTAACAGAGACTGACAAGACTCACGACGATTTTTTCGTAATAGGTTGCTTTAAAAGAAGATGTGCTAAAAACAGTTTTCCCTTATAGAAAAAGTTCACTACTCAAGATTTTACATTGCGCCAAACTTTTTCTTGACTAAGAAATTATGCGTTAGATTTGAAATCCAGAGCGTGACGCGGTAGAGTCCTGAATATGCTGGGGGAAAGAACTTTACCGAATCTTGCGGTGGACTATTTGGTTATTTTCAAAAGAAAGTGTGGTATTGCGTCGTTGGTAAAGTGAGACTTTAAAATTGTTATCGATTCATTGTGAAACGATCAATGATTTTAAGACACGAACCGTAAAGAGATTCAACAACAACAACAACAACAACAACAACAACAACAACAACCTTTATTTATGCACGATATAAGTTTTAAAAAGCAAAGGTGACGTTTCGAGCGCTTGCCCTTTGTTCGAGCGAATCCGCTCTGACGAAGAGCTATCGCCCGAAAAGTCAGCTTTTGAATCTCTTGACAGTGGCCAATTTGCATTATAACTCAGTTGATAAAACGAACGTAACATAGAAACTAACCGTTTTTACTCATTTAGTGAGATCATTTACTAACCAGAAATGAAGCAACAGTGCCTGACGAGAGGCTCAATTTCATCTATTTTAATTATCACTTTGAAAAGTAAAAAAAAAAACATTTATATCAACGAAAATCTTAAAACAATGCTCCACTTTTGTTGACCCTTACTCTACTAATACATGTACAATGAAAATATAAGAGGCGTATCTTTGGCTGTCATTGGCTGGGATGGAAATGAATTTAGCCAACATTTTCAAGTTCTTCCTTTGCATCTTGGAAAAAACGCTTAAATCTCATTGTGGTTTGTTCTCTGGTCGCGCGGAATCACTTGCTATTTTGCTCTCGGTGTACGTGGTTTTGAGCATTTTGTGTAGGAGCATAGGTATTATCAAATATTTTGTTAAGTCTCCGTGACGTTGCTCCCAGTTTGAGGTTCGGAGACAAACTTTACCTTGCTAATCTTATATATCTTTTTCAATTTTTGTTTTAGTTAAAGTTCGCGCTTTACGCTTCCAATCAGATAAAGCTCATGAGGATGCTCTTATGGGCGGTGAAACAAAATCGGGATGAGAACGATTTTGACGCGTTTAGTTTCATCTCCGAAGGCGATTCAGGGGGTAAGACAAGTAAATCCACAACCAATCTTGCAGTAATCTTGTTCCCAGGTTCTCTCTTCTGCCCTTCTCTCTCTTGCTTAGGCTTGGTTCCCACTATAGCAACATAACGATCATAATCATAATCATAATCATAATCATAATCATAATCATAATCATAATCATAATCATAATCATAATCATAATCATAATCATAATCATAATCATAATCATAATCATAATCATAATCATAATCATAATCATAAGGGACGTTATGTCGCTTATGTCGTAGTGGGAACGCCGAAAAACATAATCATTAAGACGCTTAGGATCGGCATAGACCGTCGGCATAATCATAATCACAATCATAAGAAAATGATCGGTAAACTATATACTACCGTAAAGCTAATAAAATGTAGAATGCAATACATCTTCATATTTAAAGTTATTTTGCTTTAGTAAGCGTACACAAGCCTTCAAATTTAATTTTGCATTTTGGTTGTGTCCGTAAGGAGCCCAGCCGACTGCCACGCAAATGTTTGACAATAGATTATTTGATGTTAACTTCTGTTCTTCCCGAAGATAGCTATGCGTAGTCGAACCGAATAAAGACAGATAGTTTTCATTTAATCACACAGCATCGCTATTGTGACTAAATATAAGTTACTGGTTTGCAGTAGACATAAAATCTTATCTTGCTTAACGTTTGTTTGTTTGTTTTTTTCAGTAAAAAGTTCCCATGGTACCTTGTGCCGCTTGCTGTCCGGGTCTGCCGTAACTGATGTTGGACTTGAGACTGCCTGGTACATCGCGCATGGGATTGGACACAAGTGAGCACCTTATACACTTACGTCGCTTATTCAGGCCAAGTTTAAACTGCTGATAATAACAGACCATTTCAATCCAAATGCAGACTATCTCTAAAGGGGGTGAGAGGGAGGGGACGGGTGCTCTCTCCCGAAAAATGCCGATCTTTACGCAGCTGACTACAATACAGTTTTTGCCAAGTTCGTAGCTTGAACGCGTGTTGCCGGGGCCCGGAGTTATGGACGTTGAAGAACCCACATACACCACTGTTACATAGCTCACTCAGTCAAACTTGGAGATTGAAAAACCGCTCTCACAAGCTTGAAATCAAGCGTTTTTATTTCATTCTAATCTGTTTAAAAAGTCCCAAATTTTGCATTTAGAAAGGCTAACTTTTAAAACCACAGTCAACCCCACAAACATGGTAAACCTGTGGTTTCAGATGGAAATAAACTCATTTTACAGTGAATGGTTTCGCACCAGCTGGCTTCGCTTTGATAAAGACTCATTGGCCTTCCACTCCCAAGACATGTAGTGGTGTGATCATTCAAATGAAACCTCTTCAGCAGTACTTTTGCATGGTACCATTTGTTCTAACTTTTGAGTCTGTTGATGAAATCCTATGGTGTGACCATTCAAATGAAACCTCTTCAGCAGTACTTTTACATGGTACCATTTGTTCTAACTTTTGAGTCTGTTGATGAAATCCTATGGTGTGACCATTCAAATGAAACCTCTTCAGCAGTACTTTTGGATGGTACCATTTGTTCTAACTTTTGAGTCTGTTGACCAAATCCTATGGTGTGACCATTCAAATGAAACCTCTTTGGCAGTACTTTTGCATGGTACCATTTGTTCTAACTTTTGAGTCTGTTGATGAAATCCTATGGTGTGACCATTCAAATGAAACCTCTTCAGCAGTACTTTTGGATGGTACCATTTGTTCTAACTTTTGAGTCTGTTGACCAAATCCTATGGTGTGACCATTCAAATGAAACCTCCTCAGCAGTACTTTTGCATGGTACCATTTGTTCTAACTTTTGAGTCTGTGGATGAAATCCTATGGTGTGACCATTCAAATGAAACCTCTTTGGCAGTACTTTTGCATGGTACTATTTATGTTTTAGTATATTACAAAATATAATTTGGGATTTTGCTTGATTTTTGATTTTTGACAATATTGGGGGTTAAAGGGTTAAGGCGACTCGGGCTTAATTGCTCTTTCTTTGTGTGGCCTAAATGTAGCATGGGATTGGCTCATGATGGTAGCAGTGCTGCCCGTGACTGCCCAAACAAGAAGTTCATCATGTCTTCTGAGAAAACGAATGCTTTATCAAGTTACCTATGGTCAACTTGCAGCCGAAATCAAATTCAGGAGTTTTTGAACTCAGGGTGAGTAATAAGCGACGGAGCGCAGCAGTGGTACTACTTTCTAGTAACAGGAAATCAGAAAATACACTATAGACTTTTGGTTCCCAGGGTCTCTCTGATTAGGTCTTTCTTAGATCCTACGTATCGTTTACAGTATTATCGTTATGTTTGCGTTCTTTTACAGATTTTATTTTTATTTTTATTTCTCTTCTTCCCTGCCCAGGGCGATGGGAACTAAGAAAAGAGACCCTGGGAACGAATCTATCAATAGACCACTATTTCGTTCTTGCCACGGCATTTGATACCCCCGATAAACAACCCTCGGTCGATTGGCGATTTAAATACGAGATTTTGGTACCTTTTAGAGGCGTTTTTTCAAATTCTCAACTAGGGTTTTTTTAAAAGCAACAACATCCTCTTGTGTTCTTTAGCGCGAATCTTTTAAGTTGCTGCCTTCTATTTTTCAGGAATCGTTCTTGGTGTCTTAACGATCCCCCTTCAGCGCATGCTCCCACTTTCTCGCCAGAGAATAGAGGGAAACTCCCAGGGGAGATCATTGACGGAGACCAGCAGTGCAGAGATGCCTTCAATGAAAACTTTAAACACGCTACAAGACAAGATCTTAGGGTTCGTACGTAAAAGTTCACTTATACATATAAGTTTACTTATATATATTATACAAAGCGACGTGATAAGATATTAAGCAGACAATAGCCCCAAAACCGTGTCCAGGATTTTCGAAATTCGATTTGGTTTTAAGTAATTGGCGCGAACGCAAGAAAGAATTGGATAGAAAACCCGGTATGCAGTTTAAATTGATACATAAGTTTGGGTACTCTGTGGGGCTTTATGCGTGGCACGGTCAAACTCCTTGAGCTGGTTGTTTAAACGAAGTTTAGACGGTGTTTAACGAACCCGCAGTCTAAACCAATTTCAATTTCGCCAATCCTTATTGTTAGACGTTGTTTGCATTGTAAAAACTGTGAAGAGGGCATACAGCACAGACCAGAAATACATTAATCTACTTAAATTACTAATTTGGATACACACGTGGGAGGTCCATTCATTGTCTTAAATCTCAGTCTAAGTTAAACTTCGTTTAAATAACCGGCCCCTTGAGTGTAACCTTTGAGTTTCTTTGCTTTTGTCTCCAACAGGGGAACTGTACTTCTCTCTATTGTCAGGATGGCAACACTATTGTTACCTCTGCTAAATTTCGAGTTGCAGATGGCACGGAATGTGGAGTTCACAAGGTAAATATCATCCTTATATAAACCAACTGGTGTGGATCCTCGGTTCTAGAGCTTTCTTGAAATGTGGGAACCGAAGTAAAAGAGGGAAGGGGGAGAATTAACCCTTTCACTCCCAAGAGTGCCAAAGATCAAAATTCAAGAAAATCCCAAATTGTACCATGTGAAAGTACTGCCAAAGAGGTTTCATTTGAATAGTCACACCACAGGATTTCGTCAACAGACTCAAAAGTTGGAACTACATAACATGTCTCCATAATTGACTTTGGGAGTGAAAGGGTTTACTGAACCCGTGGTTTTTTCCATGCTTTACTTTTCTTGTGCAAGATGATGCACACTGCGTAGCATAGAGAGTCTAGTTATGGATGCTGCCGGGATTGTCATTAATTTTAAATCAAAATCTTGGCGTACAGTCAGAAAGAACACCATTTAAGGTCTTCTTTTAAGGTAAAATTTTGAAGATCTTAAAATTTGATCGTTATATCTTGCTTAGAAGCCAAGATATAGGTCAGTGAATTGTTAAATTTTTACAAACGTTCGTATGGAGGTACGCGAATTTAAATTTGCGTACCGCTAAATAAATTCACTGACATATATATCCGCTTCTCGGCAAGGTAAGGCCCAGTTCAAACGTCGAACTTCACATGTGCCGAACCTAATGCAAATGAGCAAAATCTATTGTTCTTGCTCATTTGCATTAGGTTCGGCACCTGTGAAGTTCGACGTTTGAACTGGGCCTAAAACGCTTAGATTTACAAGGTTTTCTAATTTAAAGAATCTCTTTTCGGCAGTATCGATGGTTTGTCTGTCCAAGCATTAAAAACTATGAGGTGGTCTATTGATAGATTTCCAATTTATTAATAATATATAGTTATAAATGTTGTAAGACATGACCACCCCATTTTTGGCGCTTAAGAGTAGTTTTGTTGTTCCTTATCATTTCTATTTGTACATATTTTTAGTGGTGTATAAAAGGATCGTGTGTACCACATTTTAAATGGTCGCCGTGTTCACGAAGCTGTGGCGGAGGCGTGCAGCGCAGAAACAAACCATGTCCCACTTCCGGGTGAGTGATCAACATATATTATCGTACTATAACAATACAAAGTAAATATAAAAAACGTTCTCTGGCTCTCTTCTAATTTTGCCTCAGTTCCAAACGTTTGGAACTGAAGCAAAGTATAGAGTCATCATAGTTAGACATAGACATAGCTTATTTATACACGAAGAGCTCAGGAGCCGTAGCTCTTTAAAACGCTCTCGTGAAATAAAAAGGACTAACAAAAAATAAAATAACGCAGCGCATTAAAGTGTAAATATCTCACCCTCAAATTGCAACAAGTTGCTGATTTTTGGGCAAGCGGGCACATCTCGTCATGCTCTCTCCGAATATATAATTTCACAAATTTGTTTTTTTATGACGTCATCACTTTAGGACTATATAGAGTACCGAAGTGTGACGTCACATTATTTTTTGCCATAGTTCATTACGTAATGAACCAAGGCAAAAATTAGAGAGGTTTGTATGGAGTCATCAGAGCATAACGGTGCCAATATCTCACCTCCAAATAGCAATAAGATGCTGATTTTTGGCAAGCGGGCATTTTTCGTCATGCCCTTTCCGAATATCTAATCAAATCCCATAATTTCACAAATTTAGTTGTTGTGACGTCATCACTTCGGTACTCTATACTTCCATATTCTTTAAACATCAGATGGTCAGTGGTACACAGATATAAACAGCCTTATTAAGCGGAAGAAATTAATGGGTGATTGACCACAGAATACAGTAATTGCTAAGAAGAGGACAATTGTCGTGGCTGCAATTTCTTTAACTGATATTGATCAACTTTAGAAATCAAGACAGCGCACACGGAACATGTCAAGAAGCCACTCAGGAATGGAGAATCTGCTCACGCCAAGTTAGTCAGAGATCATTTAGCCTTAACAACAGGCGCTTTTCGTAGGTGCTTAAGCGGGTCTTGGGGCGTTAGCGCGAAGCGCAAGACATGCAAGCGGAGGGAAAGGAAAAAATGGGGTGTCCCCTCGCGTGTCTCGCGCTGTTTTGAGGCAGATCGATGATGCAGATGCTAACAAATCACATATTATTATTTAGAAACTATAACAAGAACAATTGTTACACCAACTTTCCTTATATTTTAGTGTTGCTGGATTTTGGGTGGGGTGCCGAGGAGATTTGAGGGGGTTGGGGGGTTTGGGAGTAGCTTGGGGGCGAGGTCTCCACCCGCAAGGTCTCTTTTTCCAAGTTGCTCCTCGGCTAGCTTTGCTCACCCTCTTTTCTAAGAGGCTGACATGTCATTCACGCCTTTTCCTTTTAAGATCCTTGCAGACTTTACTGCGGTTCTGGGCGAAGGTGGAGAAAATTCAAACAAGTTGAGGACGGAACCCGCTGCTCGAAATATGGTCTGGATGTCTGTATCCAGGGCGTGTGTCAGGTAACAATGAATATTGCAATAGTTTAAGTTTTACTTTTGCTGATTTCCATATCTGCTTCATGAAATTTCTGTTGTTTTTTTATGACCATCCAGAGTGGTCTGCAGTTAGGCCAGCGGATACACGTTCTTACATCGGTTTCTCATTGGATCGTTGCACTCTCTTAGTTCACTGTTGTTGTATTTGGTATTTTTTTATTTTTCACGATGCTTATTTTATCTTTCCACACATAGCATGCTAACATGCTATAGCACAGTTAGCTTGAATATACTTCTTTTTTTAGGCCGTGGGATGTGATCATGTGCTGGGGTCTGGTGCGAAGTTAGACAGATGTCGCGTGTGTAACGGAATTGGCACCACTTGTGTGCGCGTGGAAGGGAACTTCACTGAACAGTGGGATAAACTTGGTGAGTTTTATATGACAGACAGAGGACGCTGGAAAAAAAGCTATGCTGTTCTTATCTCAAGTCACATCATAAGCAAACATATTAAAGACAACTTCTAAAGAACTGAATGATAGTGGGGAGTTAAGGAATACAGCTATTTCAATTTAGGTTGTCGGATGATAGCTTCAAGCGTACGCAACGAGACCGCAAGGTACTTTGGGATTTTTATGAATGCGATAAGTTGACGAAAGCAAATTAATACATGCCTCGTCCATACAGTGAAGGCAAACATTTATGGTGCTAACATCCACCTCACTCATCACACTAACAAGCGCAAAAACCGCGAACTTAAGCTACAGTGTAAGACCAATTTACAACTACCCGTAGTAACTTGCGGTCTCATTGCGTACGCTTGAAGCTCTCATCCGACAACTTAAATTGAAATAGCTGTATTGCCTGTGCTAAACAGCCTGAACAGGCTATGGTAAGAGAAAATTATCTAAGAGAACAGAACTCCGTGCGCCATGATAATTATTTTCAACCTTCTATTAGCTTGCGCCCATGCTATTAGCTTGCGCCCATGCGCCCATGTCGCTCACAACACTGCACTGTCTCTATTCCACAGAGATCTGATATCATTTATCATACATCTCTTATCATTGCTACAAGTATTTTACTTGTACAACGAAGGAAACTCGCGTGTTGTGTGAGAGGCTGTGAAAATCAATAAACCCGCCAACTCTAAAATTATTATTCAAATTGACCAATTTCGAGTCGAACTTAAAATAACCAGTATAGGTAAAAACGGCAAACTGATCCTTACGGCAAGGAAAAGAGATTGAGACAGAAGTGAAATAATAAAACAAACAGTTGAATATATTTGCCCGATATTTCGGTTTGTAAAACAAACCTTATACGGGGGCTAAAAAACAAAAATGGATACAGATATAAAAGGACCGTTACATATAAAACTTTCGAAATATGACATACAACAGAATAACAGAAAGTGATTGGTAAGACCTTTACTGATCCAGATCTACAAACGATCCGGCACTTTTCATTGGTTTGTCGCTGTGATTTTGCCGTTATTATAGTTTTTAAAATAACCACGCGACCCCATGCAGTATGACACCGAACTAATAGTAGATTTGAAATAATTTGCATTGGAAGAGGCCCATGTATGGGGGGATCTGTTCTCTTAGGCTATGGGTGAAGCCCATATTCTTTTATTCCCCTTAACAAAGAATGGACAGGTTAAACTGGTTAGCCTCGTCCACTTTGTTCACTACTTTGTAGTTTGTTTTCTCAGTAATTTCATTTTGCACCGAGAGTGACTGAAATTCAATGGATCTCGGAACAGCCTAATGATAATTCCAGAATTGCAATGACTAATATAAATCGCCTGTAGAATCATGCATTGTATTGCAATTCCATAATGATCCTAAAAACTCGTGTTTAAGTGCCTAGGGTTTACTGTTCAACTTTCGTTGCCCTTTTAGGTCCGAAAAATGCACAGTTAATTGTGGAACTTCCCACTGGAACTATCGACGCAAGTTTTGGAGAACTGGAAAGTACTGCCAGTACAATTGGTTAGTATGTATCTGACTGGACAGGATAAGGCTAACAACCACCATCTATACTCAGTCACGAAGAACTGCAAGTTAACACTCGGGCATATTTCATTCCTCCTCCTCCTTCTCCTCCTCCTCCTCCTCCTCCTCCTCCTCCGTCTTCTTCTTCTTCTTCTTCTTCTTCTTCTTCTTCTTCTTCTTCTTCATCTTCATCTTCTTCTTCTTCTTCTTCTTCTTCTTCTTCTTCTTCTTCTTCTTCTTCTTCTTCTTCTTCTTTTTCCATGCTTGACTATTCATTCGGAAAGCTCCTTCCCTTCTTTTCCCCTTTGTTTGCTCATTCTTTTATTTTTTTGGATTGTTGTTGTTGTTCTTGTCTCTTTCATATGTTCATTCCTTCTTAATAATTTCTTCATTTCGTTAATCTACTAACATCTGCTTGTTTCCTTTTTCTTAATTCGCTCTTTCACTTTTTCCTCGCTTACTTTATCCTCCTTTTCCTTAGTTCGGTCTATTATCATTCATGTTGTTAATTTGTTCAAACAACTGAAAGCAAGGCGAGCGACGTCTGGTATACACATCCCTTACTTAAGGAGATCGTGAAAGCGGAAAGTTACCACGAAATTTATCGTAGCTTTTAAGCTCTATTTTTCTAAGTTTATGATTTGTTCACTTATTGCCTAGTAACTTCGTTTATTGTTTTATTTATTTTATGATTCATTAGGTCTTCAAGACTCTGACGGTCGCTATTTGTCAAAAGGGAACAGTCTTACCACTCGGCGGGGAAAAATATTTTACGCCGCAGGATCAAAGATAACTCGCTATAATCCCAAGCGTTCTTCGGCGGACGCACTTGTCATACTTGGACCAACGACGTCTCCTCTCAGGGTGGTGGTAAGTAACTTCTTATACCGCCCAAGGATACTCCGATTAGGTAGTGCTGTGCAGGATAAGTACTATAAGTATTATTTTAATACCTTTCGAGTTTGGGAAGCACTCCCAAAAGTATTATCCCAGGGATATAAAAGTCCCCGCAACTCACTCGTGCCTCCCCCTCCTCAAGTCTGTCATTTTTGAACAATTTTCTGACAAGTTTCCTTGGAAAGTCATGAGTTGAAACTAGCCTCAAAATTCCGAGTCAAACATGTCAAACGAGTTTGCAAGTACTTGAAAATTGACGATATGTTCCTGTAACAATAACATAACAAGTACTTAGTGGTTGGAGGTAACCCACATTTCACGAGTTTTATTATAATTAATATAATTTTTTTCTTAGTTGATAAGAACTGACCGTCAAGGAACAAAAGGGGTCCGTTATCAATATTTCAGGCCGCTGTTTTCCAATGAGACCGCTGAAGAAAGCAGCGCATCCTTTGATTGGAAAACCACTGACTGGTCTGCCTGCTCAGCTTCTTGCTCTTTAGGTAAGTGAGAAATCAATCAAATATACATGCATTAGCATTTAAGAACATTTCAAACTTTTCCATACTACGTATGTTTCACTTTCATATTGGCGCTTTTCAATATAAACTGACGGGTTATGACTCGTATGATCAATTTGCGATATTTTTTTCACGGTTGTTTTATTGTAACAGGCTCTCAAACACGTGATGTATGGTGCGTGAGGTCAGACGACAAGACTCCAGCCAGCTTCAGGGCGTGTGGAACAGAGGAGATTCCCGCGAAAACCAGAAGCTGCAATGAACAGCTGTGTGACCGTAAATAGGTCACGTGATACCAAACCGTTATTTAGTTTGTCCCGCAATGGGATGAAACGTTGGATTACCATACAGTAAAATCCCGGTTATAAGCCCCCCCGACCCCCCCGCCCCGCTTATAACCCCCCGGTTATAGGCCCATCAGTTTGGCAATAAAACAAAATACCAGTTATTTCCTCTCCCATATATAAGCCCACCACAGTTCCTTAACAGCAATTCTTTACAAGCATTTGCACCAAATTAACTAAAACAATGCTTATTTATCACACTTTTATTTGCTTGCCAGCCAAAAAACCCTTAGGAAGTTGTTTAAGCCCAGGCCTTATAAGCGGTATTTTACGGTAGTCTCATCTGTAGGCAACTCCGGAGTCTGGGGCAAAAGGACAAAAATGCAGGAGGGGAGGAAGGGTTTGCTCCTCGTGCCCCCTCCCTGGTCAGTCGCAATCTTGTCATCGTTACCAATCTCTCGCCAGGCCTTTACTCGTCCTCATTCTTCGCGCCCAAAGAGTTGTTTGCGGAAGAGACTGGGTGACCAGCAAAATAACTGTTGTAAATGAAACAATATCAAACAGGATAATGACATAATTTATAACATAAAATGCTAAAAAAGGTGATGAGTAGATTTTAGAATACTTTTAATAAAATTTGAGAGTAATTAATTGTGTAATAAGTTAACTAATATTTATTACATCTCCATGCCGTTCTTGCCTTCTTTTGAGGTGGTTTTGTATCGGACGCGTGACGCTCTCCGACAATTGTCTGAAAATAATCTAATGATAATGTAAATTTTAGAACATAATTAAATGTATGAGAACATTATCAGTGATGGATTTTCTTGTCGGTGCGACACGTCATTTTGTCATGGACATCAAGGACATCGTTATCATCGTCGTCGCCGTCGTCGTCATCGTGGTCGTCATCTTGTCATGGACATCGTCCTCGTCGTCGTCATCATCATCGTCGTCGTCGTCATCTTGTCATGGACATCGTCATCGTCGTCGTCGTAATCTTGTCATGGACATCGTCTTTAAGGTGGCTCCAAGTAGTTTTTTTTTAATTTTAGCTCAATGAATCTAAATTTGATACCAGTTGTTGGCTTGGATGAAAGTTTTATACGATACACTTTTTATGCTAATCAGCGTTTCCATAGCAACGGTAAACAAACATGGCGAAAAACAGTTTTTTCCTAATCATCTTTCGATTTTGGGGCTATCCGTGACAAGCGAATAAATGCGTTATAATCTACACAGTGTAGCACACTAAATGGAAAAATTTTAAACAAATTAAACTGTTCGATTTTAAATAAATTGCTGAAACATTTTAAACATGCGTTTTTTCATGTTTGAAATAAAAGCGGTCAAAAACTCACAAGTGCAAATTAATCCCAAATTGAACTAGAAAACCGTATGACTACATATTAATAATTATACATGAAAAAAATTTGCATCCATTTTTTTGGAATTTTTTTTTCTTTTTCTTTTTGCAAAAAAATGTTTTTTTTTCAAATTTTTTTTGATTCGTAATTTGCACTGGTGTGACACTTTTTGCACTGGTGTTAAATTTTTTGTACTGGTGTTACACTTGAACTGCACTGCTCTCAGCCAATCAGAATTGAGTAATTTTTTCATGTGTTTTGTATATTATTAAGACTGGAATCGAGCTTTTCATTCAAATCCAGTTTAAAAAGAGTGAAAAAGTCCAAAATGTTCATCCAAGCCTAACTTCTGGATCAAATTCAGATTCATTGAGCTAAAGTAAGATTATGTATAAGCGCATTCCAAAACGGACGTGTGACCCAACAAAAAAACTTCTTGGAGCCACCTTAATACCCAGTCTAGTTAAGGGTAAATTATATTTATTATTATATGGCAAACTGGTCCATATGATGAAAAGAAGCATTCTGATTGGTTCCCTGCAATGCAACTAGATGGACCGCACACAAACTCATTTCGCCGAATTCCTTTTATGAAACATTGAACAAAAGAAAACTGTTTTCTATTAAGTAAACGCATTTTTCCTTAAGTCTGGTTGACAATTTCGGTTAAAAGTTTCGCAAAGTGGCCTGAAAAATGCAAGCATATGCTTAACTTTGGCGCGTGCGTTTGCTGAGAACGGATGCATTAATGCATCAACAAGCTTTTTCAAAAGCCATTATTAATAATAAAAAAATTATTGAACTAGCTTCTTCAGTCCATATTGGGGAATTCCCCCAATACGGAACGAACAAACGAGTTCAGTAGCTTATATTAACATACAAATGGACAAACCGAAATAGACTAAAACAGGTAAACGAACAAAAAGCTTGTGGTGTTCTCGAAGAAATGGTTCACAGGCAATGGTGGACTTTTTCTGTCGAGTTTTGCCCGTGCTGGACTTTTCTTGTTTCAATGTACTACTTTCGGGATTCTCCGAGCATTAATACATGATAGG
The DNA here is from genome assembly GCA_022457155.1 of Cladopsammia gracilis. Classification (NCBI taxonomy): domain Eukaryota; kingdom Metazoa; phylum Cnidaria; class Anthozoa; order Scleractinia; family Dendrophylliidae; genus Cladopsammia; species Cladopsammia gracilis. Next base: position 1,297,778 of record JAJGOT010000095.1, on the reverse strand, counting down.
ACACCATTCAGACATAACAAATTTTAATTGTAATTTTCAACTTTATACTTTAAAAGCATTCCAAAAATGTAACCTAAAATACCAGTTAGATAATGAACTTTAATGCACTTTAGGATCAGCAGAGATCAACTCATCACTAGAGAAGCTTAAATTCACGTGCTTTGTAAGCTATTCTTTGGCAACAACTGTGTTCCTAGTCGGGTTAGCTTAGTACATTCCCGTTTAGTTTAAACATTGTTAAACCCCTGGGAGGACTTTCGGGTGATCGTCGTATCTTTTAGGGGTTAACCCTCGGACGTACAAGGGGATGGGAGGGCATAATGTTTCTCTCCGATTTTTTCGGCGACAACCGGTTGCTATGGTAACGAGATATGACGTCATAAGTAGCATGATGTCAAACCATTTTTGAATAAAAATGCGTTTTTTCACCTTTTTTCGGTGTAAAAACATATAAAATGATACCAAAAGCATCAAAATGTTTAATTGTATGTTATTTTGCAACTCTAGCATAAAATATTTGCAATTTCCGCATATTCCTGATAAAGTTGAATTTTTAGTAAAATCCAAGATGGCGACCATCTTGGCGGCCATTTTGGATGACGTTACGGACCCCAGCAGTGCCACAAGCCATGATATTTACCTTATCTTGTAGAGCACATCACAGGCTATCTATTAGACATAAAACATTTCCGAAATATTGCAACATCGCAAAAACAGAAGCGGGTTACAACAACCCCGCCCTCTTGTACCACGGTGGGGGTATAAGTTTACGTGTACGTCTGAGGGTTAAAATTCGTGGTTTCGATACCTCTAAGGGTATTTGAATAAAAAAGGACCACTGTCAGATTTATTTATCTTTAGGGTTTAAGGCCAGAAAATATGTTGACAGCAACAACTTTTCAAAAAAGAATTGGTACCTTTTAGGGGTAAAAATTAATGTGAGCCACACTCACAAAACAGGTTTCTGATACCATGTTTGGTTCAATTCAAAATTTCCGACAATCACCCCCCCCCCCCTTAAATCCCCCTCGCCCCCCTCCGGGGAGTTAAACATTAGAGAGCTTAAGCAACGACGACGGCAACGCCATGAAAAACGTCACTTGAAAAAAGGATTCGCGCTTTTTTAAACTACTTTGCAGTTGTTCCAATTTGTTAAGTTTGTCTCATGTGCCTGGATTGTCCAGGAGCTAAATTTGAAGGAATGGCTTACCAGTTCAAATGGAGAAAGGAAAATTAACCGTCGCGTGTTCACGTTCTCCATAAAACCTATAATTTGATCATTTGACGAACGGCAAAGAAATGTACCAAAATGTAAAACGAACGTGCAACACGTGCAGAGGCATTGTTTTCGCTCATTAAACCTATTGTTTTGTGCCGTTCTCGCTGCCGTCACCGTTGTGGTTGCTTAAGCTCTCTATTACAAGAACGGCCAAAGTTACAATTTAAGAAAAATACTGGCAAACTGAACTACATACACTGGACGAAAAAATGAATTTACTCAAGTTTGCACATTGAGCAAATATGTAGCAAATTTAGGCCTCTAAATCTGAACCAAATTTACACAGGGTGTGAATTGAATGTAAACAAACATCTTTGCTCACGTGCAAATTGTGTGCAAATGAGGTGTTAATATACATCTGCGCAAAATTTACTATATCTTTGCTACCCCGAGCAAATCTCATATTTGCTCATCTTTATGCCAAGCAAACGTAAAGAAAATGCGGTATTTACCATCTTTGCTTTCTTTGCAAATAAAGTGCAAACATCAAGTTTGATTTTCTGCAAATATGGGCAAAGTTGTGCAAATTTGGTCTTTACTACATTTTTACTACTGTTTTGTCACCCATGTAAATCCATTTTTTCGTGCAGTGATATAGTCATATATCTAATATCTTTAGAATCCTACAAGTCAGAATGAAAATAACATATATCCTCAGTTAATATTATTTGCCGTTTTCTAGTCGTAAACTGTCTCTTCTTTTCGTCAGAGCGATGGCTACACCCATACATGTCGAAATGAGAAATGTACCTCTTTTAATAAGTACTCGGAAACTCTCCCTTCTAATAGCAAAAAATAGTCTGTTCACGAATCCAGCTAAACTAGAGGATCTGATCTTCTTCTAAAAGTTGCAATCTACTGTTCGTCGCGAACTGGAAATCATGCAAATTTTCTACATTTGTCGAACTACCAAGTCTTCCGACTACATGCAAAGGTTCCAAAGTAAAAAATCTGAGTCTTCAGTTCTGTAGTTCTCTCTACTCCTCTACTCTGTCAAGCAATGTTTTGCCCAAGAGTGATGTAACGGCATGGTGTCAACACTTCCTCTAACAAGGCCTGTTGTGCCGTCACTCCGAAAAGCAGTGGTATTTCACGGCAACGGCGTTCACTGAAGGCATATCGATTCCAAAGTCACTATAATTGACAGTGAACTGACATTCGTGTCTTCCGTCGACTTGTCGCCCGCTTTGTTCGCACTGCCGAAGAGCATCCGATGTTGACGTCACGACTACACTGGTTCGGTTGTAAAGGGAGATAGTCATTGTGTCAATTGTGAAGCGAATGCCTGGTGGAGAGCATTTTAAGATGATTGGAGAAGTCGATGAAATCACTGCCGATAAATAAAAGGAATATAAGGTTTGTACTGCAGTCAAAAGAAGGTTTGCAGCTTCGTTGACGTCATAAAATTATACCAGAAATATAACGTATATAGGTTAAAGAAACAAACGCGTCAACGAAGGCGAAAGAACTACTATGTTTTCATTTCTATTTTCTAGAAACAGCGACAACCAAGAATTTACCCTTTCATCGCTAAGATTAAACCTTGCGTCATGACACGTGGTCCTAACTTTTGAGTCCGTGGATGAAATCCTAAAGTGTGACCATTTAAATGAAAGCTACTGAGCAGTACTTTCCTGTGGTACTGTTTGTTATGCTATACAATGTGGTTCTAACTTTTGAGTCTGTGGATGAAATTCCTAAAGTGTGACATTCAAATGAAAGCTACTTAGCAGTACTTTCCTGGTACTGTTTATGTTTATATAGTTCTCACATAGCGTGCAGTACTTTCCCTTTTTGTCGTTTGTTTTCAGTATATATTTTGGTGCTATTAGCGGCGGAAAGGCATTAATAACCACTGGAACTCATTTACACAAATCACGTGTCCCACCTGTGCAGGGTCTGCTGTGAGGTCCAACGCAGTCCATTGTGGCCAGCGGATCACCAAAACAGAGACGCTTGCGAGAAAGGGTCGGAAATCTTGTACAGTTCAAATTAGACAATCGCGGAGACACGTGACCGCAATCTCTCTTCACCTTCTCACACAATGATTGACAGGGTTGAAGCGGCGTTCCATCTGAACTGCAGTAAGGCGCGAACAGTAAACATACGAATCTTCTCAGTTGTTCGGAGCATTTAGAGTTGAAGTGTGGTTTGAATTCTCTCAGGGCTCGCTTTACCTGTGTTTGTGTAGTGTGGTTCATGAAGTTTGGTAGAATAGTGTGAGTGTAGTTTAGGCTGCGGCACATTGAAATCTTCAGTGGTTGGCATCGTGACTGGGATTGCGTTACATTGGGCGCTGAATATGAAAAAGTAAGTTCAAAAGGGTCGTTTACATCTTGTCAGACCTGGACATCTCGACCGGTCAGTCGTAAATGGAATGTTGTCAAATTAGTAGTCTAAAGACTGTCATCGGGATTATTCTGAGACCTAAAGTCGACGTATCTAAGGCCGATTTAAGAAAAATATAGACGACTTAAAGCAATTTAAAGTGATTTAGGGCGATAACAGGCCACTTTTGTTTCTGCATTTTTTCCTTTCCTTTCGGCTAGAAAACATATTTCTTCTAGATCATTAGTTCGTGTCATTGCTAAACAGTAACTGATTTATGGATTTTGAAGGTGATTACAAACCTTTAACTCTTGAATACTGGGCATTTTGTTTCTGCATTTTTTCCTTTCAAATTTCCCGCGCGCCGCCATGTTTGTTCGTCAGTGCGTTGTCGTGAGCTTTCAAAACGACGGTTTAAGTCAACATCATGTACTTTTATAAATATATATATGCTTTGAATGCATTTTTGGCTGAATATTGTACGGCTCTGCCGCGAAATCTTCTTCTGTAAACTCCATATTGACGTAATGACGTCATAATTTACCATAAAGAAAACATGGCGGCGCGCGGTAAATTTAAACTGAAAAAAGAACACTTCGCATTCAGTAACCAGTTACGGAGATACCGACTTAAAACCCCAGCATGAGTTAAATATAACCATTACGAATGCTTTGGATCTAAAACTGTTTTTCTCAGCCGAGGTTCCTAGGCTTAAGTTAAAATATTGTCTCATTTTAGTTTGTCCCTATCCTGTTGACGGGTTGTCCTTATGATTTATATTGTCTTTTTGCCCTTTAACTCCCAAAAGTGCCAAACATCAAAATTCAAGAAAAATTCCAAATTTGACTTCACTTGGAGGGTTTGGTCAAGAGTCAGGTATGAAGACATGTAGTGTAGTTCTAACTTTTGAGTCTGTTGACGAAATCCTATGGTGTGACCATTCAAATGAAGCCTCTTCAGCAGTACTTTAGCATGGTACCATTTGTTCTAACTTTTGAGTCTGTTGATGAAATCCTATGGTGTGACCATTCAAATGAAACCTCTTCAGCAATACGTTTTCATCCTACCATTAGTTTTTCAATATTTTACAGAATGAAAATTGGGATTTTTCTTGAATTTTGTCTTTTGGCACTCTTGGGAGCTTACAAACTTTAAAGAAACGTAAAACTGAAAAAAGCACAGATCGTGCTCTTGAGGGTTGAATACAAAGGAGGTTTCCTACCTGTTGTAGTTTTAGCCTTTGGTTTCGACAAACAAAACCCTGCTCCTTTTTTATCTTTCGTGTCAAAAAGAGTGCAGTTCATCTTCTCGCTCCAACGAAAGCCTGCTCTAACCATGAATGGCTCACATCCACGTTTAGCCTCCTCACACACATCTCTACAGGGACGTATATTGTTTCGTATCATCGACGGAGGTATGGAGGGATTGTTAACAACACAAGGTGGAACGTACAGCAGGCACAGAAAGAACAGAAGCGCTGGAGAACAGTTGATTTCCACCAATAGAGAGAACGCCCCGATTCCATCCTCGGCGAATTGCTGTTTTTTATGGCCGATGAAGTTGGGCATTTGGACGTAACTGTAACCAAGTCCTTTGCACATGTTGACCTTCAGTGGCTGACAATGTGGCGGCATCTTCATTTGTTCTAAAGAACAGGAAAGAACGTAAATGAAACTGAAATCCAAGCTTGGGCGAGGTTTAACCTCTGAATCACTAATAAGGTAGAGGTAAAGTCAGTCACGAGCCACAGGGGACCCACACGACCGGAGCTTAACCCGGTGTTTGTAGCATAAAGCAACTAGAATTGTTACATAGCTTGAGTTTTTCTCAATAAAACGCGCGCGTTGATTGGTTGATTCATGGTCACATGACATCTAACAAACGAACTGTTTCCTGCCAATTGTCCAAAGCGGGCAACATTAGCGAAAGCGGACAACAATTATGGTATGTACTTGGTGTATCCCTTATTATTTTGTATTTAAACACTTAATTTTTATTTCAGTAGAAAAAGAAGATAAAAACAGCAGAATGGGGAATTGAACCCGGGCCGTATGATCTACTCCATGCACACTATCCACTGTACCACCGAGGACTAGCTGCCGGAAATTGTAATTTTTAAGGGATATAAGATAATAAGCTGCCAGCCCAGACCATATATAAGAACTAACCCTTTCGATACACTGGAAATACTTGAATCAGTGCTTAACCCTAAATACTAAAATCAGTGCTTCAACCCTAGATACTGTAATCCGACCCTAAATTACATTGCAATATATCTAAATACCTTACAATATGGGATACATGAAGTACCATACATTATGATCAGGGATACACCAAGTACCAAGGACAATTATGACATCAGAGGGTAACATTGCACTGTTGCCCGCTAGCGCACGTGATCAGAACGTGACAAAAGGTGGCATGATGATGCGATTGATGTTACCTCGAGTAATCGGCGCATTTTTCAAACTGTGTTTTTTCCAGGACGAAGAAAGCTATATAACAAATCAATTATTGACTGATCCCTCGGGAAACAGTAAATGTTGTTTCCATCGAATCTTGATGTTTTGTTATTAACTGTTTAATATTTCTACTCCTCCCTGAATGGGATGCTAGCCCATCGCAGGATTACCCCCAGCATTTGTCCAGAAGGCCTGTCTCGATCGTGCTCGGCAACGTTGGAGCAACTTTTTGCAGTTCCAGTAACCTCAAGCAAATTTCGCCTTTCTGAGCAACTTTTGAGCAAATTATAGGTTTACAGCACATATCAAGCAAAAAGGGGAACAATTTCCTTAAAACTCGCCTATATTCGCTACGACTCTTTAAAGCTTTAAAGTTTTAAGCTATTTTTCTTAACCGATATTAGCAATAATTGCTAACATCAGTCATGTTAATTAAAAGTCATTCTCAATAATTATTATTGAGAAGGACGCGAAATAAAGCTATTAATTAACGTTTGTATAAAAATATCATGAAATTTAGGTAGTAACATTTTGGATTTTTGGCAATTTTTAAGCCCCCTTTTGGCATTCTATAGGAGCAACTTTTCAGCATTTTACGAACACAATCGGGAGAGGCCTCGTTGCTGGTACCCATTTATACATCTGGGTGGAGAGGGGCAATGTGGAGTAAATAGGAGTGATTTAGAGGACGCGCGTGCGAGGGGTAAACGCAGTTACAAATTCCGTTTTTTTTTTAAATATTTAAAAAACTAAAAGAAACAAACTAATAACATAAGACAATTGTGCTGCTTTCGTTTTAATGGTAATACTTCATCTAAAGCTTACAGCAATCAAAATAGGCGAGGTTAAAGTTTGCATCAACCGAGTCAGTGTCAAATCATTTTATAGTTCCCAGAGCCCTGGTTTCTTTTGGTCAGCAGCCGAAACTTGAAGAAATTACACAAAAATTACCGTGGAGCCCTGGGGACGAAAACATGTAACCTTGAAACGTTCAAAGAACTTCTTCGAAAGCGTTTCGCAAGTTTAGATTCCTAAGAAAATATAGGTGAAAGTTTGCTAACGAGCCAAACGAACAATTGTGGGAGCTCAGACACACAGAGTAAATAAATCAAAGGCTCCTATGAGCCAACTCGTCAATACGAAACGTTCGGATCCTACCCTTTCCTAAGCGTTTTGCCACACCAACCCCCACCCCTGCGTACAACTCCCCACCTTCCCCTCTTTCAAACGCATGTTCCCATGAATAAGGCAGGTGACTATTACATATCGCGGACTCAATGTTCACCGACCCTCCCCTCCTAGCCATTTTGCTCCACTGACACCCACCCTCTGCGTCTAACTCCCCACCATCCCCTCCCTCCAACGCCGTTCCCACGGCAGGGTCATCGTTTCATATCGCAGTTTACAACCGATCGATTGACCGAGTGAAATTTTATCCCACTGTTAACTCGTTCAATGCATCGCGTATTCACAAGTTAAAAAACAAAAAAAATAAAAAATAATACCACTCTCACCTCGAGTTATGGTGCCGTCCTTTCCTACGCATGCGTCTTCAGTAGGATCTGGAAAAGTACTGCATTCAAACTTAGAAGACCACTTGAACCCAGACTTCTTCATCCAAGGTTCGCAGTCCTTTCTGGCCGCGCGGCAGACAGAGCGGCATGGGGGCGTGGTTGCTCTAACATCGTCAGCGCAAGTAGGAAAATACAAAGAACACAGAAACAGGCGCAGCACTGATGAACAGTTTGATTGGATCATACGCGTGAATCGAGAAAGCTCTTGCTCAGCGATGTTGCGGTTTTGGTGTTTGAAGTAGTTAGGCATCATAGTGAAGTTGTAGCCGATGTTTTCACATAGTTGAACAACGCGTGAACAGTGTTTTGGGATCATTTGTAAGCTGGAAGCGCCGGTTGTTGAATCTGGGTTTTGTCTAGTAGTAGTCTTCTTTGCTGTTTAAATTCCATGAAATTAATGTCAGTAATTAACAGGAAATATTCCACTGATACAGTCAAATCCTACTTTGCGGACAACTTGTTTCGAGCACTGGTCCTTCGTCGCTCTGACGAAGAACAAGTGCTCGAAACGTCAGCTTTTTAATCTCTTTGCGGTAGCCAATGTACCTTACTTCCCCACCCTCCTCCCCCCCCCCCCGTCAGCTTTTGAATCTCTTTGCGGTACCTTACTTCCCCACCCCTCCCACCCTTTAGCTTTTGAATCTCTTTACGGTGACCAATTTACCTTACTTCCCCACCCTCCCCCCCCCCCCCTCATTAGCTTTTGAATCTCTTTGCGGTGGCCAATTTACCTTATTAACACAGGAGATAAAACACATTTTTGTGCTTCATTCTCCCACTGACGCATACAAACGCAGCACCACAGTTCATTTAGAAACTAACCCCTTTATTCTTCTTTTCAAGTTGTCATATTTTCGTTTCCAAAGTGAGCTAGAAGAGAGCATGATTTTATTGTAAGCAAGTAAAGGTATTGTAGCATGTTTTTTTTTACCAAAAAACGTCAGAATCGTCCCCCCACCCCCCCCCCCCCCCGATCCTTACCCTTTAAGAAAGCTGGACCTCCCGGGGGCGGAGGGTACTCTCATATATGGGTATGTGCCGCTGTGAAGGGTATGGTTTCCAAGCAGTTTAGTCTGGGGTAGGGTATACTAATCAGACAGTTTTGGTCCAGAATAGGGTATCATTTACCGGGAAACTGATCGATCAGTGGTTTGAAGAATTAAGTCTATATTAGGAATTGAAACTCGGAAGAGAAAGCGCCTTCCCAAAACGGAAATAAATTATCACGGCAACATTATTGACAGATGGTTTTCCATTAAAAACACTAAAAGTGATACAGCTCTAAAAATAGTAAGTCTCGGATACATTAGGGATTTTCGGTGTCTAGTCTAGTATGATAAGTATAGGGTTGCAAAATCAGCTGAACATGGTTTGGTATACGGTAAGAGTTTCAGAGTCCTAGCGGCATACTCCCAACCCCCCCGGGATGGACCATTATTTGAAGTTTCCGTAGATAGAGATATGTGTTTTGATCGTTCAAATGATCAACTAGAAATAGGTGACCTCAGATTGCTCCCTCAATGAGAAAGCGCAGTCCTTGTAGCTATTTTGGGCCGAAATATGAAGCAAAACATTTAAGAAATGGGCTCCTTTTCTCACCATCAGGAGTCCTGGCATTGACCCAGCTTGAGTACACTCCTTTTAGTTTCCCATTTTTCATCAGTGGTGCCATCTTTACTTTGTATCTTGTCCCTGGACGAAGGTTTCTCAAGGTATATTGATTCATCTGTGGTAAAGAGAGCACGTAAGTTTGCGCTTTTGAAAAACAAAGTTTGCAAACGTCGGTTGCATCTAGGCATAAATAAGCCACGTGAAAACACGACCTATTTTGTTATCAAACATTTGAAGTTTGACGCTATCGCGTTCGAGGTGAGTTGTTTGTTTCTGATGTTTGGATGAAGCCGAGCTTATCCATGGCTAAGATAAACATTTTTAGCGTTCACTTCACACAAATTTGTCACTTCAAAAATGTCTGTAAGCTGAACTCGTTTCTGGTCGATAGTTATGCGTGAGAACGTCTGCCTAACGTACATTGAAATAACGGATAATATAATCGGAAAATTGTTTGTCACGAGTGCTGAAGAAAACTGTATCAAAAACAGTTAGACGTTTCAGTGTTTGTGTTGTCAGACTGTCAGAGACAAACACTCGTGCTCACCCTAAATATGTTGTGTGTACGCCATTAAAAAATAATCAAATTGTAATAATTGAGATAGGAGAACCCAACGAGGATGATATTTAGGAAAACACTTAGAATAGTGTTCTACTGTTTTGCATGTCATTTTATTTTAGTGCCTTGAAAGGAAACTATGTGAAAGCTAATACAATCTGAGCTTTTCGGTTCTTTTAGCTGAGTATTTCAGCTGCAGAAAATTTTAGGGAAAGGATTCTTATCCCCGAATTTACAAGCTGCCTTCTTCTTTCCGAAAATCCTAGTTGATCTCGATTTCGTACCCCAAACGACATCCAAAAATAAAAGGCGTTAATTTTTCCGATGTTACGAAAGTTTGAGGCGATTTTTTAATCTAATTTATTACGAATTTTTGAAATGATTAAGGCCTTCCGAACATCTTCCAAACATCCTCCGAAAAGCTTCCGAACATCTTCCGAACAGATAACTCTGGGCATGATCTAGTCTTTAGTCGAATTTATTACGAACCTTTAAGACGACTAAGGCCTTCCGAACATCCTCCGAACAGCTTCTGAACATCTCCCGAACATCCTCCGAAAAGCTTCCGAACATCTTCCGAACAAATAACTCTGGGCACGATCCAGTCTTCGTCGAATTTATTATGAACTTCCTTCCGAACATCCTCCGAACAGCTTCCGAACAGAAAACTCTGGGCATGGTCTAGTCTTTAGTCATATTTATTACGAACTTTTAAGATGACTAAGGCCTTCCGGACATCCTCCGAACAGTTTCCGAACATCTTCCGAACAGAAAACTCTGGGCATGATCTAGTCTTTAGTCTAATTTATTACGAATTGTTAAGATGACTATAAGGTCTTCCAAACAGCTCTTCACCGAAACGATTCGTTGGGTTGCTTCTGAATGAGACTTTGAAAGTTGGAGAACCGCTTGGGTAACGCTTTTGCGATTGTCGCTTACTTGCAATCGACAGCGGTGTTCTTTAATTCCGACATACATATGAAATTGGAATGTTGTATAAAACATTCCCTTCATGATTTCCAGCCCCCGTGTCCTTGAGGGGTCAAGAGGGCAACGCCTTAAAGTATGGTGTGCATGAGGACGATTTTATGCCTGCTCTGTTAAGTTACTGATGATTAAGACACCAGCATGCGGAAAATTTTACAGCTATTTTTGAAAAGAATGTTGTTAACCAAATGTGTCACTAATTTAATGAAAGGAGAATTATTTATAAAAAAAAAGCTATTTATAAACGCAAGAATGTTGAAACCAAGACGTCAACGGTGCGTTTTACTGCTCATTCTTTTCAGCGCGCTGGTAAGTTATTGCGCTTGGCGCCATTTTTCATTGGTAACCGCGCAAACACGATATCGAGGCTGGATATTCCCTGAATGACCCAGCGGCGCGGAGGATTTAGCAGCATTTCAATTGTGAACCGGCTTTCTATTGCAAGTTCTTCCACCTTTAAGGAGTCGTCAATGGATGACATCCAAAAACTCAAAGCGAAAGATGTACAGGAAACCGCATGAAGTCGTTTCTCTGGCTAATAATTATTTTTTAGTAGCTCTTGACTGGTCTAGAAAACCGAATGTTTGTTGTAATTATTGAAGCTTTCTGTATTGTAAACACCATTCAAAACTTTTAAACTTACAAACCGTTCCACATTTATTTTCCTCCGTTGATGCGACTGAACTGGAAGGAAAACCAGGCTATAACCAACCAGCGTCTCCTTGCCCACCAATGGGGGATCCCATGTGACTCGCAGGCTGCGGGGAGACAGGGTTTGGACTCTAAGATTAAAAACAGTCGGCCGAGACTGCGTACTCCGCGTCACTAAAATACAGAAATAAAATACAAGAAAAAACCTTTAGTTGAATGTTTCCACTTAAGGATTTTATCCACAATTTAAAAGCTACAACGACTTTGTGCAGCAAAATCAACAGCACCACAGAAACGTACTGCTCTCTGAGCTTTCATTTGAATGGTCACACTCTAGGATTTCATCCACAGACTCAAAAGTTAGAACCACCTTGTACAGAATAATAAACCGCACCACAGGAAAGTACTGCTCAGTAGCTTTCATATGAATGGTCACACTCTAGGATTTCATCCACAAACTCAAAAGTTAGAACCACCTTGTACAGAATAATAAACCACACCACAGGAAAGTACTGCTCAGTAGCTTTCATATGAATGGTCACACTCTAGGATTTCATCCACAGACTCAAAAGTTAGAACCACCTTGTACAGAATAATAAACCGCACCGCAGAAAAGTACTGCTCAGTAGCTTTCATTTGAATGGTCACACTCTAGGATTTCATCCACAGACTCAAACGTTAGAACCACCTTGTACAGAATAATAAACCGCACCACAGGAAAGTACTGCTCAGTAGCTTTCATATGAATCGTCACACTTTAGAATTTCATCCACAGACTCAAAAGTTAGAACCACCTTGAATTGTACAGAATAATAAACCGCATCACAGGAAAGTACTGCTCAGTAGAGATATGAATCGTCACACTTTAGAATTTCTTCCACAGACTCAAAAGTTAGAACCACCTTGTACAACATAATAAACGGTACCACCGCGAAGTATTGCTCAATAGTTTTCTTTTGTTTGAATGGTCAAAGAAAGTAAGTAAGTCAAACTGTGGGATTTTATCCTCTAAAGCAAGAATAACTTTGTACAACATAATAAACAATACCACGGCAAAGTACTGCTCAGTAGCTTTCATTTGAATGGCCACACTTTAGGATTTCATCCACAGACTCAAAAGTTAGAGCCACCTTGTACAGCATAATAAACAGCACCACAGGAGAGTACTGCTCAATAACTTCCATTTGAATGGTCACACTTTAGGATTTAATCCACACGGTCTCAAAAGTTAAAGCCACCTTGTGCAGCATAATAAACAGGGCCAGAGTACCGTTCAACGGGTTAAAACCACCTACAACTCATAATAAAGAGTGTCAGAGGAAAGTTCCGTTCACAATAGACTTCATTGTATTTTATATTAATTTTTAAACGAATATTTTTATTATTCTATAGCTTGGTATAAATTTTAACACATATTTACACATTTTATCTTTTTGTTTAATTCAGTTATACATACATACATACATACACACATACATACATACATACATACATACATAAACTTTACTTTATAAGTTGCACGCATTTTTGGCATCCTACTGATGAACAGTTACGAAATTCAGATATATTTAGTAGCCACATTTATTTGAGGTCTGTCCCCTTTGAATACACGACCCCACAAGCTGTACAGCTTTAATCACTAATCGTGTCTAAATAAAGGTTTTTCATGACATTACATTACATTACATTACAGTTCAAGTAGGGTTTCATCGACAGTTTCAAACGTTTTCATCCACCTTCATTACCACATAATAAATAGTATCACGGGCAAGTTTTTGTTAATAAATTTCATTTAAATACCGTAAACCTCCGAAAATAACCCCCCCCCCCCCGAAAATAAGCCCTCCTAATTTATAACAAAAAATTCCTTCCAATAATAAGCCCCCCGAATACAAGCCCATGGGTGTGTTTTAAGGATTGACCTGAGAAAGATCAAGTTAACATAGAAGAGATCAATGATTACACTATGCCAGAAGCTGAGCCAGAATTTCACTTAGACTGCACTTCAACAGATGAAAGTGACGACGACTCGGATGAAGAAATATTTCGAACCAAAAAAAAAAAGCCCATCCGAATATCAAGCCCACCCAAAAATAAGCCCGGCAAAAAGGTACGTTGTGCAAATATAAGCCCAGGACTTATTTTCGGAGGTTTACGGTAGTATAATTAACGATTTCAGCAACAGACTCAACAACTTTCAAAAGCTACAACCAACTCACACAGCATAATGAACAGCACTACAGGAAAGCACTGCTCAATAGCTTAAGGGATCTTAAGGACGTTCGCGCTAATTGTTCATGCGCATCCTTACTGCGCACGCAATTCATATTGCATTGCAACGCCATGCTACATCATGCACGAGCGCGCGCAAAGTAAGAAATCTAAACAGGGCTCGTAGCCGTATTTTACTCATTCGGATGGTCGGTGACCCCTACTTTTTTTTGGCTAGATAATTTTCTTTTCTAATTCTCGACAGATTGTGAAAAATGAACAAAAAAATCAATGTAGGAAGTTTAAAATTGTCCCGTTTTTCTACCCATGCAACATCGAATCCAGCCAACTTGCGGCTGTCATGGTTCTCAAATACTGTCGTTTAAAAATGATTTACTTTAAGGGACGTCACCAGTTGATTTAATTTGCTTAATGGACCTACTCGAATAAAATTTGGCATAGAAAGTTCCATTCTAGAGATTCATTTGCAATATTTTTAGACTGACAGACGTTGGGGCCATATCAAGTAAGGAAGACCGATTTTTCCAAATTAAGGTGGCCTTTCAGATATCTTATCTCCGAAACGAACTCGGTGACCCTCCAATTTTTTTGCATTTCTGACACGAGTAACTCGTTACTTAGCTGTAGCAAGAGTTTAAAAAAAAATCAATGTTAGAAGATTTTCGCGCGAACGTCCTTAAACAGTCTTAACAGGGGCCGTCACACTCTTAAGATTTTATCCACAGACTCAAAAGTTGGAACTGAATCAAATGACGTACGCTTGTCTCTTGGAGTGAACGGATCAATAAGTGTTTCGTTGTATAAAATTATAAAGGCTAGTGTCAAGAAAATAGACCGACTTAACTCTCGAGTTATCTGAGTTATCTTGAAATAGGCCATTAAGAAAAATAAGTGACCTAAAGGGAAAACGTCCAACATTGCGAACATTGGTTAAATTGTATCATGTCTATCCAGAAAATGTACGTGCAGTCTGAAGTCAGTGGAATTGCGTTCTAATTTGCACAACATTGAGCGCGATAATTTCACCTTTTTCACACTGCTAATAAATCGGGGAATTTGAGTGTTAATCCACAAAGTGGCTCTTACTTTCACTGTTTCCGGATCGAATAAGAATTTGGAAATGTTGATTTTTGTGGAGGAAGGACTAAACCGGAGTACCCGGCGAAAAACGCTCGGAGCAAGGACGAGCACCCCAAAACAAACTAAACCCACATATGGCGTCGCCTTCGGGATTGGAACCCGGACCATATTTGTGGGAGGTAACATCAATATAAGCAGCAGAATACACGATTGGGTACTGAGTTGATTGGTCTGAAGTAAACGGTTTATGAACTGCTACAGCTGAAGTTGTTTTCAGTTGCAAACCTTTGCAGGTTTATAAATGCCGACACGTTTTTAAGGATGATTCAGTTGATATTGGCTGCGAGGTTTGACCACATACGTCGATGATACACGCAGTGTATCAGCGATAGGACTAAAGAAAACAGAACATTGTTGCAGCTTTATCAGTGAAAATTTGATATGAAGTCCTTAAGATCAGACTTCCGTTGTTGTGTTGTTTCTTCTCAGTTTGTTTTTTGTTTTGTCTACGATCTCACACCACACGCATCTCATTTTGGACCAAGTTCTTATATAACCATTTTCCCACCCGTCGGTTAAACAATGAAACAAATAAAAAAAGCAAATATTTTTCGTGCAAGCCTTGGCCAGTGTTTTCTTTTCAGTTACTGAATAGTTGTCAACTGACGTTAGTAACCTCTCCGGAAAACTCTGTTTCTTCATGTCGTGGGGAGACATCCTTAAAATGTTGTTCTTTTGAAGTTTTTTAATGAGTTAACAAGATTTTAGCATGCTGGGTAAGTTCTTTCACAAGGCGATTAGCGAAGATATAGTGTTATGTTTAGTACCGTGTTGCAAGTCGTTATCCAAAGTTAAACCTCGAATTTGAGGAAATCATGCACGACTGAATCTCTTTTCAACTACCATACCTTTCTTTGCACCGCAGATAAGGAGAAGAAACACGAGCCAAAGAAAAGCAGCGATCTTCATTTTAACCCGATTCCCACTCAGTGAAGGATCTTTGCTTTTTCAAGGTCTTATAAAACTTGTTCCTGTTACGAACGCGGGGGCGTTTTATAATGCTCGACCGCGCGAGACTCGCCTAAATGTGTATGCATTTTGTCAGGGTCCTTGTCAGGTCGACATATTCCGTGACATTTAAGAATTATTTCAACAACGTGACCTCCTAGACTAGAATGCATTTACTAAAAGGTATAAGTTAGGGCTTTCAAAATATTATTTTAACTAGAGTGAAAAGCTCTCTCGTGCGCCTCAGTTGACGCGAACCGAATTTAGCCGTTGGGCGATACATGTAGACATAGTATTAACCCCGCAAAATATGAGATTGAACTCATATAACTGTTATTATCCCTCGAGTTGTTTTAAAACGATATTTAGGACTGAACACGAACCTTGTTTAATTGCGAAACAATAACAGTTTGTTTAGTCCCAAATATAAATGTTATGGGTACTTAATTTAAAAAGAGGCATTGTCCTGTCATGTTTTTAGTATCAATTTGACAAGCCAAAAAACACATTTGTATAAACGAAAACCTCAGAATAATGGGCCAGTGTAGTAGTTTTATCTTAAAACAACAAAATCAATGTGACATTGGTTCTTTAAAAGCAATTATCAATGAACAAATCTGACCGTAACTAAGATGTCTAGCTTTTAGATCGTTTAAGAGTAATCTACGTTCTGTAAAGATCAAAGTGATAACAATGCAAGGCGCTCACGTTCACACTTGCAATGCATTAGAAGCTGCACTCAGCTTATATATCTATTGAAACTTATTTTAGCTAATTAGATGTACCTGAATAAATCATTATAATAAATGAATATATGTATTAGCGGAAAGTTGCATAATATGGCCTGGTATATTAGTGAGCCAGTTTCATCATGCGATTGTTTTATTTTTATAGTGTTTTTCACAGTATAACTACCTGTGAATGCGAACATCGGGCGAACCCCCCTAGTGGCCTGGGGCGATGTCGTAGGCTATATCTATCTCGCAGAACGAAGGTGACTCTGCTAGCAGGGTGTCTAAAATGCTTTGTATAAGTGAGTGGTAATTTATCATGATTAAGAATCGGGCGCGCGTATATTCGAGCTTTAGTCGAGCAAAATGCCACTGTTACTGGCGAGGGATCAGAAAGACCTACCATCAAGACCTACCTACGATCAAAGTTCAAGAAAAATCCCAAAATTCGTTTTGTAAATTATTGCAAAACAAATGGTACCATGCAAAAGTACTGCTGAAGAGTTTTCATTTGAATGGTCACACCGTAGGATTTCATCCATAGACTAAAACGTTCACGACATCTTAAAAATAACTTTTAATCCCAAAGTGTGACTATTCAAGTGAAAACGTCCCGCTTGCCATACACTCAGTAGAAATCCGAAACTAATGATCTAGTTTCGTTTAAAATTATTCTACTAGTGCTCTAACAGTAAAAATAAGTGTCTTGGGCTGCAGATGGCCAGGATGGAAATGGATTGCAACTTGAAAAAATTGGGGCAATTTTTTTCAGTTATCACTCGCTAAAACTAACATTATGGTTGATTCTCTCTTCAAAACTTCCGGCTTAATATCTTTCTCTTAGTATTCTATAACCATTTCGCGTTTGACAAAGGTACTTAGTTTTAATTTGGGGCAGAACTCTTGAAGGCAGAACAAACCATAATTATTTTTGTGGGGTTTTTGTGGAGTTAACAATATCGAAGATGAAATTCTTTCTGTTTTAGTCCTTATTATTCATCAATAAGAGAGGATTTATATAATATAATGTACAGTAGAGTGCCGAATCTCAAGCAGTTACCACTCAAAGAATTAATTATAAAATTGATGATTTCCACGTATGGTAAAGTTCAGAAAGTTCATTTCCTTCTGTTTTTATCAGCGAAGCAAATTGTTATCAGTCCAGTCTAGTCGTATTTTTAAGTAAACTTCGTTTTTTTTATTGTAATCTGTTTGCTATGTGTTTTGTTTTCTTTTCTCGACTTTCTATATTATTTTACACCTTTGCAATGCTCTAACGATCTATGGTCATGCAAATAAAGCTAATTGCTGTTGTTGATTGATTGAGCAGACACATGGCAAATACCTTTCAAGTTTCAAGAATCTATTGGAATTATCGAATGTTTCAGTAATATAATGAGTTTAATTATAATCTCTATATTCCTTCTTACAGATAATCCATATTTATCGAAATACATCCTGCACTTGAATGGGCGGTTTTGTGGGAATAAAGTAGTTTGTTTCGAATTCCAGCCCTTTGGCCGGATAGTGCAGAGTGGGGGGAAGGCGACGCCCGCGAAAAAAAAAACCTGCAAGTGCCAACAGGAGTTAATGCAAATATATCTTTTGGCTCTTCTTCAAAGAACAGAACAATAAGACTAAAAATAAGCGACACGCCCTTTACATAGCAGCCCGCAAAAAGCGTGCGAGTGGCTTCTGAACGACAGTCCACTTTCGCAAAATATCTGAAATATACTAGCTCTCTTGACGAAAGGTACACGATTTTTCTCCTTTCTTTTCGCCCTATAGCCAACCAGAAGGCAAATCACAGGCTCCTATGTGCTGGAATATAACGTAAAAAGCATTCTAACGGCCATCCTTCTTTCATCACCGTTAAAAAAAACGCGTGGAATTTGATTGTATTTTCACAATTCAATATAATCTTTCCTGCCTGCTCTGAAACCTATACTCCATGCCTAGCACTCGAGCAGACACGCGTACCGCTCGTGTTTGTGGTTATTCCCGCACGATAAACGAGAAGCGCGTGTGATTCGCGGGGTGCGCTCTTCAGTTAGAGTTTATACGTACCAGACTGGACGCAGTCAGGGGCCGTTTATTTATTACGCTTGGCGAGTAAACAATCAAAATTTCGTTTTTAGCACTCTCTTAGTTTTGAAAAGGTCTGAAAACCGCAAAAAAATTACTTCCGTTGGTCTTCAAGTGGGTATGGTTAATTAATCGTTAATTGCTGGACGGATTATTGGCTCTGGCCGAATAAGAGAATAGTCTTGCTGCAGCTTATCCTTACTATAAACAGGTATTCTTGTAAAATCATTCATCGCCCAGTGAAAAAATATCGCAGTTTTTGCCAGAATCTAACGATAGCGGAAATGCCTTTGAGATTGAACATTATGTGGAAATAATCCGTAAAGGATTTAACGGAATTAGGATTACAATTAAGATTTATCGGAAAAGTTAAAACCCCTTGCACTGGAATAACGTATCATGAAATCCCCTGCAATTCCGACTTGGAAACAGCTAGTGTACTGTTGCCTGTATAAATATAAACGACAAACTTATGTTTCTGTATATTTTACTGTCCCTGTATTTGTTTGGGATAACGGCCTGGTGCTTTGCCTTGCAGGGTAAATACCTAACATTCTAGACACATGTTTTGGGACAGATCTGATGTTCCCTCCTCTCTCAATGCTGGTTTTCAAGATTGGATCACAGAATCACAAAATTCAACATTGGGAGAGGGAAAGCGGACTGACTGTAAATTGGAATACGAGTTTCGCATGAGGTGTCCCAACGCAACGTGTCTAGAATTGTAGATCATATCGAATGCCTTCCAAAAGGGATAATGTTACCTATTTTTAGTATCACTTTAAAAAGCCAAAACACATATTTGTATAGCAATTGCAAAGTAAAGGACAATCATTATTTTAATGGCTGTCTGTTTTAAAAAATATGTAAGGGCATAAATTTTTGGAAATATTTTTACGCAAATTATTTGCTTTATTACTATTTTTCCTACTATGAAATGAAATTTTTGACCTGTTTCTTATACTAAAGAATTGAAGTCCATGTTCCACTGATTCGTAATTTTCCAATTTAAGTTATGGTCAAGCAACTAAAAGTATTTTTTTGGAAGTCCAAAGTTGGTCAAAAATGAACTTTTCGTGTCCTGGGACCTGGAACTAGTATAAAAAGAAACATAGAATGCATGATCACTGCAACAAACCGTTGAGTGTGGCCGGATCTGGGTTTCCAGACCCAGATCAGTGCAAAAATGCGGTGTAGCTTTCAGTCGCTTCAGTATTTCTCGTAAACAAACCGCTTTTTAGCTATATTTTTAGCAGTATTGATCAGTTGGAAATGTCCTCCGACGATGAATTTTGACCATCATGTTGACTACGAAGAAGTGCACAACTGTTGACGTTGGCTCAAATTGGTCAACTTTGAGGGAAGAAAAAAAAAATAGATTGCGCGCTTGACCATAACTTAAATTGGAAAATTATGAACGGGTCGAAAATTTCATTTCATAGGCACTTTAAACTGATGTTTGGTTTACTCTTGAAACTTCGTCTGCAGCTAGCGATACGCGAGTACTACAAAATTTCAAAGTTTCATTATGAAGTGACCGACTAGATTTTGAGAAAAACGACATTAATTTAACAGTGCTCGACCTTAACGTTTTGGCTTACTAGTCCTTGGGCTAGTGGGGTATGAAATTCACTAGCCAACAGGCATCATCTGCTTAAATTTTACTAGCCCAAACCTATTTTTACTAGTCCTGGGCTAGCAGTTATGTCCAGGATTGCAGATAATTAGATGCATGGCAAATTTAATAAGCGTCACAAAGTGTCCTCTTGCTCTTCTTCTCAACTTCAACATCACTTGTTTTCAAAAATACAGACAAAAAACGGCACGAAGTGTCCCCTAAATTCTGCTCTTTAAGTAAAGATAAACACGTGCGTTTACCCTAACCTAAAAATAACACTAACACTAATGCTTACCTTACATTTCAAAAAAGATTAACGGGACACTTCGTGTTGGATATCAAAATTTGCCATGCATCTAATTATCTGCAATCCTGGACATAAGTGCGGGCTAGTGGACTACCGCTAAGGTCGAGCACTCACATTGTTTAAAACAAAGGGCAAAAAAGAAAAAACTGAGTCGAGCCTCCTTAACATATAATCGTTTCAATGCATTCACGAGTTTGCCGTTTTGCGACACAAACCTCAAGACCCATTTGAGCGAAAACGGCTCCCGTTTTTCGTCATAAATTTATATGTACGTGTGGGCCGAGGCCAGTGGTACAAAACTAAAAACATAGGAAACATTTTCGGTTTTGGACCAAAAGCTTTCATGAAAATTTAAAACTGAGTGACGCGCCTTGCAGCCGTCAGGTCTTAGTGTGGTCTCCAGTCTCACCCCGTCGGGTTTAAGACGTAACATTTTTCGCCTGTGGTCTATTAAGGTTCGTTTGCGCTTATGTCTTAAAAGAGCAATAAGCAAAACCACAGCGTTCATTTGAAGCGTCTTTGGGAGTTACTCGCTTTGTTCACAAGAGTGTTTTCTTAATCTAAATTCTTATGAATTTCGGGTCATGACCGATGCTAGGTCTCCTCGCTTTCTTTGCCAGTTGATAAAACACTATTGGCCAAGTAGGACGTGGACAGCAGTTCAAAGACTTTTTAAAGAAAAGAGGAGCCACTTTTGGAATGGTGGAACCTAGAACCAAGTTCTTTTGACTTGTGAATAATTGATTTCTTTTGCCCATCGCTCATTCCTGGCACATTTAAATCCTTGACTCTGTCAAATGGTCTTCTTTCTACTGGCTTGTTTTTATCTTCTTCCTACAAATAAGAAATAATGGACAATTTTGATTTCTTAACGACTGAGAAATAGCGAGACATTGACTTCATTCAAACAACAAACTTCTGCACACAAAATGCACTTGCTAAAAGCGAGTATCCTTACCACGAAACTACACAATGGTGCTTTTACTTGTGTCACCAACTTTAAGTAAGCTAAAAGTCTATAGCTACCAATGTCCGGGGTGGAAATGAATTGCAACTTCTGACAAAAATAGGGCCTACAGGGGTATGCTAAGCCCTCCTCTACCCTACCCCACTACTAATACCTTCTCTACCCTACCCCACTACTAATGCAGGGGTATGCTAAGCCCTCCTCTACCCTACCCCACTACTAATGCATGTGTGTGCCAATACCTCCTCTACCCAATCCAACTATTAATGCAGGGGTATGCTAAGCCCTCCTCTGCCCTACCCCATTACTAATGCATGTGTGTGCCAATACCTCCTCTACTCAATCCAACTATTAATGCCGGGGTATGCTAAGCCCTCCTCTACCCTACCCCACTACTAATGCAGGAGTGTGCCAATACCTCCTCTACCCAATCCAACTATTAATGCAGGGATATGCTAAGCCCTCCTCTACCCTACCCCACTACTAATGCATGCGTGTGCCAATACCCTCTCTACCCTACCCCACTACTAATGCATGCATGTGCCAATACCTCCTCTACCCTACCCCACTACTAATGCATGTGTGTGCCAATACCTCCTCTACCCTACCCCACTACTAATGCATGCATGTGCCAATACCTTCACTACCCTACCCGGCTACTAATGCAGGGGTATGCTAAGCCCTTCTCTACCCTACCCCACTACTAATGCAGGATTAGTGGTCAGGTGGTATAATATTAGTACTGCAGTTAACTACAATGATCCAGGAGATACAACAGAATAATTTTACTGTTTACCTTTTGTTTTTCAAGTTTCTTAGTGTGCATATCCATCAATGATTCACCTCTGTGTCGTTTCTGAGGGACAAAAATTCATATCATCACTAATATAAGAGTGTTTCTCTCACGGAATTGGCACCTGATAGTTGTCTGCAGAAATTTCATGTTTGTAATATGACAGGCTTTAAAAATGATCACCTTTTAAAAAACAACAACAGCAAAAAACACTGAAACTAACATTTTCAATCTACAGATCACCAATTGGATATTTTATGCGGAGAGTCGGCATACGAGTTTACACAAAACAAGAATATTTTCATTCTTTACGAATTGATAGTATTGTTATTCACCTCCAGGCATTTTCTTAAATTCTGCATGCAAGTTTTTTCTCAAAATTAGGCAATATAAAAAAATAGTAACTATTTTGGGCTGGCTATCCACTGGTTTGATCTCAGTGTTGGCGAATAATTGTTAAATATTGTTAGTATTATGCACTTATTGACTGAGTGGGAGGGCCTCTCGGTCATGGCGCATGGACCTCGCTGCGCTTGGTCCGTACACCATGACCTCGAGCCAAATATTTTCCTGTCTGGCCTGACCTAACTCTGCCAATAAGTATTTTATAATATGACTAGAAAGTACAAGAATAGTCATGCAGTGCGAGGTCAATTGAACTCGAGCGGGGCTGGATGGCTTTTTCCGGACCGGCTCACACAACCCGTCCAGCCTCACTCACATCACCTTGCTATTCTATGTTCTGTAGGATTGCGTCAGAAGGGCCATACGGTCATATTATAACGTACCATATTCCTAAACCACAAAAAGAGCCATAACCAAAAAACATGCAAAAGTGACATTTGGACTCCAGGAAAGCAATGTTTATACTGCTACATTTTTTCTTACATTGTAGTGTTCAACTTGGCTGTTCATCTGTTGATCTCTTGCCAGCTCCCATGGAGTCCTAACAGGGCCATCATCACTGGAACTTCTCTTGGAGCCTTTGTCACCTTCTTTTGACTGCAGGAAAAACAAAAACACATTTATTCAGGCTTTCTATTCATTCTCAGTAACATTTTTACAGGGCTGTTTCAGGCTTTGCAAATTTTCTACAGCTCCAAGTTTGCTACAAAAGAAAAGCGCCTCAAACACCATCATAACCACTTGATGCATCTTTGACAGTAGCATTACAGACTGCAAAATTCTTTTAATGACAACAGGGAAGGCGAGGGGTTGGAACCAGGGGACCACAGCCACCCCTCCCCCTACTAAAACAAAGACTATACCTTTCTGGCCTTGTCAGCAGGAGTGTCAGTCCAAACCGACTGATCCCCTATTTCAAGCGCACGATTGCGGAACTTGCGTGGTCCAAGACCTACAAATGACAACACACATGCATCTTCTACATAATTTGTGCAAGAACCTAGAAGCTAATTCTTGACCACTAACACCTTCACACTTGACATTCACTGATACATTATGCAGCCAACTCGCTCTTAACAGATACCTCTATAAGATGGACACCTGGTGTTGATTCCTGCCATTTTTCAGTCATTTGACTGTAACTAAACTCTCTATAAGATGGACAACAGACACTTTGAAACCATCAACAGACACTTGAGAAGTCCTCTTCAGTGAAAAATACTTCAAAACAGAAATGTAGGTGCTGAATATGACAGCAAATTAATTACTATTTGGGGAAGCAAAATTCGTATAACATGTGACTCCTTGTTTGTTCTAGTTTTGCTTAAGTAAACAACTTAAAAAAAACTTAAAATAAACATGTATTCATTGTGCACAGGTTCAGCTTTGTTATCTCAGAATAACTGGTGTCGCGTTACCTCGACTCTCTATATGCCAGACACCTCTCTAAGACAGACAGTTGGGGCCAGTCCGGACGGTGTCCATCTAAGAGAGAGTTTACTGTAACTATGTTAAAATAAAAACTTAAGATCCTCAAGGGTTCCTCATGAAATAAAAAATTCCACATTATAGAACTATAAAGATCTCCAAGGATGATTTTTAAAAGATCTCGCAAGGTTATTTTAACTCCTTAATAACCAATATCAGTATAGAAAATCTCCTTTCTTGTCCCTATACATAGCAGTGGTCAGGAAGAAGTTATTAAAATATAAGGCCAATTCATCTTGTGTGATCTTATCTTTAATTCTCATGACACTCTGATTGATTAAGCATTGAATAAACAAAGAGAAAATTGATGCTGATCACTACTAGGGCTAAAAGGGACACTGTCCAAGGATGCATTTACCAGTTTCTTGAATAAAAACTTGAAAAGTTCAGCCTGAATGTTTCTGGCTGGTGGCAGTGGCCACTGTGGAAAACGCATAAACTCGGTTCATGGAACAGGATATTTGAAAAATATCAGGACAAAAAAGGATATTTGAAGTGAGCCTTGTCTGCGCATTTGAATCCGTGACAGTGTCCCTTTAAAGGGTTGATACATGTATGTGAAAGTTGATGTAAAGAATCCGTATTTGAAGAGAACTGCACAAGAATCCAAACATCACTGAAGGTAAAAAACCCCAACTTACCAAAATTTTTACTCAAATCTGGAGGCAGCTCTGTCATCCATGTTTCTCTCTTAGGCTTCGTATCTTTCTAAAATATCAAAAAAGGAAAATTTTCACTTGCATATTTAATATTTCCTGTTGAGTGTAAACATCTGGGTTAGAAAGGTATGAAAAGAATGTTGTTGACATTGATGAGATATATATCAAATACAAGAAAGAGTGTTTCATCAGGATATCCAAACACCAAGAAGTAGGTTGAAAAATGAGGCCCAAGCAGAACCTTTACATACAATGCTCCTAAATATATTTCTTGTATCTCCTCATGATGCAGATTGAAGAAGATTTTAAAAGTATTTGGTTTAGGAACTTACCTTGCCTGACATTTGATCTCTCTTAGCTTGACTGCGAGCCTCTATATCCATTTTTGTTCTTTCTAAACCAGCATCTATTTCCTGTGGATTTACAATATGGGTCGCGTTACGCAAAATGGGCCCCGGACGACATATTTTCTCGATTTTGAGTTTTCAGCTTTTTTGCCCACTTCAATCCCTAATATGTACTTATTGACTAAGTGGGAGGGCCGGATGGGAAAATATTTGGCTCGAGGTCATGGCGTATGGACCGAGCGCAGCGAGGTCCGTGCGCCATGACCGAGAGCCAAATATTTTCCCATCTGGCCCGACCTAACTTAGACAATGAGTATTTTATCATATGACCAATTTGGTGACAAAATTACTTGAAATCTTAACGCACGAGGCCATACGCTTTTGTATTGTGTGGTTCCAGAAAATATCCATACCCCCCCGATGGAAGGCACTTTGGTTTTCACCCCCCCACCCCCCAGGAATTTCCCTTCCAGGGGGTGTTTGGTGACCCCCCCACCCTTCAGGAAATTCCAGTATTTTAAAACATGGACCCACTCCTCCCCTCGGAAATTCCAAAAGGTTTTGTACTTAAAAAAATGAAGACTCGGTTACGTGAATGAAGCTTAAGTTATTAATAAACTTAACAGTATAAACTCTATCTTCATTTTAAAGATCGTACGCTACAATTTTCACATCTTTACCATCACTAGTTGTGGTTCAAAGTTCACGTTTTCTGAAAAACAAGAGGCTACCAGTAGCCTTTACTCATGCGCAAGAAAGTTTTATGGTTTATTTTAAACGTGTCACACACCGCTACCACCTCAACGAATTTTGCGTGACACACATTGCACCATCAGTCAAGACACGGGGAAGACACGTTGATTTTTTCTGTACTTGCTTTGAATATTTAATTTATTGATCCCCGTTCAAACCCGCATTATAGTCTTATACTTCCCAAACCGTGAATTATTTCTATTACATTGGGCATTGGGTTATTCCAGAAAGAACCCCCCCCCCCCCCCCACCGACGGATGGCAAGATTGTTTCGTTTCATGCAAATTTCGTGTGGAATGTAATTCGATCGCGCACTCCACAATATTTGTTCTAAAGGTCAAAACATATTTCCTTGAATGAAAATGTCATTCCCTTGAATAAAAGAGTCAAACGCTCATCAGAATTCATTGATTTTCTGTTTAGGGAAGGCTTGGCGATTTGTTTAGCCTAATTGCAGCGAGGAGCGCTAGGGTCTGCGAATTATATTAGTCTCAAGAGCAAAACGCGTTAAATTATCGCATCGAGGAAGCTCTCGGCAACGCAAGCAAATCAAAGAATTTCTCGTGCGGCCGATATTTCGCAAAAATTCTCACTGATAACAGAAATAAACAGTCCATGAAATGTTTCTTACAAAGTAAATGGACATTCAAAAATGTTATTTTCTTCACTGTAGTTTTTCAGGAATGCTTGAAAATTCTTAGTAAAGTCTGCCGCTTCGAGCTTCGAGTATGAATTCTGTAGGAACACATATCTCGCTTTGTGCCGGGCTTTGTGTCTCGCTTTGTGATCCTCACAGGATGATTCCATCGCTTTCAGCTCTCTAACTGCCACTTCAAAGGCATACAAATCGTCTTAAGGACTCTTTCTTTCCATTTCGAAGTCTTCAAAGGCATGTTTACATTTTGGTAATGGAAAATGAACGTCTGAAAAATTGAAGTGTAGAGCACAGAAGAGGCCATATTTGTTTGAATCTGAAATTCTTCTCTGAGTGACAAACCGATTCTCTTTAGTCCCCCCTAAAACCCAGACATGTGCTCGGTAGACGGATTTTGATTGGTTTAACCTTCCTGAAGCCTTTTATAACAATAGGGGGCAAAAATAACTTCTAGGGGAGGCAGGGGCGAGTTCGCGTACACTAAACGTGATTACGGGCACGCCACTTGGCACGCCGAAATCACGAGGTCGCGTGTCAACCAATCAGACCAGTGAAAGTCGTCCCGCGGGATACGGGAAACTTTAAAAAAACAAGGCAATTTGTGACTACAAAAAGCGGGACAAAAATCTTACCGAAACCTTGACTCATGCTGCTATGCGCATGAGTAAAAATGTATCATGTTTCATGTTCCGCCTGTGATAAAGCTTTATAAAAGCCTAAAAGGTGTCTTTCTTTCCCGAACCGATAAATGACTTTCAATCGTTTGTTATCTTTTCGGTCTCATCTTTTGAGTTATCCGTTTAATATAAACGAAGCTAAACGAAAGTAAAAGCTTTCACTTTATATCTGCTAGTCACGATCGACTGTTTCCTGCTTGCAACTTACCCGGACTTTTTAAGCGCCGCCGTTGAATTTTGTGCGCTTCTAGCCTCTAGAAATATATTTTGTAGCTTAATAAAAGTAAACACGCGAATGTTTGTGAACAAGCGCCGTTTAATGATGTTCGCTTCGCAGTTATCCGCTAGAAATAAATAATAGTAAACATTTTGACACAAATGTTTGTGAACAAGCGCCGTTGAATGATGTTTGCTTCGCAATTATCCGCTAGAAATAATAAAATTGTTGCGTTCTGCGGTTCAGTCTGATGATGTTTACGACGAACGTGAAATTTGATCGGGGGAAGAAATTTATCACGTGCTAGGCAACCGCAACAAAAGCCGAAATTCACTCCTTTGCTTCAAAGCGCTGATAATTTTATATATTTATTAGGAGATAGTCTTTGCATTTTCATAAGTAATAAAGATTGGAAGAGATTTTGATTCACAAGTATTCACAAAGAAAAATAATATTCGGTGACCGGAAGTGAAGGGACTTTCATACGTTGCAAAAAACTACGTTGCAACGAAAACAAGATACCGCTGGGAGTCCGGGGACGAGTTTCCTGTCACGTCCGCCATTTTGACGATGCTTCGTTCAAAAACACTTCGTTCTTCGCCGGGATAACTTGCAGCGCTAGCAAACTCAAAGCAAAAACAAAAACATTAAAGCTTATAATGTTAACTTCATCTCAATGGACAGGGGCTCTGATTTTTTTTTTTTAACAGCGTACGTAAGTATTGCGCCGTGCTTTTCGTGATTCATCACCCTCTGGAAAAGAAGCTTCTCGTGAACCCCCCCAACCCCTCGGAAATTTCTGCCTTTCAACCCCCCCTCCCCCTCGGAATTTCCAACTGTCTTCCGTGGGGGGGGTATGGATATTTTCTGGAACCACACATTAGGGCTGTACGCTTTTTCCAGCCCCACTCGCGCAAATGTGTACGGCCCTCATACGGGACTTTCATCAATGGTTTTGGAAAGGAAAGGCTCGCAGGGCCGTATGAGTCATATGATAATACGATGAAAGCGAAAAAAGTTTGGAAATAAAAATTAACAACGTAAAAATCGCGTCTTGAGTGCACATACCGCAAGGCTTCTGCCATTTTGAGCAGCTGATTTAAATGCAAATTACTTGAAATCGCGTGCCATGTCATCCAGGCCCTTTTTGCGTGACACGGCCCATATTATAAATATCTTAAAAAAACCTATCAATAACAAATTCAATTGTTCACCTTATAGTCAAATCTGTATTAAGCAGACACATTTGGTGAATGCTGTAGTGTCCACTTAATACAGGTAAAGTAAAGGTAAAGGTAAAGCCACACATGAACCACAGGTAGCCCACTCAAGAGCCACAGGTTACCCACTTGGCTAGAGCTCTGCCTGATTTCCTTAGAATGAAACAACTAGGAGTATTGCTACTCCCTCCTCCCAGGATGGGATGCTAGTTTATCGCATGGTTATCCTCGGCATTTCATTGCCAGTACCCATTTATTCACCTGGGTGGAGATCGACAATGTGGAGTAAAGTTTCTTATCTACATGTATGGAAATAACAAGACAACCGAGACCAGGCCTTGAACCACTGACCTTCGGATCTGAAGTCCAACGTGCTTACCACTACATGATGTACTGTTGTGACCACTGTGCCTCCAGGGTGTCCACTTAATAGAGGTATTATTTACAGTAAATATGAGATTGATTTACTCCTCAATTCTATAATTCAAAACAGCTTGAATTTTCTTGTGGTACTTACTGCACTGGTTGGTGGCCTGGGTCCAATGATATCACCATCACCATCATCGTCATCATCACTACTACTTTCATTAGCTGATAACAAATTAATAAAATGTATGTTGTTTGTCCTGATGTCTTATATATGACAATACCCTCCCCCCCCCCCCCAACACCACAGTGTTTTCTGTAATATAGTAACATATTTCAGTATATAATAAAATAGCAGGTAGCATTATTGGTGCACTCTGATTGGCTACTGAAACTTGGGATAGCAAGCGCTTTTCACCTCCAAGCAATTTGCATGTGAAAATTGTAATATTTGACAGGAATAAATGAGTTGAAAATCATCATTTTCATGCTATATTATCTCACCTTACTGTTTTAGTAGGCTAAATTGCAGAATCCCCAGCCCACTAAATCCAACTTAAAAGAACTGCTCCCGCAATTGTGTTCTAATGCTGCTCTCACAGTCCCGTAGTCGTCAAAATGATCACAATTCCATACATGTATATTCCTCGTTCTAAATGCGTATTTCTTGTTCTAAAAGCTTGTTGTGCAAATGGTGGCACATTGATCGACTATGGGACTGCAGGACTGCAGGACTGCAGGACTGCAGGAGCACTTGTTTTATCATTTAACTTGACTTAACTAAACAACATAATTTGGTGACTGTGGGACCGCAGGAGCAGTACATTAGTGCAGTTCAAAATTGGCCAGGTATTCTGCAATCACTCCTTTTAGTAATACTAAAACAACTATTCACCTCAGTGTCAATGGCTAGTGGTAGATATTTACCTCGCCGCTTTGCGGCTTGTTAAATATCCACACTAGCCACTGCCACTAAGGTGAATAGTTGTTAAATATTTCCAAACAAACCATTTGTTGTGATTGAAGGTGGATGTGTTGTGTTGAACTGAGGTCTCATGGGTCCAATAACTCTTGTCCTAGAAACAGTTTCTTTGTTTTTCTGGAATCCAGGCGGTAAAGCTGGTCCATAACTCTCTCCATCATCACTGTTTGATTTGTCTTCAGTTTGTAAGCTTAATTTTCTCTCCTCTCCAGCTGCAGTATTACTTTGTTTTTGCTCATCATCTGCACTTTTTTCTTCCTTTGATGAGCTTAGCTTTCTTGCAAGGTGAGGTGGAAGAGCAGGGCCAATCTCCATGATCAAAATTTAAGGTTTTTCCTTTGAATTTCTGGACGTTTTCATAGAATTTGATTTGATTTTTTAAGAGACTCGTTGATTTTAGGCCGCCATATTCGTTTTACTAGTGTTCCTACATGAAGCATCTTTTCGGTAAAGTTTATATCCGCTGTGCAACTAAATTGCCTTCTAAAAACTCGTTCCAGTCTCACACGGTCTTTGGAAATTCAAGATGGCGGCTTGAAAGAAAATTGCACGTTTGCGGAGTACAAAAGATCAGATACTGTATAGTCAAAGATCACCTAAAAATGCCGCCCAAGAAAGGGAAAGGAGGTGGTGGAGGAGGAGGAAAACAAGATAAGGGGAAAGGAGCAAAAGGCATGTACATGTTTTAGTATCAAAATATTTTAATCGGTGCGCTCTGTAACGTGACAAAAACCGATCACAAAAACCACTTTTGAGAACCTACCAAGGCTGTGTTTCCACAACAGATAAAATAGTCCCTCTGGTTAGCTGTATTTTAAGAAAGTGACGTACTTCACCCCCGGCGGAGGGGGGTGGGGGGGGGGGGGTACTCCCTGTAATGGGTTATACGGGGATGCTCCGCCCAAAAGTGGTACCTTTTTGAGGCTGGAGGTATATGAAAGGGTCGGAATTTCACGAGTTGAAGTATATGAAAGGGTAGGGAGTGTTGACATCTTGTCACCATGGCGTTACTGCTTGTTGACAGATCTTCGATCAAGAGCCAATCAGATTTTTGGGTTGTGAGAGCAACGCATAATTCATTTGTCTGGGCTTAGTCTGTATGTAGTCTCTCTTTTTCCGCTTGCCTGTCTCACCCCCAGTTTTCACGCAGCCATTTTCTACTTGTCAATGTTTTTTCGTTTCTCGATAGACGGACTAAGCTGGAAAAGAGGGACTGCTCGTATTCTACTTAACAGACAACTGTACATTGGACTATTATGGTATTACATGTATTAAGGTGATGACAGGGGCATACCTAGACAATTTTTCATTCTTAAGACTGAAAAGCATTTGTGCAGTCAAGGTATAAACTCTGGAGTTTACCTTAATTCTCCACCAGAAAAACCAAAATTTTCAATCTACATTGCATCATTTATTACATTGAAACACATGTTTTCTGAAACCTTTTTGTTTATTTGTTCACTTTTATAGACCACATTCGGTAAATATTTTCCGTAAGGCAATATAATGTACTACACTGCAATTCTCTGTATGATCAGCGCAAGAAAGAAAACACATCATGATGCGTAAAAAATTACATGATTCTGGGAAATTCTGGTACAATGTATGCACCTGCATACTTTGCATAAGGCAGATACACCCCTGGAAGATTTTTCCCAACTCTTACTGTTGTATTTTTAGGTGGCGGGGGTGGAGAAGATGAAGGTGCTAGTGGAGGAAAAGCCAAGAAGGGTGGAACTGCTGTTAAGGTACAGTTGTATGTTTATAAAAAGATTAATAATCCCTGTCCAGTTAAGAGGCCCTGCCAGGGTAAATTCCGACAGGTGTCATGACCCAAAAAGTAGCGACAGCACGTAAAATGAAATCGCGACAAAAGACAAATGTTCGTTCAATTTCCGACAGCAACGTGAAACATTGATAAAGCACCAACACGAGACATTTTAAAATGCAGACAAGCGACACGGGACCCCTCCCTGGCAGGGCCTCAGTTAAAGCTGGAAGAGTACAAAGCTGTTATGGGACAGGGCACCAGATTAAAAAGTGTTTTCCTGAGTCAAAATTTAATGTTATGCATTAGCTTATGTAGTCAAGTTCAGTTCCTTTCTACAGTCAGTGAAACCGAAAGGGTTGTCACAAGTTCGCTCTAATCCGGGAATGTAGCTAAGAGCCCGCTACCAGCTAATTTCACCAGCTGAAAGAGAACTTATCACCGGCTGAAATTTCACTAGAAAACAAAGACTTGGGGTGATTTTGAAGGTGCACAAGCCAGAAAAACTGACAGAGCTTGTTAATAAGCCTGCTCAGTTTTTTCTTAGCTATACCCCTGCCAATCTATCTACACCCAATACATAATGTTCAAAGAATAACAAAAACATCCAACTTGTAAAATGAATGTAATTACATTTACTTCTTTTGACACAAGGTACGGCATATTTTGTGTGAGAAGCACTCAAAAGTGATGGAGGCCATGGCCAAGTTAAAGGAAGGCCAGAAGTTTAATGAAGTAGCATCTGCACATAGCGAAGACAAAGCAAGACAAGGGGTATGATTATATTTTGTTAGAGCAGGGACACTGGGACCTTTACTCGACTATTTCAATTATTGTACCAGCTATTTCTCTGGAAAAATGTGCGAAGATATTTGAATAAAGAACTGCTAAAGTTGATGGGCTATTTGATCTTTATTATGAGTGAAATTAAACTTTGCTTCGTTACTAATGTCTCTTTCATAGCAGTTAAAACAGACCCAATTTGGTCAGAAATCAAAATTTTGGAAATTTCAAAAATTTTTTGGGGGAGGCTCCCCATACCCCCAGTGAGAGCAGGGCATCCCCCCTCCCATACATGTACCTGCCCCAAATCAGGACTGTATGCCAATAAATGGTCCCTGTTATTGCAAACCTTAACAAAAACCCAGAGCCTTACTCTAGCCTGAAATTGATCAGGCTCACGTCTGGGGTGGGGCCTCATGCATAAGTGGTGAAATTGGAGATTGTTGATTCTCCTTGCTTGTTTTCATGGCTTTGGCACTCGCACACTAGGTGGCAAAGGCCCCTAACACAAACGTGCTAATGGTTATGCTGAGTCCCATGCAATCAGCCTCTCCTTCGTAAGAAATGGAAAATCTAAAACAACAGTTTGGTTTGGTTGTGCAGAAAGCTTACAATAACAGTTTGCATATGTGATTTTTTGGACCTTTACAACTGCACAATAGAGAGAGATAGGGGTCCTATAGGTGCTTGACTGTTATGTGCAAATAGCTGTCATGTTTGTGACTTTGATCTCTCTTTTTACTGAACTATCAGGGTGATCTTGGATGGATGACAAGGGGATCTATGGTAAGACAAGGCTCTTCAACTAATACACGTTTTCTGTATCTTTTTTTCCCTAGTCTTGTCCCTAGGCTGGTTTCCATATCAGCGATTGCAAGCAAGTGCACATTCCCTGAAAAAAAATTCCGTCAAGGATTAAGGTCACAGCTGTCTGAGCGAACACTCTTGCAAGTGGACAGCTCTACTTATGGCTGTCTTGACAAAACCCTGTTTGAATTCTGCTCTTACGAGAATCATTCCCGTAAACAGCCAGCTCCAGTTATGAACACTTCTTCTGTTTCCTGTGAGAAATAATATTCTCAACAAAATCGGGTTTCCACTGATATAAATATGTCTAAAAATAGACTAAATATGTCTAAATATGACTAAAAATGGTTCATAGCTCCTTTAAAACATGTAGTTGGCTGATCCTAGACACTTTTACCCTGGGTACCAGACACTTTTCTTGCACTGTCATCTCTCTCATATAACACGTCTTTTATGTCTCTTGTATGTGCAACACGAGGAAAGCCCTTCTTGGGAAGTGTTTTTTTCTTTATACAAAGTTGTTCTTATGGCTTTGCTGCTCATGTGGCAGGCTCTGGCTAGCCCCAACTTCTCATGAAAGCATAACATGAGTAAACGTCTGGTTCCAAGGGAAATCCAATATCTGTTTTGCTGATATGATTGTGTTTCTTGTTTAACAGGTTGGTCCATTTCAAGAGGCTGCATTTGCTTTGTCCCCCAGCACAGTGGACAGACCAGTCTACACAGACCCGCCAGTCAAGACAAAATTTGGATACCACATTATTATGATTGAAGGAAAAAAGTGACAGCTGTGCTGATAAATTACTTACTTCTCGTAGCTTTTCTTAAACTGTAGGAAAATAGCTTATTGGTAAAAGCACAGTTAATAGAACAAACTGGTTATGAAACTCAGTCAGTCCTTTGTTATATGTTTTTGTTCTCTATTTCTTTTGTTTGTTTGCCTTGACCCTGCACAAAACACAAAAGGTATTGAAATGCATACGAGCAACTGACCAGTTGAAACATTTGGGCTGACACGTTAATATACCTTCCAACTTTTTCCGAGTGACAGGCGTGAGAATTTTTTCGTGGGAGTGCCAGGATTTCCGAAGGCGACCCGACCAAATCCGAAGTTGTCCGAAGATGTTCCGAAGAATTCGGAAGTTTCCATGGACCTCAGATCTCCGTTGAATAACATCCAGCTGTAATTGTAATGTTCAGAACGATAAAAAACTGCAAAAAAGTGCCATATTTTTATGAATGTAACTATATTTTTAATTAGATCATGCGATCAGTTAAGGCTGATCGCTCAAATCTGTAAGTCAGACGTGAGAAATTGCTCCACAAGCGTGAGTAGGCGTGAGATCGGAGTTTTTGGACTCGCAGGCGTGAGACTCACGCCCAAGGCGTGAGACTTGGCAGGTATACGGTAAACAAAACGATGTGCACGGTCACGGTTCGTTCAACATAAAACAAAGCAGCTTTGTACACTCTTTTTGAAATTTGTTGAGCTTCGTAACCAGTTTGTTCTATTAACTATGGTTAAAGGAGATGTCTTAGTCGTTCAGCCAGGACAATGAATATCGTTTTTTAACTTGTGAATATGCAAAGCTTTGATCGAGTTACAGCAGATGGGAACAAAGAAGGGAAGAAAGAGGGGAGGGTCCGAATGTTGTTGGCTCGAAGGAGCCTTTGATTATGCTTTGAGAACTTGTGAGTTATTAGAACTTTATTATAATATGACCCTTTTATGTCACCACTACAGCATAGAGCCGTAATAATACATCGCCTAGCATCATCGGATTGATGACAAAAGACTATGCGATCCGTTTATTCTTGGACATGGGACTGAGATTTAAAAAAAGGATTCTTGTTTAATTTAACGTTTCAAGTTATCGCATACCAGTCTTTAAGGATATTGGGAACACATTGCCGTCACAGATTTCCACATCTCCGAAAAACCTACCTTCCCTCCAGCCCTTCCCCATCCCTTCTCCCCACCCCCCCCACCCAGTGAAGCAAAGTATGGTACAGTCTCTGAGTCCACGCACTTACATCAGTTTGGAGACCTAAGGAAAGATGGGGGTAAAAGATAGTGAAAGTAATTGGAAACAGTTCGATCAGAGCTTGTTAAAAGTTTCGGGTCTCGCCCCGGGGTCTCTTGAATTTCAAATTTGTAGTCACTCTTTATTTATGCCGCCAGGTCCAAAGCAAACTTCCTTTCCCACAAGTTTTTTTTCCCGATTGTTCCATCATTTGTTTTAGTTATCCGCAACTGGGTGTCTGAGAGTGTTGTCTTCAGTCGAATCGTATATCCGTGCTATGCTAGAGCGGGTTTTCAATTGAGTGTCGAAAGTGATTTCGCGATTCCTTTGGTTTTACCTTGCTCAGTTTGTGATTGGTTTAAAAATCTCGCGCCACATTATCAACCAATCAAAAGCAAGACCAAAACCAATCGTGACTTGCTCACACGCGTTTTCCCGCGCTTGGCGCCGGGGACATGTATTTGCTTTTGATCGGTTTATTGATTGTCTGCCTCTGTTTTGATTGGCATAAACTGGCCCGGTTGTTCCCACGCTTGGCGCCGGGGACATGTATTTGCTTTTGATCGGTTTATTGATTGCCTGCCCCTGTTTTGATTGGCATAAACTGGCCCGGTTGTTCCCGCGCTTGGCGCCGAGGACATGTGTTTGCTTTTGATCGGTTTTTTGATTGTCTGCCTCTGTTTTGATTGGCATAAACTGGCCCGGTTGTTCCCGCGCTTGGCGCCGGGGACATGTATTTGCTTTTGATCGGTTTATTGATTGTCTGCCTCGGTTTTGATTGGCATAAACTGGCCCAGTTGTTCGAAAGCTGGTTTACGCTAACTCAGGATTAAAACTTAACCAAGGGTTTAATTTCTCTTGTTAAAAATGTTTTCAAAAGCTAATTTTAAGTTACTTGTGAAGGCAAGTCAAAGTTAAAACTAAAAGGCGGAAATACTTTGGAAAAATCTCCTTGACTAATCATTTAACTGGATTAAAAATTGACGTTAACCATGGGTTAGCTTAATCCTGCTTTGAACTACCCCTTTGTTTTACGACACTCAAGTGACAAACATCCAAAAACAAAAATCCATAGTCTTAGTGCTTTTCTTTTCATCTAATCTCAGACGCCGGATCTTCCCAATTGCGGGCTTCTTCTTCATTTGTATTATTCTGTTCATGTATCCGTTAGTTGTTCACGGTACTCCCACGCTGGTAACAATTTCCTCGGTCGGCAAAAACAGATGCCCGACAATGAAGGACAAATATCCCACTCTCAAACACTTCTATTAATGATTGTAGTTTGGCATTTACCGCAACCCACGTGAATACAATATTCCATCCGAGAAATTGAACTTCAAGCTGTGCTATCTTTATTCTTAAAAAAAATTGGTTCTGTTTCGTGACTCGGAGAGCATTAAATATCTGATAGACTAACTTGGCCGTTTACAGATGAAATATTAACTTTTTCTTTCTATCACGTTTCACTGAAGTTTTCGACTTCAATCTTCTTGGGTCTGTTCTACGTGACTGTTGCAAGTTTTAACTGCACCTGATAATTGATAACCTTTAAATATCTTATAACGTAACGTTTGCAGGTAAAATACTGTATGCGATCAAATTCGTTGTAATTTTTTCGTCACGTTTCAAGTTTAATTAAAACGTAAATTTCCCTCCCCCATAAAAACGTTGACCCCCAAATTCCCCTTATTACTGCGCTTTTCAATAACACGTGGTCTCTGAAGTTCACTTTCAACTAACAGTTTCGTTTTTCACTAACGCAAATATCATAGCGGACGTGTCGGGAAACAACGATGCTTTGCGCAAAATGGTCAAAAGGTCATGTTTGTAGTTTTATCAATATAAGTGGGCAATTTTAGTATTTTATCGATACAAACATATACCATGTAATTTGGCTTAGTTTTCAAATTAAAACTAAAAATACGTAACATTGCCCATTTAATTCAGTGTTCTTTCTCGTTCCTTTCCCGCCGTTTTTTTCGTGATTTTTCTCTCGTGCACTTCTCAGATCTCTTTTCCGCTCTGCCGCAAATTTTCGTTTCTTTCTAAAATTTATTTTCAGCCGTGTCGCGAGTTCTCTCCTTCCCGTTTCTGAAGTTTCTTTTCCGCCATGTTTTCGTGATTTACCTCTCGTGCTCTTCCCAGATCTTTTCCCGCTCTGCCGCAACTTGCTAAAGTTTATTTTCCGTTGTTTTTCGCGAATTTTCTCTCGTGCCCTTCTCAAATCTCTTCCGCTTTGTCGTGAATTTTCGATCGTGCCTTTGTGAAATGTTATTTTCGGCTGTGTCTACAGTTTTCTCTCGCCCCTTTCTGAAGTTTCTTTTCCGCTCTGTCGCTCGAGAATTTTCTCTCGTTCCTCTCTCAAACCCCTGGACGACGACAAAAAAGTGGAACATTTATCACGTGACACACGACGACATCTTTTCAGCGATTCTCTATTTTCCAATCTGCTCAATAAACTATTGTTTTGAAATGTTCTTGGGAATATGCAGTCCTCCTAAGAGCATTTGAAAACAACAGTTTATGCAAAGTTTTGGTGGACAAACAAAGTGTATAATGGGGGATTGGAATGTTTTTTTGGAAAGCTTTTTTACCTCTGATCTGGTATTAAAGCGACCGCGTGAAATAGGCCTTGTAATGTAATACAAGGCTGATAAAACGATCAGTTCGTCCCTTGCATAATAACTTTTCTCAGTTTTATTATATTGTGCTTACAGATGCTTTGTGCACTGAAATTACCACAGGTTGATATACGTTTCAAAGTTAAGATCCCTGTGCAACTGTCTGTGGTTTGACATCGCGTTAGCGCGCGAACACCTCGGTTCAGCATTTATTGTGACCGCATACGGGCCGATTCGACCGTCAGGCTGGTGTAGCGGTTTTTGTGTCCATTCATTTGTTTTTGCCGATTTTCATACTTGTAGTGATAAAATCAACGAATAGGAATATGTAAGACAGATAATTTCTGGCTATTCGCCACCATATTCAAATCGGTAAATTTCTTCTATTTTATGAAACTATATCTTCGTTAATACTTTAAAAGATATTCCTCTTATAATTAAACTTGGCTATTTTTTTAAAATATAAGGCACTCTTCCCAGCAGCATTGATGTATTTTCGCTACCATGAAAATATCAAAATCTGAAACTACCGTGACAATTTATATTTTGATTTTTCGAGTCTGCGCCTGGTCGTCTCTTATTTCCTTTTAGTATAATTTAACAGGCGTTAGATTTCCGTGTTTTTCTGAACTTTTACTCGAAAGGGCATATCTTCATAATACGATTTGAGTTTTTGACCAAAAAAGGTTTCATTGGTATCACCAAGTTATTTATTCAGATAATTACTTTGCCAAGACAAGCTGGCATCGCTATTATCGGCTTATATTTTGAGAAAGTCAAAGTATGGCAGGGTATGGAAGCCATTTACACACGCTACAGTTACTTTCATTGATTAGTTTAAAAATTCTCCTTACGTTGTCGAATCAAACAAGTATAGATTTGATGAGAATGAATGAATGTCAATAAAAGTTATGCACGAGGAATATACAAAATCAAGATTTGGAAGACCTTGCGTTCAATGTTATTAGTGACGGAGTTTTTTAGAGCTGGTGCTTGAGATATAGATTTCGCTATATTGGTTTGACAAAATATATTGCGTGCAGCTAGAGCTAGCAAGGTAGTCTTTGTGAGCCATACAAAATGAATTAGTCAATTAAACAAGCGAAGAAAGATCTTTAAATCTTATAAAAACGTAAATGTAAGTGTAGGTTGAAACCCTTTGTTTCATTGTTGAAAGCATTGTAATCCAAACTTCTTGATTGTCGGCTTAAGAGGCTACGTTTGGGTCATTTG
Source organism: Cladopsammia gracilis (assembly GCA_022457155.1). Lineage (NCBI taxonomy): Eukaryota > Metazoa > Cnidaria > Anthozoa > Scleractinia > Dendrophylliidae > Cladopsammia > Cladopsammia gracilis. The sequence goes on along the minus strand of JAJGOT010000095.1, from coordinate 1,258,501 downwards.
CGTACTCGGGAGACTACAGCCTCATTCGTGATTCTGCTTCTCTTCCGTTAGTTATTTTCAAATTGCTGCTAATCGCTTAAAGGAAATTAACTGCTTCTCATCTTCACGATTACCCACGATAGCGTTTCGCAAGGAAAGATTTTAATCTTCTGTTGAAGGTCTAAAAATCCTCGAGCTATTTTTGACATATGTTAATTTGAAATTTTATTCACAGGAGACTATTTCTGCCGGAAGCAATCTCGGTCAGCTGGATTGTTTTTGTCCCTTTTCACATCGTTAAAAGCAAAACAGGGATGTACTTAAATTTCGCAATATTGCTAATCGTTTTGCCTGAGGTTGCAATTTTCTCTTACTTTATATAATAATATTATTATTGTATTATATCTCGATACTTTAAAATATTCAAGGAAAAAAAAAGCCATTTTCAGTAAAATATTCTATGGTGTTCTGTTTTCACGGCACTTCGCGATTCGTTCTCTCAGCGTAATATTCGGCAACCATTTAGACGCCATTTTGAGCTTTGTACAGCTCCACAAATGACCCTGGGACAGTGTTGCGGGAACCGGCTAGTACGCAATAAGCAAGAACACCAGCCACGCCGAGGAATTAGCGGCGTCTTCGCAAAATAATCACCTCATATACATTCAGACTGAATATTGTGATGAAAAAAAAAAGTTGAGTATACTTTACGTAAAAAGTCACCTTGAGGTTTTCTTTACACTGGGGGATTTTAAATGCTTTTGTTTTCGGCCGGAACTAAAAAGCTGCCTTTTTAGTCTTTTAAAAGGTTATCTAGGATTTTGGAAAGGCAACAGTAAACTCGAAATTTCGAGAAATAAAAGTCCCTTGTCTGAACTTTTAACTTGCTAGACTTGCTAAATGCTCAGCTTTTTGACCCCCTCGTAGTTTTTCGAATTTTTTTAATTTCAGCGGAGTGGACAGACAATCCATCGAAAGTGTTTAAAATAGCACCTTTAAATCAGCAAAGCTTGTACCTTGCGCGTTGTACCTTGCTTAGAAGCAGAGATATTATTATAGGTCAGCCGGTCGAGATGTTTATCCTAGGGCCTGTCACTGACCGAAATAACGAATTTAGCGAAAAAACTACAATGTCATCGTTCCAATTTTGCCGGTCTGTGGACGAAACCCCATGAGGAGCTATTGAGCAATAGCCTTTTTTTTTATTGCAAAATGAAATTTGTTATCATCTCTGTCCTTGTTTTTGTCTTTACCATTTTCAAAATGAACAGATATCTATAATATAAATGCAGCTGGCCAAAATTGCACGCGAGTCTTTTGTGATAGCGATACCGTTTTTCGTTGCTCTATCTCTATGTAAATACTCTTTTTGTAGCAGGGCCTATTAGAGCGCCTAAGACAACTTGAAATTCAAATTTCTTTATTTAGTTGTCTTCTAACATTGCGTTTTAATGAAGTTGTATACTTTTACTTATCGCGATTCTCTTGAACAGTACCGAGAAAGTAGTTCAGTTTTATTATTCTTCTTCTTCTGTTGATTTTGAAGGCATCGCAATATTTTGTTACGCAAATGAATTTCTCGCCGTTCAGTTAATTGTCTTGGAAGAACAAAGGTTGTGTTTAATAAACAAGCGCAATAATACAAAGAACAGATCTGAACTTGAGCGATACTCTGCAACAAACATATCAATCAAGAGTTCTCGTAATTCTTGTTTTCGATATTTTGGGCTTCACTCAGGCTTCATTTTATGAAAAAGAAAAATCACTTAAACCGTGTTAAATGGCTAATTGGAATTCTATTGCCTTCTAAAATGACAATCTGTTTTAATTAACGAAAAGAAATAAGTTTCTATTTTTAAACAAAAACTCCATCCCTATGCACGAAAATTAAACTCTGATTTTACAATTTTATCGCACCACGCAAGCGTTTCTGTACACGAGCCGGACAAATTAAACCTCTATTTCAATTAATTTGTTCGTTTGTTATGGTCGCGATAGCAAAGACCGTAAGATCATAAATTTACTTTGTAGAAGACAGTTCAGAAAAGCTTTGTAAATTTTAATAAAGTGTTTTGTCATTTTGTTTGAATAAGTTTGTATTATTATGATCTTCAGTTTTGGATTGTCAAAGATCATACAATTAATAAAAAGAAAAAGAAAAAGAAAATATCACAGATTCCCCTCCCGTATTTTTAGATTACTTTGCTAGGTACCAAAATAAATGTATATATTTTTTTAATTATCTTCCTGGGTGAAAAACAATTAGTCTGAACACGAAACCAGCTTGAATTTAATATTTACCCACGGAAAAAAAAGCGTTAAAAGCGTAAAAAATAGTATATATACAGAAAAGTCACCGTTTCCGGGGAAATTTTGAATTTCTTTCTAAAATTCATTAGCTAACAATCTAATCTTTGTTTCCGGACAACTACAAATACACAGAAATAACGCTCTTGGACTCGGCAACAAATCGGCGAAAGAGAGGGTAATTTTTTTGACACAAGTCTCGCCTTTTATATTGTTAAATAAAATATTCATCTTAATTTGTTCGTTTCCCTTTCATTTAGAAAAATCAAATATGAAGTTTGTCAAATGCAAATTCTGGAGCTTTGAAGGGTAAAGCCATTTCGTAGTTTATTTTTTACACAGTAAACAATGAAATAAAATAAACACGATTGATGTGAAAAGCCAGTCAAACATAATCTATTCTGAAACGAAGGGGATCAAATATGAAAACATTGCAAGTCGGTGGCCTTTCGTGGACCGCAGACATTTTCCAGCGAAATTAATTACTGTCAAGGTTGTCATGGTGACCGTGGTAAGCTCTGCCGAGAGGAGGAGAATTTCTGGCCAACTTTCCGGTAATCGCAAAAGCACGTCACAATGCGTCAAGGCTAAACAAACAGATATTGAACAGCTTGTTTACACTCGCAACAGTATTTCTAAAGCGTCAATACATTTTTTTGCGCATTTATTGCTGAAATAATCGAAGTCCAGGAGGCATAATTAGGATAGTTAGTTTTTGATTTGCGTTGAGCCAAGACCAAATCCTAGAGTGCGAAGAAGGGGAAATGAAAGCGTACCGAGCCGCTTATCTGTTGAAATCATTATAAAGTCGTTGGCAAACAGCTGGTCTTCAAACGTCTCACCGCCTCGCCACAAAAGAAACTTGATATCGTTTAGAATTGGTACAAAAAGACGGCCTCTTTGTTTGACCAGGCTGGAAAAAGGCGAGCGCTACGAACGCATTAGCAAGAAGAGTTGGCGAGCGCTTTGTATGCACGTGAAAATTGTACTGCCCATCGCGAGGTCAATCAAGCCAATTTAGACAACACGCGTTTCCTCTGAGTTAATCACACACAAAGTCATTGGCATTGGTCAACGCCGATTTCAGCACCTTTTAATTTCTCCTTTCCAAAAGTGCGTGGGAGAATATCTAATGGTAATGAACGCCTAAAACAGCAACCACTTCGGAACTGAAAACTCTGAGAGTTTACTTTAAACTCACCGCTTGGTTTTATGTTTTCGTCATCGGTGACCGCCATACTGAGAAAGTTAACTGCGACACCATTGTTCGGTTGCAAGGATCCAAAGAGTTTGTTTTTGTAGGTTTTAAACAGCACTGCCTTGCTGGTAAAACAAAAAGTAACGTTGTTTCTAAATGTGCATTAGTGAAAAACCTTAGCTTAATTCGCTTAATTGATAATCTGTGGAAGTGAAGAAGCCGCTATTTAGCCGAGAGGCTATAAAAAGCAGGAAAAACAGTACCAGTTAAACTCGACATAACGAAAGCGCTTGGTTCCGTCAACGGGTGCTTGTTACTAAGTCTTGAAAGAATTTGCGATTTTCTGTCATTCAGCAGATCGGATTGCTGTCGGATCACACACGAATTGCCAAACGATCCGTCGACCGTGAAAACTGTCACAGGAGAAAACAATTTCAGTACATTAATTCACGTCTGAAACCAGTGACAGCGAAAACCCGCTGCTGATAAAGCAATCAAACAGCCGTCTGAACTTTTAAGACTGGTTTGTGAAAACTGTGAAAAAGGACAGGTAAACGGGCGAATATTCCTTCCATGCTAAGTTCCCCAAACAAGATTGATGCCTTCACTGGTTTGATTCCAATCTTTGTAGCAACGGTAAACCAGATAAACGAGTCAGGCAAGAAGTGAAACCGTAATTGCGCTAATCTACAGTACAGCCAAGATAAAATAAGCTTCACTCCGATATTGAAATCAGTGTGCAGTTGCGTGGCATAACTAAAGCTGTTAAAGATGAGCTTAGAAATCAACAACACGCACATAAACGACACCGCGATTTCACGCCCTGAGTCGTATTTCAACGCAGTTTACGACACTTTTCAGATCCTTCTCAGCGTAGCTGTGATAACGGTTAATTTGCTGGTCATCTCTCTGTTCGCGTGCCGGGAATATCTGCAGACGAAGACCAACAGTTTGCTGATTAGCCTTGCAGTGTCTGATCTAATGGTCGGCTTGCTTGCAATACCGATGAACGTGATTTGTAACGCGTTCCTTATCGTTGAGGTGTGCGCGTCAGCTTCGTTCATCTATCGATTTGTCGCCGTGTCTACCATGTACCATATCCTGATTGTGACTTTGGAGCGGTATATTTATGTCATGTACCCCATGAAGTACATTAATATCGTGACCGTTCCGCGCCTGCTCATGTTGATAGCTGGAGTGTGGATTTTCTCACTCGTTTCCTCCCTAATTCAGCTCGTTTGGGATCATCCCTCCAAGTTCTGGCTAGAGAGAACAGCCTGGGAGGAAAGATACTATCTGGGTTACAACATCTTTGGCATCGTGTTTTGCTTCTTTCTTCCCGCCCTAATCATGGCAATAAGCTATGTCCGCATGTTCTTGGTTATTCACCGACAAATTAAAGAAATCCGAGGTCTCTATAGCAATCGCAATGCAGGGAACTCGAACCAGAGAGCGCCAATCGCCACAGAAGCACGCGCGTTGTGCATTTTCGCTTTGATGCTGACGGTCTTCATAGTTGGCTGGCTGTCGTTTTACGTCGCCAGTTTGGTCTATGCTGTATTGCCTGAAGGGTCAGTGGTGGTATCAAGCAAATATTTTATGGCGTTGGATTTCATTCGTTTCGCTGTGGCTTTCGTTAACCCCATCCTGTACGCGTTTCTCAAGCGAGATTTCTCCCGCGCGCTCAAATCGCTGTGCAGAAGAGATGGAGTTCAGCCGGGCGAACTGGCGTCGACCGCTTCCGTGTCGCGTTTCCGTACACTGACCATCAATTTTTCTCTGTCGAGATCCTCAGATATGTATAGGGATGCATGAAAAGCCTCCATGTCCGTGGTCAATATTCTCTGGAAGTGAACTGAACTCACAGCAATTTCAGCAAACAAAAGTCTGAAACTTCACGAGGCCAGAGAAATCGGAGACTGAAAACAAACCGAACCGCATCAAGGCAAAATCTCTATATTTGCCACGAATATCACAAAAAACAGGAAAATCGACATAAGGTATTTTAGTGACGCCAGTTAGACTGAAAAGATTTGATGCTAGACGAGAAGGGAGCAATATTTTTTTATTCAGAGGACAGAGGAATTGACAAAAAAAAAACGTATAAGGGCCAAAACTCCACATTTCTCCTGACATTGAAAAGAAGGGGAAAACGCAACGTAAAATTCTCTGGGCGAGTGAGTGAGTTTTGTTGCCGGTGTAACAAGCGAATTTATTATTCACTTTGTGACTACCATCTTCGATCACCCGCACACGAAACAAAAAAGCTTAGGATATCACTTGCGAAGAAGGAGGGAAGACAAATATCCGCGCCATAACAGGCCTGCAGGGATAAAACACACATCGCTTCCCAAGTACGGAAGTGTGTCATTAGAGCTTATGCTGAGAAACGTGACTGAATGTAAATTTTTAGGCCACGCAGAGCGATGCATTCTCACTAAGAGCATCCATAAGAGGTCAACGAAAAGGAACGAAGAAGAAGATTCGGCACAACAGGTGCACGTACACGCAGTTAGTGAACTGAATATATGGTAACAAAGAAGTCTACTTTAATGTTATTCGATTTATAGGGGTTGACGAATGCGAAACAATTTTTTTCTTATATTTCTATATTCGCCCGCAGGTGTGATAAAAACTCGGCAAAATTCAAAAATTCATTTGTAGAGTTCTCCAATTGATCGTTACGTTAAAACCACGGTTCCTTTTCTTTGCTTAAGATAAGCAATGTTTTAATTTCTCTTTTGGGGAATCAAATAAGCTGAAACGGCTCAGTTGTTTTTGATAAAAGGGGTGATTATTCCATGGAACAATGTCAATTTTTCGTGTTTTCCGGGCTGTCTATTGTGTTGAACCCCCCCATGGTGGAACAAGGGAAAAAAAAACAGCTTGGGGCAAGCAATCTAGTATTTTCTTCAAATCGAATCTGTATTAGCAAAAAAGGGCCCATCGTAAAATTTGACCTCGGTAATGGTCTGAAATTCATTTCAAATAAACCACTTCTTTTGGGTACTTTTTCAAGGATACCAAAAAAAGTTAGCCACGAACAACTCTATTCTCTTCGAACGTTTGTTGTTTTAACATGTCGCGTGTTTGAACAGTTCCTTTGTATTATTTCTTCATTGTTTAATTTACTGCTAGAATTGTAGAATTAAGAACAAACCAAATCATTCAAATGCAAACACACAAAAATCACAAAAGGAGTTTGAGGGGCGCTTGTAGAAATTAATTCTTTTTCAGCAAGTTTTCTCGAGATCAAAATCTTTATCATTCATGTAGCCTGTTCCAATCTCCCCGCTTTTCTTTCGCTCGCTTTTCTTCGCGCCTTCCCCAACTATTGGCGCTTTCCCTACTATCTGAACGCCTGGAACAGGCTATCATTCATGTTAATAACGGAAATTTTTAAAATAAAACTTCCTTTAGAATGTCATTCAACATAGTTTTTTAAAGTAAACAATGCAAAACCAAGGATGAATTAAAAATTATCGACACGGCCATTGCATTGTTACTTTCTTCGATAGACAAAAAACAGCCAAATGGAGTATAATTTTTTATATTTATATTTAATTTACATATATTCCTTGACTGACAGGATAGCGAGAAAAGGCAAACTATTTCGAAAAATGAACATGAAAATGTAGCTATATGTTAACCTTAGCTTAAGTAAACTTGAAAGAATAATTAAGTCGAGACGTCGTTTTTGGCAAGCAGAACGGAATAAAACGACCCAGTGAAGTTAGCGGGGGGTAATCATATACAATATCTTGCAAACGACATTTTGCAAACGTATTTGTAAAAAAGGCCAGTATCTATAAAGGAAAATTCATGTGTCGCTCGCAAATATAAAATTAAAAAGACGATTACAGCGAGAACGCGCAAAAGTTAAACGTAAAAAATGACGTGGTAGGCGAGTCAGCTTTCCACACACGACGGGATAAAATGTACTCCAAGTCAGATTGGAGATGCTCTCAGCTCTCCATGGTCTGGAATAAGCAAGACAGGTTACCCTTTCACTCCCAGGGTCAATTATGGAGTTCATGAAGTGCAGTTCTAACTTTTCAATCTGTCCACGAAATCTTATGGTGTGACCATTCAAATGAAACCTCTTCAGCAGTACTTTTGCATAGTACCATTTGTTCTAACTTTTGAGTCTGTTGATGAAATCCTATGGTGTGACAAATTCAAATGAAACCTCTTCAGCAGTACTTTCGCGTGGTACCATTTGTTTTTTAATATTTTACAAAATGAAATTTGGAATTCAGTTTCTTGAATTTGGATTTCGGCACTCTTGGGAGTTAAAGGGTAATGTAAAGCGAGAAGGCTGCTTGTTGATTCTTTTAGTGGCGACTCACAGAAGATGGCTTGCCCGTGAACACAAATATTGTACGTTTGATTTATCATGTAAAAATTAGTTATATGCAAAATAGTGTTACCTCGTGCTGAAGGATAAGGCGAGTTATATCGCAATTAAGCCGTACTTAGAGCGATGTAGACAAAATTCATTTTTTGAGGTGATTTAAAGAGACAGTGTCCGGCTGAAATATATTTCTTGAAGTTTGATTTATTATCTTAAAATAGGAAAGATTCGCCAAAAGTGATGAACGGAAAGAAATATGACCTTAAAGGAAAAAATAACGACTCAAAATTTCAAAATTCCGCCAGAATGGAAACTTTGATTTCTTGACCGCCTGTCACTAAATCAAAATTGATGAACTGTAATCAACTTCCATCCTTGTAATCCTGCATGTTTTCTCCAAACTACTGCTTCTGTTTTGCTCTATATAATGTTTTTATCCAATTTAGTTGTATAATTGTAGGTATCTGGCGATATAACATGGAAATTTTGCTTACTTAATTTCGTTCCTTCAGCGAGGTAGTGTTCATAGTGATACTAAGCTCGCCATGTCTGCAGCCATAAAACATAGCATTAATAATTTGTATTTGGGTTGTCGCTTGAGAGCGGGAAGAGTGTTCTGTAATGTAATGGTGTACCAATGGTGGAATAAACATAAGGATATACTACATTGCCGTGTCTAATGATGTTGTAACAGCTGAGATCATCGACCACAAACACCTTTTTTCACAACAAACATGGCTTTTATTGGATTCAAACAAATATGCTTCAATGTTTGCTAAATATGACTAGGTTATTCAAAACTAAAAAGCCAGTTTGTTGATTTTGCAGATGAATGGAACATTGAAAAAAATAGTTAATAAACAAAACGCTTTCAATGAACAACTCCAAAATCATTAAAGGAAAGTAGAAACACAAAAAAATAGGATGTTGCTAACAAAACGTATTTAAGAAGTCCTTGTTGTTTTGAATATATTGGTGAATAATGGATGCTTATGCGCTTTTTCAGCCAGCCTCGTTCCCAAACCTCGCTTCCTGGTGACACGCGGAACGCATGGAATTGTGGTAATGAAACCTTCCCATCAAGCCCTGCGCCTCTGTTTTTTCCCGCGTTTTACTGGCGCCTGCGGACGAGACAGCTTTTTACATTTTAAGACGCCATACTGGTTGGGGGCAAACGCGGTAAAAAATTGAGTAAATTCATGTACGGGATTTTTATCGTTTATGAAGATCTGAAACTGAAATCGTATATGAGAGAATGTTATAACTCGCTTTGATATCTATTCCTTATGGAATAAAATCTCCAAATCAGTGCAAGAAACAGATGTTGGCTAGAACCGCTATAATGAAGATTTTAAAACTTCGTACAAGTCCTTTAAATCAAAATATGAAAATTAGGTGAAAAAGTACAGGGAACATTCTAATTGCATTCATATCAATAATCGAGCTGATTGCTAGACGAATTCTCCTGTTTGTTCTCCAACCAATATGGCGTTAAGTTAAGTAACAATCCGTGTAAGAAGTAGGCAATTCTCTATTGTTCCGCTGCATTTCGCTTTCCACACATAAGAATGTTTAGATTTTCGTATTGAGAATACGTCAACCTACGGACAACATGGTTTTGAAATAAAATTTACTGAAACTTTATTTTAAAGCGATGTTTCTTTTGTGTTACAAGATTTCATCCAATCATGAGACTCCAAAACAATGGCCAAGAAAGACTTCTAATTTTCCATGTTCCCCACATAGAATTTTTGTTGCATTAAAAATCACAATAGTTTTCACCAAAAGGGAATCAATTAGTAAACTAGAGATAAATAAATGCGCTGCCTGATGAAGTTATGGTAGATTTTCATGTTTAAGCCAATGAGGTGGACGGTTTCAACAATTGCACAATTCACACCTTTCTGCATTCCGTGCATTTGGGTTGCCTACTTCTTACACGGATTGTTACTTAAAAACCTTGAAAAGGTAAAATTATTGGTCATTACTTTTTATCAGTTTTTTTCCAGACTGCGTACCGTCTACTGGATTCTACTGGCTAAACATAATAAATGTACATCTTAAGTACTTTATCAAATTAAAGAAGGGCATACCAGCCATTCTCTCTTTCATTTGAAGATTAACTTATAATAAATATCAAGGGAGAGATCAATAAATACAATCACTGACCCTAACCCAAATGTTAATGGGTGTAATAATTGTAAACTTATTTCAGGCCAATAGCAAAAGACATTGTTAATTATATTAAGAGCCTATCACAATAGGTCATGGGCTACTTATTCGGTATGCTTAAATTTTATATGCGAATATTTGTTTACAATTAATTTCTCATAAGCATGAAAGCCGCATGTTCAAGTCGAGCTGCAGAAAACATCAACTCCGAACATTGAAAGGGCATAGCACAATTAGCCTTCTCTCTTTTCTTTGTGCAATGCTGTTTTCAAAACTCAAAAATTTTACGAAGAATGTATGGCTCATTAGCGCTTTTGTCACCCAGCAATTCTGCTACGGACAACAAATGCAAAATTATAGGAAGTTATATTTCGTTATTTCTTTTTACCTTTTCTTTTGAGTATTGCTAAAGTTGCTCTTTTGTCTATATATATTCTCTCTGATTACAGCCTGGTCCAGCATTCAGGTACCGTCTAGAATGAAATTTTTGCGGGAGTTTTATTTTGCGGATTCATATGGGACACTGTCCCGTCTGATATATCGTGTTTTCATGATAATGGCCTGGAGCTTGCTTTAAGCTTACTTTATTATCTTGAAATTGGAAGAAACCATCGCCAAAAGTGATAGAAGCAAAGAACAATGAACTAAACAGACAGAATAAGGGCAAGAAAAAGTCAAAATTTCACAATGGCAAGTTTGATTTATTGACAGGAGGTCAAGAAATCAAATTTCATGAACTGTAATCCACCTCAATCCTTGCAATCCTGCACTTTATCTACAAACTACTACTTTTGTTTTGCTCTATAGAATCTTTTGATCCAACTAAGTTGTATATTTGTTGGAATTTGGCCATATAACGTGGAAATAAGCTAAGAGAGATTTTTCTATTTTGGCGGGAATGTGTCCCTTTAAAACCCGCAAAAATTTCATGCCACACGGTAGGTGGAAGCGACGCGAGAAAAAAGTTGCACCTTTCTCCCGCCATCAGCGCTCGTAATAATGTTTCTTGCGCGCGCTGCCTATCCTTCGCTCCTCACTATTTCAACACCTGGAACACGCTATTCAGATTGAGGAGAGAAGAGTCTGTTTATTTTCCGCATTCACAGCATTTTTGTCTGCTCAAATAAACGCGGGAACTGGTGGAACAGGCCAGATAATCTGGTATGACCTGTTGAACAGGCTAGGTAATCTGGTTTATCCGGAATTAACCTTGGCATCATCTGAATGTCGCAAACAGCCACGCTTAAAGTGTGTATAGAAAGCTGCCTTACACAGGCTGTATTTACATTCCAGCACCAAGCAAAAATTATATTTTGGTACAAAATGGGCGATAAACGTTATATTAAAAATAAATAAGATGCTATGGGTGATGGCCCTCTATGACAGCTCTGCCGCATTCTTGAAGCTCCGATTATGACGTCATCATAAGCTTGTCGTCACAAGCAACGGGCCCTCCTCTGATTTCGCTTTGTATTTTAGGCTCTCATCACTCCTCGTCTCTTTGCTTTCAGGCTGTATCACAGAAGAGAACGTTTATGTTTTACACTACTCATTCGTCACTAGAGCGGTTTTCAATTGAGTATGGAAATTAATTTCGCAATTGCTTTGGTTTTGCATTGCTACGCTTTGTGTTTGGCTAATAAATCGCCCGCCACTTTCTCAACTAATCAAAAGGAAAACCAAAACCAATCGTGACTTACTCGTACGCGTTTTCCCGCGCTTGGCGCCGGCTACATGTATTTGCTTCGAGTTCTGAGTTCTTCGAGTTCGAGTGACTACTTTGGTTTTAGTTTTACGGATCTCAATTGAAATCTGCTCTATTCCAGTCGAGTATTAAACTGTTGCTTTAGCTAGTCCACTTCTAACGAAGAACTTGCAACTTTGAATACAACTTGAACGGTCGACAAAAAAGCCAGTCGCTCATTGTAACGAAACGACTTGTAGCAAAACGACTTTGTAGCGAAACGACCACACTCCTGCCATACAACCACCTAGGTATTATGACCAATTTTCTTTCGGCCCGGACAAAAGCTCAGTCATTTTCTTATAATTTGATGATAACCCCGTTAATCCAACCATCTAGGAGGGGGTGGGGAGGGGTGAATAGGTCTTTGGATTGGTGGATTTTGAAAATAATTTTGCCCGGATTTCAGATTTAGAGAAAACGTTTGAAGCGGATTACAGATTTGTCACGTTTTTGGGCCGGAATCGTTATAAAAGGGTGACAGGCCTATCACAAATCCTACTCGTCGCAAAAAGCATTTTTGCCTTTAGAATAGGGTTACCCCAAGTACGTGTCTTTGATCTCAGGAAAAAAATCTCTAACCGTGATACTGACAGGAGAAATTTACGCTTTCCAGGGCCATTTAGAATATTTAGTTATGCCGTCGTTTGTTTGCTAACTCTGGGCACACCATAGAGTTTCTTTGGCTCACTTGTGTTGCAAGATCAGTAGTAGCCGCTTTTAAGCAAAAGACCACAATTTGGACTTTCCGACCGTTATTTTCTTTATAAATTAACACCGTTAATACATCTCAATACATGTATGTATAGTGACAAAAGCGAGTAACTGCTGATAAAAAATGAAACATTTTAAGGTTACAGAGTACCTTCAGATCGAAAATTTATTTTAATTTTTTTTGGCATCAAAATAAAGTTTACAGAATGAACTTTCATCCAAAAAAATATCGGAAAATAGTGAAAATTGACGGAGAAATGACGGTATAACTTTTGTGGGCGGAGTTTGTTTATGAAGCGATATGTTTTTTTTAAGCGCTGTTTTCTCAAAGTTAATTTTTCGCTTGTTGGGGACACTTTATAGAGCTACAACTCAAAGGGAATTTGTTCGATTTTCCTCAAATTTGGATAGAAGCTAAGCTAACATATAATCATATAATCAACAAAAACGTTCGGCGAATTTCTTAATTCCGAAAACTTTTTCGTCAAGAGCCATTTCCGTGCGATCATTCCAATTTTTTTCTCCCTTTTTCGAAAATATTCTGTAACTTTTCACTGCAATTGAATATGGGAAATCGCCGGCACGTTGTTTTAGCGCTTCGTGTCCGGAAACCCGAGAACAAATCAAATTAGCAAAATACAATAATCGCTTTGAGTTATAGCGTTTTAAAGCTGATTCGGACGTTCGAATTTAGACGTCATAAAAAATTCGGCAATTCATTTTATTACCAAATGGTTTCCATATTTAGATAGCCAGCTCTATAAGCTTTAATTTGATATCTGGGTTTAGGTATATTAAGTGTAATCTTAAGACGCTAGAGCTGTTATACTGGAGACACCCCCGAAGGTACACTGTAACCTTAATATGTTAGAATCTTCCTAATTTGCATGGGTCAATTTACAATGTTTTGTGGCATTTTGATGTACAAGGGACACTGAAGGGACTTGTTTTATAATTTGACATCATCGCGTTAACGCGTTAATAACCCCCCCCCGGGGGGGGGGGGGGGAGGGGCTCCCATATAAAAACGACAAGGTGCTCGTCGTACAATTTTAGGGATCAAAAGTTGCAGATTGGTACCACTATAAAGGGTACTTAAATCTAAAATGCCCACGGTTAGAATTATCGCGGTACCTTTTAGGGTATTGAGCCGACAAAATACGACGGAATATCACCTGTGTTGGTTTAGAATTGGTACCTCTTAGGGGTAAAAATCCATTTCACCAGCTAATTATTATAACTATTTTCGTATAAAGCAAAAAAAGGATAAAACCTATTTTGTAACTAACTTTAGACGCCTGTGATGAACACGAAGCGACAGGATTAAAGTGGGATCCCGATTTTTTGGAACCCTCAACTTTGCGAGGAGACGTGCCCGTCAACTGAATTCGCACTCTCTAATAGGCTGCTCGCGGTAAGGCACGTAGCACTGTATGAACGGATGTCATCTTCAAAATCATCTACAAGGTTTGAGCAACCAACAGAAACACACTCACCTCTTCTTTGTCGAGTTGTTCTTGGTCATCCTGTGCCCCTTGTGATCTCTTCAATGCACAGTCCGGTAAGCAGTACCTTATTTTGAACAGCAATCGTGAGTCGATCTCATCACCTTTGTGATCACCTACACACAAATGACACTGGTTTAACTTGTTTGCCAATGGCTTGTAAGTAAGTGGCTTGTATTATGTTGGTCAAAATGGTTTGAACTTGACTAGTCACAGTTTTTGATTAACACTTTTAATTTTCAAATTAGTTTTAAACAGCATAAATCACTTAAATAAGTGTCGACAGTGTTAAGAATGGATCCAATTCAAATTATAATTTATTGGTTAATGTTGGTTTTTGAGGAGAGACATGGAACAAACACCCTGAATGAACTTTTCAAGTTGCAGCAATTTCCACCCTGGCCATTTGTAGTCCAAGACACTTGTTTATACATGTAGTTTCAGTGTACTCGTAGAGTAATTTTTAAACACGCCATTTTGATTGTTACATACCGGGCTCGCTTAAACGTAGCAGTTACGTAGATGAGTGCATGCGCGAGGGGCTAAACAAGTTTGTAAACTTTTTTTACTGGTTCAAAGTTAATTTATTCATCCGTGGTGCTGGACGGCGGCTTGATCAAAGGAACTAACGGATGCTCACAGTGGTTTCTGGTTTCTCCTTTGTTTGTCATAGCTTGGCGTAGGAGAATCCACTGCTCGCAAGGTATGTTCTATAAGCATTTCTTGCACGACAAAATACTTAGTCTTACACATAGCTGCTTCAAATGTAACCTACCAGGCCACAGGACGCTAACAATGAGCCCTGTCACGTAAGTGACACCAAAGCAAACAAAACTGTACCATAACCATGATATTCTGTACAATACAAGGCCTTCATATTCTGGAGCTGGTGAAGCACTGTTGACAAACACAGAAGAGAACAATAAGCAACACCCTGCTGAAATTTTTGTCCCTACTCAATAATGAAACAAAAATAACTTGGGCCAGCCTGATAACTTGTTTAAATATTTGGTACATGAGGTGTATTTGTGTGACTTAATTCATATTATAATCTTATCAATTTAACTTTAATTTAATCCTTCCTCTCCCAGAGTCAATTATCAAGACATGTAATATAGTTCTAACTTTTGAATCTGTGGACGAAATCTTATGGTGTGACCATTCAAATGAAACCTCTTTGGCAGTACTTTTGCACGGTACCATTTGTTTTGCAACATTTTACAAAATGAAATTTGGGATTTTTCTTGAATTTTGATTACACACTCTTGGGAGTCAAAGGGTTAAAAATATTCTAAATATTTAATAAGTAAACTGATTACCTTGTTGTATTGAATGTCATGTGACTGATGGTGCTATTTGTGGGCGTGGCTGCACAGCCGGTAGTGGATACAGGGGCTCTAGAGACTGGCGGAGGGAAAAACTTGGAACCAATACCTATCCACAGACCTACAGCAAAGCCTAAGAACCAACCAATGAACACACCCTGCAGGGGAAACGAAAAACAAATCACTTATGCTTACATGTTTCGGAAAGTTCTCTCGTCGAAACGATAAAAGAGTTAGAAAGATTTCTGTAGTTTTTGGACATACTCCGTCCTGTACTCTTTTAACGCACAATGTTAAAAAATATATCTGTTCGTAAAAATATACGTATGTGTTCGTAAAAAACCGCAATTAATTTCTCTGATAAAACTCAGCCTCATCAGGCAGTATCCGCCATCTTGGATTCAAATAATCAAATATATCTTGAATCCAAGATGGCGGATACTGCCTGATGAGGCTGAGTTTTATCAGCAAAATTAATTGCGTTTTTTTACGAACACATATGTATATTTTTACGAACAGATATATTTTTTAACATTGTGCGTTAGAAGAGTACAGGACGGAGTATGTCCAAAAACTACAGAAATCTTATGCTTACAGCTTGACAAAAAAAAGGCAATCCAGATTGTTATTGCAAGCTATTGAAAAACTAACTACAGTACACATGTACATGTACGTGTGAACAGCAACACAGAGAGTTTGTAATGTTTGTTGAGTACTGCTACAAGCTTTATCAAAGAATGATGCAAAACATATAGACATCATCAACATAGTGCTGTTATCCCAGGCTGACATGTTTTGGTGAGTTTTCCACATATGCCACGCCCAACAACATTTTGTTTATCTACATGTCAAATTTGAATGGCAACAAGGAAGAATTTCATTGGCAGACTCAAATGTCAGAACCATGATTATTTCAGGGAAGAGGGCTAACATGTTACTGGAAAGATTTTCACATGAGATTGAAGGAGCTTTTTTTTTGGGGGGGGGAGGCTTGTGTTGAGAATTTTATGTGCACAGCTAAGCAGGAGTAGGTACAAAAATGACATTAAAAAAATGAAAATGAAATCATACCCTCGAGTGAGCTCGTCGAGTGAAAATTCCAAGACAAAATGCACCCACTACAGGACCTCCAACAACACCAAACACACTGTAAAATGTCTAACACAAAATGCAAAACTAATATTACTACATGTATATGTAGTGTTAAGGAACCTCTTCAATCCAGGAAGATATTTTATCTTCAGTTGATTAGATTCTGAAGTGAAACTATGATCAAAATTTTGCCCTCCTCTTTCTTTTCAGTTTTGGAAATTAGAAATTATGCTGAATACTTCCCATGCCAAATTTGAAGTTAAGACCAGTTATTTCAAACCTAAAGTTCTGACAGCTTTGGCTTGCTGTCATTATTTCATTCACATGGCTAAAAACGATTGGATGATGTGACATGATGTCATCCAATTGACACAAAAATGGCCACTTCATTGTATTAAAAGGCTGACCTTGCATAGACAAAATAGACAAGGCCATTTAATGTTAGTGCAGGTTCTCGGGCCTGATTTACAATGAAGATGTTTTTGTAAACATACAAGAAGCTGATACTCACACGCAAGACTGCTTTCTAGAATAATCGCCAGCTTGAGCATTGTGGACTGAGTAATGGCAGACAGGGTTTCAGTGGTTTTCAGTCAGCTATTTCCAAGCTCAGTAAGCTTATATCGTTCTCAATTATAGCAATTAAAATAATACACAGCTCAATTTTTAGAGGTACAGTACACAGACCTGCAAAATTGCACCCAGCTGAGTGGCAAGGAAAGAAAGAGCAACTGTTAACACTCCAAATCCTAATGCTGCAAACAAAACAAATAAAATAAATTAAAAACTGCTATCTATGCATCTCTGTTTGCTTATTAACTATAAGTTGATTATAAAATTTTGATTCCATAAAATGTCCCTCCATATACCAGTAACTATAGTTGCAAGGCCATTTAAAAATTATGAAAGGTCATTAATTGTGCTGTTTATATGACTTGTTGTTTATGTCTCAGCTAAGTTTTAGCTTAGCAAAATCATCCATTTTAGTCTTTTAAGTGATTTGCTTGTGACTTGCATGCACATGTGGTTATAATGTACAGCTGTACATGTAAGTATAAAAAGTCTTATTATACATTTAACAAATAAAACCTACATATTATGTAGGTTTTATTTGTAAAATAATGTAATGTGGCAACATGGAATTTAGGCTAAGTTAAACACGAAACAATGCAATGTTGGGTAGCTTGATGGCTTTTTTAAGAACCAAACAATGCCTGTTCATGTCAACCCATTTTGCACTAATTTTTTTAAGTGACTGTGCCTTTAATTGCTTACTCTCCCTCCCTCCCTAATGGATCACTGGAAAGTATAATATTTCTTTTTGTTTAAATTTGTTCTATCCATTGATTTTGACAGGGTGACATTGCCGGGTGGTTGAAGGTCACAGGGTTGCCATGGTTACGTGCTTGATTTGAATGCCATGTGGCCCAGGCACCTTAACCAAGCTCATAAATTGTTGACTAGTTTAATTAAGTATTTAATCTGACCTAGAAATTTTGAGTAAAGTGTAGCCTGTACATCAGTCAGTTCCTTGTGTCTGTGTGCACACCAAGGCTTGATGAAGTCTTCAAGAACAACAGCTGCCAAAGAGTTCAGTCCAGACGACACTGTGCTGTAAGAAAAAAAAAACACACAAAACTGAGATTATGCTTTACATACCGAATCAGTTATTGAGCCAACTCCGGAATATGAAACGTTCAGACCCTGCACTCTCCTAGAGACTGCTTCTCCGACCCCCTCCTCCACCCCCTCCCCCACCCCCCGCACCCAACTCCCCACCTCAAATCCGTCCCCAAGGGTAAGGCAGATGACCATTACCTACACATGTATCACAAGCTCAATGTTCACTGACCCTCCCCTCTTCCAGGCATTTTGCTCCACCGACATGCCCACCCCTTGTCTCTACTTTTGCGAAATTGCATGCAACAAATTGCATCGCATGACACCCCCAAAAAGTCTTGTTGTGCGTAACATTGCAATCTGTGAAAAGTTGCATTGTGTGCTGGGTCTTCATAGTTATGTTGTTATAATGATTGCAGGATGGTTGTAAGCCAGGGTACCACCATAACTATCATTATCATACCTGAGTGTGCCACTGAAAAGACACGCCATAAATAAACCAGGTACACCATACAAAGATCCTAACACATTCATCACAAAATAAGGCAGGATCTGTGGAATGACATCAAACAGCCAGTTCAGTAACAGCCCTTTTTCAAAAGAGCCTGACATTAATTCCCCATAATTATTAAATTTAAATAAATTAATTTTAATTTTAAAATAAATGGGAATTTCTGTGGAAATTCACAATTAAGGGGGCACCATCGGAACCAGGAGAAGTGTCCCTTTAAAAGAGGTGATAATTACAAAGATTATATGAGCGTTTTGCTGGCCAGGACCAGGAGAAGTGTCCCCTTATTAGAGATGTTGCTTTAATAGAGGTGATAATTACAAAGATTATATGAGTGTTTTGCTGGCCAGGACCAGGAGAAGTGTCCCCTTAATAGAGATGTCCCTTTAATATAGGTGATCATTAAAATGATTATATGAGTGTTTTGCGGCCGGGACCAAGAGAAGTGTCCCCTTATTAGAGATGTCGCTTTAATAGAGGTGATAATTACAA
Organism: Cladopsammia gracilis; assembly: GCA_022457155.1. Lineage (NCBI taxonomy): Eukaryota > Metazoa > Cnidaria > Anthozoa > Scleractinia > Dendrophylliidae > Cladopsammia > Cladopsammia gracilis. The sequence continues at coordinate 1,239,488 of JAJGOT010000095.1, read as the reverse complement.
AGATTATATGAGCTTTTTGCTGGCCAGGACCAGGAGAAGTGTCCCCTTAATAGAGATTCCCTTTAATATAGGTGATAATTAAAAAGATTATATGAGTGTTTGGCTGGCGAAAACCAGGAGGTGTCCCAAAATAGAGGTTTCACTGAAATAGAAAGAAAAGAAATCACATTAATCACCTGATCACCCTTCTTGATCTGTTTGTTTGAGATGGGATCACAGTCAGCATAAAATGCATAAATCACACATCCACAGAGTGCACAAAGAGAAACAGCGAAGATACTGAGGGGCAGGTTAATCCAAACAGCCCTGTTGTAAAAAAAGAGAAGATGTCATGAACTACAACAACTGTAGCTATTTCATTCTCTGGCTGAATTTAGATGAAAAATTTTATCATTCTCACACATCACTGGTACAATGTAGCCATGCCAAGCTGAGCATCACAACCTGACCTTTATTGATGCTGTTAAATGTAATTTAACAAAGTTAACAACAAAGAACCACTGTTGCTTGTGTTCCAGTCAGCGGTATCCGTGTGGTAACAGGCTCAAAGCTTTGGCCATTACACTAGCATTTACATGTATGAGTGTGGCGGTTCTTTGGAGCATTTGGCCCATCCATTCACGAGTTTCAGCCCCGCTTCTCCACTGTTAAATCAGTGTGACGGAAGACAGCGTGGTGGCTCATGGCTGGGTTGTGGGGATCGCCAGCCATGGTAGTGGCATGCTGTCTAGGGGCTGGCTGGTCACAGTGGAGGTCCCTGGATTTCCCAGGCACCCATCTTCCATTCAGCATGATGTAGTTTTTAAATAATGCTAGAAAAGGGGATGCTAACAAAACTACAAGGTTGCACATTATATTAATTTTATACAGCATGTGCAAAACTGAAATCTTAGGGTGGGTAGGTGAGAATGTCAGTAACAGCAAGGCACAAAATGCTGACACCTTTCAGGTCACAGTGATGTACTGTGAGAAAAACACATTCCACCTACTGGTATTTCGTTTCACTCAGCAGTGGAAAATGAACTTACAGATTAGCTTGTTTATTGGACTTGGCTGCTAAGAATCGTTGAACTGCGGTCTGATTGACAGCCCAGAGTGGAAACAAACCAAATGCTCCACCGATGACCAAACTCCATATTGACAAGCGCTGTGTGGGATCTGGATTAAAGCTAAGACCAACATAAAAGATTTTCAGCACAAATTTATTCTACTGATACTGATAATCACATCAGGCTAGGGGAGGCATGGTGTATAATGTACTGGTTAGCGTGTTGGACTTCATATTCGAAGACAAGGAACTTTACTCCACATTGTCTCTCTCCACCCAGGTGTATAAATGGGTACCAGTGATAAAATCCTGGGGGTGACCCTTCAATTGACTAGCATTCCATCCAGGGGGAGTAGTACAGTGTAGTTGCATCAATTGCTTCAAAAAACAGGTTAAGCTGTGGCAGATTGGGCTACCTGTGGTTTGTGTGCCACTTTTCCTTTTCTAATAATCACATAATGCATTGGCATGACAACAATAATTTTATGTTAGTAGTTTAACCCCAAAAGGTACTAGGGAGTTGCAGGGGTGTAGCTAAGAAAACACTGCGCCGCAGGCTCATTAACAAGTTCAGCTGGTTCTTCTGGTTTGTGCACCTTCAAAATCTTCCTAAGTCTTTGTTTTCTAGTGAAATTTCAGCCGGTGATAAGTTCTCTTTCAGGTTGTGAAATTAGCTGGTAGCCGGCTCTTAGCTACATCCCTGGACTTGTATGATCCTGTAGTGTTGCTGTACTTTACAATAATTTAATCTGCACCTGACAAATGTCAATATTGATTGATATAGATAAAGAATAGTTTTAATTAGTGTTTAAGTAAATGAACATCTCTGTTCCCAACACTGCGGTCCCTTTGGATATGAAACATTACTGAACATTACATCACATGACTTGTTGTCGTGACTTTTTGTGTAACTTATCTGAAAAAGACAATGCTGTGATATGGAGAATTAACATTCCCTGATTTTTGCGTGAATATGAAAGAACTTTTGTAGTGTTACTTGTGCTACAAGATTAGTATAAAAAAGCTGAGTTACTGTAAATAAATACATAATAATTATTATTTATTAAACTTACTCAATAAAATGAAGTCTCTGTCCTTTTTCAAGGCGATCCCAGACATTTCCAAACCCACCAACTTTATTCGCTCCAACAATAAGCACTGCAACCAGACCACCTAACATGACAATGGCTTGAAAGACATCATTCCAGATCACAGCTCTTATACCTCCCTTGAAAATAAATACACGTATAACACTCAGGGCCCAGTTGTTCGAAGGCCGGTTAACGGTGATTTTCCTGACATATCGGCAAAAATCTGGGATGATCGCGAACAGCAAAATCCCGATCGTATGGGATTTTCCCGACATATGAAAACCAGGCTTTATGGGAGGTGTCTGTTAGCGGAGTTTTTAACTGTATTTGTTATTGCTACATAACTAAATGCCACATGAACTAGATATGTTACTTACAATGGTTGTGTAAAATGTGCAGACGATGCTAATAGAGACTATTGACACCCAAACTGGAAATCCTGTCACTGCATAGATAATAAAAGTTCGTTATTAAACATGGAGTGTTGATCCTTTGGCCTAGATCTGAGAAAGGTATAATGACAGGGTGTGATGAAAGAAAACATAACATTACATGTACTACAGGGTGGTACGTCATGTAGAACAATGCAACAAAAACTATGTTTTAATCAATAACAACAGTTTCTCCCTTGAAGTATCTATTTGTTTATTAACTCTTCCCCCTTCCCCCCACAAAAAACCTGCAAACTTGTAAAATATTATTTAGTACTAAAATTCACCTGACCATCTTGTTTTATTATAAGAAATGTAGGAACCAAGCACTGAAAGTAAACTGTCTTCAGTTGGTCTCAAGCGTGATACTTTAAAGAAAAAAATCTTGGTTCCTTATGGGAATCTGACCCATGAGCAAATGTTGGATGCTCTAGCCACTTGAACAACAGGGAGACTTAGGCTATGTCTACACTATACCGGATAGCTCTTGCGCCGGCATGAAAACCATGCCGGATAGGCGTTTCATTCACACATGAAACGCTAGTTTTGGAACGATTTTTGTTCCGGAGCGATGCTGCGACGCGGCGCTCGTGAAAGTCATTTGTCACATACCGGATAGATTCTCGTGCCACTCTCTGGGGCAGTGTGAACAGGCAATCGAACTGAACCGTAGCGAAAGTCAACAACTAGGAGCGAGGATTGAAACTCACTGAAAAAGAAGTAAATATCCTGGCAGTTCTGGATTGTTTCTGTTCACACCAGGCCGGAGTATTTTTCATGTCGACATGATAAGCTATCCGGTATAGTGTAGACATAGCCTTACAGTGTATGGCAAGCTATACAGTGGTCATTTATTAGGATCAGTAATGTCGAGAGCATCATGCATGTCTGTCAAATTACCTGCTTCCAATGCTATGGCTGGTCCATAAACCACAATGGCCATATAAAGGGACTGAAAAAACAAAAAACAAATTGTTATGATCAATATCATGAGAAAACAAATCAATATCAACAAAGTAGCATAAAATTTTGAACATAACAGATACATGTACATGTATTTTAACTCAATAAAATTGATGTAATCCACAATAAGCCAATTTAAGATGTGATGAAATGCTCGCATCGATTTTTAAAATTCCTGCATCTTCTCAAATGATCCACCACTTTCTTGTTTGTACCCACAATTGGCTACAAAATTGTTGAGGTACTTTCATTTACAGGGGTATGTTTTGGGAATTCAAAATAACAAACTTAGACCCCAGGCGTGGATCCAGAAAAAAACTTTCTCGCGACCGTTTTCCTAGACTCTAAGCACTAATATATATTTTAGATTTTCACTCTCTAAAATTGTTGTCCCCACGATTTTGAGTGATTTTTTAACAACCTGACTGATTTCCAAAAAATGGTGAAACCGGTCTGGATCCGTGCCTGAACCCCCTATGCCCTCCCCACACCTAACCAAAGTAATGCATTTGTTGACGCCCATCGGACTACTTGACATACAGTACGACATTTCATAGGGGGTTGGGGGGAGGGGATGTTAAGATCACTTTTTTGAGATAACCTTTTGGTATAAGTTCAAGAAAAGGTAGCAAAAGTCATTTTAGACAGTGTCTCAACTAATTTTGACACTGATTGCAGGCTCCCAAAGGTTTTTGGACAACCAATATAGACCTCTTTTATAATGACGGCTGATTTATTTATTCTTTTATATGTTAATCAGCCTTATTGGTCTCGTTAGCCTGTGCAAAATTCAAAAGAATTTTTACTCTAAAATGAGGCCAGTGAGACTAATTAGCATGCATATAAAAGAATAAATAAATCGGCCGCCATTATGAAAGAGGTCTATACAGTGTACTTTGCATGTGGTAATTTACTTTGTATATATTAATGTACTGTACTTGTATAAAACTCATACCTGTATCATGTAGACATTGTCTTTATTATATTAGATATAGAAAACAAGAAAAACAGCTGAATGTGCAAAAAATAATGCAAACACAAGTCTACTCACTGTCTGTATTATGAAACACGCACTTCCCAGAATACGCACTCTGCTGCAAAACCTCTTCTCTAAGTACTAAAAACAGAAATTCAAAATAATGACTATTATTTATAGTAAAAGTGGGGTCATGGTCCTTGTACATGCACCATCTGTGATGTCCTCACTTTGATTTCCAGCTTATGCAGGATGAGAGCCATTCCGTGAATTGGGCTGGATAGACATGCAAGAAACCCAGTAAATTTGACTGGTCTTCCAGTTGCCCCATCTTGTTAAATATTTTCATTTTATCCAGGATATTTTAAGTTTAAATTGTTCCTGCAAAAATGAAGTCTAGTGAAAGACCAACAAAATGGAAAAATATATAAAAAAAATAGGAAAAAAGAAGAGAAGGAAAAAAATTTGCATTGGGTATATACAGTATGTTGTAAAAATAATGATAGCTGGGATAGAGTTATAAACTATCATCTACTATCATTGACTATCATGCTTGCAATCAAACAGTGCATGTGATAGAAGATGATAGTTGGTCAAAAGTCGCATGTGCAAAGTCATCCACTGACCTCTAGCTTGACTTTCATGTATTTCAACAGCAAATAATATTTATTTATTATAAACAACTTGTTGGCTGATATTTTCTTTGTTTTCTGGCCTTTGATTTTTTGCGGTCATTTTGATAAAGTCAGAGCTGAGCCCGTGCTACTTTAGGTGGAAACAGCTGACTGAATTTAATTTATTTATCAACAACTAGTGTACTATCACATATACTCTGCCAAACAACAAAAACTACACTTATCATCAACTATCACGATATTAGTATAAATCTACTAGAGTGATTTTACTTCATCTGTGAAACACTATCTAACAATTAGTGTGTGATAGTCCAAATTAAACAAAAGGAAACAATGGAATTATAGTCTAATAGTGCGTACTATTCAACTAACTATTTCACAGATGAAGTAAAATCACTCTAGCGTTCTATCACGAATGCTGTTCTCTTATTGGCTACGCTACTCACTATCTATTCTGTTGTAGAAAGTGAGTAGAGTGAGTAGCCTAATGTCGGCCACTTGTTTGCGTTTTCGAATTATTTGCTTCGCCCTCATAAACTATCACACAATAGAAATCTTGAGCTCATAATCTAATTGTTAAATATTGAACATTTTTAGTTTGAGATGATATTTTTAATGTAATTTTGAACATTTTCCACATTTTTCTTTTTCCACGTGGACTTTGGTCAATGATTAACCAACCACGTGGATTACAAATTAGCCAAAAAACAGAAAGGTACAATACTGTCATGTCAACAGTTTATCAATAAAATTTTCAAACAAAAAATGTTTAACAAACAACAAACGGTAAAAGAAAAACATTTTGCGATAAAAGGTCAAATTCATACAAAGATCACGCAGAGATTTGACTACAATGCTCACTTAAAATAACTTAAGCTTACGCTTTCTAAACTAAAGCTTACTATAAGTCTACCTCGTAAGAACTTGAAATCTCCACTGCACGAAATACAGGGACAAAAACCAGCGCCACAGCGGGGAAAAGAATCACGTAAGACGCAATTATAAGCCAGTACTGTGTCCCAAAAATGTATATCTCTGAAGGAACACCAAGAATAGTAATCGCTGACATGAACGATGCGAGTAAAGACAAGGCCACCGGGATGCCCATCATCCCGCGGTTTGCGAAGAGAAACTCCTTTGTTGTTTTCTGCTTTCCCCCGGTAAAGGCATGGTAAACTCCAATGAAAGCTGATAGCAGCAACATTACTGCAAAAACGACAAAATCGACCGTTCCAAACCGCACTTTTTCATCCATTTTGACTGCGGTACTCTCCCGCTCGCCAACCGCTGTAAGTCTGTTTTGACAGCCGCAGCGAAATACAGCAATTGCACCACAGTCAAAGTCTTAAATGAATTGACCAACCTCGTTCCCAGGGTCTGCGGGAAGAAGAGAGACCCTGGAAACGAGGTTGTACTTTGACCTACGCGGACGTACGCGCGTTTTATATCAAGGATTGGACAGTACGTCATGAACAGCACTTTGAAACGTCCCGTCTTGCGGTTGGCGAAAAACGTACCCTTCTGAAAAGACGGTTTTTTGACGAATTTTAGAGAGAAAATCCTCTGTGCTTGATTTATCTGGTAAAATAAAAGGGGAAAAAGGGGCATTATAGTGCGATGCGCCTAACCGTGGACACCCAACAAACTTTTTTACAAGTTAGTCAATCAGTGAACGCGAATGCCTCCTTGAACACGATGGAATGTTATCTTGTCGCTTCGTGGTTATCATAGGAGCGTAAAGTTAGTTACAAAATACGAAGATTTTATTCACTTTATTGCTTCACATGTATCCACAGTTACGAAAATGATTATAAGAATTAGCTGGTGATATCGTGCAAACTTGTAAAAAAAGTTTGTTGGGTATTCAACGGTAGGGCGCGTCGCACTATATATAAAGCGCGTGATACACGCGTGTAAGGTGGTACCTTGAGCGAGCAAAGGTCGCGCGAGGGAGGGTTGTGCCCAAATCATACCGTCCAGAAGGACGTCGGACACCTTATTGAGACTTATATAACGTAATGTCGACACTTAAAATTTTATTTTTAATAAATTTTTAAGTGCAAAAAAGAAAATCTAAAATCCCTACTCAGGATTGAACCTGTGACCTCAGCTGGGCTTAGGCTTTACTGAAAGCTAACCAGTTACTCCGTTATATATTCTCAATAAGGTGTCCGACGTCCTTCTGGACGGTATGATTTGGGCTTGACCGCGAGGGAGCCTGTCTCCTCTCTCCCTTGCGTACCTACTTGACTATCCAGTGAAGGACTGCTAACAGTCTAAGGCTACGCGTGTTTTTAAACTTGAATCCCATCTATATAACCGTCCATTTTTCTTATTCAAGTCCGTTTACAGGCTTGTTCTCAAGTCATTCGTTTGGGTTTTAGATATAACCTGTAGTAGACAGGATACAGTCAGTGGAAAAAAAAAGAAAGAAGAAAAGGAAACAGATGCTACAATCTGAAAGCCTGCTGATCAACAAGAATCACAACATCCGGATGCAAACTCTCAATTTACCGTTTGTTATGAATTTCGTTTCCTGTAAAACGTTTGTTTTTTCTTTCTTTGTTTTTTTTTTTAAATTCTTCTGTCAAAGTAAAATATTGTACACCAACTTTAACCTGAACTCCCCTTTCAGCTTCCTCTCAAGGTATATCATGCTACGTGTAAACACTCAGCGATCAAAATTAAATTAAGCGCGCCTTTCACTTGGAACTTCAGAGGCATCGCCCCTTGTAAGCAGGGGTGCTTACCATTTGTAGGAAAAAACCGGTTGGGATGACCGTTACATAATGGTAAGCGATTTTCCAAATTTATTGACCAACCGACGAGATTGCACTTACCATTTAAATTTTCCATTTCTCCGTCCTGGTACCCAGACCGTTAACTCGATTGAGCGATTTGAATTTTTTGTAAATTCAAATGGTAAGGAAAATCCCAGTCGAATCGTCCCAACCGGAATCGCGGGACAACCTCTGAAGGTTGTCCACTTGTTCCAACCGGAATTCTCGGAAAATGAACCGTACCATTTGCTTTCCAACCGAAAATACCGGTTTTCTTGGCTTAATGGTAAGCACCCCAGATAAGGTAAGAAAACAGATCTCCATACATTATGGACCTCTTTCAATAAACAAATATTGGACGAAGTTGAACAACTTATCGTGATTGGCAAGTGGCTAGCAGATGAAAAATCAAGCCGATATTTCTCCAATAATGACAATTCAGGGCTTTGCTTGAATGAACGGAAAACTAAAACGGTTATTTCTAGGACGATATCTTACTGGTCAGTTTAAATAACGTGATGTAGTTTTCAGAATTGGCGGGTTTATTCATCTCTCACGGGAACAAGAATAATCTTCACAGCATGCTCCATTGATTTGGTTTTGTATCGCTACGCTTTGTGATTAGCTAAATAATCTACCGCCACTTTCTCACCAATCATATACATGTATTAAACCAAAACTAATCGTGACTTTCTCGCACGCGTTTTCCCGTGCTTGGCGCAGGTTACTAGTACCTTCTTCGAGTCCTGATTGGTTCAATGGATTGCCTGCGCCTGTTGTGATTGGCCAAAGTGATTTAACTTTGGTTTAAGTGAAAACTGCTCTATTTCAAAGAATTATCACAATGCACGTCAGTCTGTCCTCTTTGCAAAAGGTTAACCATGCACATATTAAAGGAAAAGTAATACGGGCAACATTTTTGCGCAACAATGTTGCGTTGCAAGTTGAGATTGTTAAATGCGCGTTTTACCACCTACGTGCGCAACAGATTCGTTTCTATGTTGCAAAATATAGAAGCAACGTCTACTTTCTGGAACATGAAAATTTGATGCACGCTTAGGTGGCAATACTTGCAACAGTCTCAACTTGTAAACGAAACATTGTTGCGTGGCAAGTTGTTCGAAAATATTGCCCGCATTACTTTGTGTTGGTAGAGTCTACCTGCTATAGCTCAGAAGGAGGTCGGACACCTTATTGAGAGTCATATAACTTAATGCCGACACTTAGAATTTTATTTTCAATAAATTTTGAAGTGTAAAAAAGAAAACCTAAAATCCCCACTCAGGATTGAACCTGTGACCTCAGCTACGCTTTGGCTTACATAGCCTATCCTACCACAGTACCACCTAGCTTCTCAGGTTGTTTAGGCCTAAATGTAACTATATAAACTGCTAACCCCAACCTCAACTGAAAGCTAACCAGTTACTCCGTTATATAAGTCTCAATAAGGTGTCCGACCTCCTTCTGAACTATGAAATCTAGACTCTTCCCTTCGTGTTAAATACAACCGGAAGAGGAGGAGTACTGGAAGACGCATCTCTTTTGCAAAACATTTAATTGCATGAGCCTGTAGCATCATTAGGCGGGCGATTCTTATAAATTCGCAATAAAAGGCTACCCGGGGGGAGAGACTGTACCTTTCCAAACAAGCTCAGTGACTGGTTAACGAAACAATAGTTAAACAACAGAAACAATAGCCCTAGACCTAAACACAATAGAAGCTACAGTACTACGGGACCAATAAAAATAGAGGTCTGGAAGAGCTACAGTACTACTCAACCCGGGTGGCCCTTAAAATTCTTAAGTAGATTCACACTACAAGCTAAGCGCTGGATTTAATAAGAGTTACAAATTAATAACGCTAGTTACTTTAATTCATTCACAATATTTTATTTATCTCGGCTAAGATTTTAAATAACCTCTTTACTTGTGCGATTCTATGAATTCCCCAGAAATTTAACCACCAGTTAATTTAAGTTAAGGCCTGGTTCTTGGGAAGCGGATTAACGCTAATTCAAGATTGAATGTTAACCAAGGCTTAAAAGCGTTTTGATCATCAGTTAACTCACCCTAAGCCGGACGCCCTCGGGAACAGCCCTAGCTGTCCTCCTTATAGAGCGGTTTTCAATTGAGTGTCGAAAGAAACTTCGCAGTTGCTTTGGTTTTGCATTGCTACGCTTTGTGATTGGCTAAAAAATCTCGCGCCACTTTCTCAACCAATCAGAAGTTAAACCAAAGCCAATCGTGATTTGCTCGCATACGTTTTCCCGCGCTTGGAGGCGGCTACCTGTATTTGCTTCGAGTTCTGATTGGTTCATTAAATTGCCTGCTTCTGCTGTGATTGGCCAAAGTTATTACCGTGGTTTCAGTTTTACGACACTCAAGCGCAAACTACTCTATAGTTACAGACAAATTAGTGGAATTCAGCCGGAACCAGCCGGCTACTAATGTCCTCGTTAGAGGTGTCCACTTTACAGGGGTGTCCGCTTTGGAAGAGTTGACAGTACTTTGACAGTTGCCAAGAGGCTGGTTGTCAAGGTCATATTATTGGCCGAAAAGAATTTACAGGCATTCACATAATTTGTTAAGGTGAATACTTGAACTAGAAGTCGTTGCCAATCCTGGGTTAACTTAATCTTTTTAGCAATCCTTAGACTCCCATGAGTGCCAAACATCAAAATTCAAGAAAAAAATTCAAATTTCATTTTGCAAAATATTGAAAAACGAATGGTACCAAACAAAAGTACTGCTGAAGAGGTTTCATTTGAATGGTCACACCATAGGATTTCGTCGGCAGGCTCAAAAGTTAGAGCTATACTTCATGTCTGCATAAATGACTCAGAGTGAAAGGGTTAACAACCTGGCCCAGCAGATTCTTTTCCCAGCGACTTCGTACAATAAACAACTCTTTCACTTCCTGGAAAACTTTTCAAATCAAAATTCAAAATAAATCCCAAATGTCATTTTGTAATATACTTAAAAACAAACAGTACCACAGAAAAGAAGTACTGCCCAAGCGCTTTTATCTGAATGGTCACACTCTAGGATTTTACTCACAAACTCAAAAGTAAAATTTACAGCAAAACACCAACAAAAGTGCTTCTTAAGGCCCGTTTACTCAAGCGATTCTTTTTGGTCGCACTTTTCGATGCAATTTTTGTCGCGCGCAAGTTGCATCTTCAAATCGCGTGTGTACACTAGCGGCGATTTCAGAGCGATTTGGGCGCGATGTCGCAGAGGTTTCGAAACCTTATGCAACTTGGCGGCGATTTTTGGGAAGTCACCGCTAAATCGCAGCAAACGTCGCACCCAAATCACACAGAAATTGCCGCTATTTTACACTTGCGAAAAAAGTTGCAATTGAGAGCACGACACAACGGTGTAAACACGCCTTCATGACAACGCGGATATTTATCACTGAATACCACGACCACCTTACACTCACTCAATCACTTAACCCTCCTTTGAGAAATCTCCTACGCGGTTAATATTTGGGTCGTCACGCAATACTTCTCCCCGGCGTTGCGTGACGACCCAAATGAGACCAATCCACGAGCAAGGTATTTTCTAAACTTTAGTACGCCTGTATTATCGTACTCATGCGCAGCTGTTATTTGGCTCGTAACTAGGCTCGTAAAGTTGCGTGACGACTAAAAAAGCAACACATTTCCAATCACAAAAACAGATTACCTCTCCGAAAATCAGCTTATCGCCATCAGGATAGGCTACGTTACTTAGCAACAGCCTCGCTTTTTTTGAGACAATTTTTAGAGACAGGGATCTATTTCCCAAATGAAACTATTCCTGAAGCCAGCGCGATGGCGTCTCCTATTTTCGTCTTCATCGGGAAAGTGTAGTAAATAGGAAACATCCTTCATTTAACTTTGAAAGGCTTGTGTTTAAGATTGACTTCTGTTATCCATGCTAAACTTTCAATGCCAACCTCGTTCCCAGTCTTTTTTTCGCCCACCCCTGCAACGTGGGAGAACAGAGACCCTGGAAATGAGATTACTTCACTGGCAACATGCATGGATGCTTTAATCTTAGGCGAGCATTGGAGTCACAGCTAACAACAAAAAAAGGGTCTGTGAACCGATAACCTGCGAGTTTAGGGCCGTTTATCATATGCCAAGTCTTGATATCAAAGAAAAGGCATCTGTGATGCAGTTGTTTGGATTGTCACGCAGCACTTCTCCTGTTCGTGACGACCCAACACGGCAGCATAGGAGTGCCACGAATTGTTTCTGTCAACTTCAACGCAAACAATGCCCGCACGTTTTGCGCTCCGAGCTGAGACGAGAAAACTGGCTCGTCCAAGACAGGTTTTGACTGCAGACAGACATGATATGTGATAAGTGCCCTGAGAAAGCGTCTCTTCTGAATCAGTAAACTATGGGTTGGGTAATGTGTTTCTAGCTCTGGGTTGAGTTTTCACCAATCAATTGAAAGCCACTGAGCAGCAATTTCCTGTGTTACTTCTTCTCCGTCTAATCTCTATTAGTATTCCATATTCTCCCCGCGAACGGCAAGGATTGTCACTGCACGGTAAATATGCTATCCATCGAACGCTAGAACTTTAGCTGGTTCACTAACCCGTGTATAGATAACGTGTTGTTGTTACGGCAACCGACGTTTTTTACACGGGAAGACCTATTTTCACGAAGTATTTTGACGGCAGACGACAAGCTTACATTTCTCGTTTGCAGTAAAAGCGATGTTTTAACTCTGTATTCTCGGCAAACGACAAACGGAAAGCTGACGTTTTCTGGCATTTTAGACTACGGAACTCTCGCGAGTGAAAGGAGACTTAGCGCTAACAGCTCCATTATAATCTGACTACCCACAGTCATCACGGCCTTTGAATCTTCAAGAAAATATCTTAACAGTACCATAGGAAAGAACTGCTAAAGAGCGTTTAATTTGAATGGTGACAATGTAGGATTTTGCACACTCAAAATTTAGATAGTGCAGCATTAGTCCAACTTTACCTATGTGCCAAACCTAAGGTCGGAATTAAGTAAAGGCTTTATATAAAGTACCAAGGGAAAGCATTGCTCAATAGCGTTCCTTTGAATAGTCAAACTGTAGGACTTTATCCAGAACCAAGAATTAACCACATTACACGGATTCTGGGAAGCACTGCACATGGATTACCAACAAGACTCCCCGGATGTAGTATCCATGGAAACGTCAAGTACAGGCAGCCATGTGTCATCTGTTGACAAAAAGCTTGATGGCGCCACTCCAGTCAGCGGTAACCAATACCTCTGTAGTGAAAGGCTGACAGCTCGTGTCTGGTGGGACAATTAGCCAGGGGACTGGGGCGAACATTGCTGCCGTCACTACAACCGCGTGGGCTTGGGAAAGAAGAAAGCAAGTATGTGATTAAAATTGTGGCAATTGAAGAATATCATTATTACAGCGGTTTCATTGAATGTCATAGAGTGTAGTAAATCCAAAACCAAAGTTATTACTCTGGCCAATCGCAACAGGGGCAGTCCTTCCAATGAACCAATCAGAACTCGAAGCAAATACATGTAGCCGGCGCCAAGCGCGGGAAAACGCGTGCGAGCAAGTCACGCGTGCGAGCAAGTCACGATTGGTTTTGGTTTAACTTCTGATTGGTTGAGAAAGTGGCGCGAGATTTTTTAGCCAATCACAAAGCGTAGCAATGCAAAACCAAAGCAACTGCAAAATTACTTTCGACACTCAATTGAAAACTGCTCGAAATCCAAAACTAGATAACTAGCAACAAACCCCAGAACACTACTTTACCCCATTTTACCCCAGAACACTACTTGCTTGGAACCAGCTCCCTAGGGATATTGCATTAAGCAAATCTCTGTTACTCTTCAAGGAAGCAATTTCCAATTTTTATTAATTTATATTTAAGTACTTAGTTAGACAGTCTAAATGCTCATCATTGAGTGAAGACTTACGTGGTAAATAAATAAACCCAACCCACATATAACGCCGAGTCCGAGAATCGAACCAGGGCCACATTGGCGGGAGGCGAGTACTCTCACCTCTACACCATCCCTGCTCCCCTGGTCCTGATAAAACACACTAGGGTTGTTCTAAGCGTGTGTTGTTTGTTGTCTTACCGGAAAAACTCTCGTAAAACTCGTTTTTGTCTCTTCTAGAGGATGGTATTCCGTGCTGAGTTCTCCAGATGTACACAAAATGATCTTCTGAACCGCAGATAACATACTGACCGTCATGACTGCAATAAGACAATCAACGAATTATTCAAAGTTCTAACGCTCAAGAGAATGTTACACGTGAATTTTTCCTTGCAAGTTAAACTAAATGCAACGCCAACTAGAGTATTAGTGGATAACTGTATGTTACACGTCGCTCTTCGGATGGAAGTTTTTATTTTGAACTGAATTGCGCCTACGTTTGGCGTAGAGATCGAGTAGTTTCTCATTATTCCCAGAGACAGTCGAGTAAGTGACCATGCGAGTGCGCGTGAATATCGTCCTCCACGAGGGCCTTCCCCCCGCGCATCGCGTCTCCTATCCTCGGAGACCCAGGGGCAGTTAGTCGGGGCGTGACAAGTGAAAACCCGGCAAAAATCGACGCGACGAAATTTTTTGAGAACGCGTCGTTTTCTGCCGGTTTTTCACCTCGTCCCGCCCTGACTAACTGCCTCTGGGTCTCCGAGGATGCGCGTCTCCTCACGGGAGACGATGTTAACGTGTTCACGCGTTATCGGCTGCATGACATCCCTGAAAGAAATGAGGGACAACTTGTAGTCCAGCTTGGCGTGGCTTTATTTTCTTTAAAATGTCACGGTTTGACTTTTTCTTAGCAGCACAGCAATGAAGTTTAATTATCAAAGTGTAAACGCGACAGAAACATCATGGTGCTTACCTGAAACTCGCTTTAATCTGACTGCTGGTATTAACACAGCCCTTGTACTTGCAGTAGAGAGAATTGTCCTTTAGATCATAAAGTCGTATCCGAGAATCATTTGATGTGATTAAAACCTGAGTAAGAATGATAGAAAAGCCGTTATTTTTTGCAGAAATTCACAATAAATTAACTAAGCTACGGAACTGCTTCGTTTTGGAAACAAGTATTTCGATTAGCTGTAATAAAATAATAAATAAAGATAGCATTCCTTTAAGACAATTCAGTTCGGATTTAGATAATCCATATTCATTGGATTTTCATGTTTGCTGGAACAAAAATCCGTTCCCCTCTGCAAATGTCCTCTGTTTGTTTGGGTGCTGGCTCTGAACGACCACGCGTTATCGATCTGAAACTTGTTCGCCAAATGGAACGCACAATCTGAAACTAGATTCAGATACGAATCCAGCAGATCCTCCAGACACGGATCGTTCCGATTGCAATCTAATATTGGTTTGTCCCTAAATGGAACGGAAAATTTAGGATTACGCTACCCTCACCTTATCTTCTCCTGGCATGGGTTCAATACCGCTGATCTTACGCCCGCGAGCCTTCTTATTTCTCAGAGCCCGCACTTGCCACTGGGTATGATATTTCAGTCGCTAATGAACAAAAAATGAAAACAGAACAGAAAACGTTTAGGAAAACCAAGTCGGAAAAACTCAACCTCGTTCCCAAGGTCCTCCCTCTTCAGCTACGTCATGATGACGTAAGTTGGGAAAAACTCTGGTTCGTTCAATAACGAAATCATGCTCTTACCTCTGTCTCGTAGAAGATACAGCGCCCGTCATATGTTCCTACTGCAGCAAATTTTCCATTCAAACAGAAATTAGCTGCAGTGATTAGATTACTTCCTATCGAGAGAAAATAAATCGTAATTGGATGACCGATCAGATATCCTGTGCACAAACGTCTTTAGCCTGCTCTTGGGCACGTAGGGCGGGGCTCGGGGTTTCGGCTCGGGGGTGGGGCTCGGGGGGGATGGAGGAGAGGAGACAGTCTTTTTCTTTCTTCCTTTGTCCAAATAAGAGGGGAAAATTCAATAAGAAGAGGAAAGTACATATGTAGCAATCTCCAATCGCACAACATGTGACAGTGTCCCAGCACTTGCCTCTTTTTTTGTTACAATTATGGCACCTGTCCATCAAAATAGTATGCTAGAAAACAAGCAAGGGGCCTTATGAACATGTTTGCCCTATCTCTCTTCACTTCCCTTGCTGGCTTATTTATCTCGACAGTTTGTAACTCTTGGCTCTGTCACACAAAAAGCAATTCTCAGTTTACATAGCATACATGTAGTAAGCTTTAGTTTAATACCAGTTCCTTCCACTTCATTCCAAAGTGCTACTTTCTTGTCTGGAATATTCCACAAACGGATTTTACCATCCAGTGAACCACTTAAGAAATAACGGTCATCCTGCAAAACACAACACAACATGCAATGGTTAGGAAAATTGCACGAGTTCAGCCCTGATACATTGTATTTACAGTTTTATCACTTTACTGTTTTTTTTCTTAAGCTTTTCACTTCAAAGAGTGACCAAAGTAAAAAGTAAAAACATTGAAATGCTTACCCTGGGATGAAAACATATAGCTGTTACAAAGTCAATATGCTGAAAACAGCACAGGCATTCTGATCTTGAAATGTGCCATAACCTACAAAAATAAAAAACCCTTGGATATTAACACCTGGATATTACAACCTGGGAGATTATCCGAGGAAGGTGATCATTTCAGTGTGCCCAATAATGCAGGAAACAACCATAATTAGACTTTCATTTATGAATTCAAAGAGAACAAATTATTACATGTACCTTACAGTCTTATCCATTGAAGAAGACAACAGAAAATAATTCTGAAAAAAAAAATCAACAAGAACATTAGCAGGCTAGATTCTGGAATTTATTAAAATGTCCAATATTAACATCCTCATCTAAGTTGTCAATGAGTTTTGTCGCATCTGACTCCTCCTTGGGGTCATTCTGCAGTGTTATGGATGTGTCCCAAGAGTGGCCAACAATCAAACTTCTAGAAAAATCGAAATTTCATTTTGTAAATATTGAATGGTACCACGCAAAAGTACTGCCGAAGAGATTACATTTGAATGGTCACACCATAGGATTTTATCAACAGGCTCAAAAGTTAGAACTACACTTCATGTCTCCATAATTGACTCTGGGAGTGAAACGGTTAACAGGTTAGCTTCTTAAATCAGGGTTCGTACCCTTTTTCTGAAACAAATTTCCAAGACTTTTCCAGGACTTTTTCAGGACTCAGATAGATTTTTCCAGGACTCCCAAATGCACTTTAATTATTTATCACTGTTGGAGCTTTCCATTCAGCCCCTCTTCAATGTCTTTCAAGGCTGCCATCTTATCTTAGCTTACAGATCTCCAGGACTTTCAAGGACTTGTAGTCATTTTGCAGGACTTTCCAGTCCTGGAAAATGCCAAAGTAAAATCCCAGGACTTTCCAGGATTTCCAGGACCCGTACGAACCCTGTTAAATGTTTCAGAATAAACATGGCCGCCATGGCTCAGAAATATTGAATTTTCATACCTTGGACCAAGATAAGTCCAGTACATCACCAGTATGTCCATAGTAGGTACACAGAGGTGTTTTCATATAAGGTCCCAAGTCCTCCTCAACAGTGGGCTCTGCTGCAGGTTCCTAAAACACAAGAATATATGAACCCTCAAGTATATTGAACTTTCTTCAATAGGATGCAGTAAAGTATAAAAACATCTGTTGTGTATAAGGTGTAAACTGTCCCTGGCGACAGATGGCCATGGAAATGTTTAGTCTCTTCTCTAGGTTCTATTCTTCACGCTTGGTAGTTAAATATCAGTTGAATGCCATAATCACCCCAATCCCAAAGTTGGAAGATATTTCCAACTCAACTTTACCCATAGCTGCTTGGTTCAAAAGTGCTTCATACAATTCCATCTAACCATCTAATCTCAAGGCCTGCATAAAGTAATGCCTTTCCAATTAAGTAACATTAATTTTGAGACCTTGCTGACAAGTTTTAAAAGTAATGACACTTGAAAAACTAACGGACTTACCCATTGTATAAATCTTTGGAAGGGAAACAATGATGCAATTTTGAAGTGTTACTTATTCAATAAGCTTCTTGTAATGAATTGTTCAATTGAACCAGTGAGACAGTTAAGTACATGTAATGGCCTCCCGAAAGTAATTGCTACATGTACCCCAAAGTTGTGGTCCCTTGAGACTGCTTATTCCAAAAGTAACAGAGACAGCTATTTACGAATTTAATCATCATCGTCATGATCAACATAATCCATTATGGTGTCACAACACCAACAGTGTGAGAACAGACCATAATACTGACCTCACTTTCATCTTTCTCTGTTTTCCCTTCCTCTACATCTCCCGAGCTTTCTTCATTTGATCTTAATGTCTCTTCCAATTCTGTAACTTCTTCATTTCTTTCTTCAGCGTTTGATAATGAACTCTCCCCTTTAAAAATTCAAACGACAATACTAAATCCAAAACTAATGCTTTGAAAGTACTTTATTACCGCACTCACAACTTATATAGATTTCTAAATGCTCTGACTCATGTTATACAAAACTCAATATAATATTATTGCATAATCGGTCTTACCTGTTTTAGAATATTTAGCTCTCATTTCTTCAAAATAACTCTGAGATTCCTTAAGCACCCAAACTCTCTAGAAATTAAGAAAAAATAGCAGTATTTATTAGTGTCACAGAGTCCATTGTTGGTTACATATTGTGTCTTGGTGTGGAGGATGTTTAGTCTATTGACTTATTGAATTTACACTTCATATAAAACCCTACACATCCAAGTTTAGAATACAAGTGTCTACATACATGCAGACTCATCGGGTAGTAAAGCAGCTCCATTGTTTTCGGTGTTGCTGCTGTTTTTAGGGCTAGGAGCCATTGTTTCTGTTAATTGTTGTATTGTTCTCTAGAAAGGTATCGAACCAACGGTGCGAGACCTTAAAAAAGCTGCTACATTGCCCGACTCAACCTCATGTTGTTGCATTAATGGGGAAACTTGGGAGGAGCAGGCTTTTAGCTTGAAATTGAAAAGTAGGCATCATGAATTTCTTCAAAATGCATTGTTCTCACCAGGATTTTGCCTTGGGGAGTCGCAGGGCCCTCTCTGCTGAAAAATAGGGGCCCTATAAGAATATTAGACGGACAAAGTCACTCCAAAAGGTCTGTTACATGAAGTACCCACCTGATCCAACATGGGGGACAAGATGTTTATGATTTGATAGCGATGCTTACGCAAACCTTCACCACGTACGTGTGACCAACGAGGTTAAGGGCAATAAAATAAATGTTTTTATTCATTTGAACAAGCAAAGTGCTGGGATGTTCGATATTTGACCATTAAACTACTCAGCTTGCTCCTGCGACCTAATGGGCTTTTGGTGCGCCATCTCAATTTTTTTTTTTGCGGAAATCCCGCAAGGCCGAAGCCTGGTGAGAACACTGAAAAAGTGGGCATCCACAGGATGCCTGGACACCTTGCTGGCTAAAAGCTTGGGGAGGAGGAGTGGGGGGGGGGGGGGGGGGGGAGGAGGGGTGGGGGCAGGTGGAGATATATCCCAGAAGAGAAGGGAGCAAAAACTGGGGAAATTTCATTAGTAAGATAGCCTCCAAAACTAAACATTTTTGCAGCATTGGGTTATAATATTAAACAACAGCAAAAGTGCAAAGGGGGCAAAGTAAAAAAGGGAGTTGGGGTGGGGTGGGCGGTGGGGTGTGAAACTGTTTCAGATTAAAAGCTTTTTAGTCTCTAGGGCCCTAATTTTCTTTGTAAAATAAAGGAGGAACTCCAGGCCCCTCCTCCCTTCCCTGGATCCACCCCTGTATTTCAAATAACTCTTTTGCTAATTACACAGAGTAATAGGAAAACTAATGTTTTCTTTGTTTTACAGTACTTGGGTTTGTAAAGGTAAATGCACTAGAGGTTATTCCACCTACCACCATGTGGTCTTGACCAGCAGTAGCCTGAGAAAAAAATGCAAGTAATAAACATAATATTAGTACATTTTTAAGTGATAGATAAAATATGAGCGGGAGATCTGTATGGGCGTTTACAATGGCGAGCCAAAGGTGAGCCATTGTAAACGCCCATACAGATCGGACGCGAATATTTTATGTGACTTATGAAATGAAACAATGAGTAAAGATCTGTATCAAAAGTTAATGCATACTAATTAGCTCAGCAGAGATCTGTATCAAAAGTTAATGCTACTGTTTAATAATTCATCAACTCAGTTGATCTGTATTGGGGTTTACAAACCTTCATTAAACATTCATTTCTTTTGTATTTTCCTTATGAATTATTAATGAATTTTATAATGAAATCTACAGGTTTAAAAAAAGGAAAAAGGCAGGCTGACTGCGACAGCATAGCCAATAACTGTGGGCCCAAAATCATTGCAACTTCTCCTCAGTTGAAAAGGAATGAACTGTCAGTAGTAAGAATATTGAATACAATGGAGTTAAAAGAGTTTCACTAACCATAAGTCTACCACAGAGGGTAAATTTTATTGTCCAAACAGCTCCCTAAAATAGAACATATGGTAAAATTTCTATGGGTATGAAAGAGAAATAAAAACTAAATACAAAAGAATAAAAAGAAAATAGACAGAAAAAATAAACTTCATCTGACTGTTATTGCATTTTTGAATTATTGATCCTTTATCTTACCTCTATTTCCTTATACAAAAGCATTGTAGATGTCAACCAATAAATAATTAGACAAGTAATTGACAATGTTATTATTGTATACATACCACATGTTCTCCACTGAGATCTTGCAAAATTCTTAGCTTCTCAAACTCAGTCGGACCTTTTCCATGACCGGATTTGATCTGAGAACAATAAAAAGCAACAAAGGCACAGTGTTGTTGCCAAAAGTCTCATACTTATGACTAAAAATAAATAATCCATACATGTATCTAAGGTGCTCACGAAGGAGAATAACTGACCTTGATAAGAGGAGTAGGAGAGTCTTGTGGGGCCTCCTCATCACTTGAAGAACTGTCTTCTTTACGCACTGATAAAATAAATTAAATACAGTAATCAAAGGACTCCAAGAGCCATCTCGTGAATAAGTAAGGTTGAGTCTACAGATCGGTTTTAATTTTTTATACTGAGTTTGAAGTCAAAGAATTGAAGAGTAAAACAGATTTAAAACAACCAAAATATCTTAGCATGACAAAATATGCATTGTGTGAAACGAGACTGTCTAGACAACTGGATGATGTAATTACAATGGGAAATAAAAAAAGTTTATTTATTCAATTACAGCAATCATCTTTTAACACGTGATACACTGGGGAATTAAAAAAGTTTACAAATGATGGAATGAGTGAAAATTTGCATATCTGTTCTTGTATACTATTCTTGGCTTTCACATGACGTCATAAAAATTAAAAAATCTAAAGAAAACGTCCTACAAAGCTGTTTCTAACATGGTATGTGGATACAAGTGTTATAATCTTTCACAAAAAGTTTCAGGTTTTAACGATGTTTTGCTTCTGATTTACAAAGGTTTTAAATTTGTCACGCAATGCGTCACGCTATTTCAGATAAGCCGCAAAAATAAACAAAATTGAATCAGCTGAAAGTTATTGTTTGCATTATAAGTGCTTATAAGCCGAATTAATTGAGTTTATTGCAAATACAATATTTTTGGATGTGATTTTTGGTGTAATTAAGACTTTGAATTTTTGGCCGCCATCTTTGTGCCCTCTCAGGGGCACAAAGATACATTTCTTACTAAAAATATCTAATACTCGTTCTTCTATAACTCTTGAACAAAATGCTTTTGCGCTTCAAAATTTGGCCAAGATGTGTAGTTTTAAACTCTTTACAATTCCATAAACATTTTGGATTCGAAATCTATTTTTTAATGCTTCTGAATTTTGATATGACATAAGCGAAAGCCAAGAATATCTTGTTGCACCATTTAATATTAGCCAGTGACGCTGGACTTGTCAGCTTACGTGATTTTATAACAGTGAGGATAACCTCAGGGGCACCACAATAATGAACCTTTGAGTTTCTAAAGTGAATTCAACAGCACATGGCTTAGGATCATGGAGGTACAGTACACTGCATCCAAATTGTGGAATTCGATCCCAGACGAGTCAAAGAAGATTCAAACATACATACTGTAGCTTTTAAGAACAATTTAAAAAACATTAAATCTCACGGGACTATGAGAGTGATGTGCAGCAATTTTAAGACAAGTTTACTACTTTTACATTAATTTTTATACTATAAAGCGTATGCACATGACGTCACGGCGGCCATATTGGTGTACCAAAACAATAGAACGGCGGCCATGTTGGTGTACCAAAACAATCCTGTGGGATTTGAACGCTTTTCTTATGTTAACACTTTCTTTTGTTCCAATAAATTTGCATAGCTGCTTGCCACGTGAGTGCATACGCTCTATTATTGTACACTTAGGTACATGTAGATAAATATTGTAACACAAATCATTTTTTATTATAGCCCACATGTATCTTAACTGGACATCAAATCTCACGGGGCTATGACAGTAATGTGCAGCAATATTATTATAGGCAACTTTTACATTTTACACTTAGTTGAAAACTATTATTTTTAATTCATAATCATTTTTAATTATAGCTTACACTGTATCTTAAATTTACACACTTCTAATAAAGTTTTATTTGGTATCTTTTACCTTTATTATTTTGTGGCCTACCTGGAAACTAGCTCTTAAGCTAAACGTACTTACCACATTGAATAAAGGATGGATTGATTGATTGATTGTTCAATGCTTCGCGCATTCACAAGATAAAAAGGTTCTATAATGGTAACCTCACCGACCCCATCCCCCCACCCCCCTGTGTAGGCAATTTTTTTAATCATGTAAAACACACCCCTTGGGTTTTTTGCATTACAATATTTTGCAACAGAAATTCAAATTTGTCAAAAAAATTGCGGAAATCAAATTGTGGAAGTAGAAGTGAGGACACGGCATTATTTTATGAATTACCAAAAAAGAGTGAGAAGTAAGCCAGCCAAGAACAAAGTTTACCATTTCTTAAATTTAAAGGAAAGAAAAAAACAATTCATTTACCAACCTTTAACAGGTTTATCCACCTTTTTAACCTTTTTACCAAAGAATTTCTTAAGCTTTTTCCTGGAAAAAGAATGTCACGAGAAACAAATGTCAGTCTTTCTTTAATAAAAGTAAAAAATCCAATGAGTATGTATTACCAACAGACAAGTATCACAACAAAATTTACGTTTTCTTGGAAACTTTGCGTTCAAATCCATCTTCTTGATCTTGGCTTGTAAGATCTGGATTGCTAAATGAATAAAATTGAACAACAATATTAAGAAATACTTCTTAGCCTGAGTTCAGCAATTTTAACAAAAAAAAATAAGCTGGAATACTGAGGATTTGAGAGGTTTCAATATCAAATTTTGCTTGGATGTCTGTCAACTTATGAGATGTCTATTTAATGTATAGTAATCATGTTTTTTTCTTTTAAGGTTAACATTAATTAATTAGTTTTATTTCATGCTTAGTTGTTGGTGTACTTAAGGTGATGTTAGAGCCACGTTACATAAATCTATTACTGTTAAAGGAGGAGTAAAAGTCTTCACAAGCCTAATGGCTAACAACTGCCAGAGATAAACCCAGTTTTGGTAGCATGAAGCGACTGAGAGTATTACTATTTATTATTACTACTTAGGAGCATTAGATTATTAAAGAACTCTACCGCACAGCTGTAATACCTTGAATACTCAGATGTTAATCTCATTATCTGCAAAGCCAGTGGATTGGTACATTTTGGTAATTTTTCCTCTGCCACACTCAGCGGAACAGCTTCTCCTGTATCAAGATTCTTCACCATTACTTGCTCTAAAATTTCCTGGAGAAGAGAATACAAGTGTACATGTAAATAAAAATAAATGGTCCACATGGGTGAACTTGTTTATTAGTCTCCTACACAGACATGTTCATGGTTTCCTACATTAAGAACATCTGATTAACGGATTGTGAAATGCTGTTGAGTGGAGAAAGGCAGGGGAGTGGAAAATAGGGAGAAAAAATTTGGAAGCAAATTGTGTGTGCACAACACAGGTGTACAAAAAGCTGTCATTGGACAGCTGTAATGGGACACTTGCATGACCGCGCGCTGATTATGCAAGGATCACAAAACGCAATTGAAACTTTTTTTATTGATACAATTATGAAAAAAGTGTACTCACAATGTCAGACAGTGGTCTTCCAGAAGTTGACCTGTATCGAACCATGCCACCGTGGCTTTGATGTTGTATAGAATGGGAACTAGCAACAGACGTGTAGGACTCAGCTTTTTCATAAATACCATTAGATATACTGCTTGCCGCACTGCCATAGCTATCTGATCTTGTGCTACCAAGGGAAGCCACACTTCCAGATTTAAGTCTTGTATCTAAATTAAAATTGGTTATGACTTCTGTGGAACTTGTTTTATCTAAAACATTCTTCATTTCTTTGTTGTTAACATCAACATGAATGCTAGGATCATCTTGTTGCGGTTCATGTGTTTCTATTTCTTGAAGTTCTTTAATAACATTGATTTGTTCACTTGGTGGTGTTGCTTTTGCAAATGCCTCAGCAGTACTGGTCTCCTTGTGTTCAGTTGGTGTTGAGATGGCTGAGTCAGGTCCAGACTCTGAAGTTGGTGACATTGAAGCATTCTCCTGTTAAAAGAAAAATGGTAGAAAAACTGACTTTTGAGTCTGCACAAGGGATGGATATTATATATGTTATTTTAAAATAATTATATAGTTGTCATAGTCTAAGCACTTCCTTCACTCAAGGGAAAGGCGTGCAGAGGTTGTCCCAGAAACAGCTGGAGAAGAACAGTGGATGATGGGGTGAAGTGGGCCAACTACATGTACTCTTGGAAACAGATAGAGAAGCCCAGAACAGAGTATGATATGGCGTGATATTTCCAAGGACCTATGCTCCACTTGGAGTTAATGTAATACATGTACTAAGTCATGTTTAAGTCATAGTTCAAGTATGATGAGCAGCTGGTCAGTGCAAGATTTAAAGTGCCTCCCTTTAGCCACGGATTTAGAGGTGTATGTACTGCACAGCTGGGCTGGACTGTTATTGAGCTCTGAGGTAGCTAGCTACACAAGGACAAGACTAGTGTACAATCATTAAACTCAACATATTGTAGCCTCCTATGGCTCTTGTCCTTGTGTTACTTACCAGTCATCTTCACTGCAGTTGCTGGCCATACAGTGTACAGTAATGCTCAAATGTAAGTTGACAGTCTTGACTCTATCCTTGAAACTCCATCCTCGCGTCTCAAAATAATATTCAAGTGACTTGAGGTTGGAGATGCAAGAATCAAGCATCAAGGACTGAGAACTGAGAAACAAGGAGTTCTCGAATGTTCTTAAAAAATAAAAGTCAAGTGACTTAAGGTTCGAGATACAAGAATCGAGAATCAAGGACTGGGAATCGAGAAACAAGGAGTTCTCGAACATGCAAACTCGACGAGGATTTTAAACAAATGATTTATTTCTGAAGAAAGAGTAATAGTTAATGACATCTTTGTTATTTAGAGGAAAAAAATGTTTATGTTGTAGTTTAAAATGATCTAAGGTTAAAATGATTTTAAACTAGTTTGATTTGTACTTTTCTTTGTCTTAGGGTTATGGTAATGAATCTGGAACAAAAGAAGTACAAATCAAACTAGTTTAAAATCATTTTGACCTAAGATTCATTTTAAACTACAACATCTACATTATGGTCTCCTTGGGACTAAGAGAACTGCAGTCAACTCTCTCTTAATGACCATTCTACTACTACTCTTACTACTCTTTTTCTCTAGTCTTTCTTGTGATCTATCTGTATATGTATTACATACGTGTAACCACTGCTCGCCTCGACTAGCTAACTTGCTAACTACGGGCAGTGGATATTGCTTTCTGTAAAATCTGTAATAATTAATAAACAGTTGAAACAGTGCCACTAGACGAAAATTAATTTTTTGTATTTCTTTTCCGCTTTTTTTAACGCAAATGTATCTAATAGGTTTAGACAAATGCGAACTGCTATAAATTAGATTGATATATTCTTACACAGCCGAAAAATAGCTGGCCGAAAACCCACAAAAATCATGTAAAATCCGTCTGCCATTACTCCATTCATAAATCCAAGCCCACGTTCTACTGGTTTGCGATCTGGTACAATGTGACTTGATTTGTGACGTCAATAACTCAACGCAGTTCCCTCTGGGTCACAGACAACAAAGCCAAAAGGCACGTGTTGAGTCATTGACGTCACAAAATCTTTAGGCCAACTCGATCCAACTCTCAGGGTTCGGTCCCGGTCATCCCCGAAATGTAAAGTTAAAATAATGGCACTTCCAGTATGAGTTTTGACTTGAAACTTCGCAAGGTAAGTAACATATACTTATATTTTAAAAATATGAAGGGAACAGAAAATGTATTTTTGATCATAGTGACACTTTAAGCGACCATTATCTGTGAGGATAGATCTGTGACCTTAATATGAAGGTTACTGTACATGTACTTGGAGAGGTTCAAAGTTCTTTATTTTTGCAGTACCAACCTGTGTGTCTCCAACAACTTTCTTTTTCTTTCTCTTCCGTCGTGGAGGAGCCACAGGTGGGGCACTTTCTTGTTCTATGCTCTCAACAACATCAGCAACAATTTGACTAGCATCTGTTTTGCTCCCTGAAAAATCTGTCTTTTTCTCACTTCCCAAATCAGAATCCAATTTATTACCCTGATGTGCTAACAAGCTTGTCTCCTCTGAAACAGAGTTCTCGCTACTTTTTGAACCACCTTCGCTAGGGCATATTTTATCACTGTGTTCGGAAGTTTCTTCTCCTTCATTTACAAGTTTGGAATCTACATTTTGTGAGTTATTTGATTTTTCTGACTTGTTCATCTCTTGAAAATCGTTCAGAGTTTGGTTTTCAGCTGTGTCTTGTCCTTGAGAAGAAACAACACCCAGCATACTACATTCATCAACAGTTGTAACTGTAGAAGTATCTGCAGTTTCAGAATGTTTTACTTTTTCCAAACAATCACCATTTTCTTGACCTACTGATATCCCATCTGGAATATCCTGCAAAAAACAAAACAAAATTAACAATAAACATTATGTCGTCCTTCAGTAGCATCGTAAATAAAGTAAAGTAAGTAAAGTCAAGTGAGGCCTTTAAGCTACTGTGTCCAAGCCCGAAAAAGCCTGAAAAAAAATTCAGGGCTTTTCAACGGGAATCGAACCCGTGACCTTTGCGTTGGCGGTGCGATGCTCTACCAACTGAGCTATCAAAGCCACATGTTGGGAGCATGGTCAAATGTGGGACGAAGTAGACTCGGCCCAAGTCTAAGTTCAGTAAACATTATGTCGTCCTTCAGTAGCATTGTAAATAAAGTAAAGTAAGTATAGTCAAGTGAGGCCTTTAAGCTACTGTGTCCAAGCCTGAAAAAGCCTGAAAAAAAATTCAGGGCTTTTCAACGGGAATCGAACCCGTGACCTTCGCGTTACCGGTGCGATGTTCTACCAACTGAGCTATCAAAGCCATATGTTGGGAGCATGGTCAAATGTGGGACGAAGTAGACTCGGCCCAAGTCTAAGTTCAGTAAACATTATGTCATCCTTCAGTAGCATCGTAAATAAAGTTAAGTAAGTATAGTCAAGTGAGGCCTTTAAGCTACTTTGTCCAAGCCCGAAAAAGCCTGAAAAAAAAATTCAGGGCTTTTCAACGGGAATCGAACCTGTGACGTTCGCGTTGCCGGTGCGATGCTCTACCAACTGAGCTATCAAAGCCACATGGCAACGCGAAGGTCACGGGTTCGATTCCCGTTGAAAAGCCCTGAATTTTTTTTTCAGGCTTTTTCGGGCTTGGACACAGTAGCTTGAAGGCCTCACTTGACTATACTTAAAATTAACAATGTTTTACAATTTTAATGGGTAACTACAGGAATGTATTATGTTGTGGTTAAATTTTTATTTCGCCTGAAGAAATACAAACCAGTTTAATTTCTGCAAACCGTCGGAGCAAAAACTGCCAGAGTGAGTAAAACTACCTGAAACCGCCATGGAGCAAGTAGACTCCTGGGATATACCTAATTCAATAAAGGTTGCTCTGGTCATTGGTAATTGGGCATTGGGAAGCTATTGTTTGGCGGTCACTCAAGCAAAGCATTGCATTGTGTTCCGTATGCCCAAATGCCAATGTCCAATTACCAATGACCAATTACCAAAGCAACCTTTATTGAATTAGGTATATACATATAGTTATTACTAGGCTACGGTCATGAAACTGAGTCAATGGAAAAAACAAATTAAACTGGTTTAAAATTTTTAAACCAAAAAAAAATTAAAGCATAACAAATCCAGTCAGAATAAACCTTCACATTAAAACATAAAAAAAAAAAAAATAATAATAATAATAATAATAATAATAATAATAATAATAATAATAATAATAATAATAATAAACAAAGAGGCTGGGAATGAACAAGACACAAGGATCCGTGTCAGGTACAAATAATTGATTACAAACACGGCACGTCAAAACTAATAAGGCCTTATCTAAAAAATACCTGTGTAAGGGTATGTACAAATAAACTATTTGAGGAATACAATGTAGGACTGACTTCAGGTGGGTAAAATTTTATTAATTAAATAAGATGAGTAAAAAGGTTTCAACTTGGGAAAAAGCAGGTTTGCATTTATATCTGGCAAAATGCCACTAAGGTAAGTACAGAAATGTTGAATTTTGAAAGAGACATGTCTTGTGCTCATTTTATGAGCCTGGGGAGCTTCAGACAAAACAAATAACAACAATATTGTTAATAAATTTAAACTTAATCATGGCTGTTTTTTGCTCCCATCATAAACTGTATAGTTTCATGCTGGAGTTTTACGTAATTTTATATGCAGCTGATTTGAATCTTCAGCCTTGCAATTATTCAAGACTCAACACAGTTTTTTTCATGTGTATAACCCATTAAATTATTTTTTTATATTTACAAGTGCCATTTTGTGTCAGCCAAACAAGGTAATGGTTTGGTGACATTGAATATCAATTATAAGACAGATGCATTACAAATAAGATACCATTTTTTACATTTATATTTACTTGAAAAAGACAAAATGAACAAAATTAATAAATAATACGCTTAATCATATCAGAGAATACAAAAAACAGAATTTAGATAAAAAATGTTACAAACATTAGACAAATAATTTTACAAGGCTTTCAGGAATATTAAATATAAATGTAAATTTATACAGATAACCTACAGAGTTATAAAGATACATTTTAATAGGGAACTTGTTACCAAACTGATAAGTATTTTTATCACAACACTAAACCACAATAATGCAAATAAGGGAATCCCTTGGTGCTAAATAAAAGCTTCCTGTACTACAAAGGTTGCTTATTACACCTTTTACAAAAGAATTAAATCACTTATTCACGAATTTACAGATTAAAACAGCCAAGGCAGGTGTTTCAAGCAGGTCAATTGCTCAACACTTAAACTAGCATCTCAAAAAGTCTAATGTGTGTGGATATGCTTGAAATAAATACACAAAAATACAAAGTTACCTTTTGTACAGCGTTTAAGTCCTTTTGCTTGCTGCAAAAGAGGCAAAACGACAACCCACGATTAGCCATAATTGCAATTTTTCTTGTCGACAGATTAGAAATGAAAAACTTAAGCCTATATAAGCTTAGTATTTATAGAAATTGAAAGTTTCCAGAAACGTACAAGCTTATGGCTTCTGAAAAATTCTTGATCCATAAAAATTTGCAGGAAATTTCATCCCGTAGTTTAAGTCTATCAAGCGCTGTGCATATGGGCAGAATTATTACATTAGTACGCAAAAAATTACAAAAAATATAAGCTTATAAGCTTAAGCCCGGGGGGCTTAAGCTTTCGAAACGATTTTCGTAGAAATTCTCTGACAGCAAATCATCAAATTGGCCTACCTCGAATCTGCTATAAACGAGCCAGATAGACTAATCTTCTCAGGTGCATCGAAGAATTCGTTGTCCGAATCGCTATCGCTCTGCATCTTTTTTTAGTAGAGTCAAATGAAGCAAGACTCTCGAATTTTAATATCTGTCAGGTCATATGGAGGTGTTTGGAAACATCGCAGCCATCTTTGAACCTCGCCTCTATGCGGATACCCATAATTCACTGTATATAATCGGAAGGGCGACAATAGAACGGTTGTGACTTAAATGGCAATAGAACACACAATTTAATTGGCTGATGTAACCCAAGGTAAACAAACGTTTTAGCTTCTCGAAATATATTGCTTTTCCAATTAAATCATACACACATATAGCAGAAAGGAAGGGGCAGAGTTCAACAGTAAAACGCACAACAAAAAATTACTTTTTGAAAACAGACTACTAGGATTTTGCGAGAGTCACATGAGTTGATCGTGCTAAGAGTGTAGATGACATATTACATATTCTTTGATTGGCCAGGAGAGAGATAACCAATCAAAATTGAGGATAGAATCAACACCGGGTGTCATTTCGCTATAAGCTCCCTGGCCGAGTTCATTCATTTTTCGAAAGTTTATTAGTGTAAAAACCTCCTGGATGCATAATTTCCATCGTTTTCTCCACCGCTGAGAGCTCTGAGAATGCTCTGAGATAAGAAACAGCAAAAATGTCGACGATTCAAAGGTAATTTCCATGACAACTTCCTACTCTCGTCAGGCGTTTCGAAATTGAATCTGCATTATTTTCGACAACACTGACGCGGAAATCTCATAGTCCTAAATAAGCTTATATCATGCGTCAAGAGGGCATTCTTGCAATTTGGTGGTGCAAACTGAGGACAGCTTTGGAGGGTAACGTTCATACATATAAGCATATTTGAGGTTAATTTTACAGATGATGTGGCCTAGTGATGGAAGTAATAAAGTTGAAGTTGAAGTTATTAAATAATTTCATGGCTTTCATGCAAACTCGTGTTATAATTCGAGATTTCCTAGTTTTTATTTTAACTTCTTCTAAAAGTTTGACAGGCATGTATCAAATTTCTGTCAAGCTTAATTTGAGAAGGGAATTAATTAATAACTAATTATTGTCCAAGTTGACCATTGAACGACAATTAGCACAAATATGTCTTATAGATTTCCATTTAACCCAATACAATAGTTATGCATACCATGAATTCTTAAAACTGAAAAGAATTAAAAGCTGAAACAATAGAACGCCTAAAGAAAAACAATAGCACATGATAATAATGTTATTGTATGTGGTCATACAGAAATCTTACCCTATACAGATTTCTTGCCCCCTTTTCATGCCAGTTCTATCTTGTACATAAAGTAGCCACAAACAGGACTTGTGGCAACCATAATATAAACAGTTGGTTAAGTCTTCACAAGCCTAATGGCTCCAACT
Source organism: Cladopsammia gracilis (assembly GCA_022457155.1). Taxonomy (NCBI): domain Eukaryota; kingdom Metazoa; phylum Cnidaria; class Anthozoa; order Scleractinia; family Dendrophylliidae; genus Cladopsammia; species Cladopsammia gracilis. Next base: position 1,208,169 of record JAJGOT010000095.1, on the reverse strand, counting down.
GCCGGAACTTAACCTGGTTTCGGTAGCATGAAGCGACTGAGAGTATTACTTCTCCCCCCTGGATGTGATGCTAGTCCATCGCCAGGTTACCCCCCAGCATTATATCGCTGGTACCCACTTTTATTAATACACCTGGGTGGAGAGAGACAACGTGGAGCAAAGTTTCTTGTCTATAAGGACCCAACATGATGGCAGAGACCAGGTGCGAGCCACTGACCAACAGGCTGAAACTCCAACGCGTTAACCACCAGACCACCACGCGCGCACTAGTAAAAACAGTGCTGTATATGTTTTCGTCCTTACAAAGTTTCCTTGTGCATCATATTTGTGCCAGTTCTAATGGTTTTTTTAAATCTCTTTTAACTCACAGTCCAGTAGATGAGTACGGCTTCCATCGGCCTGATGACTTTGATTACTCAAGTTACGAGGAGTTTATGTCGAATTATATACGAGTGCTGGCTAGACGAGCGTCAAGATGGGATAGATTCATGAAGGGTGTCAATAAAGTGAGAAAGTCGAGGAGAGGTTAGGAATAGCTTTCAATACAAGAGTCAAATCTAACTTTTGTGTTTGCAAATAAATTCCTACAGTGTGACCATTCAAATGGCCAGAGACCAAGTTTTCCAATCATGAACTGCTGGCTGAAACATTTACATTTCCTGGCTTCATAAAAATCATTTTTAATCTCTGACATTTCAATCAGTGTTTTTATTCTGAAAAATGAACAGGGACATTTAGTTAGGGGGAGGGTCACACTATTTCATAGCACCCTGTGAACATGATCCCTGTTTGGTTCTGTTTGGGTTTTGCACAGGCATCTAGTTATATGATTATGCATCACTGAACACCTTGTCTCAGTTCAGATGATCGCGTCATTGGGCAGTGACATTACGCCATTGGCCTTGAATTGAATTGAAGGGGACTTAAAAGAACCCATGACATTGTTCGATAAGAGTAGGGCACAGAGTTCCCGATGTCATGGCTATCTGACTTTGCTGTCATTGGTCTGGGTGGGTGGGGTGAGATCATACATGGACTGAAGCGGCTGCAATTTGTGCCTTATACATGCATGAATGCTGATGTCCGATCTCACCTCTCTGGTTCTCCGTAATTCAGTTCCGTGCTGCAATGAAGGAAGTGGCACCAGACTCTGAAGTTCAAACTCAACCATTCATTGTTATCATTTCTTAGGACAAATCATTATTTTAGCAGGGTCCCTCTGGATACCAGCCACCTGGCTGAATGGGCCACCTCTAAACATAGTTTACTTACTTACAATGTAGATAGGAATTTATCCATTTCATCGAGACGTTTATTCAATACAGACGAGCATTCTCGCTAAAGAATGCCGAGAACATATAACAAGAACAACGTGGCACGAACGGCTCGTACCAGGCCCCTATCGGACAAATCATATCTAGTGTCCAGGTCCCTATCTTATCACAGCATTCTGCTCTACAATGTTTCTATACTTACCAACCAACAGTGCACTGCCACAATTTTCATAGCTGACATCTTGGGAAACAACAGCACTTTATGCAAAAAGGTCCAAGGTTGCGATTGGTGGATTTTAAGCCATTTTGTTAATATCTGTTTTCTTGGGTCCATAGTTGAAGGGGTGCATGGAATAAAGCCCAAAGTGACTTCTGATTAACTGCCAGATTCTCATTCCAAATTGCCAATTGTGAAACACAGGGAGAATTTGATGTTACATCAAAAGTCACTTAGGGCCTTATTCCGTGCACCCCTTCAATTTAATTATGACTGACAGTTGAACTTCGAAGTTCACATGTTACTGAAAGGCACAGTAACGACCTTGCACAAACATGCATGTAGCGAGGGTCCACAATAGGGTTCTCAGTTCCTGCCTTCCCACCCATTTTTCCTAGTCATCCCACCATCCCGCCTCTTTTTACGTCAAAATCCCGATCCTGCCGTCATTTGCTTTCTAAATTACCTGAAAGTCGATACAGCTTTTGTTTTCTTCATAAAAGGGATGACTTACATGAAAATGTTATATAGTTAATATTTTATCTTAGGTAATTTTTATTTTTCCATTGTTTTTGGGTATGGTAATATATGCTAATCAATTTGAAACAAAGGAAAAACAAAAATTACCTGAACTAAAAAATTAACTGCAACATATGTAAGTTTTTATTGCCTTGCTAACAGTTGCTTGTTTTTACATTATTAGTAAAGAGATTTGTCAGGAAAGGAATTCCTTCAGAGCTCAGAGCCCAGGTAGCAGTCTGAAAGTGTTACAATGTATCTTAAATTTGTAATTTTTGGAGTTGTGGTTTTGGGTGTTTCAAGAAAGTGCAAGCACAGACACTTTTCTGACTTAAACATTTTCATCTTTCTTATAGGTGTGGGTGGACATAAGTGGAGCAAGAAAGAAAATGAAGTTAAATCATGGTGTATACCAGCAGTTAACAGGAGGAAGCCTGGATGAACAGACAATGCATGGTATTCAGACAGGTGAGTGCAGGGCCCTACACTGTAGTTGCTTATTAATTAATTTAATCCTTTAATCTTCAATTTGTCAAAATGCAAATTTTCTTTTCTTGTCCCTGTACCTACAGTACGTTGTATCTTTATAAAATATACAATCGTGTAGCAGTAGTGAGTCTAAAGGCCCTGTCACACTATTGCGTATTAAAAAAACGTATGAGTTGTGTATGAAAATTCATAAAATAATTTTCATACGCACAAAATTCCCTTGAAAATACAGCATATGACCAGCATACTTGACCTATGAGTAATGTACTTTTAGTGTAATTCTCGCGTATTCAGCATATGCCTAGCGTATGCTTAGCGTATAAACTATACGTCTGAATATGCACAAAATGTTTAAGCATGCTTAAAAAAATTTTTCTGCCTCACTGTATGCCAGCGTATTTCACTGTATGCGACCGTGCTTGAAACGTAATACAACCTATGCCTAAGGTACCCCTAGCGTAAGACTGTCAGCGTATACCAGCATATGAGTGATATTTTTCATATGCTGGCATACGCTAGTATGATACGCAATAGTGTGACAGGGCCATTAGAAAGAAGTTGTTAAAATATCATCCGAAGAGAGTATCTTGAGTGATCAATCCTTAATTCTCTTGACCTTTCTGATTGATTAAGCAGTGATTAAGGGGAATTTTCATGCTGATCACTATTACTCCCTTGAACCATACAATTTTTGCTGCTCCTTTGAAAAAAGAAATCCTATCCCCTTAGCAAAAACATTCCATCTTTAAGGAAGGTGCAGAAACAAAATGGAATGTCATCCAAACTGGGCTCCTGTAAGGCAACAGACTTGGTTGCAAATCAAACTGTGATTATGGATTTTATAAAATAATGCATTGAACAACATAAATGTTTTTGTTTCCCTTTGAAACAAACTTTTGGCATGGCTTAATGCTTTTTTGTGTCATTTAATGTAATTTAATGCACAGATTCCATAAAACTGAGTTAATTTTACATCTCTTCTTTTTCCGTAGATATTGACCGTACCTTCCCTGATAACATACACTTTTCCAACAAACAAAATGATATGAGGCCTGCTTTATACAATGTTCTAGTAGCTTATGCCAAATACAATCCACGAATAGGTTACTGCCAGGTAGGTGCATGAACATCCATGCTAACTATAATAAATTATTGTGAATGCATGAAACTGCATTACAGGTCTTAATGATCAGTTACAAAATCAGCTGCATTGGTGGGTGTGGCTTGAATTCATATTCACCCCTACCCCTGTAACTTTGATATCAATGGGGTGGTATTTTGCAGTCATTGTAATAACAAGAAGGTTCAAGCAGCGTATATACTCATGCGCATGCATAAGAAAGTTTTAGGATATATTTTAGACATGATAAGAAGATGTCCAACATGGAGAAGAGTTACTCCTTTCATTCAGTCATCGTTCCTGCAAACCACGTTGTTTACCATTGAATGTTTTGTAAATGAAGGCTGTACGACAATGAAGCGAGTGATTCTTCTATGTCTTATATATACTTTAAACGTGAACATTAGTAATGTAAGTAGGATTGTAGGAGACGCTGTCGTGACATTTCAATTATGCTGTTTTACCGAAAGTAAGAGTAGCTGGAAGTCACTAAACAGGAAGTTTAAATGGCATTTTATAACTCATGCCGCTACGTGCATGAGTAATCAGCATGAGTAATCAGCCCTGATTGAATTCCATCAAAACACTTAAAGAATGACTGTGACCACAAAGCTGAAATAATAAACTCATGGCTCATCAATGCATGTTAACTTTTTATCTTTAATATTGTGGGTGTAACCTTGTTTCAGGGTCTGAACTATATTGCTGGATTGATGCTTCTCATTGTAAGAAAAGAAGAGGTGGCCTTCTGGCTTTTAGATGTTATTGTTGGAAATCTCTTACCGGGTAAGTTAGTTTGTTTTGTAAAAGCACAGCTGCTGCTCAAATGACATACACATCATGTATCATGCAGTGTTTATTGTAGAGTACAGCATTGTAATCTACTCCCCCCCCTGGATGGGATGCTAGTCCATCACAGGGTGACCTGGTTTATATACTATGAAGTGACTAGGAGTATTACTACTCCCCCTGGATGGGATGCTAGCCCAGCACAGGGTGACCTGGTTTATATACTATGAAGTGACTAGGAGTATTACTACTCCCCCCTGGATGGGATGCTAGTCCATCATAGAGTGACCTGGTTTATATACTATGAAGTGACTAGGAGTATTACTACTTCCCCCTGGATAGGATGCTAGTCCATCACAGGGTGACCTGGTTTGTATACTATGAAGTGACTACTAGAAGTATTGCTACCCCCCCCCCCCCCCCCCCCCTGGATGGGATGCTAGTCCATCACAGGGTGACCTGGTTTATATACTATGAAGTGACTAGGAGTATTACTACTCCCCCCTGGATGGGATGCTAGTCCATCACAGGGTGACCTGGTTTATATACTATGAAGTGACTAGGAGTATTACTACTCCCCCCTGGATGGGATGCTAGTCTATCACAGGGTGACTTGGTTTAAATACTATGAAGTGACTAGGAGTATTACTACTCCCCCCTGGATGGGATGCTAGTCCATCACAGGGTAACCTGGTTTATATACCATGAAGTGACTAGGAGTATTACTACTCCCCCCTGGATGGGATGCTTGTCCATCACAGGGTGACCTGGTTTATATACTATGTAGTGACTAGGAGTATTGCTACTCCCCCCTGGATGGGATGCTTGTCCATCACAGGTTTACCCCCAGCATTATGTCGCCGGTACCCATTTATAAACCTGGGCGGAGAGAGGCAATGTGGAGTAAAGTTTTCTGTCTAAGGAAATGACACGACAGCCAAGACCAGGCTTCAAAACACCGACCTTCAGATCTGAGGTCCAACATGCCAACCACTACAACACTGTTCTTCCACACTAGTCTCTCATAGCCTATAACTCTTTTCTTTAGATTATTATTCCAAAGATATGATTGGTCTACAAGTTGAGCAAGAGGCCTTGCGTCAAGCAGTGAGGTATGCACCAACTTAATTTATTATAACTATATAGTATGTAATTGTTGCATGCCTGCACTTACCTGCTACTTCATTTTAATTCTTAAACAATTTTAACATTTTAATTCTGTAATTCTGGCTCTAGAATGTTTGAGTTTTTTGACAAAACTATTGGAATGAAAGCTGATGAATAAGTATTTTTTTTTTTGTAATGTTACATTTTTAAGCGATGACGAAGTCATCGCGTTATTGCCATCGTGCTGTGGTGTCTGTCCGGCGGCTGTCCGGATTACACCCGAGAAACACTGGGAACTAGCTTGGAAGATAAGGTCACGTGACCACCTCGTCGAAGCGAGTTTGTTTTGCTCCGCCATTTTGTTTTGAAGTGTGGAGAAAATGTTTATTTGTCTGTTTCAAATTTTACACCGCCGTGCTTTATTTATCGTGAATATATTTGCGGTCACTTGCAAACAAACAGTCACGAAGTGATATACACACATTAGCAGTACATCCCACTCGCGATAGGCAAAAGGTCTGGGAGTCCGGGCGCTGTTTCAGAACGGATCTTTGCTTGTCTCAGAAAGAACTTGTCAGAACTGAAGGCCAGAAATAGCGCCGAAATAGCATTGATTTACTGAACTTGACTTATAACTGAGTAACCTACGAGAGCTGTTACCTGAAAACGAAGTGTGCAGTGGTCCACGATCAGTTTGTGTACAGAATATCGGAGCAACTTCATTGTATCGAAGGAAGAGAAGGAAACAGTTTATCTATGATTCAAGCTATTAATAAAGGTGAGCCATAATTACCAGCATATTGTGTATACAGTTATGGTAACTTTAATGTAATATAGAGCCGCTGTGGGGTTGTATATTGCTTATCTCAAAGCCAGAGAATGTTTAAATCGTGTCAAAGGAAAATTCTGGTCTATGTTGTTATTTCTGTTTTATCTGGAAGCTATATAAGCTTAAGTTTACCTTCCAACGTTGAGAAATGTTGTTTATGCGTGGCAAATGAGTTACTACACTAAGCTTTGGTTCACATAAATCTGCATGTATCGTTGTTATATTCCACTTTTGATTCGACTTGCTAACGATGTAGAAATGAATCCTGGTCCGTGCTATTTTGTAAATACCTCAAAGATAGTTACGTACAGCTGATTTTCATCAGGGCAATGTCTCGCTGTTTGGAAGTAATTCTGGTAAACAGTGTGTAGCTATGTGCTTGACGGCCGTTGTTTACAATTTTAGAACGAATGCATCGGCTTGGATAAGAAACAATTTAAATGAAATATTGTTGCTTGGTAATTCACTTTATTCCCATTTATGTAAGTTTGCAGGAAAAGACTATTTGTTGCTGTCCGAGATTCCTTCTGCTTTATCGATCAACAATGAAACATTTTTTATTAGGTTCAGTGATAGCAGTACTGGTGGCTTACAGATGTCTCATATAAGAGATTGTCATTTACCATTACAACATACTTTCGATATGTTGATGGTACAGTATAATGCGTTTCTGTTGATCATTAAAATAAACACAGTTGCCGTTATTGTTGACAACCATGGTCATTACAAATTATTGGATTCCTATTCACGAGATAGTCAGGGAAATGTTGCTACAAATGGAACAAGTGTTCTGTTGGAATTTAACGGTATAGGGGAAGTGGTGCAATATCTTCAGATTCTACTAAAGTGTTTTCCTCATGTGTTTTTCGTGAAGGGTGAGAACATTATCTTGTACATATTGGGCTAAGGGATGGACCATTTTAATTTTGAGGGGGGGGGGGGCAATTTTTCTGTGCATAATTTTTTTTTTTTGCCTTGGGGTTGTGCAAGAATTTTCTTTCTATCTTCACCGGTTATTACATGTGACTAGCCACATGTAATAGTTTTTCAATACATAAAATGAAAATCTCTCAGCTCCCAAATTGAATTCTTCACCATCCAATGTATCTCTAAATGAAGCGCTTTAATTCCTCTTTTAAGTCCCCATAAAGCCATTTTGGTTTTAAACTTTAGTAGTATGACAAAGCACTTAAAAAAATGAACTGAATCTCAAGGTATTCATTTATTTTCTTTTTAAAGGTACTGAATCACCTCCAACCAATGCATCTGCAATCATTTAGCACATCAACTAATGCTGGTAACAGTGACGAAAAGTCTCAAGTGCTGAAGAAACTGGTGACCTGCTGTTCATGCATTAATTAATGAAACCACAAAATGTCAAACTACCAATAATCTCTGAAAACATGTTCAGAGCTGACAAAGTCTTTTCAATTTGTGAAGCACAAACATGGAAACAATTTCAGTTGTTGTCATTTAGCAATTGTAACAGTTTTAATCATGTACATTGTACAGTTCAAATTGTGCTTCCTGTATTAACACTTCATAGTAACACTGTAAGGAATCAGAAAAACAGCTATCTGGACAACAATGGACTGATTATCAGTTGTAACTTGCAAAATGTACAAATATTGAATTGCACACATGTAAAACAAACTTAGATGTAATTTTAATCTCAAAAAATTTGAAAATGAAAATATAATCTGTTCTTGACTGGTGTGTGACATATAAGCCTGATCAGCATAGAATTATACCAACCAAGTATGACAAAATAAATTCCAATCCATATTTGTCACAAATATGAAGGAAAAACGATGTATTGTTTTGATTTTGCACACGAGTTTGTGCAACATGGTTTAAGTAAAATGTGCAATTACCAATGTAGCAAGCACAATAATTTTGTGTGATAAATCTTCTCATGCATATCACGAGTATCGGTGTCAGCCAGGACTAGTCTTCAGCAGGAAGTTCTGGAATAAAAAGATTTGACCTGGCCATTCTCACCTTCAGTTTTCAATCAAACACAAAATAATCAACTGACAAACAAGTAAATAAATGAAAAAAATAAATAAAAATACGTTATTCCCACAACGATAAGTACAAAAATTGAAAATATTTTTTAAAAAAGTCATTTCACCAATGAAAGTTGAATCTATCACAAGTTCTTGACTACTTCTGGTGTTATATTATTTGCTAGGGCAATATTCTGGTTTAATGAGCATTTTTAAGCAAATTTCATTTATAGGACACTCTGGTCAACAGCATGCACTAACTGAAAGTCGCCGAAATTTGCATTTCACACCCACCCTTTTCTAGTGGAACTTCGCATTTTAATCGAGTGATTCACTTATTTTATCAGAGCACCCCAGACCTATTGATTAAAACGCTAAGTTGAAACTCGTCGTCGCTTCTGTACGCATTGCGTACCTATTTTTATTTATTGTTCTATATTACTTTTCTCGGTAAATTAGCATAATTTTGCTAGAGGCCTAATCAGCCTCATCAACCTGATTTGAAATAAAGTTATCTATCTGTCTGTCTGTCTGTCTGTCTGTCTGTCTGTCTGTCTACATGTATGAGAATTTTGGTGCTGTTTATTATTTTTGTTTCATGTTCACAGAGTAAAGATGCCAGATCTGTTTGATCATATAGAGAAACTGGGTGTGTCATACACCATCTTTTCAACCAAGTGGTTCATATGTCTTTACATTGATGTTCTTCCAGTAGAGGTGAGTACGTAACCAAGTGGCTAGGTTGTGCTTTCAAACCAGTTTGATCTTTATTTTCCTTTTGTTTATGGTAATGAATCAGAGGCAGAGGAATTAATCTGACTATACTTGTAGTTTGAAAATTAATAAACCAAAATTCTGTATACCTTATACATTATATACAAGCACGGGGTGAATATTTATTGAAATAACATTTTTTTTGGGGGGGGGAATCAACCTACAGCTGTACATCAAATGGACATGGCGTAAGCCGCATACATGTATCATTCCAATAATTATGCAATTATTGCAGACTGTTCTCCGTATCTGGGACTGCCTGTTCTACGAAGGATCAAAAGTGATTCTCAGAGTAGCTCTGACTCTGTTAAGCCTCCACAAAGAACAGTTGCTGGCTTGTCGAGACTTTGCTCAACTGTGTAATGCCATGAAGGTTTGTAAGACAACACTGTATTTATCACTTTGCTTATATGTAGTACCTGAAAGTAGAAGAAAGACAGTATGTGTTAATTTTGTACATCTTTAATAGGAAATAACACATGGACCTTCAGCAATGGATTGCCACAGTTTCATGGAGGTAATATGCTTACATTTTCAAGTTTCAAGTATTCTCTGGAGATTTGAAATCTGGAGATTTTTTTTAGCTAAGTGACCCCCCTCCCCTCCCTCATTTCTTATCAAAACTTCAACCCCCCTCCCAACAGGATTTGTTGGAAGGGATATCCAAGGGGCATAATTAGCTATGCAAATTTATGTAAATTATATGTTAATGCTGTAATAAATGTTAATTTATGTTTATTCATGTAAATTTATTCCCTGTGAATTTTAAAAGAAAATTAAAAGAAACTTATGATTGTAATTTAGTTTTTTAACAGGGCTCCACTTAAACTAGCTCAGCTAAATAGATGTCCCTGTATAAATATTAACATAAAATAAATAAATAACAAGTAACAAAATATCATTGGTTTTCTGAATTTTCTCTTAACAGCATGCCTTCCAGATTCCAGGTTCATTTTCAAGGAGGTGGATCAAGGATTTAAGAAAAGCTGCAGCAGAGAAAATATCAAATGAGCATCAAGAAAGAGAACGGTCACAGAAACAGTAATAATTATTCTTTAGCAAATAACTTCTTGGTTCAAAAAGAACCACTCCAGTTTACAGTATCATTGTTTTTCCTATAGATCATGGGGGAATCACCCAGGAATTAAGTTTGGGAATCCATTTGGGTTCATTGTTTAAGGTAGCTACCAGCTAGTACTGTATAATATCCAAAATACTTTACATCAGGGCAACACAGAAAGCTGTAAAAAACTTTATTTTTGGAACAGAAATTAATCATTCAAATTGGTACTCTTTACACTCTAACTCCCAAGAGTGCCAAAGATCAAAATTCAAGAAAAATCCCAAATTTTATTTTGTAAAATATTGAAAACAAATGGTACCATGCAAAAGTACTGCCGAAGAGGTTTCATTTGAATGGTCACACCATAGGATTTGGTCCACAGACTCAAAAGTTAGAACTACACTACATGTACATGTCTCTATTATTGACTCTGGTGGTGAAAGGGTCAATCCCCACAGAATCAATGAACACTTCTAATTCATCTCATTTTTCTGTGTTTCCCATGTTTTCATCAATAATACAAATCCTCATTTTAATATACATTATTTTATAAACCACACAACCCGAAGGACCACGGTCTAACACTCGACACCTCAGCTTTTGAGTTTACAGATGCCAATTTACTTAAGTTATTTGATACCAAATTGTATTGTTTCATTTCCCAATAACACAGCACCGCAGTGTCTTTAGAAACTAAGACCTTTATCAAAATTCTTTGCCAAACAATAAAAACTAGTAGTTTGCTTGAACAATAGTTCGAAGGTTGAGAACATTTTTCAGCAGTTGTGGGACTTAGGTGACTAAATGACAACTAGAAGTCCAAAAATTGTTGCACAGTTTGGCAAGAGAGTTATTTAAAACTAACATTTGCTTATTTCAGTCCCCCAATGTATAGATCAAGATGTCATTTCAAAGTGTTTGATACAAAGTTGCCTAAAGTTGTATTGTATTATTATCCAAAATTTTCATTCTGAACAGTCACATAGAATTCATTCACTTAGACCAAAATTTATAACCAGAGTGTAAATTCAAGATACATTCACATTTAATGTTAACAAACCCTGAGGTGCACATTACATACTGGCAGCTACCTTAAAGTTTTTCTGTATAATTTTAATTCAACAATAAATTGTAAATGTTTTGTACATAATTATTGAGAATGAAATATATAAGTCGGAATTTTGGTAAAAGAGACCTTTCTTTTGTGATAAAAATCACAGATTATTGTTGCTGTTATTTAATAATGATTGGTACATATAGTTGAAATAACATTATGTTGTGTAATAAGGAAAGTATGTATCTCGAGTTATTTTTTCTTTAAACACGAAGTTCTGGTATAAAAGGAGCCTGGCCTGGCCATTCTCAACTCCAGTCGTCAATCAACCACTGAAGCATTAACAACTGACAACAAACATGCTTCATTACTAAGACCATCGCTAACACAATTTGGAAACACTTTATGAAAGTTATATCAGAAGTCTTTATGAACCTCTATTTCTTTTTTTGCTTAGGTAAAATCTTGGTTAATTGGATTTTTGAATCAAATTATATTTGCGCGTCCTTTAAAAAGGACGCGCAAGTTAACCACGTTTTGTGACTGAAAGACGCCTTAATTTGCATTTCACACCCAAAAGGTGTGAAATGGTGGAGGAGCTAAGCCTTTTATACCGGAACTTCGTGTTTAATATGTTTACTTTTTGTTTGACGATGACTGTAATTTTCTCTTAAGTTTAGTAGAACGGGCAGTAATATAATTATAATACAACCACGGTAAAATGGTGGTTGTATTTAGGGCTGGTTCCCACTAGCGACGAAATCGGAAGCAGACTCGGGAAGTGAAGGGCTGGTTCCCGGAATCGGAATCGGAAGCGGAATCGGAATCGGAATCGGAATCGGAAGCGGAAGAAAAAGTAAACCTTCTGATCCTTCCGATTCCGATTCTGATTGCGACTCAGTTTTTTATTTACACTACAATGTAAGTCCCCTTACATTCCTCCGATTTAGTCTTTAGTCATTGTACAAAACCCGTGAAATAGATAAGGAAGCTCTTCACTCCCTGTTATTCTTGTTATTCTCCTTGTTATTCTTGTTATTCTCCTTGTTATTCTCCTTGTTATTCTCTCTACGCAACAAAGACATCGAGCTTTTTATTCAAATGCAGTTTTAAGAGTGAAAACATCAAGCAAAACTGCATTTAAATGAAAAGCTTGATCTCTATTGCTGAGGAGTTAGTTAGTCAGAGCTATTTACAGGGAGTAATAAATTAAGTCTGAGGAAACTTTCTTTGGTAATTTAGTGATAATTTGTGATACCTATGGAATGTTTTGAGCACTTATATTTCAAACATGAAAAGACACATGTTAAAAATGTTTGCGCGATTTATTCAAAATCGAACAGTTTAATTTGTTTGAAATTTCTCCATTTAGTGTGCTACACTGTGTAGATTATAGCGCATTTATTCGCTTCTCGCGGGTAGCCCCAAAATCGAAATAAATTTAGGACAAACTGTTTTTCACCATGTTTGTTTACCATTGCTATGGAAACGCTGATTAGCATAAAAAGAGCATTGTCCAAAACTTTCACCCAAGCCTAACATCAGGTATCAAATTCAGATTTATTGAGCTAAAGTAAGATTATGTATTTAAGCGCATTCAAAAAGGGAAGTGTGACCCCAAAATAACTACTTGGAGCCACCTTAAGCAACCACGACGGCGATGGCAGCGAGTACGGCACAAAACAATAGGTTTAATGAGCGAAAACAATGCCTCTGCACGTGCGTTTTACATTTTGGTATATTTCTTTGCCGTTCCCTGCGAAACGACAACGTCAATTTTTTTGGCAAGTGAAGTTTTCCTTGGCGCTGCCGTCGGCGTTGCTCGAACTCCTTAATTTTCCTATCTGGGAAACCCCGCAAATCCCATCACCCCGTTAGTTCAACCAACATTTTACAACTCGTTAGTTGTCATATTAAAGAGGGCTTTAACGACGTACCACGTGTTCCAGCAAATTTGAAAGACGACAAGAGCACTATTAATTAAGAATTTTCATATTTTGACATTACACTAGAAATTTTAAAACAGTTTTTGGGTACATTAAATAACAATTTTATACTGACTATGACCTTGCAATTGAATAAATAAGTTAAAAAAGTGGTTCAAGTCTCATTTGGTGTGACATAATTTACTTTACTTTGTGTGCCGTGCACCAAATTAAATTGTTATTTAGAGCAGGTTTTCAATTGAGTGTCGTAAAACCAAAACCAAAGTAATTACTCTGACCAATCACATCAGTCGTAAACAATCCAATGAACCAATCAGAGCTCGAAGCAATTACATGTCGGCGGCGCCAAGCGCGGGAAATCACGTGCGAGCAAGTCACGATTGGTTTTGGTTTTACTTCTGATTGGTCGAGAAAGTGGCGCGAGATAGAGCAGTTTTAAATTGAGTGTCGAAAAACCAAAACCAAAGTAATTACTCTGACCAATCACAGCAGTCGTAAACAATCCAATGAACCAATCAGAGCTCGAAGCAATTACATGTCGGCGGCGCCAAGCGCGGGAAATCACGTGCGAGCAAGTCACGATTGGTTTTGGTTTTACTTCTGATTGGTCGAGAAAGTGGCCCGAGATTTTTTAGCCAATCACAAAGCGTAGCAATGAAAAACCAAAGCAATTGTGTAATTACTTTCGACACTCAATTGAAAACTGCTCTATTTTAGCCAATCACAAAGCGTAGCAATACAAAACCAAAGCAATTGTGTAATTACTTTCGACACTCAATACAGTAGAACCTCTACTAAATACATGAAGGTGATACCTCTAGGAGGACACTTCTCCTTTCCCTAATCATCACCTCTAATAATTTAGCCAATTGCAGTTTCTTTTCTTCCCCGAGGCTGATTTCCCCTTCGTAAATGGTCGATGCCATCATCAACATTCATGAGTAACCAAGCCTTTTGTAATGGTCGATGCCGCCCGCAGCCATTTCTGCTCTAGTCTATGCCTGGATTAAGACGAAAGTAGGCTATCATTATTAGATAAAATTGGGTCTAGGTAAAGCGATTATTAGACCTAAGCTAGATTCGCGATTAGGTTAGATTTAGGGATAGGTTCACCCGTTATAGATGTGTCATTAAGAATAGCACCTTTTATAATTAAAGTTTTCTTGTGTTTGTCGGATCAATTCAGTAGTCTAATGGTGAAGGATGGATGTTAGCCTGTAAGAGGTTCCTGATTCTAGGTTATTAACTGTAATGATCCGCATAAGAAGGATAGCGCTGAACGGCAATGCACGATAGAATGTCAACTATTTTCATCGTTAGAACTAGTGATCTCATTGGCCTGGACTCAAAAACCGCTAAAAAGTTAAGGTTCAAGGTGCATTAAGCCTCATTTTTTTAAGGTTTCAAGTATTTTGACATCCAATCGCACAACATGCAGTTTTTAAAACATATTGTATTTGGGGAACTTCATCAAAGAAGCAAAAATAGTAGCTATTGTCTTCTGCTATTCTTATTGGTTAAGCACGAACATTTCCTAAAATATATTTGACGCTAACGGATTTTCTGTATTTTTATAATGAAATTCAGCCACTCCTCTATTCTTGAAATCAAAGATATTCTATGTGGGAAACAGCCAATGCCGCAGAACAATGAAGTTTACTATAGTTCTTAGGTGAAGCATTACTTCATTACATTTTTCTTTTCATGATACAAAAAAAATTCGATCATTAATATTGGTGAAAATGTTTCTAAGTGTCGCTAAAATGGCAGCGACCGTTTACGAAAGGAAATTTACTTCGCCGAGTAGGAAAATTAGCTGACGCGACGGCTTTCATTCTAGACACAGCTAGGATATGAGCTGGTAACCTATGCTCGGGGAACCAATCGAAACGCTAGGAATCTCATAACCGAGATCCAGTCTTTAACAATTTTGGATATTCTTTGATACAAATATGTCTTGTCTTTTCAAAGTGATATTGACACAGCCTCCTAGAGGATCCTAGGCAACCACAATTCCTTGCGCGCATCAACTATCATATCCGCCATTTTCTCTGCCATCGAAATTCGGGCATTTTATATAGCAAAACAAAAATAAATCGAAGGTATCATTGTGTACTTTATCTGCCAAAGAATGAAACTGCTACTGAAGCCTCGGTAAATTATCGGTGCATATTATTAATTAACTTTCTCCGCTTGTAATCATTTAATTATAGATCTCCAATCTCCCATATATAAGATATATGGGTATGTGCCGCTGAGTGTGGGATAGGGTATAGTAATCAGAGAGTTTTGGTCTAGAATAGGGTATCATTTTACGCGAAACTGATCAGTTGCGTGAAGAATTTAGTCTAGACAAGGTTTACTGGCAACTGGCATTTAAAAATCGGTACGGCGGGCAGTACGACATTTTTACTTACCCCTGTTAACTAATAACAAAGAAAGCGAGTCTGGTCAAGGATAGGGTAGGGTTTCTTGGTGTTTAGTCTAGAATAGGGTTGCAAAATGCAGCGAAAATGGTCTAGTATAGGTTAAGGGTCTCAGAGTCCCAGCGGCACACCCCCACCCAAAAATTTACCACCTTCCGAGACTTTTGGTAATCGTCTGGTAAAGTTAACTTATTTATTATTCGCTGAGGTTTTAGATTCGTTAAGTTATTTTTTTTTCATAGATAAAGAAGCAGTTCATTAAATGCTTATGTTTCGAATTGAAAGCAAAATCATCCAAAACAAAAGTTAAATCCGCAAAGCCTAACAGCATATAACATTGTACATGCAACTGCTTAATTATTCCAACTTCTGACTTCGGTTCCCTATGAAACCAAAAAAGCAAAAATCTGACAAAAAGGTCAAAGATCGCAGAAAGTTCGGTTCTTACAACTGAAACAAAAGCCGAAATAATAGATCGCCTACAGAAAAAATACAGTGCATACATCCATAACTAATATACATGTATTAGGTTATCCGGAAATCTTACCGAAATATCAACTGAGTTTGATGCGAAAGCTTAAATGGATAAGTCAGACTTGCGACTGACCTCAAACATGTTTTGATCGGGGGAAACTATAATATTTCATATCCATCAATTAGTTGTTTGTTGTCTCAACTCTCAGAAAACACCGCTGATTCATAACAAATCAACCAATTGACGCCCTGAAAATACTAATCCGGGGAATACCCTTTTAAAGTTTGTAAAGTTTCGTAGAAATGCAATAAAGCTGGAACAAGATTGTTTTCTTCAAGAGAAACCAAGTTGGAAATGGAGAACGATGGACAACCACTCGTAATAAACGAAGCAAACGAAGAGAATTTTAGTGTCGTAGATAATACATGGGTAAGGAACAGACGAAATGGGGAACAGCGGCAAAGAAGACAAGAAGAAGATCAGATCCGCAATCCGCCCATACCGCAACCGGAGGACAAGACGGAACTGCTAAATCCATGTGTTCGTTGGTATTTCTTTATCGCTGGGCAGTGGTTTGCACCGGTGGAAAGAATTATCAAGACAAAGAATCTACCAAGAAGGGGTTGTCGAATCGCATACGCTGTTTGGCAAGCGATCGTGGTGCTTATAATGTGGTCGTTCTTCCTGTACTCGATGGGGTTTTTAACATTGCGAACTCTGAAAGAAGTCGATTGGTTGTGCCCGCTTACCGATATTAAGAACATGATTCACGGATTGTGTTGGATAGTAATCCAGCACACAGGACTTATATTTTTTTCGCGTGGCAATCTGGAAAGTATTTTAAAGATGACGAGCGTAACTAAAGATGAGGTATGTAATTCCGGGATGGGAGCGAAGTTGCACGATGCAGACCTGTGGAACGAGGGGTGACAACTCTAACAAACGCTGTTTCAGCAATACTGTATGGACCGGAAAGTTGTCCCGAAAATTTGGAATATCTTCCCGATTTTTTCGGAGACATTCTCGCAAAAATTTCAAACTTCCCGAAATTTTAACAACATTATCTCATGTTTCCCCGAAAATTTTTCGAGTCTCCCGATTCCCGGCAAAATCTTCAGATTCCCGGAAGAATTTTGTTTTCTCCCGAAACAGGCCTTCTTAGAGTTGTTACCCCCCGTCTGTGGAGTCTGCGGGTGAAATCCTAATGTTGTTGGAATTTGTGGTTATAATTTGTTGCTTTAATTGAAGTGATAAAAAAGCACATTTTCACAATTTATTTGAGTTTTTTTTTACTAAGTACACATTAAAAGTTCACATTTGACAAATGCGAAAACAAATAAAACAGAAAACCGATGATAAACTTTACTAAGTTGAAAGGTCGGAAGCGTGCGGGCGTGCGTGTGTACTAGTGTACCCGTTGGGAAGGGATAATTCGCGGGCGCGTATGACGTCGCAAAACATGCGCGTATAACGTCGCGTAACATCCGGGATCTTAGCAATTTTGAAAGCAAAGCGAGGCTTCGTTTTTTCGCGGCTACACAGCCGTCAGCTCAGGAAAACACTTTAGTTGCAGGATCATTTGCTAGAGTTAAGCGGAGAATTAAAGTCGGTATTACCCAACATGTTTTCGCGTTTTGCTACTCAAGACAGGGATACTAATTAACGGATACTCAGAAAAAGAAGAGCTTTCAGGGATAAAATCTTGCTTCGAGGAACTTCATACATTTTTAGCGATGTGGAGAGATGTTCGTTTTACGGATTTCAGAACCAAAGAAGCGGAGATTTAAAGAATTTCCAAGTGCAGTAGTCGAGGGACTTAAAGGTAAAACAAATTACATTTTTCGATGGGAATCAATCTGTGATTGACTTTCTTAGTGTTCTGTTCTCGTTAGTTTTGGAGAATTGTTTATAAAACGTGTAGCTTGAATTCAGTTATATTGATTTCTTGAATTTCATCGAAGACAGCTCCGCCTCGATGAGCTATAAATGGTACGCGTTTTGCTTTTAAACATAAACTTATAGAGATTTGAATAAAATTTTTCGAAAGAAGATTGTGTTGTCCATTTTGATGTGTTTGTTCATTCATTACATAGGTTGAAAAGCGATTTTATGTAAACAAAACAAGACTTGGATTTATAGTTCTATCTTCACTCGCGTCGCCTTATGTAAATATGTTTGTGTATATTTACAATTTTGGTTTACAAATCAGTTTCTCGGGCTTTTTTTTGATACGCAACAAGTGAATTTTATTCGGAAATTAGTCAAACTAGTTATTCTAGACCGAGAAAAAGTTGTTTTGTGAACTTTTGTGTGGTCTAAATGTACTGTGCAGACGGTCACGTAATAAGCTTACTGTTTTTGAGAATTGCTAAAATTGAAAAATAGCCCGGTCGTCAATCTTAATTCTTGTGCTTCCGACCTTTCACCTTTAAGTTAAGCTTATCATCGGCTTTCTGTTCAGAGAGCGACGCTGTTAGGCTCAGTCTATCTATATATGTTAAACAATTCTCCAAAACTAACGAGAACACAAAGAAAAAGTCAATCACAGATTGATATCAACATAAATTCCCATCGAAAAATGTAATTTGTTTTACCTTTAAGTCCCTCGACTGCTGGAAATTCTTTACATCTCCGCTTCTTCAGTTCTGAAATCCGAAGTGAGAAACAACTCCCTGCATTGATAAAAACGTATGAAGTTCCTCGAAGCAAGATTTTATCCCTGAAGGCTCTTCTTTTTCCACTATAGCGGCTTCTGAGTATTCCTTAATTATCCCTGTCTTGAGTAGCAAACCGTGAAAAAATACAACGAAATAACGACTTTAATTTGAAACGGTTTTCTCCGCTAAACACAGCAAAACATCAAAATGTTTATCAAGTTGACGTGACATTCGGCCGTGTAGCCGCGCGAAAAAATAAAGCCTCGCTTTGGCTTCAAAATTGTTAAGATCCCGGATGTTGTGTGGCGTCATACGTGCATGTTTTGCGACGTCATACGCGCCCGCGAGCTAGCCTTGCGCAATGCTCGGACACACATGTAACAGACGTGCGCCCGCGAAACATTCCGCCAGCCATGACCATGAAAAATAACGTGCATAGGTTCTATGAGTATGGGGCTCCGCGAGCGGGCCGAAGGCCCTCTGGAGCTCCGCTATAAAATAATTCGACTTCGTTAAGCGAGGTTCGCACTCAACAGTCTCGCGACTCAGTGACAAACTTGTGGTCCTCGAAATTGAATGGAGCGAGAGAACTGTAAAACTAATCGTGAAATCTAGCGGAATAAACCAAATTTATTTGTGACTTGTGGAAAACCGCTAGTTCAAACTACTGTGGTGCTGTTTATTATGCTGGACAACGTGGTTCTAATTTTTGAGTCTGTGGATGAAATACTATCTATAGCGTAACTATTTAAATGAAAGCTGTTGAGTAGTACTTTCCTGATCTGCTGTTTGTTATATGCTGTACAAGGTGATTCTAACCTTTGAGCCTGTGAATAAAATCCTCAGGTGTGACCATTCAAATGAAGGCTATATATTGAACAATACTTTTTTGTTTTTCTTTATTGAAAACTTTACCAAATTCGTTCATTTTGTTACCATGTTTAGGTGAAGAGGAGAGCTTCATCCCATTCGATCTCCATATTTGTTACTGGATCTGTGGCCGGGCTCTTCATGATTCCAATCATTTTTCATATCTTGCAAATGTTGATACCAGATTTCATGCCACTGCCCAGATACAGAGATGGAAAGATTACAGTGATCAAGAATAACACTTTCCCACCCTTGCAAGTGGCTCTAGACCCCCTTTTTTATACAGCCAGTCGCGGTTTCTCGCTGCCCATTTTCTATGTGTTTCTCTACCTACTGTTATTCCTGTGCTGTGAGGTGGAAAAATTCAAGGATGAGCTGAAAAACGGTTATTACACAACCGAACAAGCAGCCAGAAAAAAAGCGATAAAAATAAGAGAGCTGATAAAAGAGACGGAGAAGGCTTTCCGCTTTTTCCTGGCACTCTACATAATCATGTTTTTGTTGGCTTCATCTCTGGAAATTTTCTCCATTGTGGAGAAAGCTGAAACAGTCGTATCCTCAAACCACACTGTATACTACATACCAGCCAGCACTACAGCAACCAGTCTGCAAACTTTGGATCTTGGTTCGCAAAATCTCACGGCTTTTCCGCACAGGTAGGATTTTACTCTACAATCGAATCTCTCTGTCTTTCTCTCCGCGGTCATTAAAGTTATAAAATCAATTCATTACATTAGGTATGTTATCTGTAAACTGTTACTCAAGGATGACTGGTACAAAGTGCAAAGCAGTAGAGAGATTAAAAAAAAATAGGAAAAAGAGTAAAATAGGGTGCCCTATATCGTAGAACCAATATGTAAATCAACCAAAATCTTGTAAAAGTTCTATTAATCCCCCTCTTTGAATGCCAGATTTCCCCTGCCCTAGTAACCTGACTCCCTTTGGAAGCCGGATTCCCCCTGCTTTATTTAACCCCCCCCCCCTCGGAAGTCAGATACCCTGCACTATTTATCCCCCTTTGGAAGTCGGATCCGGCCTCTGCTTTATTTAACACCTCCACCTCCCTCCCCCATTTAGTTTTCAGAAACAAAACATGGTTTGAAATATAAAGCCGATAAAAATACTATATGTTTCAGACAGTTTGTGGGGGAACTTGAACTTTAAATGTTTAGAAGTAACAAATTATATTAGGATATAAGTGATGTTGTAGTTGTAAATCGGTGATACAAATCCTACTATTCTTCTTTTGAATAAGTGCCCATGGACTGTTGTTAATGAGACCATAACGTTTTAACTCTTAGGCCCAGTTCAAACATCGAACTTCACATGTGCCGAACCTAATGCAAATTAGCAAGAACAATAGATTTTGCTCATTTGCATTAGGTTCGGCACATGTGAAGTTCGACGTTTGAACTGGGCCTTAGTCAGTAAATGTTGACTAGACAATGCCCGTATCATTGTTGCGTTGTTGTACCCATCCCGCCACCATTTAGGAATGAAATGATGAGTTCTCAGGGATTGTTGCGCATAACCTGCAAAGCTAGTATTGTTAAACATCTTTTGATGTACTGCGCCCCTTCCCATGGGAATCATCTATACTAAGCCCTTAACATTAAATCCCATGTGATTATGCCATACTTGTCCAATACCCTGACAAATTTATGCATAGCTTTGTATTGTAATACATTATGCTGTATTGTGCCGTTCTAGAATGTATTGTTAAACTATTGTTATGGTCATATAATACAATACAATACTATGCATAAATTTGTCAGAGTATTGGACAACCCTCGATTATGCCCTTATTGTATCCCACCCCCTACGGAAATCATACTTCCATCGGAATGGGAACTGGCCAGTTCCCAGGGATTGTTGCTGATAAGTACATAACCTGCAAACCCTTACCAATAGGTTGACTGAAAATTATTTACTCCCATACAATTCTTTCGTTATTGTATTTTTTGTCCCCTTAAGAATTATACTTCCGTGTGAATGGTAAATATCACCTTCCAGGGATTATTGTTAATTGATAGGTAACCTAACAAACTAATTTAACCCACAGATTGACTGGAAAACGTTCAATGCCGTATGTGATGGTTGTAGTTCCCCCTGTGAATCATACCGTGGGAATGGGTACAGGTCCTGCAGCCGTGAACAAAATTGTTGTTAATGAGTACAAGGTGACGACAGTAGAGATCGTGGTAACGGCTGTACTAGACATCACAGAAAACGTGGTATTCTACGCATTGCCACTCTACCAAATGTCTGTTCTCAAGAGTTGTTTGAAAAGCGCGGTAGAGATGGTGGAAGATAGCGACTGTGGAGTCAGAAATGCCGATGCAGAAAATAACGTAGATGATAACGATCTTGGGGAGCAGCCAATATTCGAGGAAAGGCAAGACAAGAAAGATTTCAGAAAGTTTTTCCACCGCACTTGTACTCCCGGCATAAGAGTGCTTGGTAGAGAAGTGAGTTTCCTCTGGACTTTGGTGTTGACTTTTTTCGGACCCTTTGTTGTAGTTGTAGTGAATTTTATGTTTAAGCACATTCATGTGGAATCACCCTGGCATTAAGCCAGCGACGTCATGCAATGTGTTCCAACTTATTAACTTAATTATGCAATACAAGGTTGTTTGAAGGTTAGGATAAAATCCTAAAGTGTGACGGTTCAAATGAAAATTTAAGATATTAAGCAGTGCTTTCGTGTGGTACTGTTTATTACGGTGTACAAGGTGGTTCTAAATCTTGACTCCGTGGATGAAATCCTGAAGTGGTACTTTTTATTATTCTGTTGTGTACAATGTGGTTCTAACTTTTGAGATGGTGATGAATTCCTACAGTGTGACCATTCAAATGAAAGCTATTGAGTAGTACTTTCCTGTGGTACTGTTTTTTTATGCTGTACAAAATGGTTATAACTTTTCAGGTTGTAGATAAAATCCCACAGTGTGACCATTTAAATCAAATGGTAACGCTTGTAACAGGTTTCAAGGTGCTTTCTATTTTTCACTAGGAAACTTAAAAAAAACATAATTATAAAAAACATTGGCATAGTAAAAATCATCATGTGAACTGGTAGAAAAGTGCCTCTCCCAACAAATCTAATTAAAGTAGCAGTAAACTGATCCTTCTTGTGGGTGAGGGGGTTCCTCAAGTGGGGGGAGGGCAGAGAGAATTTACAGGAAGCATGAAGTTCTGACACTCCTGTGACACCCTCTGCCACCCTTCCAATAGGGTCTCCAAAAAAAAAATGCATGGACAGTTGCTTTGTAATTTGAGCAGTTTTCAATTGAGTGTCGAAAGTAATTACACGATTGCTTTGGTTTTGCATTGCTACGCTTTGTGATTGGCTAAAAAATCTCGCGCCACTTTCTCGACCAATCAGAAGTAAAACCAAAACCAATCGTGACTTGCTCGCACGCGTTTTTCCGCGCTTGGCGCCGCCGACATGTAATATTGCTTCGAGCTCTGATTGGTTCGTTGGATTGTTTACGACTGAGCTGCCGTGATTGGTCAGAGTAATTACTTTGGTTTTGGTTTTACGACACTCAATATGAAAACTGCTCTATACGGGAAATGTCCCAATAAGTTTATTAAACGCTAAATCAATTGACTCTAGGAAAAAAGGTTTTGCTTGTTTAATCAGTTACTAAAGGGTGTAAGTTTAAGCGAAATGTAATGTAAAAGATTTTCAAACAAAAGTGCACGACTTTGTACAGTTACCTTGCAGTTTGTATGCGAAATGTACCAAGCCAAAGCTTTAAATCAATTAACACTGATCAATAAAGGTTTTAGCTGATTAATTGTAGGTTGTAGGTTGTAGTTTAATTAGGTTGTATTAATTAACTTTTCGGTCGGGAATGAAAGGAAAGACTACTTATACAACCAGAGAGCCTTTACTTGCTTTGGGACACCTACCCACACCTACATGAAGATGACACCTCCAGGAGGACTCTTCTCCTTTTCCGGCAAAACGCTAATATTAGGGAGCTTTAGCACCCACGACGGCGACGGCAGCGAAAACGGTACAAAACAATAGGTTTAATGAGTGAGCGAAAACAATGCCTCTGTGCACGTGCGTTTTACATTTTGGTACATTTCTTTGCCGTTCCCTGCAAAACAACAACGCCAAATGATCACATTATAGGTTTTGTGGAGAACGTGAACACACGACGGTTAATTTTCCTTTCTCCATTTGAACTGGAAAGCCATCCCTTCAAATTCAGCTCCTGGATAATCCAGTCACATTAGACAAACTAAACAAATTGGAACAACTTTAAAATAGCGCGGATCCTTTTTCCAATTGAAGTTTTCCTTGGCGTTGCTGTCGTCGTTGATTAAGCTCCTGTAATTATCACCTTTAATAATTTAGCCAATTGCGGTTTCTTTTCTTCGCCGAGGCTGATTTCCCCTTCGTAAATGGTCGATGCCATTTTTAACGATGGATTCGTCATCAACATTCGTGACTATTAAACCAAGCCTTTTGTAATGGTCGATGCCATTTCTGCTCTAGTTTATGCCTGGATTAGGACGAAAGTAGGCTATTATTATTATTATTAGATAAATTGGGCCTAGGTAAAGCGATTATTAGACCTAAGGTAGATTCACGGTTAGGTTAGATTTAGGTTAGATTTAGGTTAACCCTTTTATAGATTTATCATTAATAAAAGCACCTTTTATAATTAAAATTTTATTTTGTTTGCTGGATCAATTCAGTGGTCTAATGGTGAAAGATGGGTGTTAGTTTGTAAGAGGTTCCTGATTCGATTCTAGGTTATTAATTGCATTTTTATTTTTCTGATACAAAAAAATTCAATAAAAATGGCAGCGACCGTTTGCGAAAGGGAAATTTGCTTCGCCGAGTAGGAAAATTAGCTGACGTGTTCATTTTTGACACAGCTAGGATATGAGCTGATAACCTATGCTTGGGAAGCCAATCGAAACGCTAGGAATCTCATAACCGAGATCCAGTCTTTAACAATTTTGGATATTCTTTGATACAAATATGTCTTGTCTCTTCAAAGCGATACTAAAACTCTTGTGACAGGATCCTAGGCAACCACAATTCCTTGCGCGAATCAACTGTCCTACCACGCTCCTCAGCCGTGGTACCAAACGAAATCTTCTTCGTAAATCAACTTTTCGGCTGTGGAATGAAAGGAAAGACTACTAATAATTTACAGTGGAATCCCGTTAATACGGTCACCAACGGGCAACCTCGTTCCCAGGGTCTCTCATCTTCCCAGGGGGCGAGAAGATGAGAGACCCTGGGAACGAGGTTGACCAGTATTCTC
Organism: Cladopsammia gracilis; assembly: GCA_022457155.1. Lineage (NCBI taxonomy): Eukaryota > Metazoa > Cnidaria > Anthozoa > Scleractinia > Dendrophylliidae > Cladopsammia > Cladopsammia gracilis. Next base: position 1,183,257 of record JAJGOT010000095.1, on the reverse strand, counting down.
AAGTACTGTACAGTATTTGTTTCATTTGGTCAATAGTTAATACGTATTTGATTCGAGTGACCGTATTGACGGGGTAAAATTATAAAGGATTATACAGGTTGGGATTTCAGAATGTGGCCGTTGGCCGTATTAACGGGGTGGCCGCATCTGAACGGGGTTTTATTATAAGAAAATGTATGGGTGTTTCGCCGGGACAAAAAATAAGAAGTGACCGTAGTAACGAGGTGACCGTTAGGCGGGGTTCCACTGTAATTATAGATCTTGTAATGTTTTGTGCTTTCAAACCATCACCTTCAGAGGCTTTTGGTAGTCGTCTGGTAAGGATAATGACTTATTTCATCATTGCTGTGGTTTTTGATTCAAAAAAGAAGAAGCAGTTCATTAAATGCTTGTTTCGAACTGAAAGCAAAATCATCCAAAACAAAATTATATCCGCAAAACCTAACAGCAAGTAACATTGTACATGCAACTGACTCCATCCTGACTTCGGCAAAAATCTGACAAAAAGGTCAAAAATCGCAGAAAGTTCGGTTCTTAAAACTGAAACAAAAGCTGAAATAATAGATCGCCTAAAGAAAAAATACAGTGCAGACATGCATAACTAATGTATGAGGTTATACGGATATCTTACCGAAATAACTGCGTTTGATGAATAAGTCAGTTTTGCGACTTCCAGTTTTATAAAATGAAAACCTCATACTATTATTAACAAGAACAAAAACTCTTCGAGTAGTGAAGTCGTGCTTTAAGAAGCTTTAAGGGTCTTGTAAGCGCCCCTGAGGTACGAGAATTAATTCAATATATTGTTAATACGATTTGTTTTACATGTACAGTCGCTTTTCCGGTCACACTAGGTGATCCGTCACGAACGTTACTACACTGTACGTCATTTGAAACCTTTAAACTTTAAATTTTATATTACTTCCATTTATCTGTTACTCGAAAAGAAAGAAAACGAAGTCGTTATCGAATGGAACTCTCGCTAAACCCGGCAATGTAAATGCAAGTTTGTTTTCACTTGATATGTTTCGTTTCGTTATTTTCCTTTTTCTTATATTGTAAATAAATCCAATCATCCATGAGCTTGAAGTTGCTATATATCAACTGATATGACATCACTAACACTTCGCCTCGGGCTATAAACCACTTGAAAATGGAAACTTTTTACTTTTTTTTGCCACCGAATTTATAAGTCGTGCGTTCAGGCTCATAGCCAAGGGTCTCAGTTCTCAGAAAACACCAGTGATTCATAACTGAATGAAGATACTAATTCAGGGACTACCCTTTTAAAACAAAGAACGAGTGGCTCTGCAGTTTCGTAGAAATTAAATGTAAATAAAGCCGGAACAACGTTGTTTTCTCCAAGAGAAACCATTTTTGAGTTGGAAATGGCTTCGCGACTTACAGTTTCATAAAGTGAAAACCGCAAAATATTATTAGTTAAACATATTTTGATCAGGGGAAACTGGAATAACAATTTATTTTAAATTAGTTCTTTGTTGTCTTATTTCTCAGAAAACACCGATGATTCATAACAAATATTAAATCGACCAATTGACGCCCCGAAAATACTAATCCAGGGAATACCCTCTTTTAAAACAATTAAAGAGCAGGTGGGTAACTTATGGTTTTATGCTCTGCACAGTTTCGTGGAAATGTAATAAAGCCGGAACAAGACTGTTTTTTCCAAGAGAAACCAAGTTGGAAATGGAGAACGATGGGCAACTTCTCGTAATAAACGAAGTCAACGAAGGAAATTTTATTGTCGCAGACTGGGTCAGACGAAATCGGGAACAGCGGAAAAGAAGAGGGAACAAGACGGAACTGCTAAATCCATATGTTCGTTGGTATTTCTTTATCGCTGGGCAGTGGTTTGCACCGGTGGAAAGAATTGTCAAGACAAAGAATCTACCAAGAAGGGGTTGTCGAATCGCATACGCTGTTTGGCAAGCGATCGTGGTGCTCATAATGTGGTCGTTCTTCCTGTACTCGATGGGGTTTTTAACATTGCGAACTCTGAAAGAAGTCGATTGGTTGTGCCCGCTTACCGACATCAAGAACATGATTCACGGATTGTGTTGGATAGTAATCCAGCACACAGGACTTATATTTTTTTCGTTGGGCAATCTGGAAAGTATTCTGAAGACGATGAGCGTAACTAAAGATGAGGTATGTATTCCGGGATGTTGAAGCAAGGAAAGTTCGGGGAGGGAGGGGGTTGGTTGGTGGGGGCAGGTAGATTTAAAGCAGTATGTTCCTGTGGTGGTGTTTATTATCACGGCTGTACACGATGGTCCCACCTGTTGAATCTGCGGGTAAAATCCTAATGTTGTCGGAAACTCTGGTTATAATTTGTTCTTTTGATTGAAGTGATGGAAATAACTTAACTTTCGGACTTCAAGCGGTCAGACAGTAGAAGCACGAATAACATCTTAAAGGCGCACAAACTTTTAAAGCACTGCACAAACCCGGAGGGTCGTGAAGGGGTAAAATGGAACTGGGATTAGCCTTATTTTGGACTGGGAAAATGGGATTTACTCACTGGGACTGGGATTTAGCCACTGGGAATGGGATGAACAATTATAAAATAGGAATGGGATTTCTTTTCTTCAGCGGTCTTTGCTCAAATATTTTGAAATAGAAAAATAAAATTTCGTAGCAATAGACCTTGCACTCCTCAGTAGAGACAGAAGAGGCCGTGAAATCAGTATTTTTCGTCGCCTTCGCGCCCGCGGTCTAGCTTCCAGGCTTACACGGTTGCATAGTTAGAGGGTCGTGAAGGGGTAAAATGGGAACTGGGATTTGGGCCAAATTTAGGCTGGGAACTGGGATTTGGTAACCCCCCTCCCCTTCACGACCCTCAACCCGATGTTTGTGAGGCAAAGTACGCATTTTATTTAATTAACGAGGGTGACACTTATCAAGAGAGATTAAGTAGGGTTGACACTGATCGTGATCGAGAGAACTGTAAAACTAATCGTGAAATTTAGCGGAATAAACCGAATTTATTTGTGACTTGTGGAAACTACTCGTTCAAACTACTGTGGTACTGCTATACAAAGTGATTCTAACCGTTGAGCCTGTGATTGAAATCCTTAGGTGTGACCATTCAAATGAAGGCTATTGAGCAATACTTTTTTTGTTTTTCTTTATTGAACACTTTACCAATTTTTTTCATTTTGTTATTATGTTTAGGTGAAAAAGAGTTCTTCATCACATTCGATCTCCATATTTGTTACTGGATCTGTGGCCTGGCTCTTCGTTGTTCCAATCATTTTGCACATCTTGCAAATGTTGATACCAGAATTCATCCCAATGCTCAGATACAGAGATGGAAAGATCACAGTGATCAAGAATAACACTTTCCCACACTTACAAGTGGCTCTAGACGTCATCTTCTATACAGCCAGTCGTGGTTTCTCGCTGCCCATTTTCTATGTGTTTCTTTACCTATTGTTATTCCTGTGCTGCGAGGTGGAAAAATTCAAGGATGAGCTGAAAAACGGTGATTACACAACCGAACAAGCAGCAAGAAAAAAAGCGATAAAATTAAGAGAGCTGATAAAAGAGACAGAGAAGGCTTTCCGCTTTTTTCTGGCACTTTATATAGCCATGCTGTTGTTGGCTTCAGCTCTGGAAATTTTCTCCATTGTGGAGAAAGCTGAAACAGTGATAACCTCGAACCACACCGTACACTGCATACCAGCCAGCGATACAGTAACCAGTCTGCAAACTTTGGATCTTGGTTCGCAAAATCTCATGGCATTTCCGCACAGGTAGGATAAGACACTACAATTGAATCTCTGTCGTTCTCTCCAAGGTCATTTAAGTTATAAAATCAATTCATAAAAATCATGAAAATCATTAACTTCCATAAAATTCTGTCGTTATTGTATTTCCCTGCCCCAGAAGTATTATATTAGCGTGTGAATGGTAGATTATTACCTCCCTGGGATTGTTGTTAATTATAGTAGGTAACAAATTTATAGACCAATTTCGATATATTAAAATTCATACTTGGCTCCGAGGCTTGGGGGAATAAAACAAAAGAAATCACATTGAGGTTGAGCATCGAATTATTGATTTCTTTTGTTTTATTACCCCAAGTCTCGGAGCCAAGTATGAATTTTAATATATCGAAATTGGTCTATTTAACCCAGAGACTGACAGGAAAACGTTCAATCCCGTATGTGATGTTTGTGGTTCCCCCTGTGAATCATACCGTGGGAATGGGTACAGGTCCTGGAGACCTGAACAAAATTGTTGTTAAAGAATACAGGGTGAAGAAGCCAGAGATCGTGGTAACGGCTGTGCTGTACTGTACTGTACTGTACCATGGGAATGGGAACTGGCGAGTTCCCAGGGATTGTTGTTGATAAGTACACCTGCAAACCCTTACCAATAGGATGACTGAAAATCATTTACTCCCCGGCATAAAATCGTCGTTATTGTGTTCCCCCCGCCCTATAAGAATTACACTTCCGTGTGAATGGTAAATTATTACCTCCCAAGGATTATTGTTAATTAGCAGGTAACGTAACAAATTTATCTAACCCACAGATTGGCAGGAAAACGTTCAATCCCGTATTGGGTGATTGTAGTCCCCCCTGTGAATCATACCGTGGAAATGGGTACAGGTCCTGGATCCGTGAACAAAATTGTTGTTGACGAGTACAAGGTGAAAACACAAGAGATCGTGGTAACGGCTGTACTAGACATCACAGAAAATGTGGTATTTTACGCATTGCCACTCTACCAAATGTCTGTTCTCAAGAGTTGTTTGAAAAGCGTGGTAGAGATTGTGGACGATAGCGACTGTGGAGACAGAAATGCCGATGCACCTTTACGGATTGAAATGCCAATATTCAGGGAAAGGCAAGACAAGAAAGATTTCAGAAAGTTCTTCCGCCGCACTTGTACTCCCGGCATAAGAGTGCTTGGTAAAGAAGTGAGTTTCCTCTGGACTTTGGTGTTGACATTTTTCGGACCCTTTGTTGTAGTTGTAGTGAATTTGATGTTTAAGCACATTCATGTGGAATCACCCTGGCATTAAGCAAGCTACGTCATGCAATGTTTTTCAACTTTAGAGCAGTTTTCAATTGAGTGTCGAAAGTAATTACACAATTGCTTTGGTTTTGCATTGCTACGCTTTGTAATTGGCTAAAAAATCTCGCGCAACTTTCTCGACCAATCAGAAGTAAAACCAAAACCAATTGTGACTTGCTCGCACGCGTTTTCCCGCGCTTGGCGCCGGCCGCCGACATGTAATTGCTTCGAGCTCTGATTGGTTCATTGGATTGTTTACGACTGCTGTGATTGGTCAGAGTAATTACTTTGGTTTTGGTTTTACAACACTCAATTGAAAACTGCTCTATTATGCAATACAAGGTTGTTGTGACTTTGAAGGTTAGAATAAAATCTTAAAGTGTGACGGTTCAAATGAAAATTTAAGATATTAACCAGTGTTATTGTGTGCTGTTTATTACGGTGTACAAGGTGGTTCTAAATCTTGACTCGGTGGATGAAATCCTGAAGTGTAACCATTCAAATCAAAGCCACGGAGCACGAGCAGTACTTTCCTGTGGTACTGTTTATTATGCTGTACAAGGTGGTTCTAACTTTTGAGTCTGTGGATGAAATCCTAAAGTGTGACCATTCAAATGAAAGCTACTGAGAAGTACTTTCCTGTGGTGCTGTTTATTATGCTGTACAAGGTGGTTTTAACTTTTGAGTCTGTGGATGAAATCCTCAAGTGTGACCACTCAAATAAAAGCTACTGAGTAGTACTTTCCTGTAGGCAATTGTTTTCCAAGGGTCTCAAACAAAAGTGCACGTACAGTTACTTTGAATTTTTTGGTAGTTTCTTGGTGTTGCGGATGGTGTGATCACCAAATGACGTAAAACAAAATATTCAAAAGACACTGATCAATACCCACACCACAACACAAAAGTTAACCAACAATGGCTTCCGCAACACCAAGAGACACGCAATTTTTTTGGGTGAAAATTTTATAAATATTATGGAATATATTTTCTCTAAACAGACAAAATAACGGCTAGAAATGTCAAAACTTCTCAAGAATGGCAAGTTTGATTTCTTGACCGCCTGTCATGAAATCAAATTTCATGAACTGTAATCCGCTTCAATCCTTGCAATCCAGGGGCCGGATTCACCAACCCCTCTTAAGTTAAGACATATCCTAAGTATTGTTTCTAAACAATAGCCTATTGTTGGAATGGCAATAGACTATTGTTAAGAAACAATGCTTAGGATATGTCTTAACTTAGGATTTCTGTTAGGAGGCATCTGCACTTTATCTCCAAACTACTGCTTTTGCTTTGCTCTGTAGAATCTTTTTATCCAATTAAGTTGTATATTTGGTGGTATTTGGTGATAAAACTTGGAAATAACGCAAGCGAAAGTTTGTCATTCCGGTGGGACAGTGTTCCTTCAAGCTAATAAAGGCTGATAAGCGCTTCAATGGCGATGCGACCGCGATTTCACAAACACTTATCAAAGAAAACATACCGTAAGCTAAATCAAAGGCTCATTAGAGCCAACCCGCGAATTTGAAATGCTAGCGTACCGCAATATTGCGGTAAGCTTATGTTTTCACTCTGTCACGGTTCAATATTTTTTTAAAATTAAACGTAAGGATTTTTGACAAACGCAATGTTCAGTCCGAAGAAGAAAGAAAAAAAAAAGGAAAATAATGAACGGCCCGAGCGAGTTTCGAACCCGGGCCTCTCGGCTATAAGTCCGCGCTTTACACCACTCGACCACCGTGACTACTGCCTTAAGACGTGATATATTTTATTACTTGAAAATAGATAACCATCAAACGCATCTCTCAGTTGAAAATTCCTTTTAGATCGATTTTAACGTTGCATTAAAGACTCCAAATGCGAAACATCTTTAAGCTTATTGTTGTTTATATTCGTTTACACCAATTTAGTTATTGTTATCGCTGGATTCACGCTGTTCTTGTTACAAAACGCATTCGTAACAAAGCATTACGTCACTAAGTTTACAGCTGATGGAAGGAGTGAGCGAGTGAGTGACTCATTTGCATATCTGTCGCCGTTACCGATAACCCGTTCATTACGCATGCGCGTATATTCACGGGTTAAAAAGCAGTCATTGGTGTAAACTTCTCGTTTAACACTTGTTCGGCAGCAGCATAGAAGACCTAAGTTTTCGACAATTTCGAAAAACATTTAACGTCTCGCCTTCAAACTTTAGTTTGGCAGCAGAATGGTTGAAATCATTTGACGTTACCTGCTCTTCTATGATGCCCTTTAGTGGGCAGATGACAACAAATGTCGGCCGTTCAACCGGTACCGAATTAGGCGGGCCCGAATTGTAGCCAAAACAAACAGTTGATAAATGAGGCTTTTCCCAAAGCCGATTGGTAACACACCAAAAACATCACTTCCTCTGAGAAGCGAACGAACGGCCTCCTTTTGATCTGATTTTAGATTATTGAATCCCAAATCTCTGGCAAGCGCGCATCCAAATCCTCAGAGATCCAACGTATTTAGACCTAGCCACAAATATCCGGATATTTTTTTGAGATATTTAGGGATATTTAGAAAATGTGAAGATATATTTTTTTGTATTTTCCCTCCCATTTTCTTAAAGTGCTCCAGTGATCAAATTTTTGATTTTGATTTTTTTTTTTTACATTTTCGTGGACAATTAGACTTTCTTACTCATCTTGCCAAATTTCAATCCATTACGAAAATCAGAAGTCATTTTATTTTAACATTTATTTCCGAGAATTTACGGCCGCCATTAATCAACCTTGTTCCAAGGCTTGGCTGCGAATGGGAGAAAGTGACGTCAAAGACTCAAACATACCTCACGGGTTAAAATTATAATAACAATCAGCATAGAAAATTGCACGAAGAACAAGTCCAAAGTTTTTGTTGCTTTTCGCGTGATTTTCAATACTTATTGTTATTATAATTTCAACCCGTGAGGTATGTTTGAGTCTTTGACGTCACTTTCTCCCATTCGCAGCCAAGCCTTGGAACAAGGTTGATTAATGGCGGCCGTAAATTCTCGGAAATAAATGCTAAAATAAAACGACTTCTGATGTTCGTAATGAATTGAAATTTGGCAAGATGAGTAAGAAAGTCTAATAGTACACGAAAATGTAAAAAATGAAACTCAAAAGTTTGATCACAGAGGCATTTTAAAATGTTACTCAGTTCAATGCCAGCACGTTACCAGCACTAAGGCCCCGTCCACACGTATCCAGATATTTTTTAATCTGCAACTGTTTTGTTGCGGATTAGAAAATATTCGCGTCCACACGTAGCGTATTCGAATCGTATTTGCCCGTCCACACGTATCCGGATTCGCTCTAGCAGCCAGGGCTTCTCTTTAAATGTTGTCAAAAAAGCATACGAAAAGGCCAAGTTCAAATCAAAATTCAACTGTAAACACGCTATTAGACTAGAAATAAGTCCATGTAGAAGTGAAGCGATAACATTTCGGTTTGAATATTCACTCGGTTAAAGACTGGATCTGATACTGTTACGTCAGCGTATTAAAAAATATCAAGATTCGACTGTCCACACGATGCCGTACTCGTAGCGTATTCAAAAATTTCCACTCTGGAGAGCGAATTCAAAACGTTGCGGATTCGTGAGCCGAATTCGCCGGATACGTGTGGACGGAAGGCCAATCCGCAACAAAAACGTTGCGGATTCAAAAATATCCGGATACGTGTGGACGGGGCCTAAGTTACAAAGTTCAAAATCGGTAATGAATTTTTCATCCTACTGAAAAGTCTACAGAAGTTTCATCAGGTTGTATTTTACTAATTTTAGTTTGAGGACTGAGATTGTCTTAAACTCTGGTGATGTAGGGTCATGCAATGGCTATGTATATTGACAGACGGGAGTGTTTCAGATAGGTAAACGATTTTTCGTTTGTCTCACGATGGAGTCACTTTAAGATGGTGATCGCGACGTTTCGACTGCTATTACTGCTAGTCTTCATCAGGCGATGAGGTCGATTGGTTATGTGTCGCTTATGTAGCACGTTGGCTTGTTGCTATTGGTGCATTTCGATACCCATTATTATTCCGAAAAGATGTTGTTCCCTCTCCGGTCCGATTTGATATCGGTCGGCTGTTATGCTTCTTGATTGTAGGCATCCACGCTTCGGGAATTTCAATTCCATTATCTCTGTTGATGTTATTAGGATGAAGTCTTATGTGTGTCTTATGAAGTCTTATGGGAGTGTTTTGTTGCTCAGTCGTAGTCGTCAGACTGTCATCATACCAACTGACCAACACACTAGTGAGAAACTGAGAAAAAATTAAACTGTTGTTTTGAAATCTGTTTTTACTGTTCTTATTTCCACAATATTGATGTAGAAAGCTCTCCTGCATAGTTATTCAACTTCCACAAGTGAAAATTTTGGCCGAATTGATTCAAAAAAAAAAAAAAAAAATTAAAAACGAAATATAAACAGATATTTAGAGGATTTTTCGAGATATTTAGAATTTTTTTTTGTGATATTTAGGAACATTTTTAAGAATTTCCGGCAAGATGTTTAGGAGAGTTTACGTGATATTTATGGCTAGGCCTATACGTATTCCATTTTCCCGCGAAGAGCTCATTTTACTTTAAAACTGACATGATTGACACGGCTTCGCATATCTTCTGTTGAGGTGTGATGACATTTTTTTCATAGGCGTCGTATTCAACCAATGGCAATTTCCCGTTCCCTGTAGAAACAGGAAATTTGAACGAAAGCCGACAGTCGTATTTTTTAGCGTCTCTCCCCAGTCCCACTCTTCGTATTCACACTCGCTCCAGACCTTTCGTTCAAAGACCGCACGCATTCGTTTGACCAACGCAAAAATACGACTGTGACTGTTTCAGTCTAGTCTCATTGAGTCCATGGCCAATATTTGAATTTTAAAGCACGGAATCCACATCTGATCTACTGTTGTTCGAACCTCGCATATGACATATCTTTAGTTTCGTCTGGATCCATTGACTTGGTTTGTCCGGATCATGTCGTCACACCTTGATGTGCCTCCTATTTGCATGTCCTCAGTAGAAGGACAGCCAAGCGGGAAACAGGTCGACGGTGCATGCAACTCCACACAAGAAGTTAGTGCGAAGAACTGAATGAAGAATACCCGATGGGTAAAAGAGATGATATTCAAGAAATGTAGTCAAAATGATTGAAAAACTAATGACTTAAGATGACTGTTTGTGTTTTATCATCTAGCCACACTTTTCAAATCAGTTGTGGCTGATTATATGCTGCATGCATAGAATTTCTAGTTAACAAAAATCAATATTTAAAGCATTTGAATATATCAAACCGTTCAGTTAAAAGACTATAATATTATCAGAAGCTTATCACGTATCCGGAAAAACCCGCTAATCCGACCACCCCGTTAGTACAACCAACTTTTTACAACTCATTAGTGGTCATATTAAAAGAGGATTTCAACGACGTATATGAATGTATGTACCACATGTTCCAACAAATTTGAAAGACGACAAGAGCACTATTAACAACGAATTTTTATATTTTATTTGACATTTACACTTAAGGTTACAGTGTACCTTCGGGGGTGTCTCCAGTATAACAGCTCTAGCGTCTTAAGATTACATTTAATATACCTAAACCCAGATATCAAATTAAAGCTTATAGAGCTGGCTATCTAAATATGGAAACCATTTGGTAATAAAATGAATTGTCGAATTTTTTACGACGTCTAAATTCGAACGTCCGAATCAGGTTTAAAACGCTATAACTCAAAGTGATTATTATATTTTGCTAATTTGATTTGTTCTCGGGTTTCCGGACACGAAGCGCTAAAAAAACGTGTCGGCGATTTTCCATATTCAATTGCAGTGAAAAGTTACAGAATACTTTCGAAAAGGGGAGAAAAAAAATTGGAATGATCGCACGGAAATGCCTCTTGACGAAAAAGTTTTCGGAATTAAAAAATTCGCCGACACGTTTTTGTTGATTATATGTTAGCCCAGCTTCTCTCCAAATTTAAGGAAAATCGAACAAATTCCCTTTGAGTTGTAGCTCTTTAAAGTGTCCCCAACAAGCGAAAAATTAACTTTGAGAAAACGGCGCTTAAAAAAACAAATCGCTTAATAAACAAACTCCGCCCACAAAAGTTACACCGTCATTTCTCCGTCAATTTTCACTACTTTTTGATACTTTTTTTTTTTTTGGATGAAAGTTCATCCTGTAAACTTTATTTTAACTCCAAAAAAAAAAATTTCAATAAATTTTCGATCTGAAGGTACACTGTAACCTTAAGAATTTTAAAACAGTTTTTGGGTACATTAAATAACAATTTTATACTGACTATGACCGTGCAATTGAATAAATAAGTAAAAAATGTGCATCAAAGTCTCATTTGGTGTGACATAAAATACTTCACTTTGTGTGTCATGCACCAAATTAAATTATTATTTATAACAGCTTTTTGCATGTGGTAGAGTTAAATACAATAAGGTACTTAAAATCCACGATGACCTTTTGTTATTCTACAACAACTCTAGTCTTCTTAGCAGCCGTTATTTTTGTGGAAAGGAGCGTTGCGTGACGACGCAAATAACTGTCAGACATCGATCGAGTCAAGTGATGGAAGTTCTAAGTTTTATTTCTGTGAATGAAATCTAAAGTGTGACTATTCAAATGAAAGATGTCGAGCAGTACTTTACTGAGCTGCTGTTTATTAAGCTTGACAAGATAATGAGATTGAAAGTCAGCGTATTAAAGTGCCTACGTTTCCTTGGCTAAAGAAACAACACGATGGCTGAGACCATTGGGCCTTATGGTCAAGATATTACTGAATAACCACGAGAACACGGCGCCCCCACACAAAGGTAACACATTACAATGTTATTCGAGCAGTTTTCAATCGAGTGTGAAAAGTAATTACACAATTGCTTTGGTTTTCATTGCTACGCTTTGTGATTGGCTAAAAAATCTCGCGCCACTTTTTCGACCAATCAGAAGTAAAACCAAAACCAATCGTGACTTGCTCGCACGCGTTTTCCCGCGCTTGGGGCCGCCGACATGTAATTGCTTCGAGCTCTGATTGGTTCATTGGATTGTTTACGACTGCTGTGATCGGTCAGAGTAATTACTTTGGTTTTGGTTCTACCATACTCAATTGAAAACTGCTCTAAATGGCTTGTAAAAACGTTTCACTTCTTGAAGATAGGTGATGCTTCAAATGAAACATTTGCACTGCTAAATGTGTGAAGCTCAAAAATAATCAGCTGAAAGAAAAGAAACAAAACAATTGATCAACATTATTGCTGCAGCTGTGTTCTGGACTTTACCGTTAAAAAGAAAAAGAAAACGTTCGCTGTTAATGACATACAATTTCGTTCATAGCTGCTTTGGATCGGTTCAACATATAAACACAGGAATGACGTTATAACATTTGAAAGGTTTGTTTTGAAAAAAAAAATAGAAAATTGTCACTATGTGTTAATAGGGCTTGTTTTCAGAGGGTTGTCCAATACACAGGAACAGATACAATTCGAAAATGCAGCCAAGAAGTATTCATGTCATGTTTTTCACTTTCTGGCGGTTTAGTTTGCGTTGCCTGCTTCGCCTTGCGTCTTTTATCTTGGTTCACCTTTAACTAATGACGTGCAGTTCACGAATGGTCAACGGATCGACTACCACTTTCAACATTTGTACAAATGGTACCAATCAATAAAACGGCTCACAACCCACAATGAGAGGCATTTACGGATGGTCAACGGATCGACTACTGTTATTACCATTGGTACCAATGTACGGATGGTGAGGCTGTTTTGACAAATCGTTTATGTATATTGCCGGGACATGGGTGAACACATAAGAACCAGTATATGGGGGGGGGGGGGGGGGGGGGGGGATTTTAATAAGAGGATTTGAAAGAATGGATCAGAAATGAAGTAGCGACAACAAAACATGGCCGTTGTATAGAGATGGCCGTTACAAAGAGATGGCTGTTAGCAGAAGTTTGATTACATTCACCTCATTTTTCCCTTTCTGTAACCATGGTGCTGGAACATACAGTGTCTCCTGAGGGCCCCTGTTCCAATATCTTCCCAGGTTATGTCCATTAATAAAGCACACGCCTTTGGTCCAGTGTTTCATGTACAGGAAAGTGTCCTTAGGCTCTTCGTCCACTGTGAAGGTGCCCCGGTACAAAGATGGGCCTTTTTCAGATTTCTCTGATAAAGCTCTCCATTGTCCCTTCCCCTTCAATCTGTTAAACAGTGAAAAAAACACATGATTATTTTTTGGTCATTAGTAGGGGAACAACATCGATCGTTAAACTGCCAGCTCGATCAAATTTTTAAATTTCACTTTTCGAAAGGAAATAATGTATTTAGCAACGTGTCCAAACCGTTTTTCAATGAATCCGATCACCGGAAAACATTGAAGTGACTGGAACTTCAGAAACATGCAAATTTAATGGCGGCGGTGCCAATACGAAAAGTGTGACCGAAAAAACCGTTTTCCCTTGATCGGATTGAAAAACGGGTTGGGCAGGTTACTAAATACATTACTTCCTTCCGAAAAATGCAAAAATAATTAATATGCACTTATTGACTGAGTGGGAGGGCCGGACGGGAAAATATTTGGCTCGAGGTCATGGCATACGGACCGAGCGCAGCGAGGTCCGTGCGCCATGACCGAGAGCCAAATATTTTCCCGTCCGGCCCGACCTAACTCAGTCAATAGGTATTTTATAATATGACTAGAAAGTACAAGAATAGTCGTGCAGTGCGAGGTCGCTTGAACTCGAGCGGGGCCGGACGGCTTTTTCCGGACCGTCTCACGTCAACCCGTCCGGCCCCGCTCACGTCACCTTGCGATTCTATTAGCACAGATTTTGGCGTTTTCTCCGCGTGTAATGATCAGTTTGAGAAGCTATACCAAACACTCGAAAAAGCGTTTCATCAGGAGTCCAAACACCTCGAAGTGGGTTACAAAAAACTCGGCTGCGCCTCGTTTTTCAACTCACTTCTCGGTGTTTGGATATCCCGATGAAAAACTATTTCTCGTGTTTGATATATTACCTAGAAAACTGTTTCCTATAACCAGCATTTTGCAAACATTACCTTGATAAAATATCTTTCTTGAATTCCAGTGAAAATATCTTCCATTTGTGTTTGGTGTGTCTTTGACCATTTATCTCGACTTTGCCGCTGATTCCTTTTTGAAAAAGATGTAATGATCAGCATGTCACAAAGCACATACCGTTAAAACTTTCGTAAGTGACCACTTCGACATTTCGAAAAGTGGTGGTAACTAGAGCTGAATTCCCGTAAGCGACCAATCAGTGAAAAGACAGCAGTTGGCGAGCTACGGGTGCTTGCAAGAAGGGCAAAATCCCATCAATCTCCAGTGCATGCATCGACAAAATGAAACGTTTTCCCCTTTATAAAAACGTCTTTCAACCAATTGCTGTTGAAAGACAAACAAAGTCCCAAGGTCTGCCTAGGGTGGATTCTTAGAAGAGTTTAAAAACGAAAATGTCCAGTTCTTATATCCCAGAGGTGGTTGCCGTCCTTTACAAATGAATGGTCGTTTATGGGAGCATTTAATTACAAAGTTTACTGAGAATAACGGAGTCCCGTGAGTGTGGCCGCTGACGGAGCTGCTCGCTTACGAAAGTGGTCGCACAAGGGCTTTAAATGCATTGTATCGATGGATGAGTTTTTTTTATTGTTTGAGCTAAAATCTGAATGGCATAATCACCGTTCTCAAAACAGATCAAAGGCTCTACGAGCCAACGACTAGGTATATGGTTTATACCCGGATATAACCTGTATAGAAATGAATCGATAAAACCTACAAATAATAATAATAATAATAATAATAATAATTTATTTCTATAGCGCAAAATCACTACTTGTCCTAAGCGCTTTACAATGTATAAAATATTTAAAAAAAATTACAATTACTTTACATATATAAACAATCCTGGACCAGCTAAGTTACATTTCAATTTTAGAAAAGTCAAAGGCTAGGTATTATAATTGAAAAACAAAGACAAAAGACACTACAACTGATTATGTTTGAAAAGCAAATAAAAAGAAAATAAATAAAAGGTATTGCAAGCCTAAAAAGATGAGTTTTTGATGCCCGTTTAAAACTATGAACAGTATCAGAACACCTCAACTCTAGAGGAAGCTCGTTCCTTATCTTCGGACCCGCCACAGAAAAAGCCCGATCACCATACGTTTTGGTGTTAGTCCTACCTACTTGTAGGTAATTCATAGAGGCTGACCTTAAAGGCCGGGAATAGTTCCTATAACTAAGTAGTTCACTGATATAAGATAAGAATACTAAAACAACCTTCGGACCCTCTTCTCTCCTGCGCGTTTTACACCGCCCCCCCATCCTCTGCGTAGAACTCCCCACCCTCCCCTCCCTCCCCACCCTCCCCTCCCTCCCCTCCCTCCCCTCCCTCCAACGCCGTCGCTATGGGTAAGACCATTACCTATGGCATTTGGAACGGGCAAAATACTGCGCAAGCCTTGTGCGCTGGTCAGCGGAGTTACCAAGAAAAGATGACGTCAGGCTACCAGAAACGTTTACAGCTGAAGAAGGTAAGGAGTGTAAATTTGCATATCTGTCCCCGTCTCATATAACACGTTCATTACGCTTCGCGTATTTATGTGTTAAAAATGAAGTCATAGATGCGCTGTAACACAAGAAACTGTACACATACAGCAACAATGTCTAGTTCACCTTTACGTAATTCGTTCATTTTCCAGCCAATGTTTGTTCGACCCATGTTTTCAACCAAGATCTCCAGTTTGCACGGCATTTTTACCACTGATGCTAGCTTCTCGTCCACTTTTATTTCAACAGAACTTTTGTATTGCAAACTAGCATCGTAAGTATGAATAGGAAGAGAGTCCAGTAGCACCTAACATGGAATATTGTTTAGAGAGGATGAGCCAACATCGATATAAAGTATGCGATATCGTCGAAACATTTCGATCAGTAAATAAGTCAATCAGGCAGTCAGTCAGTAAATCAAACACTCAGTCAGTTAATAAGTCAGTCAGTCAGTCAGTCAGTCAGTCAGTCAGTAAGTCAAACAGTCAGTCATTTAGTTAGCCTGCGTGGCAGGCGTAAATGGAAAGGGGGGAGGGGGCGCGAAAAAGGAGAGGGGGAGAAGGGAAGGAACGCCTGCTATAAGAACCGGGCTATTCGCATTTCGCCCACCGATTTCCTTGTATTCGAATTACGTCAACTGTCAATACGTTCACCAATCAGAAACTAGCACGCGCTTTTACGCATGGATGACTTCACGCGGGAATTTGCTATGTTTACTGCCCAGCGCGAATTAGGCAATCAGAATTTGCGGCCGCCAGCGTCCGCAGAAATGAACAAGCGTCCTTTCCTTCTCTCCCCAGTTCCCTTCTCACCGACGCCTGCTACGCAGGCTATCATTTAGTCAGTAACTTAAAGACATTCAGTCAATCAGTCAGTTGGTCAGTCGTTCAGTGAGTCAGTTAGTCAGTCAGTCAGTCAGTCAGTCAGTCAGTCAGTCAGTCAGTCAGTCAGTCATTAATTAAGGGATGCCAGATTATCAATTAATCCCTACCTGTGCTCTGTCCAAAACTTTCTCGATAACAATTTCCTTTGGGAACTGTGGTAACTCTGTCTGGTAGAGAATAAATCCATAACCCTGTCCGCCATCATTGTTGATAGGAAGCTGTTCCATGTGCATCACCTCATCACTTTCAACAGGAGTCTGAGAACGAAATCGAGTCTTCACAAGCCTAATAGCTTACAACTGCTGGAGCTTAACCTGGTTTCTGTAGCATGACGTGACTGAGAGTATTGCTACTTCCCCCTGGATGGGATGCTAGTCCATCACAGGGTGACCTGGTTTATATACTATGAAGTGACTAGGAGTATTACTACTCCCCTCTGGATGGGATGCTAGTCCATCACAGGGTGACTTGGTTTATATACTATGAAGTGACTGAGAGTATTACTACTCCCCCTGGATGGGATGCTAGTCCATCACAGGGTGACCTGGTTTATATACTATGAAGTGACTAAGAGTATTACTACTCCCCCTGGATGGGATGCTAGTCCATCACAGGGTGACCTGGTTTATATACTATGAAGTGACTGAGAGTATTACTACTCAAAATGGCGGCGCGCGGGAAATTTAAAAGCGAAAATAGGCGATATTCATATCCATTTCTTTGGACACTAAAATTAATTTTGCACCTGTTTTTTTCAAAAAAATTAATTTAGACTTTATTTCCAACAATTTAACGTAAATTTCTTATAACAATGGAGGTTCCTTTTAAGAGGTATCCGTATTAAGCGGGTTCACATGGATGACATAATTTAATTGTTTTGTTTTTAAGGGAAAATACACGAACCTTATTCGATGGTTTAACAGATAATACGCGCGGATATTTTACGAGTTGCGTAGTACTTTGGGTCAAGAAACAGCTTCCAAGGAGGCAAGAAGAGTTTCATCTGGCAAATTTAAGGACCAATAATATTTATTGTGATTCACTTACATGATATCGAAGCAGTTCAGTTAGTGGCATGTGTTCTTTTATTTTAACTTCTCCTGTAGAGGATAAGAAATAAGACACCTGTTAATTATCGTTAGCAGTTATATTTTGTTATATTACCTGATCATTTGGCTCAAATTTTTAATACTACAAACTCTATGTATTCTTACAATCTAAGAAACTCAACATATAATTTATTTGTACCAAGACCGTATACTGAGGATGGAAAAATAGTTTCCACTATAGAGGGGCAGTTCTCTGGAATAGTCTATCAAATACTATTAAAGGGCAGACAAGCCTGAAATCGTTTATATCATATTTGTAATTTAGTATAATTTTAATGACCATATTTATTTTTTATCGCATGATTTTTGCACGGCTCTCTGGAAGAGCATTTTTATGAATGGAATTCCGTGACTAAATAAAGATGATTGATATTCATCATCATGGAAGTAGAATTTTAATAAGCCCCCCCCCCCCCACACGCACGCACGCACGCACCCACCCACCCACCCATCCATCTGCTGCAAACTTTCGTTGCTTAGGGAAATTAATATCGATCTGTGGACTTCAAAGGAATTTTTTTAAGGCTGAGGAAAATGCTACAGCATGGTAAATGTTGGTTTTAAATGCGTGAAGTTTCGCTGCAATGTGTAAAATTAAAGTTCATCAATTCTTTGTCCGCCGAACGTGAAACAACAAAAAGCTTTGACCGAGTTTTGCAAACGATAACCTCGGGCTTTTAAGGCTTCTCTCGCATGACGTGTTTGAAGCGTTTATGTTTTCTCCGACTACAGTTTGCGTTCGACAGCGAGGTCATTTGGAAGCTGATGCACCACTACGGATTTCCACCGAAGCTCGTCAACATCATCCGGCAGCTCTATGAAAATGCCACTTGCCAGGTAATCCACGACGGGAAACTGACAGAGCCATTCACTGTACAGACCGGCGTCCGGCAGGGCTGCATTCTCTCACCAACAATCTTCCTGATGGTGATTGACTGGGTCATGCGGCAGTCGACAACAGGGAGGAGGACAGGGATCCAGTGGACCTTCACCACACAGTTAGAGGACCTGGACTTCGCTGATGATATCGCCCTCCTCTCCCATAAACGTCAAGACGCCCAGGAAAAGCTGGACAGTGTTGCGGATGAAGCCGAGAAAACTGGGCTCAAGGTCAACACAGGCAAGACTGAAGTCATGAGAATTAACCACAGACAGCAAACCCCTATCAAACTACACCAGGAAGTCATCAAAGAGGTTGACAAATTTGTTTACCTTGGCAGTGTAGTGAGCAAGGACGGGGGAACGGACGAAGACATCAAGAGCCGCATCAGTAAAGCCAGGCATGCCTTTCGCACTCTGCGCCCAATCTGGAGATCCTCAGCACTGTCCCGACACAATAAGATCAGATCTTCAACTCCAACGTGAAGTCAGTTCTACTTTATGGTTCGGAGACATGGCGCACTACAAAGGCGAACTCTCACAAGCTGCAAACCTTCATCAACAGATGCCTACGTAACATCCTCAACATCAGATGGCCAGAGGTGATATCCAACGAGGACCTCTGGGAGAGCACAAGGCAGACCCCCATCGAGCAAGAGATCAAGAAAAGGAAATGGACTTGGATCGGACACACTTTGCGAAAGCCAACAGCGAATGTCACCAGGCAGTCCCTTGATTGGAACCCCCAGGGAAAGCGCAAAGTGGGCCGGCCAAGACAGACCTGGCGGAGGAGTACGCACGCTGAAATCAAGGCCGCCGGAACGACATGGGCCGAACTGAAGAGGACTTCTCGGAACCGAGTCCGCTGGAAGAGTGTGGTTGCAGCCCTATGTTCCCCAGGGAATTAAGAGGATTAAGTCAGTCAAGTAAGTCACAGTTTGGGATGTAAAAGTTCAAAATAAACCAATTTTGAAGCGATGACTAAAAGACATGCCATAGCGTGATAGGAGTCCCGCTGTTTGTAATAAGCCGGAGTAATCGGTGGATGACGTAATGTGCGGAGATTCTATACTTAGAAATTCTTAGCTTTGCGTTAGCTTTTGCGTGAAATGTATCAGTTCTGTTCATGCAGCGAGGACTGATAAAACAGTCAGATAACACAGATAAGAAGCAATGCTGCGACTGGAGTCAAATAAACCGACCTTTGATCGAGGAGAAATTCCCGTCCATTTCATTTTGTGGGTTGTTAGTAAAATGTGTAACGGCGTAACGAAATTTTTTACAGTCATCATTCTTCATGTTTTGCAAACCTCGTGGAAAGAGACAGCAGTCGTGAGAAAGTGTGCCCGCGATACTTTGCCAAAAGGCACGCGCCAAAAGGCGTGAAAAAGAAACAAATCGTGCCAAAATTGAATCTTCTGTTTATTCCATAAATGAAATCAAAAAATGAAAAGAGTAAAACATTTTAAAAAATAAAACGACAAAAAAAAAAAAAAAAAAAAAAAAACTCGCGTTACGCTGATTCTCGTAACGCCATTACGCGTTTTACCAACAACCAACTGGTCCCAAGAGAGCTGGTCCCGAGGGAGCTGGTCCCGAGGGTACTGGTCCCAAGGGAGCTGGTCCCAAGGGTGCTGGTCCCAAGGATGCTGGTCCCAAGGGAGCTGGTTCCAAGGAAGCTGGTCCCAAGGGAACTGGTCCCAAGGGAGCTGGTCCCAAGAGAGCTGGTCCCAAGGGTGCTTGTCCCAAGGGAGCTAGTCCCGAGGGAGCTGGTCCCGAGGGAGCTGGTCCCGAGGGTGTCCGCCTTAGAGAAAGAGTGCACGTTGGCAGTTCACAACCGTTGGTTTTCATTAACACAAATACATACACTAGCTAGGATAAAAGGAGGATTTACCGGATAAAAATCTAAAATGTCTTTTCAGTTCTTGTTTGTTTCTCTCTACGGTACATGTTACTCAAGTAGAGAGGTCTAATTTTAGTTTCGTAATAGGTGTTAAAGGGGCTATGTCGCGAAGTGTCACGTAACGCTACAAAATTGAAAAACGTCTGGCGGGCCGTTTTTCAAGTTTACGCCATCGCCGTGGAAATCAGGCACAATCCATTCAATGCTGGGGAGCTGAGTGATACAAAATGCCTCAAATTGTTCACACATGTAAATACTCTATTTGTCTTGATTTAGTTTTGGAAAATTGAAAGCACACTACTTTCGTAGAAGAGAGAAAAATATGACAACTTTTGGGTTGACTCCACGGCAATCAGCAACGGAGAAGAACCTTCGTCCATGCTCAACTGATCATTACAAGCTGAATGCAACATTGAGATACTGACAAGTACTGAGGCGTATGATTTCAGAACCGGGGAAATAACCGAAATTAAATCAAGATAAATATACTTTTTATATGTGGGAAAAATCTGAGACCTTTCGGAGTACACAGCACGACAGAATTGAAGGATTTTGCTCGATTCCACGGCGATAGCGTGAACAGTGGCCCGATCGACGTTTTTGCCTGCGTGACATATCTCGCGACATGGCCCCTTTAACAGTATGCCTATCGGCAGGTTAAATCTTATGTTTTCCATGCTTTCCATGTAAATAGCAAAACAATGCACGGTTGCGTGACAAAACCTTTCTATTCCAAACACACCTCAGTCAGCCAGTGTTCAAAAATGAAACAAAGAGTCGTCAAACAAAGGAACCTTTAATTGTGTATATGAAAATAAATTCATACGAACTGCGCTAGAAAGAACAAAAAAGACAACGTCATCATCGCAGTTAAACAGCAACTAAAAAACAAAATTCAAACCCATGACCTTTGTTCCAACCCTCCAATCAAGGAACGCCAGAATGAACAACAACTGACATCTGTCAGAGATCCCCTCAAGTTGTGAGAAAGGTCACACACACGGACTACCAAGGTTTCGCATATTTTTCTATAAGCATGGCGTCTGTGTTTGCCACGATTTATAATTCTCTCAGCCTTGGAAATGTTCTTCTGCTGTTACTTCTGTTGTTCCTTCTGCATTATCTAATGGTGCTCTACGAGTTCAGGAACATGCCTCCGGGCCCGCGCTTAACGACTCTTCCTGTGTTAGGAAACATTTTCTCCATTAACTTCAGGGCAGATAAATTAAGCGATCGTTTTCGAAGGTTAGTACAATAGATAATCATTGAATCCATATTATATTGCACTGTAGCCGTATATCATCCCACGGTTTAATTTCAGTATTGCAGCTGCATACCTTTCTACTGCGCGTTTATCGAAACGTATGTCTATTTTCGTCGCGTGTCTACTGCTGTTTGTTTACTTCTAGAGCCATTTTGAGCCATTTGGCGAGTCTCAATACCAGACTCTTTGTATTTCAGCGACTTTCCATTCCACCTAGGAACAAAAGTGGATCACTTATCAGTGGAATGAAGCAAATGGTTTAAAAATCCCAGACCGTAACGCAGTCCTCCAAAAATCCTAGCCACAATTAAACAAACGCCGCTAAATCAAGCTTTACCCTTTGGCGGGATTTGCTAGGTTCGATCCAACGTACAATTCAAATTTCGAGACTCCTAGACGGCGCTATTTTTGGCGAACCTGAGATTCCGTAGCCTGCGAATACAGCCGCCTCTCATCGCTCCCGGTCGCGAACGCCCCTAGCCCCTAGCGGCAGGGAGCGATGAAAGGCGGCTGTATTCGCAGGCTAGAGATTCCGGGAGGCTGTTTATAATCACCGAGATTTCGAAACTCGACTAAAATTTGTCGAGGTTCATCATTTTCGATATATACACCATTCTACACCCCTAGAAATTGATATTCTACTTGCTCTGGCTGGTGAGGCGAATGTGATTCAATGGAGAGCGAGGGTAACGAAGAAGATAAACGACCCGAACGACACACATTGCAAATAAAGTCGAGATACACAAGAAGCAATTGCGATTAGCAGTGTGTGCAACCTTCCTCTGCTTACACAGTTGTATAGAACACCGATAGCGCGATAGTAAATATATTGCGATAGTAAATATTAATTCGTACTAAAACAGTAACTGAAGTCGCTACTGCGTCCTTTGATTTATTTGGGAAGATTGTCGTGACTGGATGCCAGTTATCATTGCGTGATATTTAGTACCGGGAACTGGGTGACATGCATTTGTGATGCATCTATGTCATCTATGATCGCGTGTTTCGATCACGTGATCAAAGTACCTTGAACATAAACAGGATTAAAATTTAGAGGTTATTCAGCGAAAAATTGTGTAGCACGGCTGAGTATTTGTACGGGCCAGTTTCTATTTTTTCGAGCCTTTGGGCAAAAAAAAAAAACATATTCCAAATGCATATACAGTATAACCCTTTCACTCCCAGAGTCAATTATGAAGACATGTAGTGTAGTTCTAACTTTTAAGTCTGACTCTGTGGACGAAATCGTACAGTGTGATCATTCATATGTAACCTTTTCAGGAGTATTTTTGCATGGTACCATTGTTTTTTAATATTTTACAAAACTAACTTTGGAATTTTTCTCCATTTTGACGTTTGGCACTCTTAATATACTTGCACTATTGGGGCATCCGTTGGCACTATTGTTGCCATGATGATAGAAACATATTTCTCTCTAGCCGACTCTGTTAACGTACTGCTCTTGTTTCACTTGACATTGCAGTCTGAGAGAAAACTACGGCGATGTTTTTTCCCTAAAAATTGGAAGTTTCAAGTTCGTTATGGCTTGCACTCCTGAGGCTGTCAAAGAGATACTCGTGAAGAAATCTGCTGATTACGCTGGAAGACCACAAACGTATTCTGCGAATACACGAAGCTTGGGTAGGTTAGTCAAGCATTTTATATAATAGAGCAGTTTTCAATTGAGTGTCAAAAGTAATTACACAATTGCTTTGGTTTTTCATTGCTACGCTTTGTGATTGGCTAAAAAATCTCGCGCCACTTTCTCGAGCACTCAGAAGTAAAACCAAAACCAATCGTGACTTGCTCGCACGCGTTTTCCCGCGCTTGGCGCCGCCGACATGTAATTGCTTCGAGCTCTGATTGGTTCATTGGATTGTTTACGACTGCTGTGATCGGTCAGAGTAATTACTTTGGTTTTGGTTTTACAACACTCAATTGAAAACTGCTCTAGTAAGAAAACGAGGAAGATTGTCTCATCAGGAAAAACGAGGTGCAGCCGAGTTCTTTTTAACCGACTTCCAGGTGTTTGGATACCTGGCGTGCGTTTCTTGAAAGTCCCGAAAACGTTTCGGACCCGAAAAGCTGTGTTACGTGTAGAATGTTTACCAATAAATATTCGGTTATTGTTGATTTTGAAAGCTAAGCAATAAAATCTTGCGTTTACTACATAACTTTAGCTGATTTGTGGACTAAAAACTTCAACGCCTTTCGTTAGAAACAACATTTAAAAAATCGGGCCCGAAAAGCTGTGTTACGTGCAGAATGTTTACCAATAAATATTCGGTTTTTGTTGATTTTGAAAGCTAAGGAATAAAATCTTACGTTTACTACATAACTTTAGCTGATTTGTGGACTAAAAACTTCAACGCTTTTCGTTAGAAACTACAGTTAAAAATTTGCTTTCGGGCCCGAAAAGTCTTCGGGAGCTTCGAGAAACGCACGCCTGGTGAAACACTCTTACGAGCCTTTTATATAGCTTATTTAATAAAATCGCCAATACATCATAATAACTAATTAATAACTTTATTTATGTGTCTAAGTCATCTAGCAGAGGGAAAAACCCTCCACTAATAGGGGACACCTAACTGCACAAAAATTACAATAAGGTAAAAAGTCAATATATATCTAAAAATATAAACAGTAACTATAACAAATTAAATCCCGAAAATAAAAATTATGTGTTGCATAGATGGCAGCTACTGCACTCATCTAATAAATAGCTAAGGTCACGCTTGCGTAGACACGCCTTAAACTCAAAAAAGTGTGATGGCTGATCTGTGTTTACTGGACAGCTTGCTTCACAATTTTGGACCTAAACATCTAAGGGAATGTTTGCCATATGTTATGGTATTAAACCTAGGTAAGGAGAAATTAGATTGCCTTTGGCTATGCATTTTTATTAGCGATGTATGGAAGTAACCAAGTTTTAAAATACGATCTCCTCGTTTTAAATATAGGTGGTAAGGACATAATTTTTGGTAACTACGGACCTGCCTGGCGGTTCTATCGCAAACTGTTCACCACAGCCTTGCGACAGTTCCTCTCAGAAATTCCTATGATAGAAAGCCGAGTCTCAACGCAAGCTGAGAAACTGGTGCAGCTCATGGAGGAACAAAATGGAAAGCCTTTTGATCCTGCAGATTGCTTGATGCGAAGCGTTGCCGATGTTATTTGTGGAATAACTTTTAAGGAAGGCTCAGACACAACGAACCCAGATATGAACCGTCTTTTGAAACTGAATGCGGAGCGCATAGCAAGTACCGATGACTTACAGCTGTCGACCTTCCTAGACTTTTTTCCTTGGACGCAATACCTTCCTATTAAAGCCAACGATCGCCTTAACCGAAATATGTTTAAAATATTCGACATCATTCGTAAATTAATGACAGAAAGAAAAGAGACATTTGACCCAGAAGAACCAGTGGGAGATTTCATGTCAGCTTTGCTTCGCGCCAGACATGAACTCGAGGCAGAATGTGAGAGTGATGAAGAAAGAGCTGCTCTCCTTTCTGAAGACCATTTCGTCACCTGTATCAATGATATGTTTCTCGCTGGCTACGAAACCACTAGCACCGCACTGAGGTGGGTCATTGTTTTCTTGGTTCAATACCCAAAGTATCAAGAAGATATACAGTGCCAGTTGGACGAAATAGTTGGTGATCGACGACCATCCTTGGACGACCGTCCCAATCTGCCTCTCGTCCACGCTACGATCTTAGAATCACTGAGGGCCGGGAACATGGTGCCTATGGCAGCACCTCATCTCGCTCTCACCGATACAACTCTCTGTGGCTACCGTGTTCCTAAAGATACAATTGTGTTTGCTAACACAGAGTCCGTTCACCTGGATCCCAAATGCTGGAAAGACCCCACCGTGTTTAACCCGTACCGTCATATCGACACAGACGGCAAGCTGGTCACCAACCAAGGCAATTTCTACCCCTTTGGAGCTGGTCGTCGGGTTTGCGCTGGTGAATCTCTGGCTAAAGTTGAGCTGTTCTTGATTGTCTCGTGGCTCGTTCACAACTTCACTTTTACTGCTGGGGATGGAATTCCTCCTAAAGTGAAGTCAAATTTTATCCAGTTTCCCACTCGGTACAAAATCCGTGCTATTAAACGAAAGTGAAGTGCCGCAATGAATGCCACTGAGTGATTTTTGGTGCTGACTTATTACACAATGAAAATTTTGAAATAATAAACCGGTTTAAAGTCATTATACACTTTATGATTAAATATTATCGTTTTAGTCGACCTTGATCTTTGTCAACGTGGGTTGAGAAGTTCCTATAAGCATTTTGATTGTAGTATATTGTAGTTTTACGTTGAGTATAATCGAGAATACAATCTTCTTATGTGGGCACCACTTTACGCCGACGGTTATAGCATATGGTTTTAGTAGTTTCTAAATGTCTTAGGAACGGACCATTAGAGGGGGTTAATTGCGGGGGTGGACCAAATAAAAAAAATCGTGCAAGGGAAATTTTAAAAACAAAAATCATGTACAGCAACCAACACAAAAAAATTTGTGCATCAACCATCGACCCATACCATCCCATCCCATCCCATACCCCCCCCCCCCCAAAAAAAAAAAAAAAAAAAAAATCCGGCACAGCAAATGGAGGGAAATTAATTGATACGAGTTGAAAAATCCTCCCCCAATAACTTTTCTAATGGTCCGTCCCTCAGATCACTAGCTCCTGATTGTTTTCTGAACTCTTTTAAACATGCATCTATGCAGTAGGCATGATTTCAACACTGGGGCAAAGGATCAGTTAGTATTACTCAGGGTTAATGTGAATTTTGGCAAAAATATGTTACGGTTTAGCGGGCCAAAGGAATATAATTCATTGTCAAAAGAAATGAGAACCTTAGAAGCTTTGCGGGCCTTTTCTTGTGAATACGCGAAGTGTTGAATGAGATATAGTATCATATTTTCTCGATTAAATGCCGGGTTCAAATTAACGACAAGGTACAGTTTCAAATAAACGCCCGCGGCGTTTATTCGAAGTACCGGCGTTTATTTGAGATCCGACGTTCCGTATGCTATTTTTTATTAAAGATATATTTTATAAATGGTTACATTACAGCCGCGTTCAACTGCCATTTAAGATTTTGATATACAGTCGAACCTCTCCTTACGGACACCTCTCTATTACGGACAGTTTCCTATGTCCCGACAAAATTCTCACATATTTTCTTTAAAAAGACCTCTATAATACGGACCCTCTCTAATACGGACAACGGACACTAAATCTCGGCCCCAGAGAGCAAATTCATATAAACTTAACCTCTTTATTACGGACACTCCGGTGATCAGGTGATGATAGTTTGAGTAAGTAATACAATTTCCTGTTTGTGGTTACAAACATATATCGAAAGACGTTTTCAGAATTGTACTTTATATTACTTTTTCACAAGCAGCATTGCGTTGTAGTTCGTTTCGTTTTAAAACAGTGATTCGTATACCTTATGAAGCTGAGAATTTTACAATGTAGTACACTACTGATAGACAGTGTCTCAATGCTGCATGTTAATCAATTTAGATGCAGTTAAAAGACGAGTGTGGGCCTGTTTTTAGTTACTGAACAAAAACTGTCAGTGGAGTCTTAAAAGTGACGTCATCGTGGTGACCTCTATATAATACGGACACCTCTCTAATACGGACACTTTGCTCTGGCCCTTCGGTGTCCGTATTAGAGAGGTTCAACTGCAAATGAAAAAAAAAATCGAAATGATAAAAAACGACACAACTGTGCAGTCTCTATTTTCGCTGGATTTCTTGTCAAGCGGACATTCTTTATCGAGATACACTGTATAAAGTTCCTCATCTTTATCGTGCCGGGGTCGCTCCATCGTTTCTTTATCCGAGTTGATGGTTTATATGAAAAGACAGACAGAAGTCTAAAGTTCAAGGAACATCAGTTGACGCACGCGAGAATCCACGCTTTCATGATCATGAGAAGGCTCTTAGGGTTGGTTCCCACTGGCGACATAATCGGAAGCGGAGTCGGAGTCGGAAGCGTAAGGATCCTTACGTTCTAGTGTAAATTAAAAAACGGAGACGCAATAGGAATCGGAAGCTTGACGGAATCGGAATCGGAAGGATCAGAAGGTTTCCTTTTTCTTCCGACTCCGCTTCTGCTTCTGTCGCTTACTATCCGCTTCCGTCGTTTTGATTTCCACTAGATCGTAAGGTTCTTACGATTCCGCTTACGTCGCTTACGTCGCTTACGTCGCCAGTGGGAACCAAGCTTTAGAGACCTTTGATTCATTATCTGCACTGTTTCAGCATTTAAAAGTCATACATATATTTACTATCTCTTACCGTAGGCCTTTTTTGGAGAGTTTTCTGGAACAACTGGGAGGTGCTTCGGAACTGGCAAAAATTAAACTATTATTAAATTATATTTTCTAACTTTTAATGCTATTTACCTTACGCTAGCTTAATCTAGTTTATAGCCAGTTTCGAAAAATAAGATAATAATCTTTTATGTGCAGGCTTAGCCTAACCGGGGTGTAATTATTCAAGTCTCCTTTGTTAGAATGGCACAATGGAATTAAGAGTACATGTTGTAACGCTAGGACGTAGCATTGTTTGTTCGTATACAAATGTGTGCCGTATGCAAATTGCCAAGAAGTTGAAGCATAGCACGTACAGTTCGAGAAGTGCGAGAAGTGCGAGAAGCACGAGAAGCACTCGCCTTTGGCTCGTGCTTCTCTGCACTTCTCTCGTGCTTATACAGCTATTTCAATTAACGTTGTCGGGTGAAAGCTCAAAGCTCAAAGCTCAAAGCTCAAAGCCTACAAGTCAAGACCGAACGAGTGAATCGAGCGCCTGTTCCAGGCATGCAGATAGTTGGGAGCGGCGAAATGAAAAGAAACGGCGCGAATGAGCGATGCGACGAGCGGGAAAAACGTTTCTTTTGCGCCGCTCCCAACTATCTTGGCTTGTAGCTTTGAGCTTTCATCCGACAACGTTAATTGAAATAGCTGTATAACTCAATAATGCACTCAACGCTTTTTTTTATTTCTTTAATAAAGCATGCGTGCAACGTAAGGCGCATGGATAATGAACTGGATCTGACCAATCATGGGAGTGAGAACTCACCTGAATGTTTTGGAGCATGCTGTTTTATGACGTTTCTTAAGGCATAATACTTTGGTGTGGTATCTCCAGCTTCTGACAAAGGCCCATCATAATCTAAAATGATAGTGTACATGCAAATTTCAACATTAGAGTGAATTCGTATAACCCGTGTTTTATATGCTAATGACCGCGTTATATTCTAATGAGCTGTGTACATTAAAAGAATTGACGTGTGGTCGAAAACCCCAAACAAATGACTTTAATTCTCGTACATTCAGTACAGTATAGTACAGTTTACAGTATTTGCATTTACGGTATGCGTTTACAGTACCTCTTCTTTAATTTACTTTTACTGCTTTTACTTTTTAAATTGCATTTTACTAGCGATCCCGCTGGCAACACTTTTGGCCGATGGACGATTACGTTTATTTCGCAGACTTTGATAAAAAAAAACTGAGGAAAACAAAAACATATGTTACGGTTTAGTTCAATCTTATGGTTCAGTTTTCGTTTTCCTTTGCTCGAGTTTGAATATAAAACAACAGACTAAAACCACGAATTAAATTAAGGCTGGAATTTTGAGCCCCGACATGTTTATAGTCCTTTGTTTCGTTTTTTTACAGGCTGTTACTGAAATGCTTGAATTGTTATCTCTTGGTTTGAATTTGCATACGCTTAGCAATGCTTCTGCGATATTTTAATTAATTTTATAACAAATAAAAAGTCAGCCGCCTCAATTCCCTTTGTTTTATTGTACACAGCTCATTAGAATATAACGCGGCTCATTAGCATATAAAACACGAGTTATACGAATTCATTCTATTAAAAAGCTAAAATACAAACTAAAAACGGTCTCTTGCTGTATGAGACATTCAATTTATATTTTATTCATGATATTTATTTATTTATTCAATATTGGCCAGATAAAGACCATCACCAGTGGGCGAGTAAAGTTTTTTTCATTTCTCTGTCACTTAATATAGTTTAATTTCTTTTCCGGTTAACTTATTCTAAAATCCTGATACTTCACCGGCCTCCATACCGGGGGAACCTTGCAGAAAAGGGGAGTCTGGCCTTCATAAGGGGGTTAGGAACCCCGGGAACAGGGTGGGTCCGTCTGAATACTAGCCTTCATACAAGGGGGACACCAGGGGCGGGTTCTGAACTTCCCACTCCCCATACCCGTGTCTCCTGGTACTGTTCCTTACAAGATGGCAAATTCAATCCATTTGTTTGCATTTCACAAAAAAGTTTTGTGTTCTAATGTTTTTATTTTTATGGTCAACTTAATTTGCCCTACTTTTCATAATAATTATTATTAGTTTTGGCCATACTGTTTCCTCACACATGATATATATTATTGGAGCCTTTATTTTATCCTCAAGTCTTGCCACACAAGCTCACCTAAGCAAACTATAATATTAACAAAAGATAATTCACATACAGTGCCCAGCATACATGTATATATAATTTATTACACTGTACCATAAGAGGTGGTGGTAGGATAGAGAGAGTTTGCTCCATTCATAAAACCAAAGTTTGTTCCTCCTGAATGTTAAAGAAAATAATAATGATTGTCTGTAAGAAAATTGAACCAAAATGCAGATATCTTGGAGAATTTGAATAACAAAAATTGTTATACTTCCCGAACTCAAACACCTGTTTTGATTGGACAAGAACGTGTCACGTGCCATGGGTCAAAACAGTCTAACTCCCTAGGGCGAACAAAATCACCAACTCCCTAGGGAAACAACAACTTGAACTTTCGACTCACATGGGATCAGGTTGTGCGCGTTGAATAAACCGCAGCAAATTTGTGTACCAGCCGCATCAAGCACACATTTTTTCTATATAATTTTTTCAATTTTTCTGTTGGGAAGTATGACAAAAAATTTACCTTATGATAGGAAATTAACAATGCACGTTGACAACGCGAAGAAAATTTACGTTACACTAAATTAACGCGAAGCTTTCAAAAGTTAGGTTTACATGCATTAAATTAACGCGAATTTTTCGATAAGCATATTGCTTAATGTACTGCGATTTTCATAATTTTGCAAACTCACACTTTACATTTCTGAACGCCAAACTGCGTTTTGGCTTCCGTCAATAAAACCTTCCAAGACAAGTGCCGGATGTTTCTGAGTTTTTTTAAAGCCGAAAAATTGGTTTTGAAGCCTAACTTGACCCTATCAATTCAAAAGATCTTTCAAAGCCTCCGTAAAATGTGACTCTGAAGAGCCAATAGAGGAGTCATGAACTAACAAGAGGCTCCTAGCAGCCTTTACTCATGCGCATGCGTAAGTTAGTTTTATGATATATTTTAAACATGATAAACATAAATAAACATAGACAGACATGATAAGGAGATGTCCGACATGGCGAAGAGTACTCTTTTCGTTCAGTCATCGTTCCTGCAAACCACGTTGTTTACTATTGATTGTTTTGGAAATGAAGGCTGTACCACAATGAAGGGAATGATTATTCTAAGTCTTATATATACCAAACATGAACATTGCTAATGTAAGTAGGGTTGTAGGAGACGCTGTCGTGACACTTGAGTAACGTTTTTAACCGGAAGTGAGAGTAGCCGGAAGTCACTAAACAGGAAGTGTAGTGGCAAAGCAATAAACCGGAAGTGTACAATTTAAAATATGCGTGCATAAATTTGCATGCAAAATCGTGACACAAAAAATAAAAATAATAAAAATAACAAGAAAAACGGAGCCGAAACCTTACCTCATGCCGCTACGCGCATGAGTAATAAGGTTTTGTAATGAAATAAAGGTGCTTTAGAGCGGTTTTCAATTGAGTGTCGTAAAACCAAAACCAAAGTAATTACTCTGGCCAATCACAACACACACAGACAATCCAATGGACCAATCAGAACTCAAAGTAAATACATGTAGCCGGCACCAAGCGCGGGAAAACGCGTGCGAGCAAGTCACGATTGGTTTTGGTTTTACTTCTGATTGGTTGATAAAGTGGCGCGAGATTTTTTAGCCAATCACAAAGCGTAGCGATGCAAAACCAAAGC
The DNA here is from genome assembly GCA_022457155.1 of Cladopsammia gracilis. NCBI lineage: Eukaryota > Metazoa > Cnidaria > Anthozoa > Scleractinia > Dendrophylliidae > Cladopsammia > Cladopsammia gracilis. Next base: position 1,151,451 of record JAJGOT010000095.1, on the reverse strand, counting down.
AATCACGAACTTACTTTCGACACTCAATTGAAAACCGCTCTAAAATAACAATAGCTGCGGTTACACGTTGCCACTTTTACCGAGGTAAATTCGTAAGAACAATAGCCGCTACACGCTTAAGCGTGCAAGGGCTATTGTTAATTCAAATTAAGCGTGCACTGGCTATTGTTGTTTCGAGTTTACCTTGGTAAAAGTTGAAACGTGTAACCGCAGCTAATGTTGTAAAATAGCGTGCGTTAAATTTACATCGACATTAATTAAGATACATTAAATTAACGCGAATTTTGTAAAATCGCGTTAATAAAGTGCATTATTAATTTCCTATAATAAGGTAATGACTGGCTCATGGGAAACAGTGTCAGAGTTTTGTTTCCCCTCAACCCTCAATGTTCCCCTCGGCAACATTGAAGGTTGAGGGGAAACAAAACTCTCCGTTTGCTGTGGGGCCAGTCATTAAGTGTTTATTGTATAGTAGTTACTTAAGCGAAAATCACTTCAAACAAACCATGAAACATATAGAGGTTAACAGAAGCTCCAAACTTGAGTATTTCCTCCATGGTGGCGGCCACTGTGTCAGCGTCCTGGGTGTGGTGCTCTTCGCCCCAGTGATCAAACCAGCCGTCCCAGAATTCCGTTACCATTGCGGGTTTATCCGGCTTCGCCATAAAGGAATAACATGACCGTTAACCATTATCCATCGACAAATGTAGAAAATACAATACGAAAATGTTTCCGAAAAATCATTTCTTGTGGAAATTTGAAACAGGCCTTATGCAAGATGATGTCACCAGCTGAAACTTTTTTAACGCGATGGAAATCCGTGCGCTATTTCAGCGAGACTTCGGCGAAATATCGCAAGAACAAAGCGCGAAATTCGGCGATTATCGCTTACATTTCTTTTTCACAATACTGTACATTACATGTATGTCAAACATATTTGCCAGGAGGGTGTAGAACGACAATTCGATTTTATTACATTCATATTAATAAAACCTTATACTTAATACTATATATAGTGTAATATATAATACTTATATACTTAGATAGACACCTTTATATAAACAGAGTAACCCTGTTAGCCAAGTCATGTATAATTTAAATCTAAAAATAAATTAATATTTCACATTCAAACTTTAATACCTGAATGTCTTTTAACTCTCCCAGTTTATCTGCATCTCTTCCAAAGTTGATTGTTTTTAACACTGAAATTTGAATGAGAATAATTAATATTATAACAAGAGGCTCCTAGCAGCCTATACTCATGCGCATGCGTAAGTAGGCTGTACCACAATGAAGGGAATGATTCTTCTAAGTCTTATATATACCAAACATGAACATTGCTAATGTAAGTAGGGTTGTAGGAGACGTTGTCGTGACACTTGAGTAATGCTCTTTTACCGGAAGTGAGAGTAGCCGGAAGTCACTAAACAGGAAGTGTAGTGGCAAAGCTATGAACCGGAAGTGTACAATTTAAAATATGCGTGCATAAATTTTCATGCAAAATCGTGACACAAAAAATTAAAATAATAATAATAATAAAAATAATAACAAGAAAAACGGAGCCGAAACCTTACCTCATGCCGCTACGCGCATGAGTAATTAACAAGCTAGTAGTCATACTGTACATCATAATTACATGCAAGGGGCCTGAAATTTTGTGGTTTTAATAACCTTTTAGAGCAGTTTTCAATTGAGTGTCGGAAGTAATTACACAATTGCTTTGGTTTTTCATTGCTACACTTTGTGATTGGCTAAAAAATCTCGCGCCACTTTCTCGACCAATCAGAAGTAAAACCAAAACCAATCGTGACTTGCTCGTACGCGTTTTCCCGCGCTTGGCGCCGCCGACATGTAACTGCTTCGAGCTCTGATTGGTTCATTGGATTGTTTACGACTACTGTGATTGGTGAGAGTAATTACTTTGGTTTTGGTTTTACGACTCTCAATTGAAAACTGCTCTAAAGTGTATATGACAGATTTTTTTTATTTGCTTGTTGGAATCTACATGGTGTTCTGATAAGAAAGTCGAAAAAAGTTTGTCTATATCGATTTTTCTTGTGCGTGATTTAGCCGTCTGAAAACGTGAAATTTCACTTCCGGTGTGTTACAAAACCGCGCAAGAAGAAAGACTGGAAATGGTCCGCTGTGACGTCAATACAAGAATGCCAGTGTCGCGGTTTCTCAGTTCCTCCGTTTTTTGGTGCGTGTTCCTGCGTGTTGCTACAACATAGACAACACACCTTTATAGAACCATGTTTCTTCCTCAGGGCGCATCAAAAAATGTGAGGAACCGAGGAACCGAGAAACCTCGACACCGGCGTTCTTGTATTGACGTCACAGCGGACTATTTCCAGTCTTTCTTCTTGTGCGGTTTTGTACCCCACCGGAAGTGAAATTTCACGATTTTAGACAGCTAAAACACGGATAAGAAAATCAATATCGAAAAAACTCTTTTCGATTTTCTTATAAGAACACCATGTAGATTCCTAGATTCCATCAAGCAAATAAAAAATCTGTCATATACACTTTAAGGGTTAATGAACACTTTTACTTCCAAGTGAAACCTTCAGTTGGCTTGTACAATATTAAATTAGCAGACTGAATATTATGGTTCTACTAGTGTTTGAGTCTGTGGATAAAATTTAACAATGTGAGCATTCAAATAAACTTCTTCAGCCGTACCTTCATTGGAACTGCGCTGCTAGACAGTTGAAGTAACTAATTACTAGTTATAAGAGAGAGAGGACATCAGGATGGACTGCTAGCAGTCCCTTTCTGGATAGTCGAGCGGGCGAGCAAATCCGGGGGGGGGGGGGGTACTTCCATACATGAGCTATATAGGTATGTGCCACTGTGAAGGGTATGGTTTTCAGGCAGTTTAGTCTGGGATGGGGTATAGTAATCAGAGATTTTTGGTCTAGAATAGGGTATCATTTTCCGCGAAACTGATCTGTTGTGTGAAGAATTTAGTCAGACAAGGTTTACTGGCAAATGGCATTTAAATATCGGTACGGCGGGTCTGGAATAGGTCTAGGATAGGGTAGAAGTTTTCGGTGTTTAGTCTAGAATAGGTTGCAAAATGCTGCAAAAATGGTCTAGTATAGGTTTAGGGTCTAAGAGTCCCAGCGGCACACCCCCACCCAAAAATTTGCAGAGTACCCCCCCCCCCCCCCCCCCCCAGGGAGCAAATACACGATCGGCAATGCTTGCTCCAGTCTCGATGAGCTTGTTTTCGTGAATAGTTTGCCTGCTCCACTGTACTGAAAAGGGACATCTAGCAGTCTAGGAAATCAGTGAAACTTAAACTTGCTGGAATTGCCCCAAAATGGCCTCATCATTCTGTGTAACTTTCAAGGCTACAAAATCCCCACACATAAACATTCAAGTGATATAACAGGGAAACAAGGTAAGGCATTTTTACTGTAATTTTATTCCTAATACTATTCCTAATAAGATGTTTGTTAAAAAATTTCCCATACACAAACCCTTATAATTTACACTGTTTTTTAACATGGCTTCTCACACAAAGTGCTCCTGTCATGCAACAGTGAAGTGACGCTCATATCACAAAACTCACAATTAAGACACTCAAAATTATGGTTTCTCATACTAGGAGCTTGGGTTACCTGTGGCTAACACATAAACATTCAAGTGATATAACAGGGAAACAAGGTAAGGCATTTTTACTGTAATTTTATGCCTAATACTATTCCTAATAAGATGTTTGTTAAAAAATTTCCCATACACAAACCCTTATAATTTACACTGTTTTTTAACATGGCTTCTCACACAAAGTGCTCCTGTCATGCAACAGTGAAGTGACGCTCATATCACAAAACTCACAATTAAGACACTCAAAATTATGGTTTCTCACACTAGGAGCTTGGGTTACCTGTGGCTGGAAGTTCTGCCATTTTTTTCTCATTTTCTGGCATATTAATTATTGTTAATGGAACGATGAATATATTACCGGTAGATAAAGAAAATGAGAAAATCTTATAAGTTAGTATAAATGACATACCATTAGGTAATGATAGAAACTGTTTCTGCAATCCAACAGAATTATCAGATGTAAAGAGAAGTTCTGTGATACCTCCATTGATCATAAGCTGTCATTAAGGATAAAAAAAAACCAGTGAAACAAAATTTACTGGAAATGTTTCCTGATCAGTCTTGTCCTACAAGAGTGTTTATCGTCTTGTTTGGTCACTTTTATGGTATATAACTTACAGCTTTTATGTTGTAAAAAATAGATCAAGTCTTCATGAATCAAGTGGCCTTGACAACCACCAGTGAGAGCTTAAAGTGCATATGACAGATATTTTTTTATTTGCTTGATGGAATCTACAGTGGCGTTCTGATAAGAAAATCGAAAAGGGTTTTTGCGATATCGATTTTCTTTTCCGTGTTTTAGCTGTCTAAAAACGTGAAATTTCATTTCCGGTGGGTTACAAAACCGCGCAATAAGAAAGACTGGAAATAGTCTGCTGTGACGTCAATACAAGAATGCCGGTGTCGAGGTTTCTCGGTTCCTCACATTTTTTGGTGCTCCCTGAGGAAGAAGCATGGTTCTTTTGAGGTGTGTTGTCTATGGTTGTAGCAACATGCACCAAAAAACGGAGGAACTGAGAAACCGCAACACTGGCATTGATGCACAGTAAGTGTTGTTGAGCAGATGTAATAATATATCAACATGTGCAAGGAAGAGTTTGAACAGGATTTCCAAACACAGAGAAGTATATTTTTTGTATGCTAGGCTTGATTTTCAGCCATTATCTGGAGGATGAAATCAGGACTCACTGAATGTCTGAAAACCCAGCTTTCCATCCCAGCAAGTCAATAGAAAATTACCCACCGATTTGAGATGTCCCAAGTACTTGACGTCATCACTGTAGTAGCTTCCATATTCATTCTCAATTTGAAATGCTATGATAGGACCACCTTTGGAGTGCTTAAATGGAAAGAATAAAGATATAACAAAGTTCATATCAATTACAAAGGACCTGTGCTCTAAGAGTTATTAAGAGAGCCCAAATAAGGGAACTGTAACTTAGGGTGCCCAACAGTTAATCTATGCTCTAAGAGTTATTAAGAGAGCCCAAATAAGGGAACTGTAACTTAGGGTGCCCAACAGTTAATCTATGTGCAAAAACTCAGTTTTTCTTGTCGCTTGAAGACAAACGTTAGTTGCCTATGGCATCTGTGCAATGCTAGAGCACAACCCTTATTACCTAGTATGTGTAAGTGTTTTAGACAGGGCTTCTGATATTACGCGATGGTGCGATTTCACATAATCGGCCTCAAATCGCATCCGATCGCATAATTCATGAAAAATCTGTGCGGTCGAGGCCTGGTACTAAATTTAATTATAAAGCCATTGCCTATGGGTACGACGAAACTAACTTTTTGGACTCGGCGACCACTTTGGAATATTTAGGATCCAAATATCTCCTTGAGAAAAAAATTAGTTTCGTGCCCTGTTACCCCCAGCATTTTGTCGCCAGTACCCATTTATACACATAAAGAGACAATGTGGTGAAAAGTTTCTTGTCTAAGGAAACAACACGAAAGCCGAGACCAGGCCTCGAACCACAGACCTTCAGATCTGAAGTCCATTACCCTAACCACTACACTGCCGCACAGGCTAACCACTACACCACTGCACAGGCTAACCACTACACCACCGCACAGGCTAACCACTACACCACCGCACAGGTTAACCTCTACACGACCGCACAGGCTAACCATTACACCACTGCACAGGCTAACCACTACACCACTGCACCTCAACATTGCAATAAGGGACCTGCTATATCTCCAGCTAGTTGATGATTTTATTTTTCTATTTTCCCACCACTGGCCAGATTTGAGACAGGCGTAGCTCTGATCTTAACACCCGTAACAAGCTTGTTGCTTTGTCTGTAAATTTAACATATAACAGGCTAGATCACCTGTAACATCAAGGTCCCATCAAGTGTACTCACCCGTAACAGATGCTATGGGTGACGGCCCTTAATGACACTCCTGCATTACATGTATGTACCGTCTATTTTTACTGCGAGGCCGACAAATTTATGAGACAATGATCTTTCATGGTATGTACATGTAAAAGGTTTGAAAATGCCAATACCTGTAAAGGGACAAAGATTGGCAGGATCCTTCTAAAATACTGATTAGTAGCTTCAATAAATGGACGATACATTGATCTTGGCTCCATGTGAGGGTCACGTAACAACCAACTTTTAGGAAGAAAAAAGAAATAGTAAGATATCACTATACAAAATTTTAAAGTTCTTATATGTTCACAAATTGATAAAGTGAACTTCTGACTTGTTCTTTAAAAGATACATTTGTGCCATTTGCAGGTAAATGTGGTGCTGTTTGTTTCATTCATATAACATCTCACCATGTTAGCTTGGTACCTAGCTACAAAAAAAAAAAACAACACTGAATATTGAAAGAGCATACATGTGGCACAATTACTGGTAGCTTTCTTTGGAAATGTGAGCCCGATATACTAGATACACTTTGTGCAATGCTGTTTTAAAAACTCAAAATTTTACAAAGAATGTATGGCTCATTAGCGCTTTTGCCACCCAACAATTTTGCAGTTTTTAAACAGCAGATATTTTCTTAAATATTGCATGAAAAAAGCTAAAAATTGCATTGATTACTAAGTTTAACAAGCTTGACTTTCAAATTTTGAAGTCAATTCGTATTTAGCACGATGCCTAATTCTCTGGGTAAATTTGTATGTCAATGAAGCAAAATGTAAACAATGACATCAGCAAAGATTGCCCTATTGTAGGCACCTATCAGTATCTCAGCCCAATTTTGACTTTTATAAGTGATGTCTATTTGGAAAAATCCAATGAGTGTAACCATTCCAAAGAATGCTAAATATCCATCCCTCCCACCCATGGAAGGTTTTTGGTTTGAATTCCCCCACCCGCCCTGCTCCCTCCACCTCCTCTGGAATTTCCAATTTCTATGAGGGGGTAGAGGGTTTAGAGCTGATGGCCAATATTTTTAGTCTTGGCTCGTCAAATAATTAATCACCTTGGTAATCCTCCAAAATCCCACTCTGAACAAATGTAGGGTCCTGGTCTGATGATAACATACAAATTCAACTCCTGTGCTAATTTGATAAAAGCCCTATTAAAAAGAAAAAACACATTCACTGGTAACCAAGAAAATTGTATCTGTACATGTATGACTAATGCAACAATATATCTATCAAAGAGTGGTGCAGGACTGAAGGGGGGGGGGGGGCAAGGGGAGTGGGTGGTGCATTATTGCAGGAACCTTCATGGAAGGGGTAGGAACAGGAAGTAATGCGTACAGGAAGTAAAAAGTTCATAAGTCATTTTCTCTTGCCATTATACAGGGTATCAAAAAAAAGGACGCTAATAGAGGTCAAATTCTACAAGAGCAAACACCACGGGAAACCACAACAGACAGACTTGATCCCTAGTCCATTGCATGCGGCAATTATGAAAGGTTGACTCAGTCAACACTAAAATCCTCCAAAACAAACTACAGTAAATGTAAATACCTGTTCAAAACATACAGAAGGAGCAAATGGCATTAAAAACATGAACTAAGTAAGAGTTGTGCAGGCCTACATGTAGCTGCCACCCCAATTTTTCACCTCGAGTGATGGAAGTACATGTAACTTTGACAGTTTGACAGTCAACACCCTGAGAAGTTTGCACCAAAATGACATCACTTGATTAGATTTTCAGCAAGGGAAACAAGTCAAGCTCTCCCTCGCTCATGCTACATGTTCACTCGCTCACTCAAGCTCATGCTCGTTCAAACGTGTGCTCATTCGAACCTTGCAAGAGGGTCTATTATAGGGGGTCGCATTATTCTGCAAACCGCCATAGTTTGTTCTTCCTAGACCACAATCCGCTTTCGTTTTTACTCAAGTTGTGATTTTCCGCAACTGCACGATAATTTCTGGACTGTAAACCGCCAGGTAAATACGAATGTACCTGCAAACCGACACTCAAAAATGGCTTAAACCGCCAGACCGCCAGAGTGTAATAGACTCTCTTGCAACTGCTCTCTGTTGTTATACAGAGGTGACAATGAAGATGGTTGGTGCTTCTTTGTTCCCTGAATCATCAAATGATTGATAGTGTGAGCGACATTGGTCAAATTTATCAGTGGAGAAAACCATAAGCCTAATGAATAGCAGTCCTGTATTAAGCCATTTACTGTGGGTTATTCTTACCTTATGTCTAAGTTACCATCAAAATTGAATTTTCCTTTAACTTCTTCATGCAGATTCCATGCAATATATCTGCAAGGCAAATGAATAAATTAAACTTTCAAATATTGTAGTCTACTGTATTCCTCATGTTTTATTCTGGAATATTAAGGACAGGTGGAAGTGAGTTGATAACTAAAAGTAAATAAATATTGGCCACCATAAAAAGATATTCAAAAGCTGACATTTTGAGACCTTGCCCTTTGTCAGAGTGATTATTAAGTATACTTGAAACGTCAGCGTTTGATTCTCTTTATAATTTAGTCTTTAAATTCTCAGAGATGTAAACAGGAGTCGGGGATTTCCCAGCTTTTACAATTCTGAGTGGGAAATTATATATAATTGCAAATAATGCAACTAAATTGTTCTATATAACAACATTTTTTATGCAGTAATATCATTCAATACCATATACATTTACATGTATACAAAACAACTTACGAGTATCTAGTCGCTTAAATTTTGTTAAGTGTGTGTTATATATTATACATAACAAAACAATATGCGAATATCTAGTCGCTTAAATTTCATTGTGTGTCATAATTGAAGAGGTGCCTGGAAAAAAGCCTTAAGTGACTTCTGATAAACTGCTAGATTCTCATTTCAAATTGCCTTGTATTCCCTTGTGAAACACAGGGAGAATTTGATGTTACATCAAAAGTCACTTAGGGCCTTATTCCACACACCCCTTCAATTATAGTCTACATAAGAAGAAACTTGCATAAAAAATTCATCATATAGAACAATTCAGTTGCATATTTGTTTTTTATGCCAATGTACAGTTAGTAACGCTTTCTGAGAAAAAGGCATTGCTACACATGTAAGAGAAACGTTTCTTCCCTGGCTATCATTTTCTCAAGCTCGTTCTGCAGAATTCTTGACTTCGCTATGCCGCAGTTTCCCGACTGCGGGTCACCGCGGACCACGGACTGCGTTGCCGCGAATCTTACGCTTTCAGAGAGGACGGGTATTGTAAAGTTGCTCCTCGCTTTTTGAATCCTACTTACGTTTCAACGGTATTCAATCCCATCGTTTTGAGTTTCAGCAATCTATCTCTCCAATATTCCGGTACAACTCTGAAGTAATGAATAGCACCACTAAGTATTCGAAGAGGCTTGCCATTAAGAAAAAAATCTTTCTCGTCCATTTTTAAGCTAGGCCCGGTGACTTCGTCTTCTGTCTTCTTTTCCACAGACACGTGTTGAAATTTATCATCATCAACTGAATGTTTCAGAGAATGTTTCACACCTCTATTTGTTCTCCGAAGAAACAAATAGCCGATCAAGCATATAACCACAATAGTTAGAAGTAAACATTTTTGTCTGCTGAGCGGCATATGCGGGAAGATTGTTTGGCCCATTCTTGTCAACACTGTCGAATGTTCCACGATTTGCGACCATAAAATTATCTCGCAAGTGATCGAAGAAACTTTTGACTCTAAATTCTTTAAAGTACGGGTCAATAACCCTGATGAAAACCGTGAATTAACCACTAGCTAAGCTAGCGGAACCTGCCCAAAATAGTCCAATAAATGTTTATTGCAATAAAAAATCGCAGGCGTTATATGTTTGTCAGTGGGAATCTGGGCCGATAAGAAGTACCACAGGTCACCCATGGCTGGGTCCGAGGCGTCACATCGTGCGGCTGAAAAGTGCAAAATGACAGAGTTTTTTTCGCTCGAACCAAAGCAAATTTCCCACCAGAACATTTACTTTTAGCTTGGCAAAAGTTTCGGCATTCGCTGCTCGTTGTTTAAGAAATGGTGCGAGGTAAAATATTGTTGTTAGCCTTTTTACTTAATGAAAGGTTGTAGAAACTGTGATTTGTTATCAGTGTGTTGAATTATAAAACAGTTATAGTGTTCAAGCTTGCGCAATATTGACAAAGGCGCCACTTTCATTCATGAACTGTGCGATGTTGCAAGATTCGCGCGGTAAAACATATGTAAGCTTTTTTTTTAAATAAAAGGCTTGTCGGGGGATATGTTTTCTTCAAACTGTGCTTTGTTATCAATGTGTTGAATTATAAAACTATTATAGCGCTAGCTCAAGCTTGCGTGATATCGCCTAATTTTAGCCGACTCGGCCTGCGCCGAGTCGGCTAAAGTATCGGCTAAGTATTAGGCGATATCACGCGCGCTTTCGCGCTGTAATAGTTAAATATCGGCGCAACCCTGGGGAATGCTCTTGTGTCCACTTCATACAGTATACCCGCTGGATATAGTGTGTGTATGTGGGGTGAGGGTAAATGGGGGGGGGGGGGGGGGGGGAGGTCGAACCTCCCATTTCTCGTACCCTGTTCTCCTGCTTCCAGTACCTTTTTCACCTGACGTCCGCCCTTTTACGCGTTGCTTACCCCCACCCCCGCGTTTAGCATTTCTCTCCCGCTTCCCGCCATTTCCTCTTCCGCCTTCCGTACTCCTCCTGCCCCCTATTCTCCCAGGCTCCCGCCCCTCTGCTCGTCTGCCCCCCCCCCCTGCCACAAACATCCCTTAAAGTTCCGAAAGTAACGACCCTCGTTACTTACGGACTTAGCAGCCTTTTACTAGTCGCTACTTTGAGGGAGTCGTTACTTTCGGTGGGTCGTTGTCTTCAAGTGTCAAAAAGGTGTATGGATTGAAAACATTAATAGAATTTTTATTGAGAAAGATAGTTATTAGGGATCTCTGAACAGGTAAGCCTTTCCTTTGCAGTCTCAACTACTTTGTTTATTATTTACGTTATAAAAGACAATAGGCATTTTCACGGTTTTTCCAAAATTTTATATGGGCCTGATAGCAAAAATCCATCGACACTGCTGGGAAAAGCATCTCAAAATTAGTAAAAATGGCCGAGTTTAAAAGCGGTATCTTTTAAAATAATGGAGATATAGCTCCGCAAAGTCGGCAAATTTCACAGACGTTTGTATCGCGCGGCCAAATTTCTTGCCTTTTTATATAGGCCTATATAAAACCGTGATAAGGCCTATTGTACAAGGTTCTTTGGTGAGGCGCAGATCCAGGAAAAAACTTGACCGATTTCCTAGACTCTAAATGCTAATAAATATTTTAGATTTTCACTCTCTAAAATTGCTATGTATGTCTCTCGATTTTGAGTCATTTTTTAACAATGTGACCGATTTCTATAAAACGGTGAAACCGGTCTGGATCCGCGCCTAGTCGCTAGCTACTTTCAGGGAGTCATTAATTTCGGAGGGTCGATCGTTATCTTCAGGTGTCAAAAAAGTGTATGGATTGAAAACATTAATAGAATTTTTATTAAAAAAAGGTAATTATTAGCGCGGAACAGATAAGCCTGTCCTTTTCAATTTTAACAACTCTGCCTATTATTTACGTTATAAAAGACAATTGTAGATGGTTCTTTTGTGAATGCTGTTAGATTGTATTGTGAGCCGAATGTGCAATTGCTGGGAGAGCTCCTGCGATCTTTCTGCAGCGGTTTTCGCTTTTGTTACTTACAGAGATTCAATTTACCTTTGAGGTCGTTACTAGAGGGGATCGTTACTTTTGGGGAGTCGCCGCTACGTTCGGGAATTACTAACAACTGTTATATCTTAGAGCCGTTTTCAATTGAGTGTGGTAAAGCCAAAACAAAAGTAATTACTCTGACCAATCACAGCAGTCGTAAACAATCCAATGAACCAATCAGAGCTCGAAGCAATTACATGTCGGCGGCGCCAAGCGTGGGAAAACACGTGCGAGCAAGTCACGATTGGTTTTGGTTTTACTTCTGATTGGTCAAGAAAGTGGCGCGAGATTTTGTAGCCAATCACAAAAACCAAAGCAATTGTGTAATTACTTTTCACACTCAATTGAAAACTGCTCTGTCGCTACGGAGAATCACTACAGTTCGCGGGGTCGACGTTTCGGCAATGCTGCCTTATTCAGAGTAGAAAACTATAGAGCGTATGCACTCACGTGGCAAGCAGCTATGCAAATTTATTGGAACAAAAGAAAGTGTTAACATAAGAAAAGCGTTCAAATCCCACAGGATTGTTTTGGTACACCAACATGGCCGCCGTTCTATTGTTTTGGTACACCAATATGGCCGCCGTGACGTCATGTGCATACGCTCTATATATCGAAAATTTACGAAGAAGCGAACGAAATTTGGGAATTTGCCTACGGTTTACAGAATACCGATGAAGAGTGTGCGCTTCGTCGATACGGAGTTGGTAGTGTCAACTCAGTACAGGCATACGTTGTCTGTAGTTATCTTTTTCTATTTGTCAGTTCGTGTTAGCAGCATGTAAATAAACCTGCATGGTGCGAAATCAACGATCAAATTTTATATTACTACAACACAATATTTTTAATTTAATTTTAAAACGTTCTTTTTTAAAAATAACGATTAATCAAACTTTGAGGGAACAAAAGCTTTTGTGATTTGAACATCTTAATTATTATATAGATGGAGCCTAAAAGAAATTGTTTTGATCTATCACAATAGAATCAAGAAAAAAAATTTTATCACTAAATTGGCACTTACCAAGTTATTACTTTTCATTACCAAGCAACCATTAATTTTTATTCAAGTATGTTTGCTATTAAAAAGTTTTCATTGTCTTTTACTACTAGAACTAAAATTTAACTGAGCCGTTTGATTAATTGGACAAGCTAAAAGATCTGTAACCCGTTACAGAGCTCTACTTTCATGCGGAAATTCACTCACTGAACATTTCAGCAATGACTCTGATGAAAGGTTGGTATTCATTTCAGCATTTAAACTTTCATGCTTATTTGCATAGAAATTGAATCCTTAAAACAATATGTCCCCTCACAGTTGACACAAGACACAAAGACACAAGACACAAAGACAAGACACTCAAGTTACTCAAAGAACGAACGAATAGGGGATCGAAGCATACTTTGTCGACCTACTTTCATCAATAGAATTATATCCAGCGGACCACTCAAACTTATGGCCCGTCCCTTGGTGTAGACCCCACCGGCGAAGTAAGTTCTTTTTCCCTACTGGAATTATTATTTTTTTTAGTCCTAACACAGCATAAAAGCTGGATGGTACTATGACCATAACTTTGCCCTCCTCTTTCTCTTCGGTTTGGAAACTAGAAGCGCTGAATACTTACCAAGTTCAAATTCCAAAGAGAAGACCAGTTATTGTAAACGTAAAGTTCAGCTTCAGCTTCAGCTTCCTGCCATTACTTGATTCAAAGGACCAAAGCGATTGGATGACGTCATATGAAAGCCATTGAGCTAGGCCGGGTTGTTCAAAGCGCGCGATTAAGCTAATCCAGGGTTAGCGTCAATTGACCTTCTATAGCTCAGAAGGAGGTCGGACACTTATTGAGAATTATATAAGGTTATGTTGACAATTAGAATTTTATTTTCAATAAATTTTTAAGTGTAAAAAAGAAAATCTAAAATCCCCACTCAGGATTGAACCTGTGACCTCAGCTAGGCTTAGAATTACATAGCCTGTCGTATCACTGTACCACCTAGCTTCTCGGGTTGCTTAGGCCTAAATTTAACTATATATATATATAAACTGCTAACCCCAACCTCAACTGAAAGCTAACCAGTTACTCTGTTATGTAAGTCTCAATCAGGTGTCCGACCTCCTTCTGGGCTATGGAATCTGGACTCTTCCGCGTCAATTTTCATTCCAGTATACTTAATCAATGGAGATCATACTTAATCAATGGAGATTTTTCCATAGTATTTTTGCCCTTTAGTTTCGTCTTTGAATTGTCTTCGCGTGTAGCATAAAATAAGTTTTTGTAAACACTTCTATCAAGAGAAATTAAATCCTCGGTTAAGTTTTAATCCTGGGTTAGCGTTAACCAACTTTGGAACAACCGGGCCCTGGGTTACAATTTGTGCAAAAAATATTTTTCAGACTACTTACTTTTATGTGTTTTTATTGATTTTCTAGAGCTGAAAACAAGATGACCAAGATATACGTTTTGAAAAGTTTGTTATCCTTCTTGTCATTTTGTGTGGCTGTTTGGTTTTGTTTTTTCATATTTCACTTACAGCAATCAACGAAACGGAAACTTGTAAAGAGCAATGCCGTGGAAAATACACCAGCATTATTTAAAATGAGAGAAGATCAGAACCATCTTCAGAATGATGATCATATTCAGAATCATATTCAGAATCATATTCAGAATCTTACACAACAGTCAATCCGACGAAGCTTAATTATCTTCGGCCACGATCGATCTGGAACAACTTTCATAAGCGCTATGTTTGCAAAGGACCCTCAAATATTCATGGTTTATGAGCCACTTTGGATAACGCAAGATTGGAAATACGAACATTTTGACTGTTTAAACTGTGAGCTCAAGATTGTGAGTTCTATTGTAAGCTGTAACTTTTCTCAATACTCTGCATCAAGGAAATTTTTATCTTACGTTGAAAATCCATGGACGGGGGCATTGCCTATCAATATTTTCAAAACACCGAAGTTTTGCAACGCCATTGAAAATGCACACAGCGAAGTGGATTGCCCCGATCTTAGTAAAAATCCGAGATTTGTGGATTATGTTTGCGAGAACAAGTTTAAGCACAGCGTTGTCAAGGTTTCGCCCGTGCGTCTTCCCAAAGAAAAACTGGCTAATCTGGTTCCACAAGTTTTACTGGAAAATCCTGATATTGACGTGCGTGTATTGCACTTGGTCCGAGATCCCAGAGGGAACATAAACTCTCGAATAAACATAGAATGGGTAAAAGATTATCCTAACCCACATCTTTGTCAAACCGCAAGGGAACTTTGCGATACAATCCAAGCTAATTTAGAGCATGCAGACAAAACTTTGAAAAAATTCAATCTCGCTCAACGATATAAACTGGTTTTATACAAGCAGATTGCAGATGACCCGCTTGGTACTGCGAGGGATATTTACAAATTCGCTGGATTTGAAATGCCATTGGAGACAGAAAAATGGATAGTTGAAAGCACGAAGCCAAGCGAAGATCAACTTAGAAAAGCTCTAGAGAATCCATATTCGCCTGTTAGGAATGCAACGGGAAATGCTGATAAATGGAGAAAAGATGAATTCTTTGAAAGAAATCGAGTCATAGAGAAGGAATGCAAAGCACTGATGGATTTGCTGGGCTTAACGAAAGTTCCTGAACCAGAGAAAAACGCAAAGGAATAAAGTAACAAGTAAATCAAGGTGACAGAAAAGTCATCTTAACCGCTGACCAATGACAAAAAGGCTCTGGACAATGCCTCGTCCACATACATGCATGTTTCTTTGGTTTTGTGGGTGTTTCTTGGTGTTGCGGAAGCCATTGTTGATTAGCTTTTGTGTTGTGGTGTGGGTATTGTTCAGTGTCTTTTGAATCTTTTGTATTACGTCATTTGGTGATCACACCATCCGCAACACCAAGAAACTACCGGTTTTTTTATTTGGAATATTTAACATTTGTTGGTTTCATTTTTTGTCAAGTTTTGCACGCGTTTTTATCTATGCCTACACGTTTCTAGTATTTGTTTTGTCCACACGTAGACGCGAGGCTATAAACAATATATAGCGGCACCATTCGAAGATATGCTTGTTAAGTATAGCATTTTATGTCCCTGGCAGTGCTCGTTGATTTCTCATGTTTCAATTATACTCATGTTGGAAATTATGCTGCTCCTGTCCAAAATATTTGAAAAAAATATATTATGTGTCTATAACAACACGAAAACTGACTGCAAGGCTTGCAGGAGGGCAATGAGTCGATTTATTTAATTAGCCTTCCTCAGAGTCAGGGCAATACTAAAGGTAAAACCTATGTCGACTCCTTATTCTAAGAAATGAATTGAATTTTCCCGTTTTCATGGGGGCGGGGAGGAGTTCTTAGAGATGGGTGTTCTTTTTTTCATTTTACTACAAAGACTTACATCGAAAACTAGTTTCATTCATGCACTGTACAGATTTCTTTGTATGAATATGAATATATGAAAATCATATATATCTGAGCTGCGAATGAAACATGAGTAAAATTTGTGTTCCCCGCAGTGTGTTATCAACTTAAGCAGTTGAAAGAGCAACCTGAAAATCATTCAGGACTGTTCAAGCCTGAATTTTTCTCAGGTTGCTTTTTCAACTGCACACTGCATGGATCACGAATTTCACTTATTCGCAGGATTTGGGGGAAGGGGCGTTTATTGAATTTTCCCGCTTTATTAAGAGGGCGTTTATTAGAGAGGGGCGTCTATTAGAGACCAGGCATTTATTCGAGAGGGGCGTCTATAAGAGACGGGTCGTTTATAAAAATAAATACGGTATAAGTGAGTGGTAAAAATAAAGGCAATACATAGACTGCGAGCATTCGCCTCTTTTTCCTCAGATGAGGACCCGCACGCGCACAAGTGGGGTTGTTTGTTCGTACGTTTGTCTCCTCGCGAACTTCTCGCACCAAAGAAAATAGGAAAAGAAAGAGACTGTTACTGTATTGTTTCAAAAGTGACATACAAGACGTATTGTTCGCTCGCTATTAACGTGATGTCCATCAACCTTAATAACTTGTAGCAATGCCACTGCATGCCTAAATTTAGTTTCATACCTGCAATAAATAAACAAATAGACGTTTAAAAAACAGCCTGCAATACTGTCATGTGGTACGGAGTAACGGGCCCGGGTCATTCTCGTCTCAGAGCCGCTTGGCCCTCTTAACCGCCTGAGTACGAGGACCAAGAACTCAGGCTCCGGCGATTAAGAGGGCCAAGCGGCTCTGGGGACGAGAATGTACCAGAGTAGTCTCGAGTATTACGTTTCCATTCAGCTCCCTCGATTTTTGGCGTCGTCCAAGACATTTCGGATGATTAATGACAGATAAGAACGTACAGGGATGGATAGGGTCGCGAGTGCTGTACTTTTACTGTTGACATTTCGACGCTTTAAATCACATAAAGACATGACAATTTGTTGACAGATTAACAAAAATAACGCTATATTAAATTACGGGAGGATGGATAGGCGGAATGAAAATAAAGTCTACGGAAACCACCGCAGTGCATTGACGTCTCGCTCATAGTCCTCAGAGAGTTTTTCTGCCCTTGCGTGTCAGTAATTTAGTTGCACAGCAGTGCAACTGCGACTAAGCATTCTCTAAAACTGCCTGTAAATCTCTTCCAACTGTAGTCGTAGAAATAAAATACATTTCCACAAATATTCTAGTAATACACACAGAAAATTGTAAATTGGACATTCTTTTGAAGTGTTGTCCCAAAGAACTGGAGAAGGCATTGTTACAGATGAGTGGACTAGACGAATCCAACAATTAAAATTAAAATAATCTACTTTTCAGTCTTGCGCTATATTTTTTACCTGTTCTCCTTCCATTCATTGGTGGTTTGAACCATGGCCGCATTTCTGTAACCAGAAGCGGAACCAGAGTCCATAGTAAGAGGGCCTCAATGGGGTTATACCCGTTAGCCGTTATACCCGTTAGCCGTAAAAAAAATTCGGCTCTTGGGTCTGTTTTTTTTTTTAAATAAGGGGGGGGGGGGGGGGGGGGGGGGAGTGGATGGGCGGCGATCCCCCGGGGTCCACTGCTGGTAACAGTGCCTTACATGATATAAGCCATGTTAAGCCCCTTCAAAACAATAGTTTTGTTTCTAACTGATATCAACAGTATTTCTTGATATTGCAAATAGCAACAGCAATAAATTAAAACTCGGGTTCACCCTGTTAAAAAGAAACTGTTCATTGTATTAGCCCGAAAAAGCGAGCACTGGGATTTCTCTTGAATGTGACAGCTGCCGACTGGGATTTGGGCATAGATTAGAGAAATGGTTTGGGCAAAATTTGTGCTGAGAATTAAATGGGATTCATACCCCCGGCCCCTTCAGGACCCTCTTCTCAGGGCTTCTCGGTTTTCAAAATAGGGAGTTTTAAGCAACGGCGACGGCAGCGCCAGGGCAAATGTCATTTGAAAAAATAATTTGCGCTATTTGAAACTACTTTGCAGCTGTTCCAATTTTTTTAGTTTGTCTAATGTAGACCTGCCAAGTCTCACGCCTTAGGCGTGAGTCTCACGCCTGCGAGTCCAAAACTCCGATCTCACGCCTACTCACGCCTAGCTATGGAGCAATCTTCTCACGCCTAATTACAGATTAACTGATTGCATGATCCAATATAAAATATATAGTTACGTTCATGTAAATATGGCACTTTTTTTGCAGGTTTTTATCGTTCACGTTCGGATCTGAACGTTACAATTACAGAGGTCTGATGTCCATTCTTCGGGAGATCTTCAGACAACTCCGGACATCTTCGGAATAGATCGGGTTTTCTTCGGATTCGGTCGGGTCGCCTTCGGAAATCCTGGCATTCTCACGCCTATCACTCGGAAAAAGTTGGCAGGTATACTAATGTGACTGGATTGTCCAGAAGCTGAATCTGTATGGATGGCTTTTTAGTTCGTATACAGAAAGGAAAATTAACCGTCGTGTGTTCACTTTCACTTGACGTTGTTGTTTTGCAGGGAACGGCAATGAAATGTACCAAAATGTAAAACGCAAGAGAAGTGGCATTTGTTTTCGCTCATTAATTAAACCTATTGTTTACGAGCCCGCGATACATGAAGCTGCAATATCATGCAAAATCGATAAATCGATCAGCGGTGTCATCAAACGGTCTTTTTCTTCGCAACAAAAATGGCGGACAAATCTAATTTTTTGCCAACGGACTGGGATGATAATGATCGGATGAATTTCATGTTTTCGGCCTTTCCCGAAAGCAGAGAAGTAAACCCTAAACACTGGGATTCTAAATTACACTTCTGGAGTAAGGCAATTGTTGAAGGATGTAAATTTCATGGGGACATTTGCATCGATTTGGCGACGCTGAAGCGAAGATTTTCTCGAAATAATTTAACTCCTCTCGGGTTGGGCATTGTAATAAGAGAAATGCTTCAACGAGGAAAACTTAAGCGAAAAGAAGATTTTCTCAACTGTGGAACCGAAGGATGGCTGTCGTGGTCGTATGGTTTGGCGAAAAGATCTGTTCAGTGGAGTGTGGGAGCTCTTTGGGGAGGAAGTGATGTTCCTGTTGAGCTACATGTAAATGAAGAATTCGTTTTAGTAGATGAAGCAAAGGAAAATGCAGAATGGATTCTCAACAGACATTATGAACGTGTAGAATGTGAAACAACTGACCACATAATCCCATGGAATGTGCTAAAGACGCGTGAAAAGTTTGATGATCAAACTCTTGCAGTTCTTATGGCTTCTTTACAGAAACAAAGTAAAGCAGTGGTATTCGTAACCGGAGAAGGAGAGAAGATTGTAAAGTTTGCAAAAAGGGGGGAAACAAACGTTTTACCAGTTTCTGAAAGTGATGTGGAAATTGTTAGGCTGAAAAAAACAATGGCCATTCTTACACTCCAAGTAAATAAATTGTCAGGTGAAGTGGAAAAATGCAGGTTACAAGCAGCAAGTTTTGTAAAGGAAGGTGCAAGATCAAAGGCGCTTAAATTGCTGAAAAGAAAAGATGTGAGACAGAAGACACTGGACAAGACAATAGCTAACTTAAGCTCTTTGGAAGAAATTTTGCACAGAATACAAAATGCACACACAACTAAAACGGTTATTGAAGCTCTGAAATCAGGAACAGTGTTATTGAAGCACATGCATGGAGAAATAAGCATTAAGAGTGTTGAAGATGTCATGGATGAGGTTAATGAGTCCTTGAGTGTGTCTCAAGATATAGATTCGGCAATTATAAGAGGGAGTTCACGTGTTGATGAGACCTCTGGAATAGGATCCAATGAACTGGCAGAGTTGGAACAAGAGTTAGAGAGTCTTGCTACTGGGGATGCAGTGGCTATAGAACAGGTTGTTTCACCTCATCAACGACTCTCCAGTGGCGCTTCTTCAATGGGTGGGCAGCATTCCAATTCCCCCTTGTCAAGGCAAATGCAGTCAACAATGCGAGAGTCTGACATGGACAGAGAGTTAGAAGCTTTAAATTGGCCTGTTGTTCCCTCACTCAGTCCAAATAAAACTGGAACTCAAAAAACAAGAGAAAAAACATCACTATTGTCCTAAGTCAACAAGCTCAAGCAGTTCATCTCTTGACATCTTCCTGTCACTAATTATGGACACTTGAGAAGAATGCATTTAATTTAACCCTTTAACTCCCAAGAGTGCCAAAAATCGAAATTCAAGAAAAATCCCAAATTTAATTTTGTAAAATACTGAGAAACAAATTGTACCATGCAAAAGTACTGCTAAAGACCTTTTATATGTTCACATCATAGGATTTTGTTGACAGACACAAAAGTCGCAGATTTAGAACTACACTACATGTGTCAATAATTCACTTTAGGAGTGAAGGGGTTAATAATACCAGGTGTTTATTTTTATAGTGTAGGTAGGTGAGTTTAGTAGAGGACTCTGTTTAGATTTTGAGAGAAATGAACTCGAATAGTTATTTAACCCTTTAACTCCCAAGAGTGCCAAACATCAAAATTCAAGAAAAAAAAAATCATTTTGTAAAATATTGAAAAACAAATGGAACCATGCAAAAGTACTGCTGAAGAGGTTTCATTTGAATGGTCACACCGTAGGATTTCATCAACAGACTCAAAAGTTAGAACAAATGGTACCATGCAAAAGTACTGCTGAAGAGGTTTCATTTGAATGGTCACAACATAGGATTTTGTCCACAGACTCAAAAGTTAGAACTGACTACATGTACATGTCTTCATTACATAATTGACTTGGGGAATGAAAGGGTTTTAATGAAGAGTTCAATTTCTATATGGATGGTGTGTATACCTACACAAAACAAAACAATTTTTAGGCTACATTTCTGCTATAAGTGTATTAAATAGTTGCTAGGAGTTGACAGTGCAATGAGGTCCCTTTAAATTATAATTTACTTATACAGTGTTATAGAATACAGGGTCATTTTACAGTAAATACAACTGTATTTAGGGACCCAAGCACCTAGCCTGCGAACAGGCTCCTGGCTCGGAGGGGTGCTCTTTTCCGGCGTGAAGCGCCGACCCGCCGTCCGACTGGAAGCCTGTCCGCAGGCTACCAAGCACCTGGTGTCTGCTTAATAGAGAGTATCCACTTAAAATGGGGTCTGCTTAATACAGGTTTCACTGTGATAGGGTTAAAGAGTTCCCATTCAAAAGTGAATAATTATAGTGGGTCAAAGGGTGCCTCCTTTGATTTGTTTGTCATTTTTCTTTTGTTATTGTCATTTATTGTAATGCACCTGAAACAATCAACCCCTTATGAGTTCTGATGCATTTTCATGGGTCTTTCTGCATGTACCGGTATCCATGAACCACTCATTGTCTTCTATTGTTTGTGAGGTATTGTATTTTTGGTCTTGTTTTGCATTTGTATTATTGTCGTTCTTTGTTCCTTTTGTTTTACGTAATATGTGACCGGTACATGCAGAATCTACATTTTCATTATTTATGTTCATAGAAAAGGCACAGTGTAAGTGATTACAGTGCTTCTGATATTATGTGTGATGCATTTATTTTGCACAAATATTGGCCTCAAATCACACCAAATCACATAATTTACTAATCAGCACATAATTATTTCTTCAAATGTCACATAAATTGAACAGATTCCAAAACTAGGATTTACCTGTTCATTAGTATTAACAATGATACTGACATGCCAGAAACACTGAAAATCTGGCTGAAAACTTGAAAAGAAAACACAAAACAACATGAATTTCCAAAACTACACAAATGATGATTGGCTTATTTATGGTCAGCAGTGTGTACTTCATATAATACTACATTATCAGTACACCTCTGTTTTATTTAAGGGCCAATTCAAGTTCATCAAGTTCATTTTATTCCCACTTATTTCATTACAGTAAAATATTCCAAAATTAAGAGAAAAATAAAGGAGAAAGAATCAGCAAATTTGAAATTACATTTAACAATAAAGAAGTGAGTAGTGGCCAAAGGGGTGAAAGCTTTCCAGTTGGCCACTACCACAATTTCTATGCTTTATCTACAATTAAGTACCATATTTTATGTTCATAAACAGCTGGGGACAGAAAAAAAAGTAACTGTTTTATCTGAAAACTTAAAAAAAAACCCAGACAAATTAGGATGGAAAAATCACACAATTTGCTGCATAATAGCCCAATTTCGATTCATTAAAATTCAACTTGAAACAAAAGACATCACTATGAGGCTTAGGGGAATAAGCCATATAAATCCCTACTATCATTCCTCTAAGCCTCGATGTGATGTCTTTTGTTTCAAGTTGAATTTTAATATATCAAAATTGGGCTATTGCCCTCTTTTTGCCACACAATCTGCCCTGAAATGCCATATATATTTCCATTTTTTTCACATCCTATCAGAATGTCTGATATTAAGTTATTATTAAGTTAGTTAGTCTTCTTCAATTGGTTGTACATGTACAGGTGTTCTATGGTTTTTTCACCATTAAGTGTGTGTATGTTTTGGGATCCCTATAGCTGCCTTAAGGGGGCTTGTAAGGTTTTTATCTTTAAAAAGTAATTCTGAAATGGCAAAAAAATAAAATAATGGAGCTGGTGAAATGGACAACTTTTGAATGTCTATTAAACTTTATTGCACAATATAAAGCACTTTTGTGGGTCATGTGCAAAGGTCAAGCAACAGGTGAGTGACTCATGCTCTGCACACATTGCTTTACTTTCGCACATGTGTACTGCAAAAGTGCCTTTTGTGTAGGCAAGTCAATACTGACATCAGTCATTACCATGGCAACAGTGCAGCTCTGTGAAAAGAGCTTCCCTGTGCAAAATTATCTTATAAAGTTATTTGGTTGCCTGTTATATTTTTGTCTCTTATTTTGAAAAGCACCTCTAGCTATCTTTTCTTTTTGGGCAATATGACAAAAATTTGCCCAGTCAAAACTGAGTTATTTCCAAAAATCCTGTAGTCAAATGAGAAAAACATTTTGAGGGCCCCACTGAAAACCGCCTTGGCGATTTGGTTCTCTTAATAAATTATTATTATTATTTCCGGTAGGCTGCACACATACCGGCTTTTTGATAGACAAATTACCTGACGTAAATCCATGCAAGATGAGCGCAAGTTACATGCATGTGCAGCTGGAAACCTTTGAGCCTCCTTAATTAGTTTAACCGTGCGTTTTTGCCATTGATTGTGCGTTTCTTTTGGGATCAGCGTTTTCACCATTGATTAAAGGGCTTGGTCGAAAACTGTGCCTAGTGGAATGAAGTTGCTCCAAATCAGCTCATTTCTCTCACACACGCACATTTTTGTGTGGTAAACATGGATCCATTTCTATTTTTTTTTATTAAAGGGCTTATTTTCGAAAATATTGGACTTAGAAGTTGCCTAAATCAAACCAAAGAACACAACGGAAGTGATGGGTGTTTGTGTATCAGACAAAGCACATTATACTGGCAGAGCACAAATTTAAAACAGACAGATTTTCAAATTAGACAGTTTCTTTCTTAATTTAGTGCTGTTTACAGCTGTTTGCCAACGCTAGCCCACTTAGCATAGTTTTCAACTGAGCCCTTCGATTATGTGTATCCCCTCCCTATGGGTGGGCGATATCCCTATGTTGAGAACCCTGTGGGTGCCTTAATTGGTTGATTGGTGGGTTTTACCATTGTGGGTGTATATCATTTGGGGTACACCTACGGGTGCATTAATTGGTGATACTGTGCATTTTCGCCTTTGAGTGTGTATATGTCCTTTGGGATCCATGTGGGTACCTTAATTGGTTGATTTGTGAGTTCTACGGTTTTGAGTGTGTATCTTTTGAGATCCACCTATGGAAAAGGTAATTGGTCGTACTGTGCATTTTCGACTTTGAGTGCTTGGCTCCTTTGGCTGTTACACACTTTTTCCTTTGTTATGTTTAATTCAATGTATAGTTAGCTCTGTTCTTACTTCTTTTTTTTCCTTATTGTTGTATTCAGAATAGAATAAGTGTGAATAATAAACTTGAACTTGAACTTGATAAAATAAAGAAAAGAAAAAGAAAAGGTGTGTAGCTCAACACAATAATAATAATAATAATAATAATAATAATAATAATAATAATAATAATAATAACAAAGGGAATGATAATAACAATAATGAGCAATCATGAAAAATTGTTTTAGTCGGCAAAACTTGCACTAACTGATAATGAGGTAACGTGCCAATATCAAAACTTATTGCCTGCACGGTTTCAACTACGATGAAAAGGACCATTCCGATTGGTTCCCTGAGCGGTGCGCATTTTGCTCTTCGAACTACCGAGATGGACAACTCACGAATTGATTTCACTGGCTTGTATTCAAAAAATGTTTAAGCTGATTGTTCCGGTGTGTAGCCTAATTTTAGCGAAACGTGGCGTATACGTAAAATCTAAACCTAAAATTATGTTTGCACTTCATTTTCGTCCAGTTGTAGTACCGCGTTTACTGATAAACATGTAGACGGTTTTGTCGTCGGCAATTGTGTAAATTAAAGTAGTATGATAACAAAACGTTTATTAAACTAGCTTGTTTGGTACACACTGGGAAAAATATTGATCCTGTTCTTTTATTGGCAAGTTTATAACGACTTCGCCTTTAGCTCGGTCCATAAATTTCTGAAAAGAGAACTTTGCCAATATTTTTCAAATTTTGAACCCCGCACAAATTCAAGTCAATCGATCATAAATCAACTTTTTAATTTGTTATACTTAGAAGCAGTTTTTACAACCGACTGTTCTGCACTCGTTTTAACACGAAAGCGGCACATTAAAAAAGTAGATTTTTTAATATGTGTTAACAAATAAGGATGAGCAAATACCTGAATAATTGTGTTCGAGCAATACAAATTTTCGGTTAATTAATGTTTTTAGCAATAACTTGAAAATGTTGAGTTTTCTGTTGTATTTGATTTTTGCCTTATTAAGAACTGGAATTTCATTAACGAGCAAGTAAACTAGAAATATGATTTTTATTAAACACGACTTTTATGTTTTTTTGGGGGTAGCTTTTGGTTGAAAAAAAAAAAAACAAAAACAAAAACAAAACAAAACAAAACAAAAAAAAAAACCTGTTTGGTTATGCAAAGTTAGTTTGTAAGGCTACCAGTTGATTTTCACGATGAATTAGAAACAAGTATTTCTATCTGACTTTTAAGATTGTTGTCATCAAATCAAAGTTAATACGTTTTTGTCTTTTAGTTTAATAACATTTTGTTTAATAACAGGACTTTTATTATCTTCTGATTGACATTATCCAATATAAATAATTAGACGACACAAAAACCCAAAAGGAAGCGAATCTGATTCACTTCGGTAAAGATAGACAAAGAGAACAAGGCTTTTGACACAGACGCCTTCATTGGAACTTAAATCTTGTAAGTAAAATATGATCACTTATCGATTTTTTTTTCACTCACAAAAGCGCGTTGGCCGGTGTGTTTTATTGCTCCTGTCTATAATTTTATACCTGTGTTTCTGCAACCCAACGAAAACTAACGGTACTTTCTTTTTTTGTCCAAAAATACCGCTTTAAGTTTTGAAAAAATTTTGATGCGGAATGAAACTGTTTTATCTGGAAAATCGTCATAAGAAATCTTGTTCGCCATGGTGGCACGTTTCATTCACATAAGCCAACAAAAATGGTCGTAATTTGAGAGTCTGCATGTCTCTTCTTCTTTGCTCAGTCCTAATATTGCATGTTAAAATACATCGAAATACCTTTTTTTCTAGTGGCGGTCTCTTTTAAACACGAGACATTTAAAAACTCCAGTGTGAAAAGTGGTGTAGTTTTTTGGTAATTTTTACTTTTTACAGTCCAGCGTCCGTCAACTTGATCAACATTCTGAAATTCTAAGGGCTTGTTTGCATGGAGGGAGAGTCATATGGTTAGACGGGGTACCCGGCTCTGTTCTGTTTTTTTTTTTTGCACCCTGTCTGCTTGCCCGGGACTTTTTTCGCATATAGACCGTCGGTCGCACAAGTGTCACCGGCCGGCTACCCGGGCTAAGTTTTCGCGCTTTTTTCAAGTTTTAACATACATTTGAACTGGATGTCGACCGAAATGATAAATTCAGAACCTACACTGTCCCATTTAATAAAAAAGGTTTTATCTGTCAAATGACACATTTATAAAGGCTTATTCTGAGGCTAACAATATAATTGTTTTGTTTGGCAGCCGAACACGGTTGAAACTTGTAAAAAAACATTTGTTTTACAGGTTGTAAACGTGAAACATGTTGGGGTTTCTTGCCTGTGTTTGGATTGGTGGTATTCTTTGTGGTCACGTCAATGGATACGCGACTACACTTGGAGGTAGGTCATGTGTACTTATGTTCCCTTCGTTTGACAGCTTTGAAAGAGACGAGCCAAGTAAAGACTCCCAGGAACAAGACATTTGTCTTGCATGAATACAGCACACACTAAACGCTAAACGCTAAACTTGAATCAGGGCACACAATAAGGAATGCACAGGGAACCCAATAACGAATGCACAGGGAACCCAATAAGGAATCAGTGGTTTGGGAAAACGCCTTGGATGGCGTTGTACTGTATTTCTGTATCATTTTAGTGTCTAATACAGTTTGAGCTTTTCGGTTCCTTTAGCTGGACTTTCAGTGGTAGAAAAGTTAAGGGAAAGAAATCTTATCTCCGAATTTACAATCTGCTTTTGTCTTTCCTAAAATTCTAGCTGACCTTATTTCATACCCAAAACGACATTTTTTTATTTTTAACCCCTTGAAAACAAAAGGCGTTAAATTTTCGGTTGTTATGAAAGTTTGAGGCGACATTTTTCTTAAGAAAAACCTAGTTTTTTATCTAATATTTTTTCGAATTTTGAAGATGACTGAGGCCTTAACTTCCGAAAAGCTTTCCACCGAAAGAATGAATGAGTTTCTCCGTGTTTGGAAACCCAATGAACACGCGTTGATCTCAGGAACTGTGCTTTAATTAGCGGGGGGGGGGGGGGGGGGGGGGTTGTTGGGTGTTGAGAAATGGGAAAGAAATGGTTAAAATTTAGACTTCGCCCGCTACTACTGAAGAAAATCACCCCCCCCCCCCCAATACCTAAAACAATAAAGACGTCCCCCCTTATGTTCTCAATTGTTATCTTCAGTTTAACACTAATAACACTTACAGGGCTTTGTGTCGTTTCAACAGTGGATTTGCATGATATTTTAATCCAAAACGAACAATATGTCACTGGGGGGAACACCAGTCGATGGGGAATATGACCATTATCATCATCTTTATTTAAAAAACACGGTAAATACATCAGGCATTAACAATTTAATATAAAACTACAACTTAATACGAAACTATGTATGAATTAATCTTCTATAATTTAAAAAAATAGCTAACTATTAAAGAAAAGTAAACTAAAATAAAGCCTGTTTTACATGAATGCCGAGTCAGAATTAATTAAGAATCGTCGGAAATTAGTCAGAGATGTTGCCTGCCTAGCAGCTGAGGGTAGACTGTTCCAGAGGACTGCACCACTATAGGCAAAGCTATTTTTGTAATAGTTAGTACGTGGCAATGGTATTGCAAGCTTATTATCAGAATCAGGCAAATTGTAAGAAGTAATCACATCACTCTGCTGAATAAATTTAGAGGACAACCAAATACGAAATATATGCAGTTCCACAAATTGATAATGTTGACCTGGGAACCCTTCCTATATTCACCTCGCTCACTGACAAAGCTTGCTTGAGAAACTTGCACAGATCCAACTGCTTTATTGGAGAAGCTGTACAGTCAGTTCAGGAGTTCTTAAAAAGAACGGAACTCCAGAACTCAGATTCATAAACTGTATTCAAGCAGCTGAATATGAACAACATTCAACAAAGATATGTATCATGGAATGCTTTGTGTCACTTGTATGACCATTCTTAATTTTGCCAAGTTACTGGCGAAACCTGCAGTGTAGTTTTATTAACCATGTCTTTCATTACAACATTATAATTGGGCGCTGAAAAGCTCATGTAACTATGGTCGGATAGTTGAAGTATATGTACATTCATGATTCTGGCACTTAATGGTGCCCTTTGTTACATTTTTCATAATAAATAAATATGTTATGCTCTGTACATTGTTGCAGTGCCAGAAAAATGGTTGTATTTATTTTAATATCAGTGGTGCAGGTTTATTGTTGAGTAACCAATGAGACTGGTAATGCAATGAAAATTAGATATCACCCCCATTCCTTTCCATAGAGTAATTAATGTGTCCCTTCCCCCCTTCTTGGGATATGATATTACATTGTGCACCCCTAATCCCGTTTCGCAACCCCCTCTTGCTAATTATTGCACAGTCTCTTATGTTTTATTTTCTTGCATCAGATTTCGCTCTTTACTTTCCAAACAAAGATGTCAGCGACTATGTCCAGATCTGGGGCATGCGCAGTTTGAGTAAGTTCACCATTTGTTTTTGGATGAAGTCGACCGCTTCAAATGATGGAACAGTGCTTAGTTACGCTGTACCTGGACAAGACAACGAATTGCTTTTCTTTGATCACGCAAACGTCAATGTGTACATCGCTAATGATGGCAGGTTTGATATGTTTTAAACTTATATTAAGCTTAGATCAGCCTATCACTGCATAGATTGCAAGGAAACCAAATTTCATTTTGCAGAATACTAAAAAATAAACAGCACCGTAGGAATCACTGCCCAATAGCTTTCATTTGAATGGTCACACTTTAGGATTTCATCCACAGACTCAAAAGTTAGAACCACCTTGTACAGCATAATAAACAGCACCACAGGAAAGTACTGCTCAGTAGCTTTCATTTGAATGGTCACACTTTAGGATTTCATCCACAGATTCAAAAGTTAGAATCACCTTATACAGCATAATTAGCAGTACGGCAGGAAAGTATTGCTCAGTAGCTTTCATTTTAGGATTTCATCCACACACTCAAAAGTTAGAACCGCCTTGTATAGCATAATAAACAACACCACAGAAAAGTACTGCTCAGTAGGCAAGCTTTCATTTGAATGGTCACGCTATTCGATTTCATCAACAGACTCAAAAGCTAGGATCGGCTGACATTGTACTGCAGTAATAATGTTAGGAATGTCAGGAAAATGCTTGATATGGTGCTGTTCTGTGTTTTTTTCATATAATTTTAGTGTCTATTTGAAATACAATTTGATCTTTTCAGTTGTTTTAGCTCAATATTTCAGCGGCAGAAAGTTTTAGGGGAAGGAATCTTATCTGCCGAATATACTAACTGCGAATATACTAACTGCGAATATACTAACTGCGAATATACTAACTCACTTTTCGTTTATTAAGCTTGTGTGTGTACATAAATTGTTGTCTTTTTATTGTGATCGCGAACCAAGAAAATCCCACCAATTTGCCAATTTTTATAAAAATTTACCGTATCTTTATTTTCATGACATCATCAAAAATAAACAAACGCGCGCTCGCGCCATTTTCGTGCCCATGCATCGCGCGCCAAAATACTATATGAAACCACCTTAAATACACTCATAAATGAATAGATTTTCTAGTTAACGGCCATTTCCAGGCCATTTCAATGCTAAACCACCTTTCATTTTTAACTCGTGAATACGCGAAGCGCTGGACGAGTTATTAATAGCAGTTGGATAAAATTTCACTCGATCGTTCGATAGCTCAATTGGCTGTTAACATTGAGCCCACGATATGCCATGGTCACCTGCTTTACCCATAGGAACGGCGTTGGAGGGAAGGGAGGGTGGGGAGTTGTACGTAAGGGGTGGGGTCGGTGACGTAAAACGCCTAGCAGAAGGGAGGTTCCGAAGTTGTTTTGTATTCACGAGTTGGCTCAAAGGAGTTTTTGATTTTTAATGTCATATGCAGGGAATTAGGCATATCATCAGTTAATGATGGCAAGTGGCATCATATCTGTGCTTCCTGGAGCAACAGCGATGGCGCCTGGAAGTCCTACAAAGATGGAGCACAGATCAAGAGCGGTACAGGCTTCAAGAAGGGGTACACTGTCAAGGGTGGAGGATCCATGGTGCTGGCACAGGAACAAGATACAGTGGGATCGCGCTTTGATTCCAATCAGTGTTTCCAAGGATCCTTGGCCAACGTCAACATATGGGATCACGTTCTTCCGCTAGAAACGATCAAGGCGTTGTCCCAGACATGCAAGCAGGATTGGGGTGGAGACGGGAACGTGTACAAGTGGGTTGATTTCCTTCATGGAATTAGAGGAGGAACCGGGATTGTTATTCCTTCCCCCTGTTCTCCGAGTAGTTGAACACGACCCAAGCTAATTATATATTCACTATGAGTAGTTCATATATGATAGTGATACTGAGAATTGATGTTAACTGTTAAGATGTAATCAGACAAAAAGCACAAATATACTACATAACCGGATGGGAATAAATGTTGTACTCTCAAAGCTGTTGTATGTTGTTTATATGATTTTGTAATAACAACTAACTGGTTTTCACTTGATTGTCGAAAAACCAGACTCAAAGTAACCACTCCAGCTAATAACAGCAGACACAGACAAGCCAATGAACCAATCAGAACGCGAAATTACATGTTGCTGGCGCCAAACGCGCGAAACACGTGCGAAACACTTCTGACTGGTATAGAAAGTGGCGGGAGATTTTTTAGCCAATCGCAAAGCGTATATTGCAATGCGAAACCAAAGCGATCGTAAAATTACTATCGATAATCAACTGAAAACCGCTCTTTTATACTTTATAAACAACGATTACTACAGTTTACAAGCTAAGCGCCTTGTTGGCTATCTCTATCATCTCGTATCCAACAAGTTATTAGTACGAGCGGAAAAATTGTAACCGCGAAATATTTTTTAGCCTGCGAGGAAGCTCTCGGGCTCGGGTTCGGTGTTTCAGGTTTTTGGGGTTTGGGGGAGCGGAGGGCTTTCCCTCCTCAACCCCCTCCACCTCCCTCTCCCCCAAAACCCCAAGTCCGAGCTCGAGAGCTTGCTCGCAGGCTAAATATTGTTATATCTTGCTGATTTTATTTTGCAAAAATAAAAACTCGGAAGTTGATTTAATTTTGGAGGCATTGTCGAGTATGGAATAATGGCTGAGATGCAATGGCCGCTAAACCAATCAAAACTCTGGGAACAGATTGTACAATGCTCCAGTTTTTAATGAAATGTCTCAGTTTCATTCGCCACTTTAGAAAACAGAAGGAAACTGGGCGAGTGAACTTTCGCAACGACTTCTGGAACTGTTACTGAGGACAGAGACAAAAGAAGCGTCCCCTGTAACGATCCCAGAAGTCGTTGCGAAAGTTCACTCGGCCCAGTTTCTTTCTCGTTAATATAAGTACACCAAAGGGACAGGCCCAAGTGTCCACATTTTTGGCCGTCATGGTCATGGCTAGCGGAATGTTTCGCGGGCGCGCCTCCGTGACAAGTTGGATATATCCCAGTGTTTAGCGGAGCAGTAAAGTCGTTAATACTTCCCTGCATTTTTTCGCGGTTTGGTACTCAAGACAGGAATACTAATTATTATTATTATTATTATTTTTTTTTTTCAGAGATATTTATTTTTTACATTCCACAATCACAAATTACAGGTTACAACTAACATTTACAAAACTACAAATCATATCTACATTATAGGCTATAAATTATATATTTACACGATACTAATTAAGGGATACTCAAAAGTCGCTTTCGTGGAAAAAGAAGAGCTTTCGGGGATAAAGTCTTGCTTCGAGGATCCCTCATACGTTTTTATCAATGCAGGAGCAATGCGGGGAGATGCCTTGTTTTTACTACGGATTTCAGAACCGAAGAAGCGAAGTTTTAATGAATTTCCAAGCAGTCCAGTGACTTAAAGGTAAAATAAATCACATATTTCGATGGGAATTTATGTTGATATCAATTTTTGATTGACTTTTCCTTTGTGTTCTCTTAAGTTTTGGAGACATGTTTACGAAACGTGCTCAAATTAAGTCGTGTTGTTATATTGAATTTCATCGTGGACAGTTCTGCCTTGATGCGCTATAAATGTACGTGTTTTGCTTTTAAACATAAACTAATGGAGATTTGAATAAATTTTTTCGAAAGAAGATTGTGTTGTCCATTTTTATGAGTTTGTTCATTCATTACATAGATTGAAAAGCGATTTTACGTAAACAAAACGAGACTTAGATTTTCTGTCTTCACTCGCGTTGCCTTATGTTTGTGTATTTTTGCAATTTTGATTTCCAAATCAGTTTCTCGGGCAATTTTTGACAAGCAAAAACTGTATTTTATTCGGAAAGTAGTCGTACCTGTTATTGTAGACAGAGTAAAGTTGTTTTTGTGAACTTTTCTACGGTCTAACTGTACTATGCAGACACGGTAGGGTAATACTGTTTTATGAGAATTGCCAAAATTGAAAAATAGCCCGGTCGTCAATCTTAATTCTTGTACTTCCGACCTTTCACCTTAATTAAGTTTCACCTTAGTTAAGCTTGTTCAAAGTGCTACGCTGTTAGGCTCTGCCTATTTATATATATTACACTTCAAGTGACGTCTGGCTCGAGCATCTCTACATTAGATATCCGGAAAAACCGAACCAGTGCATTTTATTGACACGTTGTGTGGATCTCTGCATTCAAAGCTTTCTACTTTGGTTTGATATATTTAAACATCGATATCAATATCAATAATAATTACCGGTAATAATAATAATAATAATAATAATAATAATAATAATAATAATAATAATAATAATAATAATAATAATAATAAATAACAAAGATAATGATAGAAACAATATTTAACAATCATGAAAAATTGTTTCAGTCAGCGAAACTTGCACTAACTGATAATGAGGTTACGTGCCAATATAAATTCCATATCAAAACTTTGCACGGTTTTCAACTACGATGAAAAGGACTATTCCCGGATTGATCCCCTGAGCGGTCCGTATTTTGCTATACGAACCACCGAGACGGACAACTCACGAATTCATTTCATTGACTTGTATTAAAAAAAAAAAACGTTTAAGCTTATTATTCCGGTGTGTGGCCTCATTTTTGGCAAAACGTGGCGTATACGTAAAACCTAGTAAATCTAAAATTACGTTTGAACTTCATTTTCGTCTTTGCAGCAACGCGTTTACTGATATACATATAAATGTTTTTTTTGTCCGGTCGTCGGCAATTGTATAAAAGAAGCATTATAACAAAACCTTTATTAAACCAGCTTGTTTGGCCCACACTTGATAAAATATTGACCCCGTTCTTTTATTGGCAAATTTACGACTTCGCCTTTTGCTCGGTCCATAAATTTCTGAAAAGAGAACTATGCCAATCATGATATTTCAAATTTTGAACCCCGCACAAGTTCAAGTCAATCGATCATAAATCAACTTTTTAATTTCTTATTCTTATTTCTTTTCAATCGACTATTCTGCACTCGTTTCAACACGAAAGCGGCACATTAAAAATTAATTAAAAGTAGATCTTTTAATATGTGTTAACAAATAAGGATGAGCAAATATCTGAATAATTGTGTTCGAGCAATAAAAATTTTCGGTTAATTAATGTTTTTAGCAATAATATAACTTGAAAATGTTGAGTTTTCTGTTGTATTTGATTTTTGCCTCTAAAAGCAATACTCTCAGCGGTAAAATTCGAACTTTTTTTAAAAATCGCGGTACATCACCGATTTGACTGAAATTCACCATGTAGACTTTTTGGTTTAGGGTCCTGAATACGGAATGGAAAGTTTAAGGTTTCAATTCTTTTTACTTTGGAAAATATTAACAAGGCCGTTTTCGGGTGGCCTCGGCGGGCCGACGCTGAAAATGATAGATTAACAATGAATTGAAATGGGATCCTGCGATTAAGTGTTATATTTTTAAGGGTTTTCAGTAGTAGATGTTTTTGATTTATTTTTATTTTTTTCTTCTGTACAAACAATTGGTCACCTTGAAAACGTCCTCATGTCGCAAAAATATTCATTTAATTGAAAATTGACCTCCTATTAGAAAGGTGCATATAGTAATAAAACAGTGTGTACTTGAACTTTTCCTCGAGAACATAACAGTATCAATATAGGTATAGCTTCTTTTTTGTTTGCTTTTATTTAATAATAAGTAAATGCTATACACACTGTGAATATTGGTATGAATTGATGTATACCAACAATTTAAATAACAAAAGAAAATAATGTCATGTCAACTATCCCGTTTGGTATTGTGACCACGAAAACGTCCTCACGTCGCAGAAATATTAATTTAATTGAAAATTGACCTCCTGTGAGAAAGGCGCATATAGTAATAATTAAAAACAGCGCTTGAATTCGTGACAGTGGGACAAGACGCAAAAGCCTGCTGAACGAGGAAGTATCAGAGCAACTTGAGTCTGTACTGTTGAGCAAGTTAGAGTGTAAAACTTAGGTATGTGTTGTTTATGAAGTTGTACTGTTACTACAGTCAAATGATTACTGTGTATAATTAGTGTTTTCAAATTTTAACTATTTAAAGAACTTAATACGGATTAACGATTTTCACATACACCATTGTCATAAACTGTATCAATTTACCTTCCGTTAAAGCTGAGAGACAAGAAAAGAAGAACATAGCTGTTTATTTTCTCCATTTTCAGAAGAAAGAAACACATAGGTGAAAATATTAGATAAAGAGGTAATAAATTGAATTTGGCAGATATATTTAAAGGAACAGTTAGCAATATTTAGTTTTAAAAGTAGACCTGAAAGTGTTCAACGATTATTGTTTTGCAAGGTTGATCGCGTTTCACAATTAAGTTCAGTCGTCGAAATGCAAAATATTTATTTTAACTTAAAGTGAGAGTATTCCTGAGAAATATTATTGGCTTGTGTGTAATCGGTTAAGCAAGTACTAAGAGTGGAAAACTTGGCTATGTGCTGTTTGTAAAGTTGTACTGTTACTACAAATGGTTATTGCGAATAATTAGTTTCTTCAAATTTTACTGACTATTTAAAAAGATTGGAAAGATTACCGATTTTCGCATACACCATAACTTTTTGAAGAAAAATGCGTGTTTTTCACCTTTTTTCATTGAAAAAACATATAAAATGCTACCAAAAGCATCAAAATGTTTCATTATATGTTATTTTGCAATTCAAGCAAACAATATATGCAATTTCCACATTTTCCCGATCAATTTGAATTTTTAGTAAAATCCAAGATGGCGGCCGTCTTGGCTGCCATTTTGGATGACGTTACGGACCCCAGCAGCGTCACAACCCATAATATTTACCTTATCTTGTAGAGCACATCATGGGCTATCTATTAGATGTAAAGTAATTCCGAAATATTGCAACATCCCACCCCCCCCCCTCCCCCCCGTAGGGTTAAGGCGGGGGTAAACGTGAATTTGAATGAAATTTTAAGAGGTTTACAGAATGGATAGAAGAAAAAAAAAAAGGATTTTTGGAAGACCAACAGACAGTTGATAACCACGCAAGAGTACCCCAGATTGCTAGTGGACTAACTTGGTGTCCGCCTATTAATTATTAACTACAAATTCTATTTTTAAAACTTCACTAAATCTTCAATATTTCTCATTTTTCTTAAATTTACAAATCCTTTGAGAAAAGCTATTTCCTCCCAAACATACCCAAAAATGACCGAAAAATTTATAAAACACCCCATAACATAGATTCATGTTATGAGCAGAGAGTTTTTGAATTGCTCGAAACGTGAACGAGATATTTCCATTAAACTAGTATAGAAAGCAGACACAGACAGCTGTTTCGGGCTATTTGGCCCTCGTCAGTGTGCCGTAAACAGCAGTCTGTGTCTTATTTCTAGTTTTGAGCGCTGATCATGTCAGGTTTGGCCGACCGTAGTACCATTTCGAGAGAATGCCTTTTCACATTGTTTGATCGGTCCTTGCAGTGGTCTGTTGCTTATCACTGTTTGAATTTGATCCAATGTGACGCAATAGATCGTTCACGGTCTCAAGCATGTTAAGGTATGGTTCGTCCCTTTGTGTAGACCCCCCCCCCCCCGCGAAGTACATTCTTTTTCCTTTTGGAAGTAATGTTTTTTTTAGCCCTAACAATCATAAAAAGTATACATTTTTATTTTTATTTACATTTTTACATCGCATGATTGAAGCAAGTCATTGAAGAAAAACAAGATACTGTTCGCGGTCTCAAAAATTTTAAATCTCTTAGTTTGAAGTTTATAGCTGGAGGCAAGGGAGTGTCTTGCCAGTTTGCCGGCGAATGCCGTACCCGTCCCTATCAATTATTATCGATTTTTTTTCCACTCACAAAAGCGCGTTGGCCGGTATGTTTTATTGCTCCTGTCTATAATACTTGTGTTTCTGCAACCCAACGAAAACTAACGGTGCTTTTTTATTTTTGTCCGAAAATCCCGCTTTAAGTTTTAAAATAATTCTGATGCGGAATGAAACTGTTTTATCCGGAAAATCTTGTTCGCCACGGTGGCAGGTTTCATTCACACAAGCCAACAAAAAATGTGGGTTTAAGAGTCTCATGTCAGCTCTTCTTTTTTGCTCCTAATATTGTTGAAATACATCGAAATACCTTTTTTCTAGTGGCGGTCTCCTTTACTGACCCGAGACATTTAAAAACTCACGTGTGAAATGTGGTATAGTTTTGTGATGATTTTTACTTTTTACAGTCCAGCGTCCTTCAACTTGATCAACCTTCTGAAATTCTAAGGGCTTGTTTACATGAAGGAAGAGTCATATGGTTAGACGGGGCACCGGCTCTGTTGCCGCTTTGCACCCTGTCTGCTTGCCCGGGTCTTTTTTCGCATATAGACCGTCGGTCGCACAAGTGTCACCGGCCGGCTACCCGGGTAAGTTTTCGCGCGTTTTTCAAGTCTTAACATACATTTGAACTGAATGCCGACTGAAATGATAAATTCCGAACCCACAGTGTCCCATTTAATAAAAAAAGTTTTATCTGTCAAATGACACATTAATAAAGGCTTATTCTGAGGCTAACAATATATATATATAGTTTTTTGTTTGGCAGCCGAATGCGGTTGAAACTTCTAAAAAAACTTTTGTTTTACAGGTTGTAAACGTGAAACATGTTGGCGTTTCTTGCCTGTGTTTGGATTGGTAGTATTCTTTGTGGTCACGTCAATGGATGTGGGACTACACTTAGAGGTAGGTCATGTGTACTTAGGGTTTTCTTTCTTTCTTTTTTTTTTTTTCTCAACCAGGCTTTGGTTCTATTGCATTTAAAATTTCACCCCCCCCCCCCCCCCCGCCCATTTCAAAATCCTGGATCCGCCCCTGTAGTGGTGCAGGTTTATTGTTGAGTAACCAGTGAGACTAGCAATGAAAATTAGATATCATCCCCCCTCCTTTTCATAGAGTAATTTATGTCTCCCTCCCCCCCTTCTTGGGATATGATTTTACATTATGTCCCCCCCCACCCCATCCCGTTTCTCAACCCCCCTCCTGCTAATTATTGCACAGTCTCTTATGTTTTATTTTCTTGCATCAGATTTCGCTCTTTACTTCCCACGTAAAGGCGTCGACGACTATGTCCACATCTGGGGCATGCGCAGTTTGAGTAAGTTTACCGTTTGTTTCTGGATGAAGTCGACCGCTTCAAATGATGGAACAGTGCTTAGCTACGCTGTACCCGGACAACATAACGAATTGCTTTTCTTTGATCACGCAAACGTCCATGTGTACATCGCTGATGATGGCAGGTTTGATATGTTTTAAACTGATATTAAGCTTAAATCAGCCAATCACTGCATAGATTGCAAGGATTTACCAAATTTCATTTTGCAGACTACTCAAAAATAAACAGCACTATAGGAAAGTACTGCTCAATACCTTTCATTTGAATGGTCACACTTTAAGATTACATCCACAGACTCAAAAGTTAGAATCACCTTGTACAGCATAATAAACAGTACCACAGGAAAGTACTGCTTAGTAGCTTTTATTTGAATGGTCACACTTTAGGATTTCATCTACAGACTCAAAAGTTAGAACCACCTTGTATAGCATAATGAATAGTACCACAGGAAAGAACTGCCCAATAGCTTTCATTTGACAACAACAACAACAACAAAAATCTTTATTAGTTAGTTATTATAGAATGGCCACACTTTAGGATTTCATCCACATACTCAAAAGTTAGAACCACCTTGTACATCATAATAAACAGTTCCACAGGAACGTACTGCTCAATAGCTTTATTTTCATTTGAATGATCACACTTTCGTTAGGGTTTCTTCCACAGACATAAAATACTTATAACCACCTTGTACAGCATAATTAACAGTACCGCAGGAAAGTACTGCTCAGTAGCTTTCATTTGTAACCAAAATGACATTTTTCATCCCTCCGAAAACAAAAGGCGTTAAATAGTCCGATGTTACGGAAGTTTGAGGCAACATTTTACTAAAGAAAGCCGAACATCTTCCGAACATTTTCCGAACATTTTTCATCCCTCCGAAAACAAAAGGCGTTAAATTTTCCGATGTTACGGATTTCAGGGGACATTTTACTAAAGAAAACCGGCTAGCAAAGGTGCCTTGAAAATTAGAAACTATACATGGAAAAACTTCACATGACTTTTATAAAAGGAGATTAGGAACAATTGAAACTTGAATCAAACACCCAAAAAGGCATACGAAATTAAAGTATCCGTTGTCCGGGTCATTTTACTCTGTTCCCTACCAGAAACCTGCGAGATTAATTCGGCATGTGCAAAAAATTCATACTAGACTTCCGACGAGATCAGCTCAGCCTCAAAAGCCACCGACGTATGTGATACAGGCGACTAGAATATCAACCAACAGGCAACAATCTTTAACGGATTAAAAGGAGAACAGTCCCTCGCATAGCTGAAAACCATCTCGAGGACTGGAAATACGTGCTATAAAAAGCCATCGGAATACAAAGGTCACAGGAAGTGACGCTTTTAATAATCCTTAAATACATTCATAAATAGGAAACATTTTCTTATTTACGGCCATTTCAATGCTAAACCACCTTTCATTTTTAACTCGTGAATACACGAAGCGTTGAACGAGTTACAGCTGTTGGATGAAATTTCATTTCACTCGATCGTTCGATAGCTCGATCGGCTGTTAACATCGAGCCCACGATATGTAATGATCACCTGCCTTACCCATGGGAACGGCGTCGGAGGAGGGAGGGTGGGGAGTTGGAGGCAAGGGAGGTAAGGTCCGTGACGTAAAACGCCTGGGAGAGGGGAGGGTCCGAAGTTGTTTCTTATTCACGAGTTGGCTCATAGGAGTTTTTATTTTTAATGTCACGTGCAGGGAATTAGGCATATCATCAGTTAATGATGGCAAGTGGCATCATATCTGTGCTTCCTGGAGCAACAGCGATGGCGCCTGGAAGTCCTACAAAGATGGAGCACTGATCAATAGCGGTACAGGCTTCAAGAAAGGGTACACTGTCAAGGGTGGAGGGTCCCTGGTGCTGGCACAGGAACAAGATGCAATGGGATCGAGCTTTGATTCCAATCAGTGTTTCCAAGGATCCTTGGCCAACGTCAACATATGGGATCACGTTCTTCCGTCAGAAACGATCAAGGCGTTGTCCCAGACATGCAGGCAGGATTGGGGTGGAGACGGGAACGTGTACAAGTGGGTTGATTTCCTTCATGGAATCAGAGGAGGAACTGGGATTGTTATTCCTTCCCCCTGTTCTCCGAGCAGTTGAACACGACCCAAGCTCATTACGCATTCAGTATGAGAAGTTCATATATGATGGTGATACTGAGAATTGAAGTTAACTGTGTGTTAAGATGTAATCAGGCAAAAAGCACAAATGTACTACATAACCGGATGGGAATAAATGTTGTACTCTCAAAGCTGTTGTATGTTGTTAAAATGATTTCGTAATAACAACTAACTGGTTTTCACTTGATTGTCGAAAAACCAAACTCAAAGTAACCACTCCAGCTAATCACAACAGACGCAGACAAGCCATGAATGAACCAATCAGAACGCAAAACAAATGCATGTCGCCGGCGCCATGCCCTGGAAAACGCGTGCGAACAAGCAACGATTGGTTTTGGTTTTACTTCTGATTGGTTGATAAAATGGCGCGAGATTTTTAAGCCAATCACAAAGCGTGGCAATGCAAAACCAAAGCAATCGTGAAATTACTTTCGATACTCAATTAAAGACCGCTCTATATTATACTTTATGAACAACGATTACTACAGTTTACGTGCTACGCGCCTCGTTGGCTATCTCTATCATCTCGTATCCAACAAGTTATTAGCACGAGTGGAAAAATTGTAACCGCGAAATATTTTTTATATATATCTTGCTGATTTTATTTCGCAAAAAGAAAAACTCGGAAGTCGATTTAATTTTGGCGGCATTGTCGGGTATGGAATAATGGATGAGATACAATGGCCGCTAAGCCAATCATCATCAGATCTAGAAGAAACGAAAAGCCATACTTTAACGAGGAATTTATTTGGGTTGGAAGCAGTAATGCCTTTCAGCTCTACCAGTGTAATAATGATTTGAGTCTGTGGCTTACTGGGAGGTCTGTACACATATATTGAACGCGCCGAGTAAGTTTTCAGTGGTGCTGTTTATTATATGCTGCAAAAAGTGGTTCTAACTTTTGAGTCTGTGGATGAAAAAATTAAATCCTAAACTGTTATCATTCAAATGAAAGCTATTGAGCAGTACTTTCCTGTGGTGCTGTTTATTATGCTGTACAAGGTGGTTCTAACTTTTGAGTCTGTGGATGAAATCCTAAAGTGTGACCATTTAAATGAAAGCTACTGAGCAGTACTTTCCTGTGGTACTGTTTATTATGCAGCAAAAGGTGGTTCTAATCAGTGAGTCTGTGGATGAAATCCTAAAGTGTGACCATTCAAATGAAAGCTATTGAGCAGTACTTTCCAGTGGTGCTGTTTATTATGCTGTACAAGGCGGTTCTAACTTTTGAGTCTGTGGATGAAATCCTAAAGTGTGACTATTCAAATGAAAGCTACTGAGCCGTACTTTCCAGTGGTGCTGTTTATTATGCAGCAAAAGGTGGTTCTAACATTTGAGTCTGTGGATGAAATCCTAAAGTATGACCATTCAAATGAAAGCTGTTAGCAGTACTTTCCTGTGATACTTTTTATTATGCTGAACAAGGTGGTTCTAAGTTTCTAACTTTTTTCTGTGGATAAAATCCTCAAATTAAAGCTATTAAGCAGTACTTTCCTGTGGCGCTGTTTTTTTTTTATGTTGTATAAGGCCCAGTTCAAACGTCGAACTTCACATGTGCCGAACCTAATGCAAATGAACAAAATCTATTGTTCTTGCTAATTTGCATTAGGTTCGGCACATGTGAAGTTCGACGTTTGAACTGGGCCTAAAATGCTTCTACTAAATTACTAAGTCTTTGAATGAGATGCTAACGAGTGTGCTGAAAAGGTACTTTTTGTGAAGCTGTTTCTTTTACAATTTACAATAACGACCTCCTTTCTTTTAAGTCCCCCTCACCCCCCCCCCCCCCCCCACCCCTTCTCTTTAACAACCAAAGCAATAAACGACAGATTGTGTCACGGATACATTTTTACCGTACCAATCTGGACACGAATTCATATACAGTATTCGCGAAGGTAAAAAAATAACATTTTTAGGCAAAACAATTTAAATTCTCCACCTATTTTAGGACCAAACCGATTCAAAACCCATACCTATTGGGGCCGCACATATGTGTTCACTTTCTTTTTAACGGATCCAATCTAAACTCACAATCGACCAACTTTCTAGTTGTTTCGCTGTGCTGCGCTTTGCACACAAGCAAGCTGTTCATTCTTGCACACAAGCATGTGTTTGCTTTAGCGTCCTTGTTTACAATGCTAGGACAATTTGCAACAAGCACCTCTTATTTGGATATATTTATCTACAGGAGTCATTTTCTCCGGAGAATTTAGGAATTTTTATCCATAGCCTGATCAAACTTTAGAACCAAATAACAGGATTCAAGTCTGATTTTAAAGGGAAACAGTATTTAAGCTGCCATCAAAGCAAGAAGAGAGGGCGCCACTAATGGATTGAGGTAAGATCCCACACTACGAACCGTTGACTTCACACCATCCCAAATGTAGCGAAGCATCGGCTTGCGAACACAATGGCCATAAATGTTGTCATCGTAGCCATGGTAAAAATAAAATTCCCAGTCTCCCTTTCCAGCAATAATGACAAACTCTCTCGTTGGGTGAGAAAATATGAACGAAGCGTTGCTAAGATCTGCACCGGCATTCAAGGCCATGGGAATGAACGAAATGCCAGCTCTCAGGAACTTTAAGGTTGTTTGACCAACCCTATCAAGGTAAGGATGATGTCCTTCGTTTCCGCATTTTCTTACAAGTTCTTTTCCCAGAACCTGAGGGGTTATTTTCGACACACTTATGCGCACGCCACGACCCCAAAAATCCTGCAAAATATAACAGAGGTGAAGAAAAAGTAGCCAAAGATTATTAAATATTTCGATTTGGCATAGTGAATTGCTTCACGAAGAGATTTAAAATACTTTCAGTGAGATTGATATTAGTAGTTTTTGAGTTGGCGGTACCAGATCAGTTTTGCAAAACTGATCTGATACCAAGCCAACTCTATACTACTTACCATATAATGGCAAAAAATAAAATGGAAATATTAAATGGTAAAATCAAATAAAACTATATTTCATAAAAAACAAAGTGCGTTTATTTCATTGCGTGATTCCACATAATAGAATCCTTTGCGTGACACAATTCTCGGAAACACAGGAAGTCTACACAGGATTGAATTAAGGAAAGTTATTTTTTGATTTAATTAACTGGCTCGCCGCTCTGCGGCGAGTCAGTTCTTAAAATACCCTTTTTTTTTTTTCTGTCGTGTCACCTGCCCCGGGAATCGATTTTGCTGCGGCCAACACCGTACCTAGTTTACTTCCGGTTTTCAGAAAAGTGATGTCATCGAAACGACAATTTACAATTGAAATATTTACCGTTCTAATTTCGACGGAATTGTTAAACATTAAATCGCTGTGATTTCAGGATGTGTTCTATTTCTGGTAAAAGGAAAGCGCGTTGAACTTTTCTAACCAAATCAATTGTCAAACAGTTGAGTTTAGGGGCGGACCATTAGAAATCTTGGGAGGGGGGGTGACAATTACCAAAAAAAAAATCCTGCAAAGGAAAATTGTCTCAAAAAAAATTCCTGCAAGCAGTTGACCATAAAAAAATAAAATCCTGCAAGCTAACGGGCTATATATACATATATATATATATTTATTTATTTATTTTAAACTGCCTCAAAGGTCTATCTGGTACATATACCGATATCTTAATTTAGTATACATGTATACTGAAACAGAGGATAGCATTGTTGGCGCGCTCGGATTGGCTACTGAAACTCGGAATATTCACCTCCCAGCAATTTGCGCGCGAAAATTGTAATCGTTAATTGACAGGAATAAATGAGTTAAAAAGCATCATTTTCGTTATATTATGTCACTGTTTCAGTATATATATCCACCACTACCCGGTACCTCCACTTCGGTGAATAGTTGTTAAATAACCAAAACCTTGTTTATGTACATATTTGAAAACACTGTAAACA
Organism: Cladopsammia gracilis; assembly: GCA_022457155.1. Classification (NCBI taxonomy): domain Eukaryota; kingdom Metazoa; phylum Cnidaria; class Anthozoa; order Scleractinia; family Dendrophylliidae; genus Cladopsammia; species Cladopsammia gracilis. The sequence goes on along the minus strand of JAJGOT010000095.1, from coordinate 1,107,672 downwards.
TCATGAAATATGTAACCTGCTCTACAGATGTGTCCAACCGTCCCGATTTCGTCGAGATTACCCCGATTTTGCTTGAAAATCCCGAATCCCGACCAATATGTGATCGGGATAGGAAAAATCCCGATTTTGACATTCGGTTCTGTCATTTTCGTCAAATTCTCGTAATACTTACTATACAAAAAGACGAAATTGCGTATACTTAACTCTGATATCCAGATAAACTAAAGAAACAACAAGAAATATAAAATGAAATCGAGTACTTGTATGTGGAGCCACACAAAGAGACGCAAAGCGACGAGAAGCCACATCAATTCGCCAAACATTTTTGACAGAAATTGTTGTCTCAGAACACTAGAAATGGAGTTTCAGAGCATCAAGATTTCAAAATTTTCTGGTGGGGCATGCCCCCACACCCCCCTAGCGGCTCGCGCCTTCGGCGCTCGACCACTCCATCTCAATTCTTATTTCTCCACATATTTTATGCAACGGTTCGACAGTCTGACTTGAATCTACTCTCCAGCGTTTAATACAAAAATTGAATTGGGCCAAGTATAAAAAAAATTGGAGCTTGCACGCATTTATAAAGAAAATCTGAGAAAAAAAAAAACCTGCAGGCTTGCACCTCCCCCAAAAAAAAATCCTGCAGGAAACTCAGGCCGAAAAAAAAAATTCATACACTGAAAATTTTTTGACCCCCCTCCCAGGATTTCTAATGGTCCACCCCTTAGATCGAATGAATAAAATACGTTCCAGCACGTCAACTGCTGAGTAAACAATTCTCAAGCATTACGCCATGGAGTCACGTTGAAATTCCAAACATCTCGAATTTATGTCACGCTATGGTCAGCTGTTAATCATTTGATCGATCATGTTGACATTGTTCATTTTTATTCGAAATCCTATCACCGATTCTCCAAAATGCCTGTGTTTAAACAATCCTGATTCCTTGTTGTAGGTGGTTTCAAGGATTTTAAAGCGAAAAAAATATACAAGTTCTAAATTTATGTTTTTGGCTCTGCTTTGCGATTTATATCCTTTGTATATCGCTACCGTGTGTGATTTTATTGTGTTTTCATCAGTAGTATTGCGAACTGTAACCAATAATTAAGCAACTACAATTGAAATATTTACCGTTCTTATTTCGACGGAATAGTTAAACATTAATTCGCTGTGATTTTCGGATGTGTTATTTTTCTGGTAAAAGGAAAGCGGGTTGAACTTTTCTAACCAAATCAATCAGTTGTCGAACACGGGGGGTGACAACTCTTAACAAACGCTGTTTGAGCAATACTGTGTGGAACTGAAAGTTGTCCCGAAAATTTGGAATATCTTCCCGATTTTTTCGGAGACATTCTCGCAAAAATTTCAAACTTCCCGAAATTTTAACAACATTATCTCATGTTTACCCGAAAGTTTTTCAAGTCTCCCGATTCCCGGCAAAATCTTCAGATTCCCGGAAGAATTTTGTTTTTCTCCCGAAACAGGCCTTCTTAGAGTTGTCACCCCCCGTGTCGAACAGTTGAGTTTAGATCGAATAACACGTCCTGGCAAGTCTGCTGAGTAAACAATTCTCAAGCATTACGTCATGGCCGGAGTCACGTTGAAACTCCACACATCTCGTATTTATGTCACGCTATGCTCGGCTGTTTATCATTTGATCGATCACATTGATATTGTTCATTTATTCGAAACCCCATCACCTATTCTCCAAAATGCCTGTCTTTAAACAATCCTGATTAGGTGGTTTCAAGGATTTTAAAGCGAAAAAAATATATACAATGTTTTTTCTAACAGTACCGAGCAGAGAAAAAAATATAGGCCTGAAATTGTAGCCAACTAAGGGATGTACGATTTGATTTGATTTGATTTTGTTTGGGGGGGGGGGGGGGGGGGGGGGGGGGGGGGGGGGGGGACAGGGGCGGTGTTGGGCAATTTTTCTGAGCATGAATTTGTTTTTCGTCTTGATGTTGTGCAATAATTTTTTTCGAGATTGTTCCATAACTGCTTTTCCTTTGGCTCGCGTGCATTATTTTTATTTCTTTACTTTTGCTGTGCAGGAATTTTGTTTTTAGTCATTGCCAAACCTCCCCCCCCCCCCCACCACCACCTTAACAATAAAATGGTCCGTCCCCAAGGAGTGCTTGAAGCGGGCTGTGTAATGTAAATGTAAATGTGGACTGGACTGTGCATATTGATAGATTCTAGATGTATATTGCGAACTCTAAAATGAAACCGGGTGGAAACTGGGATCAAACGAGCCAGTTTCGAAGCCCATCGGGCTCCTTGTTCTTTTTCATTTTATAATGTCCATAAGCATATGAATTTATGCCATCTTCCAGTATATATCTTTTGTCATCGAAACAGCTGAGTGATACTTTATTGATTTCATAACTTCCTAATTTATGGTTTTGACTTCTTATTGTTTTCATAGTGTGATGCATCGGTTTATTTCCTAATAACGTTTCTTTATAATCTTGATGCTTGATATTATTTTTGATAATATTCTTTTTGATTCCCTTGGCAGTCTTTCCTCCTTTTTGGTTGTCTTTCATGTAACTATACATTTTAGATCGTAGACCGATGAATTCAGTAATAGGAATACCTGCAGCTTCATCTTTGAACTTACCAATCACTTTCTTATTGGTCTTATCAAAATATTGAGAATCTTGTGGATAATCACTGTTATCGAATCTTTTTTTATCATTCCAGAAATCCATGTAGACATCTTCAGCTTCGATTTCATATGTAAGACTATCAGTGTCGGTAAATAGCAGCTTAGCTTTGTCTCCATACTTCTTTTTAATGTAGTAGTAATGAAAATCATACATTAACGTCTTGCTTAGATCTAAGATACACATACCAATATATGCCGGCCTGTTTAAGGTTAGTGTTTCTGTAATCTTATGCACAGCTACTAGATTTTCATTGAATATCTTACTGCTGACATATATTGGTTTAGCAGCCATTTTTAATAGTTTCTTTTCATCGGTCACTAATCTAACATCTACTCGTTTTCTGATGTTTTCCATCGTTTTTCCGAAGACTGAATTGTTCATTAATTTAAAAAAGTCTTTATCAAAAGCATTTTTTGCATTAGTTCTTTTCTGAGTGTTGAAATCAATATATTGCTTCAACCATGCGGACTGATTGAACCCCAGTACTCGATGGACTTTAGTTATTTTCAAACCAAGATCAGTGTATATTTGGAGGTTCCTATAATGGAGCACGTATTTTTCTTTGTTGCTTAATGTTGGTATCAATTTATGAACTAAACCAGTCGATATTTTATATTTCTTCGCGATGTTTTTACAATACCCAGACAACATATTTTCAGTTACTTTAACCTTTTCCGGTCCTAGCGGGTAGTCATTATGGAGGTTGTGTAGTTCTTCAGGATATTCCAGGTTGACTTCTAGTATTAAACCTTTATTGCTATCTTCTTTATACTTGGCTAAGTCTATCTTATCAATCTGGTTTTTAGTCATACATTTGAAACCGCCGGTTGGAAGGTATTGACTTATTGCCCAACCATACAGATTGTTGGCATCAAGCATCTTTGAGGGCGCCTTCTCATCATATGATTTCATGTATTTATTATTGGCTTTACCATATCGATTGGCTATATAGCTGATTCCACCACGCATACCCTTTTCAATGAATTGAAACATATCAATATCAATCATAAGCTCTAATTTAATGTTGGTCATTTTTAGCATAGCATCCCATGACAAACCAGGAGATATGAAATAATGGCAGGGGTCAAGTTTGTAGTATTCTAAACATGTTTTCCTGAAGTTTTCAAATACATCAGCTAATTGAAGGATGTCAGATTTTAGGTATAGGTCATGATACTCACCCATATTTTTAAGAGAGAATGTATCCCACACATTTTGAGCATGTTTATAATCTTCATCTGAGATATGCTCATCATTCAATATGCTGTAAAATTCTTCTTTTGGTGGCAGCTTTTCATCGAATTTATCGAAACTGTCCATGAAGTCGTATGGATAGACTCCTTTTTGCGACATTAAATCAAGTTTTTAACCTTTGAATTTTTGAGAGGTATATTTCAACAATTTTTTTGGTAGATTGCTCACTAGTTTTTCCAAACTTGAGCTCATAAATTGGAAACTATATAAAGGTAAGATGATTACCCAACATGAAAGCCATATACTTCTCCATGTTGTTAGGTATGGCATTGATATTCATTTGACACTTTTCACCTTTCTTATTTGTATATGTATGCTTGTTAACAATTTCACCAATCTCTTGCATTATAAAATGACTATCATAACCTCTTAGATTATGGAATATAACAGGAATTTTTCTCTCTGCTGGATTTACTCTAAGTTTCAGATTACAATCTTGATGCGCTGATCCTCTATACTTGCCAGTTATATGACAATGATCTCGAACTCGAATATCTTTCTCTGTATACTTTTTATCACATATATGGCATTTATAAGCTTTTTGGAATTCTTCTTCATCCTTTTTTGTCATTTTTAATGGTTTGTTAAAATATCTTTTATTCATATTACGACAATATTTAACTTCTTCTAACATACTAGCTTCCATAAATTTGTTAACAGCTTTTTCACCTCTATAGATCTGTACTGGTTTACTATATTTTTCATCATAACAGCATACAACCTTATAACCACAACACAATCAGTATGTTTTTGATACGATTCAGTATAGGATTTGTCATTGTTTGGCCTGCATCCTTCTATTTTTTCTGTAATAGCTTCAAAATCTGCATAGATGACAAATGGTACAGGCAACTGCTTATGAAAGTTGTTGAATTTCAATATGTTATTATCCTTTGACGGCATTTTTATGGCTTGTTTTCCATTTATGATGATGCAATTTTCTTTATGATTTAATAATACTCTTTCACTACTGAAACATTGTAAACAATACATACAAAAATGCTTTCTATGTTCATGTTTTGTTTGATTGTACATAAATTTATTGAAGTCTTTTATTAATACATAATGTTTGTTTTCGCCTTCTGTTATCAATAATAAATGCATTTGATCTTCAAATTTTTCTTGGGATATGTAAATAGGAAATGGTTGTTTTTCTTCATATCCAAATACATTGATATTGATATTATTCTGTTTCTCAATTTTATTATACTGTTTTTGATTGACTGGAAATTCAATTCCTGAGTAATTCAACTTTTCAATAAATTCTTTATCACATTTTTTAATTCTCTGTGGGTATTTTTCTTGAGGATTCAAATGTCTGATGTGACACCACCTAAAGCATTCATTATCCTCATTTTTGATATTTATCAATCCCTTTGCACTGTTTCTGAGTTCTTGTGGTAGTTTAATGCATGTATGAAGAGCCTCTCATTGGTTGATATTTTACAACATTAAGATAATGGTTTTCAACTGATTTAACAGTCCAACCAGACCCTTCAGATATCCATTGAGCTATCTTATTCAAGATTTGCTGTTTTGACAATTGTAGCGATTTAGTAATTTCTAGATTATTTATGATTGTTTGAGCTAGACTGTTGAAATATGCGGTCTTATACACTATTTCTCCGTCTGACATTTTTGTAAATGTTACCTTAAGCGTTTCAACAAATTTCAGTCCTTTCATAGATTTTAGTATACTTATAATATGATATGCAGTAGCCGTTCTTGTGTTTTGTAGTTGCACTAGTGGATCTTTTTTATTTTTAATACTTATTTCATAAGACTTTGTGTAGCCTTTCAGAGCTTTATCTGTTTGCTCTATCTTAGTCCTTGGTAATGGAACTGGTTTTTTAGTTCTTGGCATTGGAATTGGTTTATCAGTTCTAGGTGTTGGAACTGGTTTGGTATCATCTACCACGATAATCTCAGGCTTCTTCTTCTCTTGCTTTAATAATAATTTGATGAGCTCTGATTTACTAAGTTTTTTAAGATCTCTCTTATTCATTACTATAAGGTTGGATTTTTCTGGTTTCATATATATATTATAACTATAGATTTTTATTTTTAAGCCTTATTCGCATCTAAACCCTTATAAAGAGATATTTATATAAACTATATATATATGAGTAATATTTCAGTAAACAAGTGCGTTTATTCTGTTCATCCAATTTATGACTTATATGCCTCAGATAACGATGGAAATGTAATCAATATCATTAAGAAGGTACCTCACACAGGTAAAAAAAGTAATTCTGTTTATATGAAATGTAATATAAGAAAATATGGTGGTAAACAAAAAACATATTATGTCCACCGATTTGTTTGGGAATGTTTTAACGGTAACATACCAGAAGGAAAAGTGATCGATCACATCAATGATAACAAGGAAGATAATCGCTTATGCAATCTACATCTTGTTACACAGCAACATAATTGCAAAAAATCAGCAAAGGATCGGGATTATACATTTGTTGCTAAAAATCATGAAAATAAAAAGTGTGTAAAAGCAACTGACATTATTACTAAAGAAGTTTCATATTTTAACAGTATGTATGCTGTTCAACAACATCTTCAAATAAATGCTGGTATTGTTAAAATGGTATGTGAAGGTATCAATAATTGTAAATCAGGTACATCAAAGAATAATGGAAATTCCTATAAATTTGAGTATATCAAACAAGATGACTTACCAAATAACTACAAAAATCTTCTAATAGAAGACCACAAAGAGTCTCAGATGAAGATAAAAAGAAACACCAAATAGAAGCTGTGAAAAAATGGCAAAACAAGGAATACAAATGTCCAAAATGTGACAAAACTCTTAAAAATAATTATAGATATGTTCACAACAAAAAATGTAAATAAATAGCCAGAAACAATTATATATTTTTGGCTACCAATGAATAGCGAATGCAAAGATATAAATATCTCAGAAATTTCTGGGGTACTTGTAAATAGTAACATTACTTTAAAACAATTTTGTATATCCCCCTAAATCCCTGATTAGTGTTCTAATGTTACTGATTGTATTTTTTAAACCCATGTGCCCTGAATCAGATGAATATTTCTACATCTTTCCAAATCCGCGTTGCTGCTTGTTTTTGTTGTGCCAGATATACTATTTTCGTGTTTGAGATATTTAATATTATCCATTTTGGTGGTTTTTAAAACGTCATATGAATTGTCATATCGATCAAGTTCCACGTCATTTATAATGCATTTTATTAGATCTTTCAATGTGATATCATCATCCATTTCTTCTATCTTAAGCGTGTATAAATTCATCAATCGTCTTTTATGAGATAACCAATTGATTCGTTTATTATGTGTTTCTATTTGCCCCTCTAAAATAGCTATCTCTTTTTTATAATTTTTGAAGTTTTCCATATTTGTATATATGTTAGATATTTTTAATATCACTCAGAGTTACCCATGAATCAAATTCTTTTGGATAACCAGACCAAGAAACTAATGCTTGTTTCTTTTTATAATCTCGTTTGATGACCTTATCAATACGGAAAACATCCTGTTTAGCTTTTAATAATTCAGGTTGGTAGAAAGATCCTTCTATTAGGTCATCATTGAGATCCTTTAATTTATAAGTGATTGGATTTGTGTATTGAATTTTATCAACTATGAATATCTCCTCTGTCCAGTTTGGAGTGTATCCTTTGTCAAATGTTTTTCTCTTATATTTAGATATTCGAACTTTATCACCAACTTTAAATTTTGGTCGAAACGATAATGGCTCAATATCATATAGATTGAAATAAACAGTTCCTTCATTCTTCTTTTTACTAGCTTCAATAGGTGTCATCTTTATGCTTGAATGTTTTGTACTGTTGTATTCATTTAATAGTTTTGGTAGCATATCTAAATATTGTGTTGTATTTTTGACAGTGAATTGTTTCCACATCTTAGATTTCAATGTTCTGTTAAATCTCTCAATAACAACAGCTTTACCTTCATTGAAAGTAGAATACATCTCAATATTACTTGTCTTTAGCCAGTCTTTGAAAGTTTTATTATAGAATTCAGATCCTTGGTCTACCCAAATAAATTTAGGTTTCCGTTTGGAGTTTTTAATAACATCATCAAATGATTCAGTGATTGTAATACCTGTTTTATTTTTAATGGGAATGCTCCAAGCAAATTTTGAAAACACATCAATGATGTTCAATAAATATCTATATCCTTTATTCCATTTTGAAAACTTCTGCATTTCTACAAGGTCAGCGCTCCAAATATCATCTATTCCATTAACAATAACTCTTCTTGTTTTAAATTTTCGTTTGATTGGCTTATGTAATTCATCGGCTAATTGTTGAGCCCAATCATTTTTACTCAACGCCGCTTTCCGTTTTTTGGCTTCCTTTTTTGTTTAACACGAAGGCCTAATTTCTGTTTTATATCAATCGTGTTTCTAGCCAACCAATGACCCCATTGTCTCTCATCATATGGTACTTCATCTAAAGCTTTGACCATTTTTCTGTCTGCTCTATTCTTGCACTTTCTGTCGTCTTTACAAACACTATAATCAACATCGTGCTGCATGGCAATGGCATCCGTTCTTCCTGTAGGTTGGTCATATATTTCTAATATTTGGCCAGTTGTTGGGTCATATTTCACTTGACTCTCTAAATCATTATAAGGCCCAGTATATTTATGACCGGGTAATGTCCAACCGCCTTTGGGTTTTGGTAATTTACCGATAGCCTTATGAATATCAACAGCACCACCATGAAGAGGGTCCAGTTTTCGGCTGATATCACCAGTAAAACTGTCAAGCGCTTGATCAAGGTATTTGTTTACAGTACCTTTAATCTTTCGTTTTGCAAAATCAGATTTAATTGCTTTTGATGCTCCGATTCTACCTAAATTATACAAACCTTTTAAAGCGCTTTTAGCTGCTATTTCACCAAGACTGTGACTACCTTCTATATCTAAAAATCCGCCAGCCATCTCTGACTGGCTATTTAGTTTAATTTTTTTTATTGGATACAAAACGTGTCTTAGTAGCCCCACATTCACTACATTGAGATTTTAACATAAGACGATTATTTTTAGTTTTAACATATTTTTCAGTACCTGGTACAGATTCTGTTTGCTTCTTCTGTTTTACACAATAACTTTTCACCATTTATATAATATAATTAGATATTTTTGAAGTAATGTATGATGAATTGACGATTGACATGTTGATCCCTCATATTAAACAATGGATTGTGAATAGTTTCTAATTAACAAATTTACACCGGTTTTCCGTGGTGTGGACTCTTATTTACTACGATTTACGTCATCACATGGTCAAAATGTTGTGGACTCACGAGGCGCAGCCGAGTGAGTCAGCAACAAATTTTGACCATATAATGACGTAAATCGTGGTAAATATGAGTACACACCACGGAAAACCGGTGTAAATTTGTTTTTTACAACAATATTTAGAAAAAAATACAAGGAAAAATCGAAGTCTTGTTACAAAACGTGACAGCAAAGAAAGAGCAAGCGTTGTCTATAACTTTCTCGCAATCTGATTGGTTGTTTTCAAGCGCGCGTGATGTTAGCGTCAGCACCGTTGTCTGGACTCTCATTTACCACTCACGTCGACCAATCAGATTGCGAGATTAGCGGCAATTGTGGTAAAAAAATAGTTTTACCCGTCTGTCTTTCATATAAATAGTATAAACACCAGTATCCACACAAAACAGAATCTCGTTCTTGTATTTCATCTCCAGAATAAAGTATTTGTTTCCCACTTGATGATAAATACGTTTGAACCTCATTCGGCATAATTAAACCAAAACTATCAAAGTATTCACAAAATTGGTTGATGTTTCTGTAGCATACCCAATGGGTGCCAGCCCCTATTTTACTATCTAAATTAATGATACCACATTCTTTTTTTAATATTTTATCTGGTAAATTATCTCGACTATAAATACCTCTAAAATGTTTTATCTTGAGTTGATAAATCCAATTGGTTAAATCAATATTTGATAATGGTTTATTTATGAATTTTATAGTATTGCTCCTATTAATGGCATTCCGTTGAATGGGCTGTTTTTTCCTAATAGGAGGCCTTGTCCCTTTTTTGGCTTTCTTTTTTTCTTTGGCTTTTTTTAAACTCCCATACCAATACGATTTTTCATTTGTTCCCATGTTCCAATGAATGGGGGAGGGAGTGGATATGGATTAACCAATCCACCCATCGATTGTTGTTTAGCAGGAGGAACATAAACTGGTAATGATCTTCTTGATCTCTGACTATCAACCTGTAAACCTTTGCCAGTTAATGCATTCAACAAAAGTGGAACTCCGATTGAAGCGAGAAGAGTACCGAGAAATCCTCCCTGTTGTGTTTTTGTGGGTTTAATAACTACCTGACCACCAGTCTGAAGAGCATCTAATATTTGCTTCTTTTGTGATGCAGTCAACCAATCTTTATACTGAATCAATTGATTTACTTTATTTTGAGGAATCATAAAACCACCTGTTTGTCCCTTTCCAAAACTCTTATTAATTCCAAGGCTTCCTAATGCACTCAAAGCACCTGTTGCAAGAGAGCTTTTGTGGCATAAGGTAATAGTTTAGTTCCCATCGAAAACAATGATGACCATAGACTACCACCATGTTTTACAGCTTTTCTTATCTGTGTTTTTGAGATTTTAATATCAACGCCGGTACCATTATTCATAGCTTTTTTTATTCTATTCAGTTGTGTTCTGTTAAGCATGAGTTCATCATTACCAGTCAATTCATTTTTATTTAATCGGATTGTTATTGCTGAATTATTTTGATAAGCTCTTGCTAATTTTTGTCTTTGTCCATCTGATAGACTTACTCCATGAGAATAATAACTAGTCATTTCTTGTATATAATATATGTTATATAATTTTTTGGTTTATAAAACATATTTAACTAAAGAATTGAAATTTAAAATTGAAGAATTTATTTAGTATTTAATTTAAGATCGAAGTAACAATTTACCATCCTTCTGTTGCAATTCTACTTCTTGCTCACAAAGTGTTAAAGCATAGACACTATATGCTGTTGCTGTTGTCCCAGATAATTCATATCTGAAAGTCAGCCTTGTGGTTCCATCTTTGATATCAATTTTTTGTTTAGTTAAGTCAAAATACAGGAATGGAAATATAGTGCTGAAATTACTTCTGTTAAGCAATGTTCCACCCTGAAAATCATTGTTTGCATGAACATATTTCAAAACATCTCTATATACTCTTGTTATATCTGTTGATGGTGTATAGTGAATTTCAGGACATTCATTTCCATTACCAACTTCTAAATGACAATTTAAAAGACTTCTTGGATTAGTTGAGACACTGAATGTATTATATAAAAATGGATTTGTTTGGCTATCTGTGTTTGCGTCATTGATTATAAACACAAAAACATGACGAAGTCTTGATATTCCACTTGTGATTTTAAAATTTCCAGATCTCTGTCGACTACTATTAATTCTCTCTATGTTCTCTCTTAGATAATTCCATTTATGTGCTTTCAAATATTGACTCATATACAATGATTGACCTTCTGAATTAAAAGTGATTCTTGGTACAAACAATTGCATTCTTGTAATAATAACTCTGCAATTATCTGCAGCCTGCCAAATTAAATTTCCATCTGATTCAATTTCAAAATTCAGTTCAATTCTTGTGTTTGGTAATAGTTCATCCTCAAGACTCTCAAAAAATTAATACCAGCTGTCTAATGGAATTTCAGTATTTACTGTAGAAGATACACCTAGAAGGGCTTTTCTAGCACTAAATCCTTTACTATAAGCCGCATCTGTCTTGTCTTCTTCTGCATGCCTATTTGTATCCAGATAAAAAAATTCATTTGTTGCTGTACTTTGAGCATATGTCGGACTGTACTCTAAGAGATTTTTTATATTCACACAATGGTTAGCATCATTACAATCATAAAGTTTCTTACCATTCACTTTAATATCAAAATTTTTTATGAAAGAAGATGAACTATTCACAATGCCGTAATGATCATCTATTGCGATATTACCACCATCTGCTGTGTTATTCACTTTAAAATCTATTGAAATTCTAGCATTATACCAATCAAATGGTGTTACTTCACCACTATTATCAGCAACAAAACGATATCCATCCTTTTTTTGTCTAGCATTATTACCTACATTTGTATTTAAAGCTGTTTCCAAGTCAAAGACTACATCTTCATATCTTTCAACATATTTAGGATTTCTAAAACTCATTATATTATTAGATTAGATAAATTTCAACTTACGAAGTTTTCTACCAGATAATAATTGATTTACTCTTTCATTAATCTCATAATCCGTTAATGGTTGTTCAACTGTTGGAGTTTGTTGTGTCATCAATGGTGCTCCCATTTTGTTTCCTTTTTTGCTTAATAGTTGAATTATTTTATCTCCAGCCTTTTTTGCTGCAAAATCACCAGTTTTAGTAGCTGCGTTCTAAATAGCTTTTTCGACACCTTTTTGAAGTCCAGTTTTCAATGTTTTTTTCATCGTTTGTCCAAATAATTTTTTACCAATTGATTTAAAAACATCTGTTATTCCTTCACCATATTGTGTTTTTATGTCTTCATTCTAAATATGTGTTTTTACATATCGACCCATTTCTGGATTATAACGTCTCTTATATTCACATTGTCTCATGATTATATATTATTACATTAGATTAAATAGGTGTTGATCTGAGAATCAAGGTTAGAAACCAATCTATACCATTCAGATTTATTGGTCTTCCTAAAGCGTCACTAGCATAAAACCGCATTTGACTTATATGATTTGAGGCCACAGAACAAAATAATAATCTTTTCGGTTCATATGAAAATGGGTATGAACGAGTTAAATTGTCTGTAGGAATGACAGCGATAGTATTCGTGTTCTGCCCAACAACAATGCTGTCTGTTATACCATCAGAATTTATATAAATAATATCAATAGAATTTGTTATATTAGGTAAATGTGAACAATATTCTGTTTCTGTTACTAGTTTTTGTTGAAAACCGATTAACTCTCCAAAATTAGTATTTCTTAGATGTAACTGATAATTATTGTCAATTTCAATAACTACCTTATATGATGATAATACAAATGTCAAATTAATATGATAATTATTTCCTTTTTTATGATTTTTTCTGTCCATATATTGATGTATATAATCATTTAAATCGGTATATGAATACATGCCATCAACAAAAGTTACTGTTTCCCATGTTTTTCCACTATCAGTGCTGTATTTGATAACATTGTTTTGATATTCTGGATTGATATTGTGCCAAGAATATGTCATTGTAAGTCTATCTACAGCTTTTTCATTTATCATATCATCTCGTAATTTTAAGATTGGATTGAATTTAATTAAAAAGTCCTCAGCTTTGCTTGTTCCTATTTTTTCTCTATTAACTGATGAAATATGAATTGCTCTTTCTTGCATTATATATATTATTAGATTACATATTCTTCAATCAAACCAGTCGGCTGATTATTGTCTATTATTTTCATTTTGTTCAACACATGTGCAATTTGTGAAAATTCGTCTTTGACACCATCATTTCCTGCCATTATTGAACCCCCTAGCAGCTCTAGACGACTCATAAGATCATGCGGATTGTTATAATAAACAACACCACTACCTATCTTTTTTATATTTATTGGAAGTTCTATGTATTGGTATTTCACTAATTCTATTCAAGTCATCGAATACCATTTTTGATAGAGGACTATATTTCTTCCTACTGTTGAACCGCTTTGTAAGCAGATCAAGCGTATCAAAATCAACTTGTTTATCATATACTTTTTTCTTATTTTGGTAGGCAAATTAACTAATCTAAGCTGACCATATAGTTTAGGGATATCAATGGTTAAATTTCCATAGGTACCAGATTCTGGGTTAATTTTATATGCATTTCTTTTTGTTTGTGTATAGATACCTTTTCCTATTTTTAGTGTTTTTGTACCTTCTTCAATTACATCTATTCGTTTTCTGTATTTTTGTATAGCTTCAATTTCCTACTTATATTCAGCTATTTTATCTTTATTTTTCTTCTTTGCTGTTTTTGTTGTAGATAAGTGCCCTTTTTTCGATCCTAATTCTTTATTCAATTCACCAGATTTAGATAATATTTTATTAACCGTGCTAGCATCTTTTATAGTCTCCAATAAAACACATCAGACGGTAGAGGAAGGTTATTTTTTTGTATTATTTCTAATTCTTCAGGTGAGAATCCCTTATTCATATCTGATATCATTTTTGGCGGTTGTTCACCCTCAGGTCCTTGTAATGCTAATTGTTTTACTTGTTCAGAATATGGTATGATTTGTTTTGTCTGATATTCCTCTCTCAAATTACTGATTTCATCAATTTCTTTTTCTAATTGCTCAGTAATCGGTTCAAATTTTTCCTTCTTTTTCTCGAAAACATCTTGTTTAGAAGTTTGTGTTTCTTTGATGACATCACGAACAATTTTTGTCATTTTCCCAGACTCGATTTTAGGAATAGCGATTTTCTTATAATGATCAATGTCCATATATTTATACATTATATAAAGTTATCTAAACTTATCTCAACTTATCTTTTAATATAATATAATAGTATAATGGAAATACCTTATTATGATTCAGGAAACAATCAAAATGAAAATTTCAAGCAATTGTTTCCATACATGCCAAGGAACACATTTCGAATGTTAATATGTGGTAATTCGGGGTCTGGTAAAACTAACCTTTTATATCATATGCTGATGAGTCCCTTGTTATAATACGACCAGATCCATTTATATGCGAAAAACCTTGATCAAGATAAATATATAAACATGATGGAGTAACATAAATGAAATCAGTCAACAGGTTGGTTATGATGTCCTAGTTTGTAATAATAATGATATCATACCAGTTAGTGATATACAAAATACAGACTTACAGAGAATAGTTATTTTTGATGACTATGTGTGTGAAAAAATCAAAATCAACTTATTGATTATTTCATTCAAGGGCGACATAAGAATTGCTCAGTTATCTACCTAAGCCAATCATTTTATAAAACTCCAAAAGATATCAGGCTAAATTGTAGTCATTTTGCAATCTATGATTTTCCAAGTAGTAGAGAAAGAAATTTGATATCACAAGAGCTTGGAGTCACCAAAGACCAATATCCCCAGAGTATGGAGACACGCATTATTTAAAGTTAGATGGAACAACTCATATGACTGCAGATTTGGATCTGCGAGGAAATAAATTAATTCTACCTGGAAAAATTGATATGAATCAAAAATTGATCACAAATCTGGCCACTGATGAAAACAATGATTTGTCAGCTGTCAATTATATGATTACCTTGAAAACATCATTGAACAAGAAATTAAATCCAATTGAGCTTAATAATTTGAAAATATTAATCAATAAAAAATTTTCAGAATTAAATAGTTTAAAAGTTGATAAAGCGATTTATAACAGTAATTATGCCGCCATTGAAAATAAAATTGAATCAGAGATTAAAAATTTACTTACAATTGCTGATTTTAATACATAAAAAAATGAATTACAATCTGAAATAAACCAGAAAAGTGATAAAAGCTATGTCGATTCGAAAATAACTAAACTTGATGATAAGAAATACGATAAAACCTATATAAACACTATTATGACCAATTTCACAGGCCTCGTCCAGACATTAAGCCAAACGAAAGCTGATATTACATATGTTGATCAACAGGACCAAAAGACTATCCAAGAATTTAAACAATATGTTAATAAATCACACATTTCTGACGCGAATACTAAAAAAGACATTTTTCGATATATTATGGAAGATGAAGATGAATCAAGTTCAGAAGAAAGGACTATTGTGATTGGTTTAGCAAATTACAATTCATCTCCTCATCATTTTAACAAAAATGCGTACGATTTGAAACTGATAAAAATGAAAGACAATCAATATATATCTCGTATTGCATTTAACATGTATAGAATCCAGATAAATTCTTACACTATTTGTATAGAATTTTTCATGCCTGATATAAGCAAATTTCAATCATTAAATTGCGTCTCAACTGTTTTAGGGATAAGCAAACAAACGACTAAAAAATTCTCAAATTATACCAGATCAATCATCAATTTTAGAAAGGGAGTACAGACAGCTCCAGTATACTTAGATGTTGATCTCCATTTATCAGGCGATATTAATTCACCTAGTCAATTACCATGCTATATGATTATATATGGTATATCAGGAACACATTCAGACGTTTCTCCTGAAGTTTTTGATTCGGTATATTTTATTGAAAATAACAAAATGGTGATGCAGACTGATTTGAATATGAATGGAAAGAAAATAATTGGTTTACCAAAACTGAAAAATAAATTCATATTTTCTGGAAATTATATGAAAAATAAAAACAGTAATGATATCATATTCAACGGTACATCATCATTTATTGCGTTAACTAATATGAAATTAGTAAAATTATGGTTGATGATATTGGACGATAAACCAACTGAAGGATATGAACAAATGTTTATATTAATTCATAACACTTCGTTCGCTCCGCAGAATTGGGAAAAAACATCAAATAAAATTTTATACACTTTCAATATATCAACATCAGTTATCAATTTCAGGGAAGATGCAGACGTACAAATCAAATTGATATCATTTGATGATGATGTTACATTTGCACCTTATAATTGCCATATCAGTGCACTTTTTGAAGAGTTTTAATATATAATTATCTACTATATATATATATATATATATATATATATATATATATATATATATATATATAAACTAGTTAAGAAGACCGAAAATGGACAACTTTTGGTATAAAAAATAAAAATTTAGTTTAAAAACGTTTCGGTCTCTCGACCTTCATCAGTTATACAGACAAGTTACACATGAGACTTAAATACGGTTACAACAATGACTTAATGTTAAACTACTGATAAATTACGTAACAAAAATAAAAGCAAAAATTACAACAATAATACAATAATAGAAGTGATAACGAGACTAAACCTAAGGCAGATCACAATGGCCACAAATAATACTAATGAACTACATTAACCTAACAAAAGGTATAATAACTAAGAAAACAATCAAAAATAGAAAAAGGTATGCAATAGTCCAAACTTAATAAGTTTCCCATTCAGGGCTCTGAACAATCATACAGGCCAATGCCACAACAAAATCCCTGAGCAGGGTCCTTAAACAATGAGTAATAAATTCCACACTCAGAGCCTTTGAGTGACGAGGCCAGCACAAAAATAACAAATTCCCGAACGAGGCCCTTGAACGTTAAGACAATTACAAAAGGCGATAAAAAATTTATGCTAAAAATTCACTATGAGAAAATCACAACCTAGTGATGAAACCTCCCTGAATTTAATTGTAATGAATACGATTTTTTGAATGAAATTCTTGTCTTTTATTTAGCCCAAAAGGTGAAAGGGAAAATAGTTGCGCACTCCAATACGCTTCTTTCGTGACAAGTAATTTTTCTGTGTCTTGATTTGTGTTTGTATAAATTTGGTCTATGCATTGAAAAGTGAAATCTGTTAGAATGTGTGGCGTTTTGTTGAAGTGTATGGCGACCTCACAGGTTTTCTTGTTTGTTTTCATCGTAGATTTGTGATTCCTAAATCTAACTTTAAATTCCGTAGTGGTAGATCCAACATACTGGAGATTGCATTTCTTACAATGAACCAAATAAATCACATTATCGGAGTTGCACGAAAGTCTTTGTCGAATACTATACGTTTTGCCAGTTTGGATCTCTAATATAGCATATGCTTTTCTACTTTTCAAACAAGTTCAATCTAGATAGTTAATCAAGTAATGTAGAGTATTGACAAAAGAATACTTTCTTCAACTTAAAGTCGCGCACTCGAGCCAGAAGGCTCATAACGGCCCGAGCTTAAACTCGGTTTCTATACACCTTATTCACAAATGGCGGCCGATTTATTATTCTTTTGTATTTATTTTAATTAGCCTCACTAGCCTCATTTTAGGGTATAAGTTCTTTTGAATTTTGCACATGCTAACGAGGCTAGTGAGGCTAATTAAAATAAATACAAAAGAATAATAAATCGGCCGCCATTTATAAATAAGGTGTATAGCATGAAGCGACTAGGAATATTGCTACTCCCCCCTGGATGGGATGCTAGTCCATCGCAGGGTTACCCCCAGCATTTTGTCGCCGGTACCCATTTATACACCTGGGTGGATAGAGACAGTGTGGAGTAAAGTTTCTTGTCTAAGGAAACAACACGACGGCAGAGACCAGGCTTCGAACCACCGACCTTCAGGTTGAAAGTCCGACGCGCTAACCACTACACCACCGTGCCGCCCACACTTTCTTCAACTTGATTTATAGTAAACGAAAAATTTGCATTCTTTAACTGGGGCAACATTGAACAGTATTAAAAATATGCCGTTTCATTGATAACAAGAGGCTCCAAGCAGTCTTTACTCATGCGCATGCGTAAGAAAATTTTATGATATATTTTAAACATGATAAGAAGATGTCCGACATGGAGAAGAGTTACTCCTTTCATTCAGTCATCGTTTCTGAAAACCACGTTGTTTACTATTGAATGTTGTGGACATGAAAGCTGTACTACAATGAAGCCAGAGATTTTTTCTAAACGGTCCTGTGCTTATTCTATTGTTACTTATGGATTTTTCTAAGTCTTATATATACCAAACGTGAACATGGTAATGCATGTAGGTTTGTAGGAGATTCTGTCGTGACACCTAAGTAACGCTCTTTTACCGGAAGTGAGAATAGCCGGAAGTCACTAAACAGGAAGTGTAAATGGCAAAGACGTCAACCGGAAGTGCACAATTTAAAATATGCGTGCATAAATTTGCATGCAAAATCGCGCATGAGTTATTAAGTAAGACATTGAATATACTTTAGGTGAAATGATTGTAACATGAAAGGTATTGAAAGAATTCAAAGTTTATTAGCATAGCGAGAAAATTTATAAGAAGCCTGTGGAACTAGATTTCTTTGAATTACCCTGTACGCGGTATGCGTGCATGTACAACACTGCACTGGATTATCCTGATGCACAATTTTAGTACTTATAATATAGAGGGCAAAATTACTGAATGCTGATTGGCTGACGACGAGGGCATTTTTTATTAATTGAGAGCAAAATTACTCGCTCCTGATTGGTCGAGCATCAAAATTTCTCACTCGTGATTGGTTGAGCACGTCGTTCTCGTTGCATTCAGTTGGCTTGGCGGGATTTCGAAGAAAATTTGCAAACGGAGCGCTCGCATGTTTCGCCGGAGATTTTGTTATAAAAAAGGAATGAAATCGGAAGATACCTAAGAAAGGAATTCTACAGGTAAATTACAGCATTTTACGCTAAACAGGAAGCGATTATTTGTGTCAAATCTTCATATTAACTAGGCGCCTGCAGTCCACTTTGCGACGTTGAAGTCGATTGAAGACCTCGAAGAAATTCATTCATGGCGACAGAAGGTTTTGAAGTTCCATCACTTCATTGAAAAAAATGCGGATTTCTGCGGACCTGTAAAAGAAAAGAACTTTGACAGATTTTTTTTTTTTTTTTTTTTTTTTTTTTTTTTTTTAGATGCATGTTTATTTACATTTACTCCTTATAGATACAAACAGTACAAACTAACTTACACTACAACTAACAAAACAAAAGTTAGTTATTGACAGTACAGACTTACGTTACTTTGTAAAACTAATAATACTAGCAATACAACGCTAACAGTACAAATAATAGAAACAATACTTAGACAACCTTGTAAAACTAATAATACTAGCAATACGACACTAACAGTTCGAAATATTTGTCCTGCTTTATAACATATAGAAAGAAAAATGAATGATAAAGCAAAGGGAACTAAATGTTTTGTAAAAAGTCCCATTTTTTAATATATTTATCTTGTTCATCTGATTTGATTGCAATGTATTTTTCTAACATTAATTTGTCACGAACTAAAGATATAAATTCGCTAAACTGAAATTTATCTTTGGCACCGGCTTTGACGTATAAATAGTATTTTCCTATAATGATAAGATGATTTAGGGCTAAACAGTAGCGAGAAGAGCAAAATATACCGTATAAAACATCCAAGTTCGAAAGATGGACCTTTTTTCGACTGTGGGCACTATACCAGTCTTGGAATTCGACCCAGAAAGAGCTAGCTTGCGTACATTCTATGAACAAGTGCCAGATAGTGTGGATCTCAAAAGGGCAAAAAGGACAATTTGGAGAGTCGACCTTCTTCATTTTATGTAATAAGCTATTCGTAGGTAGAATGCGATGAATGATCTTGTACTGGAACATCATCATTTTAGTTTCTTTTGTAACATTAAAGGGTAAAAGGTAAACCTTACTCAGATTATTCTTTTCTAATCCATGTTCTATAAGTTTCTTTTCTGCCGTGGGAGGAGGTAACTTTGACAGATTTTGCTGAAAGGGAAAAATATATGTTTAACAGGAGAAAGAATAAGGCTAAAAGAAGTGAAAGAAAACAATTAAATCGCCAAACGTGCAAGCAAGTTTGAACTCTCGCCATTTGTTGTTGTTATCAAAGCGGCAAAAACTTCAAAACACAGGTATGCTTAAATAAAACTTGCTTTGTTTTTGTCGTAAAGTGTCTTTTATCGATAAAAATCAGGCTATATTCTCTAGATGTACATAACGGCCAAATGTATCTTTGACCGAATAGAAATTTATTTAACCACAGTGAGTTGAAAAGTTTTTTTTGTCAGTTGCGAGAGAGTATTTTCACTTCGGGTAGTTTCAAGTCTGAGTGACTCTTAAAAAGTCTGAAAGGTTTGAAAGGTTTCCCTATAATTTTGCCCTCTACATTATAAACAAGTAATCGCATGTTCCCTCGTAAAATTAAGGATTAATATCACTTGTGTTTTCAGAAGCTGTAGAAATTGCCCTCGTCGCTTTGCGACTTGGGCAATTTCTACAGCTTCTGAAAACACGCGTGATATTAATCCTTAATTTTACTCGGGCCCATGCGATTACATATACTAACAACCATCTATAATGTACATATGAGGTCCATGTGAATACACCTCAATACAATGAATTAAAACGCACGCACCTCTCTCTCCGCCGCCGCCATTTTGGAAAATGAGGCTTTTCCTTTAGTCCTTCATGTTAAATCCCCGCTCAATGACCCCGGTCACACAGACATTTTGTTAATTCCACTGCCCCCCGGGGCCAACACATCGTTAAATGTGCGTTAAATCCCGGCATTTGCCGCGTTAAATCCCGGCTATCTCCCGCTATGTCCCGGGGGTCGGGGGGCCGGGGTTTCAATTGACTGATGCATTAGCGAGTGGATTATATATCATTCACTAAATCAAATGATAACATGCAAATCTTGTTTTGCTTGAAAAAGGTTTTTTTTCCCTTCCTCAATGGAAACAAAAGAGAACAAGAGGCTGCAAGCAGCCTATACTCATGCGCATGCGTACGAAAGTTTTATGATATTTTAAACATGACAAGAAGATGTCCGATATGAAGAAGAGTTACTCCTTTCATTCAGTCATCGTTCCTGAAAACTGCGTTCTTTACTATTGAATGTTTTGTAAATAAAGGCTGTACCACAATGAAGCCAGTGATTGTTCTACGTCTTATATATAGCTAACGTGAACATTAGTAATGTAAGTGGGGTTGTAGGAGATGCTGTCGTGACACTTCAGTAACGCTGTTTTACCGGAAGTGGGAGTAGCCGGAAGTCACTAAACAGGAAGTCTATGAACCGGCAGTGCCAATTTAAAATATGCGTGCATAAATTTGCATGCAAAATCGTGACACCAAAAAAAAAAAAATAATAATAATAAAAAAAGAAAAACAGAGCCCATTTTATAACTCATGCCGCTACGCGCATGAGTAACAATGGCAAGTGGATTTTGCATCATCCACCATTGATTGGTTGAGGGAAATCATACGACTGTCTCATGACTTGATACGCAATATTATGACTCATTTTCCTGGGGGAACCCCCTATTGTATGACATCATTGACTTCCTGTGTTTCCGAGAATTGTGTCACGCAAAGGATTCTATTATGTGGAATCATGCAATGAAATAAACGCACTTTGTTTTTTATATAATATAGTTTTATTTGATTTTACCATTTAATATTTCCATTTTATTTTTTGCCATTATATGGTAAGTAGTATAGAGTTGGCTTGGTATCAGATCAGTTATGCAAAACTGATCTGGTACCACCAACTCAAAACCTACTGATATTGTGGTGGAAAACCTAACCAAAATAGCCTTGTGATAAGGCTCTTTCAGCTTTACATTTAAACGTTTTGCCCTCTCACGATATATGAAAAGATGTTCTATGACGATGCTAAACTGAGTGTCCAAACAATCAACCAGGTAATATATATATATATATATATATATATATATATATATTCACCCAAGAAGACTTTAATATAAGTTTCACAAGTTACATTTATTGTCGTTCAATCAATTTTGCTACTAACCGATTATCACAGAATCTCGCTTTCTGCAATTTGCATTATTTTTATTTTTACTATTATTATTAGCGAATTACTAGTCAAGATCACCTGTTGACTTCTTTACCTCGGTTACCTTAATATACAATGTCAATTATTTCAGCAAGACTGCCAAGAACGTGACCGAGTTGAACATTTAGCATTGATTAGTTTAATTAATGATTTCTCTTACCTCCGCCATTTTTTTACGACCAATTAGGACTGAATTTTCGTACCCAATGGTTTTTCCATTATAGTGTGTATATTCACTGTTCCTGCCGCCACATCCAGTGTAACGGGAATATGATGGCAGGTCACTGGAGCGCGATGGCTTGCTCTGTGATTTTCCCATGACTGTTTCTTTGGTGAAGTCTACAATGAAGCTTTACGGAAGAGAAAACGAGATGTCTTCCTAGTCGTCAACAGGCAATAATGAAGCGAATGCCGTAGGCACTTCCTTTTCTACGAAATGCTGAATGACGTTAGCAAATTCGCTATGGCAACCATCCCTACCCTCCACCCGCTGGAGTTCTTTTTCACCCTGTCACTTCTCACTTCCATGAAGCTTTTATTTCTCTGTAAATGACATAACTTGGCTTCAACTTCTGATGACTGCCAACCGGGGGTGGTGTGAGGACGGAAGCTATCTATGACATATTGAAAGTAAACAAGCTTATAATAACACTTTCATTGCCAGAGTCAATTATATATATTGTAGTTCTAACTTTTGAGTCTGTCGTCGAAATCCTATGATGCATGTAACCATTCAAACAAGCACTGCGGCAGTACTTTTGCACGCTACGACCTGTTTTTCATATTTTACAAAATGAAATTTGGGATTTTCCTTTTTATCACTCTTGGGACGTGAAAAGGTCTAAAGGGTTTTTTCCCTAGTCCATTACCGAAATTATGTTTTGCACTAATAAAATGAAGGGTTTTTTCCCTCCGTCACGGGGCATCAAAAAACACAATGGGTTTGTTCATTACCATGTTTAATGAGCCAAACCACATCAGCCATGTGCCTCTGGGGTTTTTCTTACCAAAACAGTCACGAAGGCATTATTCATTACTTAATAAGCTATTATGAAGCGAAATTCCTGTCATTTTGGTGTTTCGTAATTCTAGACACACTTGTCAAGAACGATTGTGCTAAATCTTATCTTTTATCTTTATTATTTCGTGGCGTACCTGGAAACTAGCTCTTAAGCTAAGCGTACTGACCACGTTAAATAAAAGATTGATTGATTGACCGTGCTGATCACGAGATCAACACACATTAGGCGACAAAAATAGTTGACATACTGTATACAAAAAACGGTTTTCGTGCCATATTTTATCACCATATCTTTTTCCATTCACTACACTCTGTCGCATTAACCCCCGTACCCCCATCCAAATGTTATAAAATTGTAGAGACAGACCTGACTAAACGATACACAACATTGTCTGGGGGTGGGGGTTGGGGGTTGGGAATAAGTGGGGTGAGGCTGAAATGCGTCTCATCCCGAAGAAAATGGGGTTCAAAATGACCATGTGACAACAATATTGTCGCCTATTGTCTGAAGTACAAAATGTGCTATTTCTTACCAAAAGTGCGAGGACATTAATGGGCAGTTTTCCCTACTCTTTTCTATACTTAATAACTTGTGAAATCCCTACTCTTTTAGATACCTCCAGCCTTAGAAAGGTATAGTCCATTATAGGGAGTACCATTTTCACAGGAACTTCTGGATACCCGTCCTATTGGTGCTGTTGCACATGAATTTTCACATGGTACATGTATTTCACATTTAATATTCTAAAATACCTAGTGGAGTCCGTTTCATTCATGCATTTCACATGATTATTTTACATGATACTGTTAAAAATCCATTAATAATTTACGATGAATTTAAATAGATTTTGGCAATTTTATTCCTTCGTTTTCTCCGCATTTAATGATCAGTTTGAGAAGCTATATCAAGCACTCGAAAGAGTGTTTCATCAGGTATCCAAACACCTTGAAGTTGGATATCCTGATAAAACACTCTTTCTTGTGTTTGATATATTACATGAAAACCCTGTGAAATCCATGTAAAATCTGCAAAATGATTCAAATGGTTTTTACAGGGTTGCTCCCAGAAGTGATTCAAGGTAAAAGATTTATAAAAGTCCATATTACCTCGTTCGCGCATGTCTAAACTTAGCCTTACCGCTGTTACTTGTTACCTTACTATATCGGCTAATGGGAAAGAATACTCTCTTTTTAATAAGCATAGTATATGTGTTTTATTATGCTTAATCAACTAAGGAAATACAAATTTAAACAGTGAGACCAAAATCAAATATACATAGTAGCCATTTGTTATGATGGATGTCATTACTTGTGAAAAGGACAAATGAAATCGGAGAGACGTATGTAATTACGTTGGAAATTAAATACGAAAGTAATATAATCATTACTATGTTCGAGTTTAATTTGCTTTCAAATTTACTTCGAAACTTAATCTTTATACTTTCGGCTGTAAATTTAGGTTGTGGTCGTTTCAACGGGGTAATTTCAGTTTTTAAATTTTCACGAGGATTTGGCCGTGCCTCAGTTTTTATCAAAACTGTGCTAAAATTATTGACAAACACCTTCAATCCAAAAAGAAAATATAGGTGGTTTTCACGTTACGTCACGGCGGCCATGTTGGTGCACACTTACAAAAGAATTTTAATCAGGGAACTTCTTTTGTTATGTGCACCAACATGGCCGCCATGGCCATTGTCAT
Source organism: Cladopsammia gracilis (assembly GCA_022457155.1). Taxonomy (NCBI): domain Eukaryota; kingdom Metazoa; phylum Cnidaria; class Anthozoa; order Scleractinia; family Dendrophylliidae; genus Cladopsammia; species Cladopsammia gracilis. The sequence goes on along the minus strand of JAJGOT010000095.1, from coordinate 1,082,454 downwards.
TTGAGTCCCACAGGACTGAAGTTCACGTGAGTGAAAACCATCTATAAAATGAATTCTTACGGGCACACCGTACTGGCTGATACACCTAATTCAATAAAGGTTGCTTTGGCAATTGGCCATTGGTAATTGGGCTTTGGCATTTGGGCATACGGAAAACAATGCAATGCTTTGCTTGAGTGACCGCCAAACAATAGCTTCCCAATGCCCAATGCCCAATGACCAAAGCAACCTTTATTGAATTAGGTGTATATCGTGTTTTCATGATTATGGCCAGGAGCTTGCCTTATGTTTCCTTAATTGTCTTGAAATATAAAGAATAAATCGCCAAAAGTGACGAAGGTAGACAAACATTATTTAAAGAGACAAAATAACGACTAAAAAAGTCCAAATTCCACGTGAATGGCAAGTTTGATTTCTTGACCGCCTGTCACGAAATCAAATTTGATGAACTGTAATCCACTTCCATCCTTGTAATCCTGCACTTTATCTCCAAACTACTGCTATTGTTTTGCTCTATAGAATCTTTTCACCCATTTAAGTTGTATATTTGGTGGCATTTGGCGCCGTAAAACACGGAAATAATTTATACTTAAGGTTTGCGAGATTTGGTTATTTCGACGCCGAAGAGTATCCCTTTAAAGGCCCATCTTCACCCAAAATGCTGTGCGCGCCGTGATCTCTTTCTGCGCTGAATTTCGTGTAACACGAAATTCATGCTTGAATGCGTGCAACCAATCAGATCATGAATATGAACAATGGAGCATTTCAAAACAAAAACAAACGACCGCAACGTCTTTTGGGTGATGGTGGGCCTTTTAAAGCGAGAACGAACCACAGCTATTTTTCATTTATCGATTTTTCAAAGACACGAGGGAAGGAATTAAGCGTATTTTTTTTCACTTGCAGTTCATTTCCTTCCTGGCCTTCGGCTGTTAAAGACACACATTTATAGTCTCGCTTTTATATAGCAATTGCTAACAAAACTTGGCCAAGTGATATTAAAATCTGTAAACAAGGAATCAGAGAATTAACTCTATGTGTAAATTATGGTGCTAAGGTCAACCCATAAATTTCCCTGTACTGAGAGTTTAAGCCCTAGTAAGGAAATGAGGGACCACACGAGGGAAAGAAAAAAATCTTTGACCTCAGTCAAAATCTTTGACCTAAGATTGCATTGCCGTGTAAATGTAAATTGAAATGAAAAAAAAAAAGACGAAACATCCTTAAAACATAAGTAAGTCATTCTCTTTTCTTTCCTTTCCTAAATCGCTATCAGTTCAAGCCATCATCGTTGGGTTCTGTTGGGTTACAACTCACGTGGCTTATACATAAGCATATTTTCATGGTATTTTAGTTGTTTCCCATTTCACGACGTCTGCCGTTGTGATATTATGACAGTTTGTTTGGTAATTAGTCATATTATAGCTCAAAAGAGCTCATCGTGTGCTATTTTAAACTGGCCATTTTGTGACAAGTGAGGTGATACAAGTACAAATCAAAGACACTGACATTTTTCTTTCTGATATATGTACAAACACAGGACATATGCGAAGAAATTAGAACAAATCTTCAAGGTAATGATGATTTTATTTGCTTTCATTCAAGAAAAAAGAAAACGACATAACATGCTTCTCTCACAAAAACCTGCTAAAACCGTGAATAAAATAGGGAAACGAAGATATACCGTACGACATAACTTTGATTCGTACAAGTGTAGCTTTTTTCACTAGATTCACTGCGAATTCATTGCATCGCAAGAGCAAATAAAAGTAGATCCCAAAAATTATACTTATGTAGGAAAACAAATAAATATATCTGCATGTTTTTTTTTTCTGCATGTTTGCATACAGCATTGCAAAGCTGGAGCCATTTTATTCATAATTTTGTTTAAGTTCCTATTGCCATATGCCTACAAAAAAATTTGACCTAAGAAATGAATAAGTTTTATCAAACTTGCATGCTAATTAAGCTACTTTCGATAACCTTAAATAATAAATGTATTTTTGCGTAATGATGCTAAAAGCTTTTTGGGCAAACAATGTGCCAGGGATGTTGACAGTGTAAAATGTTCTAAAATGACACTCGCAGCATCATTTCTCATATTTGCATGCAGTCAAAGGCATATGATATAGGGACACAATCGCTTTTTTTGTTGTTCAAATTCTAATGTTTCATGTGAAGAGCTGCTGGACCCTCCTTGCCGCTGTAGCTTGCTTAAGACTGGCATTTGGAATTGGATGTTCGGATCAGCTGGGTAAGTTATAATTGACCTACTTAATCAATTTAGCCTTTTTGCTTCCAGAGCTAGTCAGGCCAGTTAAGGGCGTTTGCGTTGTAAGTGATTATGCGTACAACCATTCTACTGCTTACGTAGTTCTTGTCGCAATGCCAAGCCACGTCATGTACGAGAGTTCCGGGCTTATAAAGAAAAATCTATAAGCTCATGAAGGGATGATATCAGTGGCCATTGCGTTATATAACTCGCTTGGATAGTCGGTGACCCCTATTTCTTGTTTTGGTAGATCGCTTTCTTTGCCAATTTTCTTCATTAAAAAAATATGTGGAACTGGTTGATTGTTTTCTATTTTTCTACCCACACGCCAGTTAATTCTGCACATATTGAAGCTGTATGGGGCTATTGCAAAAGGTTATGTCCTTCTTATATATATATATATATATATATATATATATATATATATATATATATATATACAGTATATATATATATAATATATATATATATATAGTAAAGTTTACTTGAAAGAATAACACTAGTTAAAACTATTTACTTTATATAACTGATCCACTACTAATATAAAATTTCACGAAAAAGGTTTGTCATCAGTGATATATCCTTTTTTTTTAACTAATCCATTAAGACTATGTAGAGTTAACAAGAGCGATTTTCAAAGTTTCAAAATCTATGTGTAAGTAATTTTTCAGGCGTCTTATCTCCAAAACGACGTTGGTGAGTGTAGGTGATTTTAAATCGGTAGTGCACACCATATATTAACGACTTCCATGTGGAATTAACCAGACAGAGTTTGAAAAAGAAATATTTCAGCGCACACTATTTTCCGCAATAAATATAATGCAAATAATAAAAAATGACAATGATAATGATAGGTCGCACTCGATAGTAAAAATTAGTTTAATTCTAGCATTAATTTTCGCCTTGATGTCAATGTTAAAAAATAGATGTGTTTACGAACGTTTTAAAGAAAAACGAAACTGCTCAATAGATTGGCGAAGAACTACCCCGCGGTGACCAACATGCACTGGAAAATTTGGACCATTTACAGACTTCATAAAATGTCCATAAATCTTGAATTTACAGACTTGGTACTTTCACGACTCTATGTTTTAGTGACATTTTTCGTTTTCTGCCTGCTATTAAAGATTACTAACAATGATTTACCACCGTTTTCTTCCTAACAAATACTGATTTGAATACTGATCGATTTCCTGAATGTTGTGTTAAAGTCGCTCACAATAATTAGCATCAATAGTATAAGAACACTGTGTAAAATATAACCCTCAGATCGAAATTGAAAGTTGCATGGCAAAAAGCGAAGAAGAACACATAAAAATGATCGATTTCCTATTCTGATGAGTTGACATGGCTTACATTTAAACGTTCCCTTGTTACCTTCCCCCGTCTAGAAGAAGGGGCGTCTGCGTGAGGTCATCGTTAATCGTGTTCCAGTATCCTGCTGTTTCTCCAAGATTAGGCCATCGCGCTACGATTGGCTACTTCAGATCGGTTATAATAAATTATGCAATATCAAAAAGAAAAGAGCAAGATTATTTTATTGCAATAACTCTATTAACATTACAAAACTTTGCATTGACATTATTAACAAAAAATACTAGTTTAAATAAAAAACCAAGGTAACTGCAGCTAAAGACAAAACAAAGAAGTTAACAGATAAAGTATAACTACAGTGGTTAAATTGAATTGACATTGACACAGGTATGGAAGAAAATAAGGGGACAGGCGTATATCGGTAGTAACTGCTTGGACATTGACGTGAGAAGCAGAAAAACGCAGAACGACAGAGAGGAGCGAGGAAGCCGGGTCGCACAGAGTAAACGATGTTCTGTGGAAACAATTATTTTGAAAAAGGATCAAGAAGTCACCATTTAATTTCTTTGGTACAACGCTAGCTTGTTTTGTCTCTATATCTTCTTTTACTCATTAATACTTCATGACGAGAACACAAAGGAAATCACTAATATAAAGGAGCCTTGGATACCGATTTTTAATTTGCATAGATTTTGGCGATTTTATTCCTTCGTTTTCTCCGCATTTAGTTATCAGTTTGAGAAGCTTAATATCAAACACTCGACAGAGTGTTTCATCAGGTATCCAAACACCTCGGAGTGGGTAGAAAAAACTTGGCTTCGAGCTTTTTGGTGTTTGGATATCCTGATGAAACACTCTTCGCGTTTGATTATATAATTATATATATATATATATATATATATATATATATATATATATATATATATAGAACTGCAAGAGCAGAACAGCAAGAACTGAAACATGATTTAAAGGACGACGTCCCTATTTCCGACGAAAGAAGGAGGGAGACGTCTTCGCACAGGCTATGATATGGTAATTATAGCCATACATATGACATACATGGTTTTCCTAAAAGACCAAATGGCTTATTTGCTAGACATGTTTGTAAAAAATTGTTACTGTACCTTGTTCGAATATTTCCCCTCTAAAGATTCAGAGGCCTGTGGAATTGGCTGGAAGCCTTTTAGCGACTTCTGCTACAAAATAGTCACTCATAGGAAGACTTGGGAACGCAGTGTCGCGGACTGCAGATCAGCTGGCGCTCATCTTGTAAAAGTGAACAGTCAAGAGGAGCTTGATCATCTTTACTTTACTTTTGTAAAGCCTTTACACTCCGGAAGCGCTTGGATCGGGCTCAATTTGAAGGAGGGTTCCTTTTATTGGACCGATAACTCTAAGCTGCAATACAAGAACTGGAATTATGGGGAGCCGAATAATTTCAATGGAAATGAACACTGCGTGGAGATATTTGTAAACAATGGAAGGTGGAACGATATCCCTTGTTTCTATAAAAGACCGTATGTGTGTGAAAAAGGTAATGTATAGTTATAGCTGCATATAAGTATACTCTGTTTAAAAATCTATATAAAATCCGCTATTACATACTATAGTTATGCGATACTTTCGAGTTGTATACCATGAAATATCCTAAAGTTATTTTAGGCTTGCTATTATACTAATTTAAAGGCGACGCAGTTATGTGGTCTAGACGCGCCAGAGCCTTCGACTAGAAGTTAGGTGGCTGAAACCATGGTTTCTGACCTCTTGTAGTCTTCTTTAAGACAATTTTTTCCAAGATAATCGCTGTTTATCCAAGTGTTATTGTCTGGTCATTATTGCCACTTACTTAAGCCGAGTCAGGCCCACCACTGTCCAAAATGGTCCCAGAAGGGTTGAATTAGCTTTAAGGACTCAGGACCAATTCAGCACTTTGGCGCTAAAACAGATCTTTTGAATTGCAGTGTATCTAGCTTTGCAGTTGGGTAGTATGTCTCGTTTGCGCAAGCTCCACGCTGGCCAATCAAAACCGGCTCCTCGTTACGTAAAGACATTAGGCAAAGCAATGACGTACATTTGGAAGTTTAGCTCGGTCTGAATAGGCCCAACAATCGTAGCCCAGGGACTACGATTACAAGAAATATACTAATGAAATATTGTGATGGCCATCGAATTATTCAAAGCTGGGACCGAGGAAATCTTGAAACCTCGCTGGGATGCATCAAACATGACCTCTTCTCTGCTAGATGAAGCTTGGAGATGACCAACTCAAATCGCAACAGAATGTGATTGGCAACTTTTGTAACCTTTTTATGTTAGCAGCAGCTTCGAGCAAATTTTCCTTGTGGAGTGACATTTGAACAACTTACAGTTTTTGTTTTAAACATACAAGTTATGACCTTGTTGCAGATCGTGAAATTTAATTGATCGCCGAGGCCATTTTATACTTTACATACAGCTCATTTTGCATCTTATTGACATGACATCAACGAACAGAACGGAGGCTATTTTGAAGGGCACTTAAGATGATAACACGTGTCCATTTCTTTTATTAGTACAGTAACTGATTAGAAACCCTTTAAGTAATGATCCGCATAAGAAGGAAAGCGCCAACGGCCATGTACGATGGAATGTCAACTTTTTTCATTATTACAACTAGTGATCTCATTGGCCTAAACTCAAAAACCGCTAAAAGGTTAGGGTTCAAGGTGCATTTTGTCTACTTTTTGTTTTAAGGTTTCAAGCAATCTAAGACCCAATCGTGCAACATGCAAGTTTTAAAAGATATTGTATTTGGGTAACTTCATCAAAGAAGCAAAATTAGTAGCTATTGTCTTCTGCTATTCTGATTGGTTAAGCACGAACATTTCCTAAAATACATTTGACGCAAATGGATTTTCTTTATTTTAATAATGAAATATAATTATGAACCATCAGATCCTCCTCTATTCTTGAAACCAAAGATATTCTCCACAGAACAATGAAGTTTGCAGTAGTTCTTATGTGAAGCATTACTTAATGCTTTTTTGCGAAAACTTTTTTTTGTCCTTTAATTCTTCAAGAGAGACTTTTCCACCATTTTAGCACAAGCTGTAAAAGAAGTCATTGGTTTCAATTCCTTCGTTGTTGACTAATCCTTCTGTGCATACAGTTCCTATTCAGAATCATCCAAGGAATCACATGTCAGCGTCCCTCAGAAACGTGGACCGTGCTTTGGCCAACAGCACATTGGAGGATCATTATGTTGCTGACGTCACAGAGTGTTTTAAAAAGTGTTTAGCAAATAACATGTGTCTTTCGCTTAACATTGAGAACTCCGGACGAGGTTTGAAGAAATGCGAGCTTAACAATTCGACTAGGGCATGGGCTCTGGAAAAGTATGTAGAAAGGCCTGGTTACATATACTACGATTAACAGGCATCGTGAATAGTGATTTTGTTTTTAACTCAGTTGAAACATGTTGAAAAGTACAGATCGTTTTCACCTGACGACATCAATATTCGTCTTGAAATCTAAACGAGTTATTTCACATGACCCATCTTTTTTGTATTCAAAATGGTGATTATAGCGCCAATGTTTATCTAAATACATCACATCACTTTGGAGATACAGCATTTTCAAGTTTTGCGGTATATTTTACTCTGTTTGTCTTGAACTGAGGAAAAACAACAACAGAACATTTTGCTGTATTTCAAGAATTCTTGACAAGTGTAAACTCGGTTACCACTGATGCATGTTTGTGTACCACTCAGTTTGGTAGTCACCAACAGAGCGGAAACATAAGCTTCGTTCCCACTAGCGACGTAAGCGGAATCCGAATCGGAATCGGAATCGCAAGAACCTTACGATGTAATAAAAATCAAAACGACGTAAGCGGATAGTAAGCGACGGAAGCAGAAGCGGAGTCGGAAGAAAAAGGAAACCTTCTGATCCTTTCGATTCCGATTCCGTCGAACTTCCGATTCCGATTGCGACTTCGTTTATCGATTTACACTAGGACGTCTTACGCTTCTCCCTCCGCTTCCGATTACGGCGTTGCTAGTGGGAATCGGTCTTTAAAGATCGTTAGGCTTCAAAATGCATGTCGAGAAGTCGCTTCCTTTAATTTTTCCTTCTCTGCAACATCTATATCTGGGGTTGCCGACAAAGCCAAAAAACAAATTGCTTACATAGATGAAAACGATCTATAGGGTAATGTTTAGAGTGACAAAATAACTTTAATACATCTTGAGTCTCATAGAGCAGCTTTCATTTGAGTGTCGTAAAACCAAATCCAAAGTTACACGTGTGCCACGGTTGGTTTTGGTTTTACTTCTATCCTGATCGGATTGGTTGATAAAGTGGCGCGAGATTTTTTTTAGCCAGTCACAAAGCGTAGCAATGCAAAACCAAAGCAATTTCGAAATTACTTTCGATACTCAATTCATGAAAACCGCTCTATTACTTAAGAATACGATCAGCATTGTAACTGTCAAATATGAAGATTTGATTCTCGGGGAAACAGCTGGCTTGGAAAGGAATGGGTTTAAGCTTGCTTTTTTATTACGTCCTTTCTACTACTGATGTTTGTATAATTTCACCTGACTAAAATAATTTAATGATAATGCAAAAAATATCGAATAAGGTTTATTGTAAGTATATATTATACATTTACCAGCGCTAATGTGTAATGGACTTACGTTTAGCTGAGTGAGACGACTCTGTGCATATTAAAATTGTCACTTCGATAACATCATCTTCTTTATATTAACCCTTTCACTCCTTAAGTCGATTATGGAGACATGTAGCATAGTTCTAACTTTTGAGTCTGTGGACGAAATCCTATGGTGTGACCATTCAAATGAAACCTCTTCAGCAGTACTTTTGCATGGTACCATTTGTTCTAACTTTTGAGTCTGTGGACGAAATCCTATGGTGTGACCATTCAAATGAAATCTCTTCAGCAGTACTTTTGCATGGTACCATTTTTTCTAACTTTTGAGTCTGTTGATGAAATCCTATCGTGTGACCATTCAAATGAAACCTCTTCAGCAGTACTTTTGCACGGTACTAATTGTTCTAACTTTTGAGTCTGTGGACGAAATCCTATGGTGTGACCATTCAAATGAAACCTCTTCGGCAGTACTTTTGCATGGTACCATTTGTTCTAACTTTTGAGTCTGTGGACGAAATCCTATGGTGTGACCATGCTGCTCATGTGTGGCAATTAGTTTTCAATTCTGTTTTTTTCTGAACATCATTATTTTGAAACCCAGCGAGATGATCTGTCATGCAGTGAGAAGCCTTCTTACGTCATAAATACATGCACCTTATTCGATGGTTTACGAGTTGGGTAGTACGGCGCGAGAAAAAATGCGAGCAATGAGTAAAATGTACGCACGTATTATTTCTAAAACCATCGAATAATGGATTTATTTATATTCGACTAGTACTGAAATAGCCCAATTTCGATATATTAAAATTCAACTTCAAACAAAGGACATCACTACGAAGCTTAGAGGAATAAACCAAATAAATCCCTACTATCATTCCCCTAAGCCTCGTAGTGATGTCCTTTGTTTCAAGTTGAATTTTAATATATCGAAATTGGGTTATTCCTTTATTAATAATAGCTTCTGTGCTTTTAAACCTTATAAGGTAACATGACGTCACAGTCGAATAATAACGTATGTTATTAAAGAATCTGACTCACCCAGTTTGCATTGCGCGCTTACGTTGATTTCTTCGGCATACACTGTAATTTTCTTTTTTTCAAATACCGATAATAGTTTTGCAGAGAATATGCCGCCGAAGCGTACCAAAAAGGTACGGTTAGGTAGAACTGGGCAATTGAATTTTCTTCGTTAATTTCACGTGCGTGGCAGCCGCGTGGATTAAAAACCTGACCAGGTGACCTACCGGTAGTGGAGTTTGCTTGAAATTAGACAACAAGGTTGAATTACAAACTTCAGTCGCGTGCATCAGACACATGCTCCCCAAAAGGAGCCCATTTTTGAAAACACATCAGTTATTTTGGATCTTTGTTTATTGAAACCAAGTCACGCGCGGCATATCATTAAAACTTTGTCCCAGTTATGATATTTTGGCTATCTCGGAAAGCAGTTTATGTTTATTCTTGGACTCATGACAACCTATTATTAGACTACCTACGTTATTGTCTGTTGAATGGGTTAGCAGCTCCATCCTGTGTTTGTTAGTAAATACAATTATAATATAGTTGTCTTGAGTTGAATAACATTTTTTCTCCTAATACATCGGTAAATTCAATATATATGCAAATACTCTGAAGTTTATATGCAACCGATGCATTATCATGGTTTTCCTTGCCTTGGGCAAAATATTTGGTTGCCATGGTTTCTTACCATTGCCAAATCATAAAGAATGTATAGCAACATTTATTATCATTTATAGCTGACAAAATGTTTCATGCATCGATAGCAAATGTTCTAAGTATCACTTGACCAACGATAAGTGTATCTACATGTAGACCGCGACAAGAGAAATGCCGGCAACCGATTTGAAACTTAACTGAAATGGGCTGCGGAACTTCGAGGAGACGAACCAGCGGAGTAAGTACACTTAAACTCGCATAAATAATTTTAATTTTAGCTACCATAAAATCTTAGTTCATTAGCTGCAAACGTTATATTGGCTCTGATGTTGGCTAGTGGCCCATATATTGAGCGAGGGAACAAGATTAATCATGGAATACAGTGTTGTTTTTCACTGAGATCTGTGAGATCATCATAGTAGAAAAGTGTATAGCTACTATAAACTTGTATTCTTTAGTTACTGAAGCAAATTATAAATTATGCGTTACCGTTTAGTTCACAGTCAGTAAATATCGAACTATATATCGATCACGACATTGATCATTAAGGCAGCCTGCGTAGCAAGCGTTTCCGCGAGAGTTCGTTGCGCGGGCCGGTTCGTGCTGTGCGAAAGTTGGAACAAGAGGCTGTCATTAAGGTAGCTACAATAAACTTGAACTGCCAGTGCACTCCCACTGAAGCAAATTGGTTTATGAAAATATGGCTTCACATCGAGTTAAATTATGCCCGTTATTGTTTAGTTAGCAGTTTAAATGTCTAACTATCACAACATTTTAAAATATGAGAATATTGCCTTCAATTTTCGTGGAGTTTAGAATTTGCAAATTGTTTCGTGCAACAAGTTTACTGGTTAAATTTTTCGTGATGACTTGCGAGTTACTTAGAGCGCATTTATTTTTGCGCACTTGAAAACTAATGGGTTTTTGCTAGTGGCGAGCACTTGATCTCAAAAGTTTTGGCCGATTTTCGTTTGTACTGTTTATTCAACCGTGAGAGTTTAACAGTCATGAGTAATCCAGGCATTGCATTTTCACCAACTAAATCAAACCCAATTCTTGAACAAAATCATATCTATATCCAACTCGGCTTGTTGTGACTTCATGTCAGGTTAACAGGTTAAAGCCGCAACTTCTGTTTTCCAAATGCAAATTCATAGTGTGAGTTGCTCCAGGGGGCGGTGTGGGGTGGCCGGGGGGGGGGGGGGGAGTTTCTCCCGTCAATTTAGGATAAGTGTGTGCCGCAAAGATTCTTAAACTTTGACCCTATTTAAGGGTAGAAAATCGAAAATTGACACCCTTTAAGAGAAAAACGATACGGCTCAGATCACTAGAATTGTGTAAACAAGTCGTTTTTATTTCTCTTCTATACATGGAACGTTTAGCATTAGGCATAGCTAGAATACTCAGTAGACTGAACCTAGTTTCATTCATACGTCATCATAACGTCATCGTTTTCGTTTAGCTGGTTGTTTAGGTACACTAGTTTAGTTACTGTAATTTAGCTAACACAATTTAAAGGAACCCTAACCAAAATTCACAATACCGAAAAGAATGCTAATTTACCTTATCGACTCAGTCGATAAAACCAAATTCTTGTGCTTCACCCCTACCGACGCAGCACCACAGTTTCTCTAGAAACTAACCCCATTCATACCCTATTAAAAGACTGACTACCTCAAAAACCATGCCCTATCCCGCGGCATATACCTATATAGCTAACATATGGGAGTACCCCCCCCCCCCCCCCCGACCCCGGGAGTGCCTTTGTAAATTCATATTCTGCGAAACAATCGTAACTTGTCTAGACGAAAATTATTTATTTATATAACACAACCTCTTATAACATAAGTGAGATAGTGATTCGATCTGGAAAGAGGACCTGCATGAAAACCAGCTACGGCTGATGCGGCTTTCCTCTTTAAATATAGTTATTTATTTATTTTTGAAAAAGTAGGCGACAAAAGGCCGGGTGAAAAGTGCTAACTAATCATAAGATACAAAACTGAAGGGTGACATACGTGTGACAAATGAATCCATGTTGTTTATAATGAGTAAACAAAAGGGTTATTGCTTTTTGCATTGTGATAATTGCTAAGTAAAAAGAAAAAGAAGTGTGACGTACGTGTGACGATGGAAAGCTTAGCTGAACAAGAACAACAACTCTTCGAGTAGTGAAGTCATGCTTTAAGAAGCTTTAAGGTTGGTTTACATGTACATCACGAACGTTACTACACTGACGTCATTTGAAACCTTTAATCAGTCTTTCGCAATCACTCGTGCGTGCAAGGCCACTACTTCGATTTATCCGTTGCTCGAAAAGAAAGAAAACGAAATCGTTATCGAATGGAACTCTTGCCAAACCCGGAAATAACGTAAGTTCCTTTTACTTGATATGTTTCGTTTCGTCGCTTGAAGTTGCTATATCAACTGATATGACGTCACTAACACTTCGCCTCAGGCTATAAACCACTTGAAAATGGGAACTTTTTCCTTTTTTACAACCGAATTTATAAGTCGTGCGCTTGGCTCGTAGCCAAGGG